>OY288259.1:6316813-6916813 GCA_958450325.1 Agrostemma githago
GGGGGAGAGAGAGAGAGAGAGAGAGAGAGAGAGAGAGAGAGAGGGAGGGAGGGAGACGAGGGGAGAGAGAGAGCGGCAAGGAGGGGAAGGAGGGGGAAGAGACAGAGAGATGTCTGCTGTTTTCTGCCTTTGCAAGATTTGATCTTTTGTCGATCTTTTGGGATTTTTCAGGTTGTTTACTCATTTGGGTGGTTGTTATTCGTAATGTGAAGTAATAAGGTACTGATTCCTGGAGCAAATCATGAGATGAGGTTTTTGGATGTAATGCTGGCTTGGGTAGTCAATTAGACTTCCAGATGGAGTTAAGCATGCTTTGTAATGAAATTGCTCATCAACAGCATGAGCAAAATCAATGAGTTTACTTGCAGGACTAGATTCGCGATTGTAATTTTGATTTGTTTGGGGTTGTTTTCTCATAATTTTGCTTTAGTCATGTCATTATGCTATTATTTTATTATTTTTAAGAAATTCCTATTGTCTCCTCCTGATAATATATTTCCTATTGAGATAATTCTGAATTATTTGGGATTGTATGCTTTAGTCATCTCCTGATTATTTTCTCTTGATAATGCATGAAGCAATGGTACACATCAACCAAAATGCATTACAAAACTTTCCATACAACTTCGATGAACTTCCGCCTAAGGAGATACAAAAGTAATATAAGATAGCTTCAGTGTTGCTAAGCGGTAAACATATCACGGTGGCCTATTAATATGTTTTTATGAATTTGTATAACACACTTAATTTCGTGGTTTTGTAGTGTACATTCAACTATGACCCGTTTTCATACCTTGCTTTGAATGACGGGAAAAAAACCAAGCCTATCACTTTTTGTATTACATCAACCTGATTTGCTCAAGATAATATTACAATGCATAATTCCTAGATTAGTAGATAGTTTCATCTTAGAACTATAAACTTATGGCAAAAAGAAAAAACCCCTCAAACAATAGTTCGAATTATGCCAACAATTCGACAATCAATGACAACAATATGTGCCATCAAAATACATACACAAATCGTACCTAGCTAAGACAAAGAAACTAGCATATGTAAATCCTGAGCAGCGATGCTTGTGGCCCTTCTGACCAGACCCCTCTATATACGCTTTGACAATGACATAAAACTACCAGCAATATCAAACTCAATGGAACAAAATAGACGTGTACCTTTCATTTACAATCACGTTCATCAAGCCAACAATTATGGTACATTTACAAACACTACCCATTTACAATGTATGGCAAGAAAGATTGGTTATTAGTCGTAAACACAAACAATATGCTCCAACAAAATACACGATTTGCTTACAAACCAAACTTACAGCTCAAAGGCGTGTACGAAATAGCTTTTTCTTTGAAATGTAAATGCATGACGAAAAGAAAAGGAAACACAAACAACGGTTCGAACAACCAAGGACAACAATATGCTTCAACAAAATACATACACGATTTCTGCCTAACACTTCGCGTACATCGCGCAATCTCAAACAGTCGTTCGCATTATGCCAACAATTCGACAATCAATGACAACAATATGCGCCTTCAAAATACATACACACATCGTACCTAACCATACGCGCGCATCGCGGGCGAGCAGAAACTGTATTTTGTTGCTTTGGACATAGCATTCATTTGGAAGTACAAACTAGGTGACATTTGAATTCAGGTTGACAGTCATGTTAGACTATGTAGTATTATCATTTTGGTTGCGGCAGATCCGACTGCATCTTGGTTGCGGCATCCGACTGCTCCCACAGAATCTCAGGCAACGGGCATAAGTTAGCCTAACAGATCTGCAAACGAAAAAAAAAAAACAGCCACCATCAAATCGCAAAAATGGATTGTAACTAACCATACGCGCGCATCGCGCGCGGTCTTCAATTACTAGATATAAATAAATAGCATCGGTTAGCATCTGAAAACAAACATTGGCACCACCTGCGTTCTATTCTAATGCTTACTGTTACAGGGGTAGAAGATCACATCTGCATCGAATCTACACAATACACATAGCAGAAGAATGGAAAGCGATCCTGACCTTGAAGGTTTTATATCTGAGTATGCGTACCCTGCTCAGTGGATAGTAGACGATATGCCCTACCAAACACGCAACACGCGTTACGCGGCCCACTGCCACACGGTTGTTAAGGAGGCAATAAGAGACCTAGGGCACCGAATTGTTAGCTTGGAACCAGTTACCGGGCAGCCAGGGTTTGCCTACAAGAAAGCTATAGTGTTAGAGTTTGAAGAAGGCATGGATCACTACTGGCCTGCACTTAGGCTTGCGAGCCAAGCTGATAAAGCGGATTTTGGAAAAGGCCGTATTGCTGAGCGCCCTGACACATTTGAGGGCATTCGCTTTTGGGTTGCAACGCGTGAAGACAGCGCATATTTGCCGCGAGATACCCAATATCGCTTTATTCCGACTGCGTTGAAGATAAATGCGGATGCAGAAGCAGCCACTAACTACGGCGAGGACTTCGACGCTGTAATGGTTGAATTGCTGTACTTGTACCCTGAACTATATATGTGGAACGCTGAGGAATGATTTCTGTTCATCGGCCTAGATACTTCATTTCCCTTTAGTGCCGGTGGTTTCATGTACTACATAGCTTTCACAATAACAGTAGTAGTTAGACTCTTGCCAACAGGCATAAGGGGAAAGGTTTTCACCATGAGCTGTCGTTAGATATGGCACGTGGTTAATGTATGCCGATATGCTGTGTTTTAAGAACTTTGTGAAGAACTGACTATTCCAAACCGATGTTACTGGAACCTACGCCTGCCCAGTTACATCCAACAACAGAAGCAGGCCCGACCCCAAAAAATAATGGATACGCTATTATCCTTGTACCCAGACGAGCCACTGCACACCGCTGATGACCAAAACCCGCCTCTGAGAACTAACCCAAGAATCTACAAAAAAGAATCCTAGGTAAGCACGACGATGGTTCTGCTGGGCTAAATTGCATCGGAGATGCCAATAATTCGGCCCTAAGCAATACGTTGCTAAAAAAAGGAGCAGCTGCACCCGCGAAAATGGTCCCCTTCTCCATATGCAGCTACCACTGCCATCAGCGCTGCAGGAGAACAACCTGATAGTCGCATGCCCCTCTTCATGGCAAATGCATAGTCGGTTGCCTCACCATGTTTGAGGTCTACGACACACCATGCGTGCTTCACGCTATATTGTCACAGCTCTGACTGTATACTGCTGAAGAATTGCACGGCCCAGCATAAATCTACAGCCTATCGAGGCACCACTGTAGTACATCCACACACACATGCAAACAGCGCCCCCATTACTGCCGCACGGAAACTGAAGAACACTCAAAATCGTACTAACAATTTCCAAATTACACACCAAAACAATTGACTCGACATCAGCAAAGTACATGTTCCAATTCACAGCAAATAAATCTGGCGAATAGAAAAGCACGTTTTAGAAGGCGCAAAAAAAAACACAAAGAAACGCACAATAAAATTAGAATTACATAACCCTTAAAAGACCATAGTTAAATTTGGCAACTGCCTTGAGTTCCAATACAAGACTTAGATACTGATACCACCCTAACAGAAGTCCATAAACCTAATACTTCCATTGCATAATCCAACATCGGAATCAAATACACACACCTAATCATAGAACGGAAACACTGACGCATACACAATTAGTCGGAACCATCGCACTGACTCGCTAACCACTCCTCATAGTCGTAATCAAGCCCATCTGGCGGTACCTCCTGATCACGTAGAGCGTCCAGCTCTTCTTCCGTGGATACTTCATTGTATACATCATAGTAGTGAACAGAATCACGTACAGCGAAGACTCGCCCCGCTCCGGATAGTAGATCAAGCAAACTTTGATAGTTGATAACACTGAACAATCGCCTGACCATTTCTGTAACTTCAGCCCTTAATTTGCGCCGTTCTTCGGCTTTTGCGCTTTCTGAAACTGAAATCACATAGACAAAGAACTAAACAACGCTTCCCATGTTCGCCATGTTAGTGTGCTCTCTAGACCTATAACACATTTGAATACCAACAGCGTGTATTACCTGATGTCGCGTTCGTCAAAGTAGGTGAGCTGAACACAGCATCTGCATTCCTAGATATGATGGCGCCCAGTATCGTCAACGGTGGTTCGCGGTGTACCATATTCATGTACACGGCTTCAGGCATAACGATGTTCAACCGTTCAAGAAACCGAGGAGCATGATCTCGTACCATATCAATTTCCCGGTGATACTCTCGAACTTGGTCCTCCCATACTGTCATCTCCTCCGACTTTTAAAGAAATGCAGTGCAATTATCTTAGCGTAATTTGGGGAGTAGAATTGTAGCCGGGGAGAATGGTAAGAATCTTAATGTCACACCAGCTTTATTGAAGCACTAGCATAAATAGCTCAGCAAAACAGAGGTGACCCTCAAAGGACAGCTAAGTTCAACAATTTGAACAGACATTGTGAGTAGTCTTCCTCCAATTTGGACAGCCAGCAGTTCTACTGCAATAAATCTAATTACCTGCAGAGATTTGACAGTTCAAAAAAATTTTATTTCTATGACTACCTCATTTTACGCTATATTTAAATTGTAACAACTTTATATCTTAATGAAAGAACTTTAAATAAAATTATTATATAATATTTTTCCATTAATTTTAGTTAAGAACAGTTATTTGATTGGACTTTTACGCTGTTTTGAAGACAAACTTGCTTCCAGAATAAGAACCAAATTTCTCTACAGTAGTTTAAAAAAAAAACCCGCAAGGGCCAAACTTTATCAAATATTACTCCAGATTCTCTGCGGTCATACATGTACTATACCCTTATTCGATAGTACACTTCAGCCTAACTAGATTTGATTCTGCGGTTCCATCACAGAATTAACAATTCAGTTCTAAAATAACAACCACGATCATATGTTGCGACTAGGAATTACATCTAACTAAATTCAATATCCGGGAACCTAAATATTATAAAGTATTTAACTCGGAAAAAAAATATCACGGAAATGTATAACCTACTTTCGCGTTTGGTTGCAAAAAAAGGGGGAACAAGGAAATTGAAAAGCACCACTAACAGTTTCCTGACACATTTACATATTAATTTTAGCGCCTGCTAAACACAAAATTGTACAGCTCATGGACAATTAGATTTCTCGCGAACTATGAAAGCGATTCAAGTAGTGGAATCTATAGCTTACTCGATAGGACTTCTAATAAGGTAAAAACACGCCATACTCGATAAAACGCTCTTACAATTCGTGTGCCATATTTAACTTCCAATATGTACTGCTAATCACATGCAATACATATATTAGATTCAGCAGCCAACTTCTCCGACAATATCACAAACAACGACCACACATTGGCCCAACAATTTTGCATGCCCAAGCCAAAGAACAACCACCATCAGATTGCATACAAAAAACGTACCTAACCATACGCGTGCATCGCGCGCGGCTTGCAACTAGTAAATAAAAATAATCATTCGGTTTTAAATATTGACCAAGAATTTTTTTTACATTATGCCACATCGAAAAATTATGATGGGGTGATGAAATTCTATATTATAAATATTAGTAATCATTCGATTTTAAATATTGACCAAAAAACTTTTGAGTCTTAAAAAAAACTTTTAATCTATAGGACTACAAATTTAAAATCTATCCCACATTGAAAAAGTATAGTGAGGTGATATATTCTATATTATAAACAAGAGTAAAGATGTATTTTTTTTAGTCTTAAAAAGAGCTGATGGTTGGCTATAAACTTAAATAAATTATTTCACATCAAAAAATTATCCTTCGTTCAATCAAAAAAAACTTTTAAGTCTTAAAAAGTCTCTTAATAAGACTACAAACTGAATTAAAAATAATAAGGTGATGAAACTTTATATTATAAATAATACTCCGTAGTAATCATGTGCTCTTAAATATTACCCAGAAATCTTTTGAGTCTTAAAATATATATTAAGACTAAAAACTTAAGCAAAACTATCTGTAGACACCCACATTTTGACCGCCAGGTGTCTATAGTAGGTCCCGCCAAACACCCGATGATGATAGGACGCAAACATGCTTTAATGGACTCGGATATGGGCTCGAAATCATGGATATTTGGTTTAGGCTTATTAAGGAGTACAAATCTCACAGAACGGACCTCAAATCCAGGCCCAGTGGGTCGTTTCGAGTCAAATGAGACTAATTTGGGTCGATTCCGGTACCAGGGGTAAAACCGTCTTTTAGCGACCGAGTCAAACCCGGTCAAAGATATTTTTTCCCGAGTCACACGAGCTGGCCGTGACACTACACGGCTGATTTGGACTCAAACACCAAAAAAATCAGCTTCAAATAATATTAAACAAATCCGTTTAGGGATAGGATTCGATCTTAAGTAGGAATTCTATCCGGAAACCGAATCAGAGATCGATCAAGCTCCCAGGACTCGGCTGAAACAGCCGAAATACTCCCACCAGCCGAGTATCCTTGCCTTACTCACCAAGAAACGAGAAGTTTTATTTCCTCACGAACTCTCGTTTTCCTATCCAAACCGGTGTTTCTTGTCACACAAGCAAGACCACCGCAATTCCTATAAATAGGACCTTACGTCCGACAATTCAAAAAAGACATGAAATATCAACACAATAATCCCGACACACAATAATTTTTCAGAACTCGTATCTAGAAAATAAGTCTCGAAATCCACGTCCGAAGGAATACCGAAATAGCAACCAAAAAACCGACGAATCCATCCCGTCCAATCCGGCCGATCCACGCCCCACATACACACACAAAAACGTCCCAAAAACCGACACCTTAACTCACCCACATCATCTCGACGCTCACGTGCCCAAGCCACCATCCGACGAGCCTTATTCCGAGTAAACAAAGCATGTAGGTTGAGGGTGTAAATCAAACCCGTCTTTTCTCCTTTCTCTCCCTAATCTCACGTTTTTTTTCTTTTTATCCGTCGTTTTATTTATTTTTTTCGTCGATCGTCTAATTATTAATATGGGTCGTTCATCGCATCATATTTTTATTTATTTTCGATAGTAAAACTATTTTCAAATAACGTTCTTAAAATACGATACCGATTCTCTAATCGAATATCGTACCTACAAGAACTAAATTAAAATTTATTCTCGTCGATGCTAACAAAATCATTAACCTTTTTTTACAAAATTCGATGACTTTAAACGCGTAGAGAATTAACATGATTTTTCATTCAAAATTCTTTTTTTACGTTTTCGTTCAAAACAAACTTTTTTTTAAACTTTTTCTAAAAACATTCTAACTATTTGATATTGATTTCATAATCAAATATCGAATACGACGAATATCGAAAATATAAATCGAGTATAAATTAATCCATATTCGTGCGCGATTTATAAAAATTAACGACTTTTCGACAAATAAAAATTCGACGGGCTACCACGCGGGTCGCGCGACCCGCGCGGCAGCCGGTTCACGGCTCCCCTCCTTTTTTTTATTTTCTTCGTTTTCTATTTTTAATTCTTTCTCGAACATCATATTAAAATGCGACTTTCGCGACATATTTCAATAAATTCTTTTTTCGACCTCGGTCAACACGTGCTAATCAATCACGTGTCATAAATATTTTCTAAAAATCATGCATCTTATTTATTTATGTTTTTTATTCGATTTATTCACCGTTACTAACTCGTTTTCTCGTGTGTGTAGCTTTTTATTTGTTTTTATCGTTTTATTAGACTAAAACGAACTCACATGCTAAAATAACTTTGACGTTATTAGTTTAAACATGCATTAAACGACTTAGCAACCCACTTTATTTTTCTCACATGCTTAGGAAAATAATGTTTGCATATCATTCAACCGTCGAACTAACCCGTGTACACCAAAAACGAACGATATCTTAGTAAAGGCCGCTAAGTGCGGGCGGGGTTGGGTGTTCTTAGTGAACTTCCCAACACGTACCCTCACCCCTTACTCAGAACCGTGGTTTCCGGATGTCCGAGACCATTGGCAACGAGAGTCATTCAATATACGATTAACCGCCCAGTCGACATCGGTATCGATATGCAAAGGGACGAGCCCAGTAAACTCTGACATCGGAAATGGGCCGTATTTTGTATACGGCCCACTACGACATAGAGTGGGCTCGAACGGTTCCGAATAACCACAAAATTCGGTGGCGACTCCTACTTCGATTTAAATTTCAATTTGACCATCTCATATGGAGATTCATTCGCCTCCCCAAACCCGCGCGTGGCCGCGTCGGGGTGGACCTATGTCATGTCCACAATTTGGCGACTCCGCTGGGGATCAACTGAAGAGTCACTTACCATCGGCATCCCTAGGGTGAGACTCGAAAAGAAATCGTTCGAATAGTAATGTACACGTTTTAGTTCAATGGGCCATGCATAACCCAATCTTTCCCGGGCCGGTTACTTGTGACCGACGTCCCACTATACCACGGTGCGTTCCTACTTGGACCCACTAAAGACATTGATGGTGGAACTCGTTTAGGTTTTGCCGCATGTCCTAAGACCCACTCGGCTTAGGGAGTCCGTCCTCAGTACGAGAAAGCCATCGTTGTTGGTATAGACCCTATTAGACCGACCGAGACTTAGACTAAGAGCATACATGGCGTCGTTATACTGGTTCCGTGACTACATGCTACTTGGTCCGTGTCTCATCCTTTTTTTTCAAAAAACCGTGTTTTCAAAAAAAAAAACTTGCATCTTTTTCGAAAACTATCCATTTTTCAAACCCGGAAAGCTGCCGAATTTAGGACTTATGATTTTGACTCAAAATAGCCTATTTTTAGCCGGTATGCTGTTCAAACCTTTTCAAAAATTCAAAATCTCGGCCCGATAAACTTTTTTTCCGATTTTCAAAAAGATCGGGCCGTCCAACCCGACTTTGCTCGGTTTTCAAAATTCAAACCCTCTTCTTCTTAGGACTTCCCGTATTTAGCAGTGTCGGGTCTTGTCATAAGTAGTAAGAGTCCATAGCGTCGAAACTCCGTCGATCTTACATCACGGGTTTCCACCCCATCCCAAGTCCTTCCTTACTAGTCAAGGCACGGCCCACCTACGTAGGACAAACTCCTACAAAGGGAAGCCCACTTACACAATCGAGTCCAAAGTCTGGGGATTAGCTTACACGTAGGCCCTTTCTTCACACGGGACTAGGCCCATTCTGCCGAAATCCTAAAGAAAGCCCACCGTCCATGAGTCACCCGTCTAGGAGTCGATCTTCACCCCCACTCGGGGGCTACCCTTCAGTAGAGAGATCAATCACGGTTGCTCTAAGGGTCTTGTCTTACACGTGTTGTCTCACGTACCTCACTTTCGAGTCACTTAGATGTCACACCATTTGAGTCCTATCAAAGCCTTTAGTCTCACTCGGGGGCTGTACTCCACCCGAGCATTCGACCACAGTCACCTTAAGGAGTACCTTACGTCCATCCTACGCCAGGCGTCCTTATGATACCTTCTTCGAGTCGTACCTATGTTACGAACACTCGAGTCTCCTAAGGGTAGGTCACCACGGTTGGTCCGACCACGTGACACGGTCAAACACGGTCGCCCCCATTTTCGGACTCACCCTTCCGCATCTCGAGTCCAAGTCGCGGTCGTTACTTTGTCTAGGTCAACGTTCGGGTATCCCGGTCCAAGAGTCTTAGTCATTCCCGTCACCCCGGGCCATGTCTAGTTTGACTCCCTCTCTTGCATTTGCACAAAGCCGAGTTTAGGCGAGTCGTGGCACCTGTCAAAGACCTTACCAAAAAAAAAAACAACCAACCGAGCATCCGAGTCCGGATCTGATTCGAGTCTAAGTCTGAGTCCGAGTCTAGGATACCCTACATCCTCATTTCCAAGTCAGAGTCAGAGTCTTTTGCATTCTGTCCTCTTTTTTTAAAATTCAATAAAATCATCTTTTCTATTGCTCCTATATACTTTCCTTATGTGTTTCCGAGAACATGATGAACACCGTCATACACTGTGAGCACATGCACGTGACTATCATAGGACATCTATAATGACTGCAGGAAATCGAGGCCCGTGTTTTCCTTTACCTGTTCCATGTCTGATATAGAAAGCCACAAAACTACCCTTAGTAGGAGCGGTATCGAATCCTATGACAAATCTAGGTAGTCTCCTAGTTTGGGGTCAAGACGGGAGGCAAGCCCATTTCCCGAAATAAACACCCATCCAATAAGACTAACCAATCCCTACCTTAGGTGTTAGTCTGACCGACAAAAAAAAAACTGGACAAAAAATCAAAAGTCCAAGGAAAAAGCAAAAGGCCAAAACAAAAAAAGTTGGCCATGATCAAAAAGAATTATCAACATCCCTCGACCAGACACGGTCAACTCAAATGAAGAATCCCATGACCGGGGCTAAGAGGTCAGCCAAAAAATATTCAAATACCCAACCGTGGTCAACGGTCAACTCAAGATCAAACTCATACCATCAAATAGGGGAGAAACAATCAAGCTGGTCAGCTAGCACCACATTTAGCCTTCCCACATTACAACCCTCAAGACCTTCCCGAGACCTAGGCTAGAGACAGCTCGGATTTTTGAGGATTCAAGCTCCATAGGATACCCTAACCATTAGGGCCAGACATGGAAATCAGATCCCGCATTATCAAACCTACCCCGATCGAAGTTCGAGTTATTATTACTCGACTTCCCCCTTTCCTACCACATTACAATACCTTACCCTCGAAGCCTTAGCTCCACAAAATCGAGCTCCAGATTTTGAACCATCAAAGCCACTTACTTCCTAGCACCACGTTTCCAAAAACATCTAAACCAGTTACCAACCCCAAACACGGGAATTCAACTTGCGGTCAGCATAGAACATGCCCAAATAGTTCACACCACCCCTGGGGGCTACCCCGGAAAATGCTCACAGTCACAGGATCAACATCCTAGCTATTCTAGCCCTTTGGTCAAGACATCATTGGGAATGCACCTAGCCTACACCATTGCTATGGCTAGTTACACATAAAGCCCTAATAAACTAGGCACCACAATATATCTTTCAACACCGAACTACGGCATGGTTTGATTTCACTACACGTGAATACGTAGGCAGCCTTTCAACAAAGGCACAACCACCCACATTGACACTCATTCAAAAGCACCATCATTCCGGTCACGACACTGTCATATTCTCAGCAGCTAGCTTTGTCGTCCTGGGGGCTTCTCTTAGGCAGAAGTTCTCCATCCATTCACATAATCCAATATACCTTCAAAATCCAGCCTCCTTTCTTTAGTGAGTCCTAGTACTCGGCTCAGTCGAAGACGAGAATCTGTCAAGACTCGGAGTAACACCCACTTTGGGGAATGTGCCCTAAAAAAAAATTAAAGAACACCAGTCTACGGCATTGCTACCACAAAGCCCTGTCGAACGGAAACAGGCTCATTCTGAGGATTCGACCATGTTGCCACTCGCCTAGGCTACGGAATAGCGCAACTTAAGAGTCTTGTCATCTTAGGTGGCCCATCCCCTACCGAGTCACGGTCTAACCCTTAGAGAGTCCAAGTTGTATCTGCCAACTCGTCCGGTCACGTCCAGAGTCGAGTCTGTCGGTATATCTCCCTCTTCACCTAGGCATACAGGCCTAACCAGAGGAATTTTAGGAATCCGTGTCAGAATAGGATCGGGAATCAAGTCATCCCAAACATTCCTTTTCTTCCAATTTTTTTCAAAGTTTCCGCCATTTTAAAAAAAAATTCGGCTTTTTTAATTTTTCCGCCTCAAAAAAAAAAATTCGGTTTTTTAATTTTTCCGCCTCAAAAAAAAATTCGGTTTTTTTAATTTTTCCGCCTCAAAAAAAAATTCGGTTTTTTAATTTTTCCGCCTCAAAAAAAAATTTTCAGTTTTTTTTAATTTTTCCGCCTCAAAAAAAATTCGGTTTTTTTTATTTTTCCGCCTCAAAAAAAAAAAATTCGGTTTTTTTATTTTTCCGCCTCAAAAAAAATTCGGTTTTTTTAGTTTTTCCGCCAAAAAAAAATAATAATAATAAAATCTCTTTCCAAAATTCAGTCAAAAATCATTTTTACTTCCCCAGCACGAGTCAGTGTTTTATCTGTATGTTGCATGCAAAACAGACGGGTATCCCAAGACTCCCGGAGAATTATCAAAGTTCTCAGTGAAAATTCAAGCAACATTTTCGCTGAGGAATCAGATGTGTCAGTAAGAGGTACATCCGCAGCTTCTAATAGAGGCTCCCACGCAATTTCAAGACAGAAGTTGTCTGCAACCAGACGAATCCAAGACTTTTTTAGTAGAAAGTCCCCGCGCCATTATCGACATCTATCCAGGTATGATTTCTATCCTATGGCTGGCGAGCCCTTCACGCAAGTCTAATGGACTCTAAACGACCCGGTCGGAAGTCTGCCAGGTCTTAATCCTCGATTGGCCCGGTAGCTACTCTGACTTTCGCCTTGTCCAAGCCTCAGTCAGAGTGGGGGCTCTGTAGACACCCACATTTTGACCGCCAGGTGTCTATAGTAGGTCCCGCCAAACACCCGATGATGATAGGACGCAAACATGCTTTAATGGACTCGGATATGGGCTCGAAATCATGGATATTTGGTTTAGGCTTATTAAGGAGTACAAATCTCACAGAACGGACCTCAAATCCAGGCCCAGTGGGTCGTTTCGAGTCAAATGAGACTAATTTGGGTCGATTCCGGCACCAGGGGTAAAACCGTCTTTTAGCGACCGAGTCAAACCCGGTCAAAGATATTTTTTCCCGAGTCACACGAGCTGGCCGTGACACTACACGGCTGATTTGGACTCAAACACCAAAAAAATCAGCTTCAAATAATATTAAACAAATCCGTTTAGGGATAGGATTCGATCTTAAGTAGGAATTCTATCCGGAAACCGAATCAGAGATCGATCAAGCTCCCAGGACTCGGCTGAAACAGCCGAAATACTCCCACCAGCCGAGTATCCTTGCCTTACTCACCAAGAAACGAGAAGTTTTATTTCCTCACGAACTCTCGTTTTCCTATCCAAACCGGTGTTTCTTGTCACACAAGCAAGACCACCGCAATTCCTATAAATAGGACCTTACGTCCGACAATTCAAAAAAGACATGAAATATCAACACAATAATCCCGACACACAATAATTTTTCAGAACTCGTATCTAGAAAATAAGTCTCGAAATCCACGTCCGAAGGAATACCGAAATAGCAACCAAAAAACCGACGAATCCATCCCGTCCAATCCGGCCGATCCACGCCCCACATACACACACAAAAACGTCCCAAAAACCGACACCTTAACTCACCCACATCATCTCGACGCTCACGTGCCCAAGCCACCATCCGACGAGCCTTATTCCGAGTAAACAAAGCATGTAGGTTGAGGGTGTAAATCAAACCCGTCTTTTCTCCTTTCTCTCCCTAATCTCACGTTTTTTTTCTTTTTATCCGTCGTTTTATTTATTTTTTTCGTCGATCGTCTAATTATTAATATGGGTCGTTCATCGCATCATATTTTTATTTATTTTCGATAGTAAAACTATTTTCAAATAACGTTCTTAAAATACGATACCGATTCTCTAATCGAATATCGTACCTACAAGAACTAAATTAAAATTTATTCTCGTCGATGCTAACAAAATCATTAACCTTTTTTTACAAAATTCGATGATTTTAAACGCGTAGAGAATTAACATGATTTTTCATTCAAAATTCTTTTTTTACGTTTTCGTTCAAAACAAACTTTTTTTTAAACTTTTTCTAAAAACATTCTAACTATTTGATATTGATTTCATAATCAAATATCGAATACGACGAATATCGAAAATATAAATCGAGTATAAATTAATCCATATTCGTGCGCGATTTATAAAAATTAACGACTTTTCGACAAATAAAAATTCGACGGGCTACCACGCGGGTCGCGCGACCCGCGCGGCAGCCGGTTCACGGCTCCCCTCCTTTTTTTTATTTTCTTCGTTTTCTATTTTTAATTCTTTCTCGAACATCATATTAAAATGCGACTTTCGCGACATATTTCAATAAATTCTTTTTTCGACCTCGGTCAACACGTGCTAATCAATCACGTGTCATAAATATTTTCTAAAAATCATGCATCTTATTTATTTATGTTTTTTATTCGATTTATTCACCGTTACTAACTCGTTTTCTCGTGTGTGTAGCTTTTTATTTGTTTTTATCGTTTTATTAGACTAAAACGAACTCACATGCTAAAATAACTTTGACGTTATTAGTTTAAACATGCATTAAACGACTTAGCAACCCACTTTATTTTTCTCACATGCTTAGGAAAATAATGTTTGCATATCATTCAACCGTCGAACTAACCCGTGTACACCAAAAACGAACGATATCTTAGTAAAGGCCGCTAAGTGCGGGCGGGGTTGGGTGTTCTTAGTGAACTTCCCAACACGTACCCTCACCCCTTACTCAGAACCGTGGTTTCCGGATGTCCGAGACCATTGGCAACGAGAGTCATTCAATATACGATTAACCGCCCAGTCGACATCGGTATCGATATGCAAATGGACGAGCCCAATAAACTCTGACATCGGAAATGGGCCGTATTTTGTATACGGCCCACTACGACATAGAGTGGGCTCGAACGGTTCCGAATAACCACAAAATTCGGTGGCGACTCCTACTTCGATTTAAATTTCAATTTGACCATCTCATATGGAGATTCATTCGCCTCCCCAAACCCGCGCGTGGCCGCGTCGGGGTGGACCTATGTCATGTCCACACTATCCCACATTCGAAAAATTATAAAGTTTCATCAAACATAAATCTTTTGAGTCTTAATAAAGTTGTTAAGAATATACACTTAAATAAAAAATTATAATAAGGTGATGAAATTATATATTATAAATAAAACTAATAAAAAAAATTCCTTAGACATCATTGTTTTTAAATATCAACCAACAAAAAACTTTTGTTTTTTTAAAAAACTGTGATGGAATTCTATATAATTGTTTTTTTAAATTATGATGAGGTCATGAATTTATAGTCTTATTTTTAAAAAAAACTTTTGAGTTTAAAAAGGGTCTTAATAAGAGTACAAATCTAAAATTATCCCACATCGAAACAATTAAAATAAGGTACGGTGATGATTCTATATTACAAATAAGAAGACTACAAATTTTAGTTAAATTATCCCACATCGACAAATTATAATAAAGTGATGAATTTCTATATTATAAATAAGACTAATTATTTGTTCTTAGATATCAATAAAAATCTTTTGAGTCTTAAAAGACTCTTTAAGACTATAAACTTAAGTAATTATTCCACATCAAAAAAATTATATCCTCTCTTCTCAGTCTTAAAACACTCTTAGGCTATAAACTTAAGTAAATTATCCCACATAAAAAAATTACACTCCCTCCGGTCACTGTTTAGTCTTAAGAAAAGTTCTTAATAAGACTACAAATAAAGTTAAATTAGATTATCACGTACATATTGAAAAAAATAATGAGGTGATAGAATTCTATGTAATCTTTCGTTCTTAAATATTAACCAATAATCTGTTGAGACTAAAAAAAAGTTCATAAGACTAAAATTATATACTTAAAGTATAATTATCATGTGTCAAAAAATTAGGATGGGTTGATGGAATTCTATATATTATAAATAAGTATAATTATAATAAATAAGGTGAATTCTATCTATAAATAAAAGTTCTTAATTAGACTATATCTAAACTTAAGTAAAATTATGTGAATTTTTTTTATCATATAAATCAGAGTAATCATTTATCCAAAATATATAATAAGATGATCGAATTCGATTATATAAATAAAGAGTAATCGTTTGTCTTTTTAACTTAAATTTAAAAACAAGCTCTTTTAAGTCTTAAAAATAGCTCTAACTAAAAACTTAATGAAGTAATTTATACCACATCGAAAAATTATGATGAGATGATGAAATTCTATATCATAAATATGTTATCTTTCAGTTTTAAATATCAACCAACAATATTTTGAGTGTTGGGTCTTAAAAAAACTTTTAATATATAAGAATACAAACTTAAAATCATCTCACATTAAAAGTTATAGTGAGGGGATGAAAGAGTAATGTATGATGTATTTCTTTTTTAGTTTTAAAAAGAGACTATAAGCTTTAAGTAAATTATCTCACATCAAAAATTATTTGAGGTGATGGAAGACTATAAACTTAAATAAATTATCCCACATCGAAAAGTTATGATATATTGACGAATTCTATATTATAAATAGCACTAATCATTTGTTCTTAAATATCAGTCAGAAAAAACTTTTAAGTCTTAAAAAGTCTCATAATAAGAATACAAACTTAAGTAAAATAATTTCACATCGAAAAATTATAATAAGATGATGAAAATTTATATTATAAATAAGATAATCATGTGCTCTTAGATATTAACCAAAAATATTTTGAGTCTTAAAAATATATTAAGACTATAAACTTAAGTAAAACTATCCCACATTCGAAAAGTTATAAAATTTCATCAAACAAAAATCTTTTGAGTCTTAAAAATGTTCATTAAGACAATACATTTAAGTAAAAACTTATAATAAGATGATGGAATTTTATATTGTAAATAAGACTAATAATAATTCTTCCTTAGACATCAACCAACTTAAGGAATTCTCCCACATCGAAAAATTATGATAAGAGTAATCATTGTTTTTAAATATCAACCAACATTATTTTGAGTTTAAATTAAAAAGGTCTTAATAAGACTGCAAAGTTAAAATTATCCCACATCGAAACAATTAAAATAAGGTACGGTGATGATTTTATATTACAAATAACAAGACTATAAATTTTAGTTAAATTATCCCACATCGATAAATTATAATAAGGTGATAGATTTTCATATTATAAATAAGACTAAAACTAAGACTATATAGTTAAAGTAAAATTATCCTATAAGAGTAATCATTCGTGTATAAAAGTTCTTAATTGGACTATATCTAAACTTATTAAAACTATCCCACAACGAAAAATTATAATAAGGTGAATTTTTTTTATTATATAAATAAGAGTAATCATTTATCAAAAAGATATACTCCAATAAGATGATCAAATTCGATTATATAAATAAAGAGTAATCGTCTATCATTTAACTTAAATATAAAAAAAACTTTTTTAAGTCTTAAAAATAGCACTTAATTAAGTAAATTATGATGACGTGATGAAATTTTATATCATAAATGAGCAATCTTTCAGTTTTAGATATCAACCAACGATCTTTTGAGTCTTAAAAAGTTTTTAAAAAAACTACAAACCTAAAATTATATCCCACATCGAAAAAAAATAAGGTGATGATTCTATATTATAAATAAGATAATCGTGCTTTTTTCTGGGTCTTAAAAGCAGATATCAACACTATAAACCTTGAATAAATTATCCTTATATCGAAAAATTATGATGAGGCGATGGAATCTTATATTATTATAAATAAGATTAATCTTTCGTTATGTTATTTCCACATCGAAAATTTTTAATAACGTGATGAAATTCTATACTCCCTCCATATCAGAATATATGATGTTTTAACTTTTTGAGGTGAGTCTTTGACTTTAATTTTCATGTAAATATATTAGTTCAAATTGTTTAAAAATTACACAATAATTTTTTTACAAAAAGAACTTTCAAATGAGTATACATCTCATAATATTTTTTTCTTATATTTTGAGAGATATTGAAGAGATGAGATGTCTCGAAAAGTGAGAATGACTTATTAAAAAAACAGAGGGAGTATTATAAATAAGATGTACTATTTTGAGTTTTAAAATGAGCTTTTAAGACTATAAACTTAGCTGAAATTAAGTTTGATTATTAATATCATGTGATCATCTTATTTATTGTAATGATATAGATTGATTAAGTTTCTTATTTAATGAACATACTTCGTCAATGTAATTAAGCCAATTAACCCGTGCAACGCACGGGCTTTAATCTAGTTATACAGTAATCAATACATTATCCCATTACAAGCTCAGTTGGTCTATATCCGTCGCAAGCTTAAGACGGGTTAAGTTGTGGGAATAAAGACAATTATTGATCTAGGTCCCACCAACTTCACTTTTGCCTTATCACCTATTTGATATCTATTTGACCTATCATACATTTACGATGGATATCTCAATCACAAGCAAGAATTTGTATTTCAAGCTAGAAATCGGTCCATAATAGGGAGTAAATAATAATGCTACCTTTGTACCGAAGGTTCCACCACTTTTCTTCCAAATGTAAATCCTGACTCCTCAAGTCTAGAACATTCCAGTGCTTATCTTCCCGCCATTTATAAACCCCCCATACGGCCATACCCCCTAATTTTGATACCGACTTCCTCTAACATTCATCAATCCAACCCTTGAAAGTTCAGTTTTCGGCACAAACCCAGAAAAACCCACACACTAAACCAACCTACAGTAATTAATCACTGACACAACACACAAAATCTTAAGTTTTATACTCCCTACTAACCTAATTTAATTCTGCAACTCTAAAGTTTTATACAGTACTTGATCAACAATGGAGAGTGTGATAGTGAAGTTAGAGGATGTGATAATACCACCACCATCATCGTCGTCATCGTCTTCAAACTCCAGCCTCTCACCTAAGCCTAGGCCAATGGAGGGGCTACATGAAGTGGGTCCCACTCCATTTCTGATGAAGACCTTCGACATGGTTGAGGACCCTTCAACGGACGCCATTGTTTCCTGGAGTAAACCTCGCAATAGCTTCATTGTTTGGGATTGTCATAAGTTCTCCACTTCACTCCTGCCCCGATTGTTTAAGCACAGTAATTTCTCCAGCTTTGTTCGCCAGCTTAATACTTATGTAAGTACTATTACCAGTAGCCCTTAAAATCAATCTTCCACCTATACAATACGTGTTCGACGAATTGTATGCTTTTGTTTTTACTCTCTTTGTCTCCGTTGTTTGTTTAGGGTTAATTGAAATACCTATTGATGATGAATTTCAAAAGGGTGAACAATTGATTGAGATGAAGGGAGTGTCTATTTATGGTTTTCGTAATTTGAATGTCCATTGGGCTGAAATTCCGCTTCTGAGATATTGAGCACGTGACCTTAAGTTAGGCCTCAAGGGTTTATGACTTACTATCTGTATCTTTGTTTTTGGTTTTGGTTGATGATGTGCTGCAAAACTTGTGGTTTTCTTAGTTTTTGTGTTACTGAGAGTTTTGTTGGTTTTTATAGGGTTGAACTTGAAGTGCTGTTTGCAACCTGTAGTAGACTGACTAGTTTCAGAGAAGACCAAAACAGAGTTGAGTTTTCTTAAGCTTTCGAAACTCCGTTGATGAAATCTTGTTACTTGAAATTTTCTATGTAATAACTAATAAATGATCATGCTTTGAGTGAAAATCTAATTCATACAGTACTTCTCCATCCAATTCTACTATTGTCCCCATCGACTCTATTGGCTATGATAATTCTTTACTTGTAATTTCTCGCATTCAGATGCCAATCATACCATGTGTTCATCACATTCGACTTATCAAAATAGGTATGTTCACCCTAGTCAAATAGGGGATGGAAGGAGCATGAGATAGAATCAGTAAGATTCAGTTCATGACTTGTTCAATTGTGCATCTTGGTTCATAATTTCAGGTTACTAGGGTTCCTGTGGAAAAGATTGATTTGATTCGAGTATTCATCTCAGACATTAGGCTGTAACGGAATCATTGTGTTTGTCATGGTTGAGACTTTGCTAATTGTTCTCTTTTGTGTAAAGAGGGAGGTTCCAAAAGTGTCTGCAAGTCGAGATAGCTGATTGTCCTTTTAAATTTCTAATAAATTGCAGGGTTTCAGAAAGGTCGATCCTGATCGCTGGGAATTTGCAAATGAAGGGTTCTTAGGAGGGCAAAAGCATTTGCTAAAGACCATCAAAAGGAGGCGAAATGTGACTCAGAGCAGTCAACACCAAGGAGGGTCTTGCGTTGAGCTGGGCCAATACGGATTGGATGGAGAAATCGAGAGATTAAAACGTGACCGAACTGTGTTAATGTCTGAGATTGTCAAGCTTCGACAGCAGCAACAGTTTTCAAGGCAACAGCTCGTGACTATGGAAACCCGTGTTCAGTCTACTGAGAAAAAGCATCAACAAATGATGACATTTCTGGCTAAAGCTCTTGTCAACCCTACATTTGTCCAGAATTTGATGGCACAAAACCATGAGGGTCGGAAGAGTCTTAAAGGCGTCAAAATTGGTGGGAAGAGGAGACTGATGTCAAGCCCTAGTGTTGAGAACATGGAAGAAATTGTTTCCATCCCGGTGTCGGATGGGATACCAACTATTGAATCTGATATGGAGACTTTATTTTCCGAAGCAAATGATACTAATATTGGAAACGAGGGGGTGATAAACTGGGAGGAAGTGTTGCGTGGTGAAGGTAAGGATGGTTTTCAGCAAGAAGTGGACATACCAGTTGAGAAACTGGAGCCTGAATCTTCAGATTGGGGTGAGGATCTGCAAGACTTAATAGAACAATTGGGAGTTTTAGCATCAGAGCTCTGAATTCATTCATTCCCAATGTTGTACTATATTTAAGGTTTTCTGGAAAATGGGCCTCTATGAAGTATGAACTACCTCTGCCTTCCTGCAAGGGTATGCTTAAGTAGTCGAGTGATAGTTTCGTCATTGCTTGTGGATGTGGAGTGTGTCTTGGTTTGAACTTATGTTTTGCTTTTTGTAATGCAGATGATGGCAGGGGTGACGAAGAGGCCGTGACGTGTGGTTGTGTGATTCTTTGTTACATTGATTGCGTGTTTATTATTTACTGTTGAATACTTCTCTTATTACCTGCTGTATCTATGCTCGGATTTGGACACTCAGACATTGAAGCCAAGAGCATGAGCTTTCGGCTGAGTTTGTGGTAATCTCTTTGTTGATCATTGTTTGTTTTAGTTGTTTAGTAATCAAGTTAATTTTGCAGGCGGTTGGACTGCTTGGGATTGATGATTAAGCACATCGAAGATTGTTTTTGGAAGACATTTCAGCTAGAGGTGTATGCTCAATTGCTCATGTGAAGATCAAAGTGTACTGGTGTATACAAGCCTGCTGTTTCTCTTTGCTTTTCATGATTGTATAGGATAATTTCTGGCCCAATTGACTCTTGAACATGATAGTATGATATTACAAATAGAACTCTGTATAGTACTAGTATACACTAAGCGAATGTACACGCACGACATGAACCTTGATGAGAACATAAAAATAGACAAGATGAAGTATTACGAAGTGCACAGTTTTTAGTATTCATGTTGTATGCATCTATACGTCGAAGGAGGTACTGTATATAAAGCGTAGTACTCCGTATGTAGTAACATTGGGTGCACCTGATGCACGAAGACAGCTTCAATGGTTAAGTATATACTCGTACTCAACATTTCTGTTTGCTGAACGACGGGTTATAACTATCATTTTCCAAATCATTAAAGCACTCTCAGACATTATCATATGCTTATTCAGCGACAGAAAGAAGGGTATTGATCAAATTACATCACATTATCATAATCAATCTGACCCAAAGGCTAACTAAGATTTAACATTAAGCTCATATTCACTCGAATTTGTAATGCTTGTCAACAGCTTCAGAGACATCCCAAGTACACTTCATGCCTTTCGGGAACACGACAAGGTCACCAGCACCGAACTCAACGCCTTCACTCGATCCATCAGGATAAACTTTCACCTTTCCTTGCAATAGAAAGCAGGTCTCCTTTGCTTCGTAAGTCCACGGGAACTTGCTTGGAGGACACCCCCACCTAAAAGGTCACACAATTGTTGTATATCATAACATCATAACCATAAAAGACAAGTCTACTATAGATTATGGAGCTCCTCAGTCCTCAGACTGGAAACTTCTTTCTTTCTTTCAGAGCCTAATGACAATATCTATCATTAATAGTAATTGCCTCCGGTATGAACCATCATGGTAGCAACGGAAGGCATCAACGATAGTATAGACTTGTAGGTATATACAGTAACTACGCTTTCTCCACATTCTGCTTCACTTTTACACCGCAGAAAATATAGGATCACTTCACTTCTCACATAGCAACGTCACCAACGCAGAACTCATAACTATGTGCGTTATTTCACAAATCGTAGGTATTGATTATCAAAATGAAACAAAAGCAAGCAGCGTGACACATACAACTTGATAAAGCTAGCACTGATTTCAGATAGCTTTCCATCTTCCTTACGAATATCAAAATCGCATCATCACTGGAGCCACAAATATAGTGAATGCATAAAGGCAGTAACACCTTGGCTAGAAGCCACAAATCATAAGACGCTTCCACACTAGCATCACTATTGCAAAACAACAATAACTTGCACGACAAATGGTTTGCCTGCTCAGGGTTGTAGGGCATAAAGTGTAGCTTTTAGAAATTAATCCACACGTAAAGGAACCATCACTACGCCTCCATTTCTACTTTGTTTTAGCTTCATCACTCCCTTAATAATTACTACTTATCACTCTTACTACTATTATGCCATTTGTATATGACTGTTTTTATTAGAGATGACTCGACGGTTTTGAAGAATTATTCATGTTAACCGACCCCAAATCCTTTTGTGACTAAGGCTATGATGTTGTTGTTGTACTTCCGTAATAATCACCCCCATACCAAGCACCAAGCAATCCCTTAGGATATAAAGGAACACAAACAAATTGAATCCATATCCTTCCATCTATTGCACAATAGTATAGTCTATATACTCAGCAATCAAGACCAAATTTCCAACAACCATGAAGTCCTGAACTTAAAAGCCACCTTGAACTATCATTTGGCTACAAAGGCAATGAGTCTTAAATCGGAAAGCGGTGGCAGTCCAAAAGAAAACAGTTACATGAACAAAGTCATCAGTCAGCAGCAGAGAATGTATTTCAGTCAACAATTAGCAGCAGTTGGATACATTATACATCAGGGGTTCAGCAATAACACAAGACCATGTTGATTTTAGATTTTAGACAATCCAAACTCCACACCCAATGACCCAATACATAGAAAACATGTTCATTTAACTGAAAATTTGGGGAAAACATCGAAAATCAATTTCATTTCACTATTTCACAGAGAAATCACCCATCACAATATGATAAAAAAGATTACCAACCCGCACGCACACTACAGAAAAAAAAAATGGTGTGTCGATAATTGAAATGAGAGACCGTCTCTACAAAGTTTTCGTAAATCATTACATGAAGCATCTCAATACTAGATTTGAAAATATAAGAAGAAAAGGGAGAAAAAGATGAATACTTAGGCCATTGACGAACACCAAGTTGAGAGAGCCTAGATTCAGGAGGGTTCTTTTCAATCTTGACACCCAATTTCTCGATAGTTGTAGACATGCTGCTGTTGCTGTTGCTGTTGCCTTCAGTTGATGCTTTCACTATGCAAAAGTTTCCAACTTTATTGGTCTTTACTGTTAAAAATACAGACCCAGTGGTTGAACTTGAATTTGGTGTTTGAAAAGAGCGGTGGTGATATTTGATGTTTGATGAAGGCGAAGGTAGCCCTATACCTATAACAATGGACTGTTGCACTGTTGTTGCCACTCCAAAACTTCCCATTTTCTACCGTGCCCCTTTTTTTAGAGCATTTTAGCCAATTTTTTCTTTACAAATAATGTTAAAAAATGAGTCCCCAAAAAATGGTGAAGATTATTCAGAAAAATTATGTTCACTCCTGCGTTATCTCCATCATCTTAACTTCTAGGTGTATGTGTAATCTCTTCTCTTTATGTTCTTCTTTTTTTCACATTTACATTACTTATTTTAATTAATTGATAATTAACTCATTAATTATTCACTTAACCTTTTTTTTTTTTTTTATAAAATCACCTACTTACAATTTCTTTACATATTTTTCAAAATTTAAAATTATTTTATACTCCGTAATAAAACTAGATCAGGTTCAACTACCTTCATTATTTTTGTTAATGATTAGTGTTAAAGGAAACAATATTACGATATGAGTAAGAACTACTCCGTATATAAGAGCATGATAATATATTTTTTTTTTATCTAGTGAAGAGCGCAAGTGAAATTTGAACCTCCAGCCTCTCGGTCAGAGTAGGAGAGCTCTTACCACTTGAGTTTATCTCTTCTTCTTTCACATGCTTTCCAAAGAGATAGACTACTCGTACTGTTTTGTTCGATGACACTTGATAGCCGGAAAAACCATTGCGACATCATTTATTCAAATCGATCCATAACTAGCGGATATCTTCCAAAAGCATAGGAAAACAACAATAATTGCATTACATTGTCGATAGGTTGGGGTTTGGAGTTCAACACCTCCAACTCAAGGGGAAAGTATGACGATTATTATTAATAATACTGTACTCCGTAATGTCTTATACTCGTATATAACTCCATATGTATTAGCTACTTAGATTCGTTCTTATTATCCTAAAATTGTAATTATAACCAACATATATGTATATATATGTACTTGGAATTCTACTGTAATTTGAATTGTCATTGAGTATACCGAAAATTCTCAATATCTCTAATTTTGTAGGATGCAATGCAATCTCCACTCCCCAGGACTTGACTAGCTTAAAGAATAACCATAATCAACCCAGAATTGAACTCCGGATTTTTTGACCGTACTATATATTTATAAGAATAGGATATACGAATAATACAAGTTGATCAACTAAGATAATAATAGTTGATAAAAACACAATAACTCATCTTTGTAACATGATGAAAACCTTATAATAGACAAGTCAATGCGTTCCATAGACAACGCAACCCACATAGTCATATATGCAGGACCAACATTCCTCCTAAAACAATCAAATACAAGATTAAGATTAAACAAGTGTTTACGTACAAACATGAACCAACCAATTGAATTACACAATCACAAACTTAATTAAAACCATGATGAACATATATATAAATACCACTTACCTATAACCACGGTGAACAACTCTGAACATGCCATGATTCCATAATCAACAAAGTAAATATATATCAGTTGACACAAATCATACATACTTATAATATGAGACGGCTCAGTTGAATAAAACATAACTCATTTATCATTGATAAATGAGTTACCTGTATCATTTTAATCGCATGATCGAGACCGTCTCACACGCATAATAAGGAGTACGAGTAATTAGTTAGTGACGACCATCCATCCATGGATTAATGTGTGTTTAACCCACTTGAAACTTTTCCTGAAAGAGCCTTTGACTTTAGCTTCAAGGGTCAAAGCTCTATAATTAGCAACCCTTTTCTTCCTCTTGAATTCAGGATCACTAAAACACCACATATTTGGAGATAATGATGTTGTTTTGCTTCTCTTCAGCTTGTAATCAAATTCATAGATACCCGGGTTATGAGTTTGATGAGCAGGGTAGTATGACGATGATGAGGAGGAGTTTAAGCTATAACTCCTCAAATCATAACTTCTGTTGTTGTTGTTGGTTTTGGGTTGATATAATTCTAGTTGCATCCCATTTTGAGCATATGATGATGAAGATGATGAGGATGTTTTTCCATGATGATGATGATCCATGGAATTTTATTTTGGAGGGGTGTTTTGGTGTGAACTCAAGACATACAGAAGAGCAAGAAAAGTTCTGATCAATTATATATGTGAACTTTGTTTTCAATATAGCATAATATAAATATAATATAATATAGTAGGAGGGACCGTACTGATTGTTAATTGCTACTCCAAAACAAATTTCTTTTCTAATTAGCTTTCTTACAAATTTGACTTAATTACCGAAACAAGTTTATCTATACTAATTCGGTGTACCCAAATTTTTATGTAACACGGGTATATCTTTTCTAATTATATAACATACAAGTCAAATAAGTCGGATATAAAAACACAATGAATGTTCTAAAAAACTTGCATCATCTAGCCTGCATGAGTGTTGCTTAGTAATTAAACTTGTGTTGATCGCCCCAAAGATCTCAGGTTCAAGCCCCTGCAAGCACGAACTTGTGGGAGTTTACGGTTTACCTGGTGGATGTTGTTTGACTCGTTATAACAGATGCTCCGTATATACGTTTTAAGAAATATCAAGTCGATACACCAAATAATTGTGTGCTCCTAATAATTAGGATTAGGTATATACGGTTCGAATCCTCCTCCTCTTACCTCTATTGTGTAATGCGACCACTTGAATAATGTTTTGTGTCTCTAAGCTAAGAGCAAATCTAATTATTATTTGGTCGTTGTCCAAACCTAATCAGTGTTGGCTAATATCAAGCAAATTAATTAATCTTAGCTTGGTCGGTTGAGAGTTGAGACTAAATGACCAATGTATACTTAATTATGTGTAAAATTAAGCAGGTTCTAAAAGCAATCTAATTGTACTGTACTGTCATGCTTAGCTGCTTCATATCAGTGACGCTCTTCAAGGAGGAGTCATGCTCATGCTCCAGCTAAAGAATGGATCTAGAAGATAATACTAGCATTTACGTGTTTAAGGGGAGAATTGCATCTGCATGCATGGTCCTAACTACTAGCTTAGGCCTCCTATCTCCAAATTAAACACTCTAGTTTCAACTGTCTAAATACTCTAACTCTAATTCCACATCAATTGTTGTTGCAATCAGTTTTTTATTGACTTTAGTGGTCTGGTCTAACAAGGCAGCCACGTCTCGTTATACCATATTCATTCACAATGTGGGTGGATCGTTTATAAGTCTGAGTTTATCTAATTCGTACCTAAAATAACGACTACGATTCTCTTATTATTCAAAATAGGTATAACATGATTTGATTATTGCAAGCAAGGAGGACATCTACATGTAAAGTTTACGTATAATTGCTTACTTATCATTCATTAGTGACTTGAATTATAAACGAGAGGAGCTGTACTGTATTGTGATGAGTGAAACATAAATAATAGAATCGTAAAGTTTTAGTGTCTCGTTCGTTCATACAGTACACTCAATGTGTTCATATATGTTAGGATTAATGACTAGCAATTGTCATATTCGATACTCGGGTTGAATGTTGAACTAGGTGCGGAAATAAGATGATATAGTTTGTTAGAATGTGGTTTGTTCCTCATATAAAGAGTAGTGAAATGTGGTAGTTTTCTATGTATAAATAGAAAAGTTATCCTACAAGAAAAAATTAGCTAAGAGAGGGTGATTTTTTTTGTATAAATAGAGCTCACATTTTCACCTTACTAATTAACCCAAAAATTGGAGTCTCTTAAGCATCGTCTTGAGAGAGTTCCTCGAAGTTGTACTATTATCTCCACAGTAGTGAATATTGTTCTCCTTGTCGGTGTGGACGTCGCCAGTGATTTCGCTAGTGAACCACGTAATTCGTGTGTCAGTTTAAATATTATTTGTTCGTTGTTTTGTTCTTCTCGTGTAGTCAACAAATCGTTGATAACGGGACGTCTTCATTACAAAAAAACTGGTATCAGAGCTCTAGGTTCTACTAACGCTCTTTGACTTTTGGCGAGAAGATGTCCGGAGCAACAGTATTAAACGTTGATAAGTTCACCGGGAGTAATAGTTTTGGGTTGTGGCAGTAGAAGACGAGAGCTTTGCTGAGACATCAAGTCGTCTGGTCTATTCTGTCAAAGGCAAAAGAAAATTTACAAGATAATTTTGTTGTGTTTATCTGATGATGTAATTATTGAGGTTGTCGATCAAGAAACTTTTGTTGGTTTGTGGTTGAAGTTGGAGTCTTTGTACATGACAAAGACTCTAACCAACAAATTGCTTCTAAAGCATCATTTGTTCGATCTTCATATGCAGGAAGGTACGTCTTTAAAGGAAAATCTAGACCGACTTAACTTATCTTACTTGATTTGCGTAATATAGATGTTAAGATATATTATGAGGATACTGCCTTGATTTTGTTAGTTTATTTGCCAAATTCGTGTAAGACTTTTGTTGAGTCATTTATGGTTGGTAAAGATACTCTGACCCTGGAGGAAGTGAGGTTAGCGCTTCACATTATGGATTTGCGTCGAGTAGCGTCGGGTAGTGTAGACAGTAGCTAGTCCTATGGGGCTTGTTATGAAGTTGGAGGGACCTAGCTAGTAAAGGTAAAATCAAGTCTATAAATTTTCGGAAAGATGTCTGCAATTACTGTGAGGAACATGGTCATTGGAAAGACAAGTGTCCTAGGTTGAAGGATGTTGGTGTTTTTGCTGTTGCACATAAAGATGTCGAGTGCGACTCTGAGGAAGATTATGTTCTCGTTGTTGATGTTGTTCCACGTCCTTGGATAGTTGGATTCAAGACATGGGGTGCATTTTCCATGTGTCCTGTTAGGGAATGGTCGAGTCTTACGAAACTTCACATAGGGATAGTGTTACCATGGGTAACGGGTCCATTTGTGAGATTGTGGGAGTCGGGACTATTCGGGTTAAAACACATGATGGTGTTGTTGTCTTCCTAGAGGGTGTCAGACATGTTCCAATGTTGAAGAGAAATCTTGTGTCACTTGGGATGCTAGTCGATCAGGGATACAGTTTTCAAGGTGTTGGTGGAACTTTGTGCGTGGTTAGCGGTTCATTGGCTACTTGGCGAGGTGTCAGGAAAGGAAGACTCTATGTCCTTTTTGGTACTGTGTTGACCGTTGGTGCGTTGATTAGTCGTTCGTCTGGCTCTCTTGGGTCTACGTTGGGGCATACGAGACTTAGTTAGATGTTTGGGCGATACGTCAAGGCATATCCAGTTTGGTTCATTCGACGATCATCTAGATAATTTGAGGTCTTGTGTGAGGATGTAGTGTTGATGGTAAGGTGGAGTTTTCGCCTGTACAGGTCAAACTACAAGATTCTCAAGACAAGCTATTGACCGTTATTTCTCCGCCTCAATGAGGCGGTTTGCGCCCCGCGTGGTTGGTGGTTTGGGGCTCCAGGTAAAGCTGTTTTGGGCTCCTGAAAGAGAGTCGTTGGGACCTCAGGTGAGGTCATTTTGAATTTCAATGGAAGTTCATCAGTATTTTGTGTTCTTTGGAGAAGTTGGGTTGAACTTGTTGGTGTCATGACAATGTTTTCGACTCAAGTGAGACGTTGTGTCCTTTTGGGCAATTTGGTACGACGGTACATTTGGCCATATTTTTGAAGGAGAATTTGTTTTGGAATCTTGTGTGCATTTGTTTCGGAACACCATTCCATCATTTGTGACGTTGATATCTCATACATTTGTTTTTGGCGTTTGGTAGTGATCTCGCTACGTTTGGCCATGTTTTTTTTTTAATGTAAATGTAAGTATATAATAATTTCAAATGTGCTAAATCAAGGACATTTCCTTGGGTTAGCCTATACTCTTAAAAATCCATTCTCTATGTTTATCTTTAGTTTTCCTATCTATAACGCCCATAACTCTGATCTTTACAGTTATATTGCTTTCCTGCACTACCCACTCTGACTTTCTCATAAACTTTACATAAATACATTCATTCCATACCCTTCAAATCAAGTATATACACGCACAAAGAATTGCCCCAAACACTTTCTTCTGAAACAAAGATTGTTCTTTCTTCTCGCACCACCATGTTACTAGCTTCGTTGGTAAGGATAGGTGCCATTGATGCATCATTATCCCCAAACACCTTCTCCTAAACCTACCCTCAATGAAAAGATGAGTGTGGCTCTCCTCTTCCTCATCACAAAGCACACACACCTTCTCATTGCATATGCCCATTTTAGCAAGTCGATCCTTAGTAAGTAGTCGTCCCTTCATGTAAAGCCAAGCACAAAACACATGTTTAGGCAAACAGAATCTATTCCAAACAAATTGGTGCCAATCAACCTCATTGTCATCCTCTCTTAACCACGCATACCCCTGTTATTGAACCATGTACTGGTTTCCTGGTTTTGCCCACGTTTGGCCATGTTGGTATGGTGATATATTGGGTTCTTAGTACGTTGGTAGTTTCAGCTTGCTACATTTGGTACTTTGTACGTTTTGGTCACGTTGACACACTTGGTTCATTTGTCCATTTTGTTTGTTGAGTTCAAGTCAGTGTGGAGACTACTGGAACAAGTGGTGACTTGAGAATCGACAGAAGCTGATTTGGTTGCATCATTTTGTAGCTTGGTTCGTGTTGGACTATAACACCCCCATTTACACAGAAGCCTTATCAAGACATTCCCGAGTACATAAAGATGTTACCATCTCGGTACGACCCGAGGTAATAGTCACAATACAATCAATCCAACCAGATACATACTAAATTTAAAACCCAAGTCGATTTGTTCCAAATTACAACGGAAGTCCCAATAGTCAAAATTAATAATCCAAAACTAGAAGCATAGTATTAAGACGCAGCGAGAGATAAAATTAATCAATCGTCTAAGTATAGACTGTCGTCGTTCAACCCATCCCGCTCATGCATCCATAATGTCATCGCATCACAATTTCTCACATCTAAAAATTATTATAAAGTCATGATTTTCAACTAAACATCTTAGAAAAACTCTTAAGACTATAATAAATTTAAGTAAAATTATCGTTTTTAGTCTTAAAAAAGCTATTAAGACTATAAACATGGTTTTCCCACATCGAAAAATCATTATAAAGTAATGAATTTCATATTATTTTGTTCGAAAAAATAATGAATCTATTAAATATAAAAATAGTAAAATTATTCCACATCGAAAAATTATAATAAGGTGATAAATTTAAAACAAAATTCTTTTGATCCTCAAGCACTTAGGACTATAAAATTAAGTAAAATTGTCTATATCGAAAAAGTATGATTTTATTTATAGATTATAGTGAGTTGGTTTGTCTCACATTCAAAGAATAGTGCTCACTCCATATATATGAAATATTTACGATAAAAGGAAGATAGAAAGACAGACGAAAATAGAACATGAGAACAAGATAGAATGAAGTAGTATAATTGTACCACATCGAAATATTATAAACTTATATACATAATTTAAATACTCTATATAATTTTTACTCTATATACTAGCTTTTCTTTTTTCAATTTAATTAATCAAACTAACCCGTGCAGCGCACAGACTTTTAACCTAGTATATATTGATTGATTGATTACCTTTTTTTCGAAAAATTCGGTGTAAACTTTGGAAAATACCCCTCCTCTTATGAGTTTTCCTTACTCTTTCCTTATTGGCAATTTGACATTAGTTTGCTTATCTCCTACTTCGTATCTTTTCTTTTTGGGTCGTACTTTTGATCAATTCTTTATTCTTACTTACTTGATGCCCCCAACTTTCCTTACTAATTAATTGTATTAGGAGGGGATACTAATCTATATAATATTATAAAAAGTCAATCCCTAACTAGAAATCCAAAGTAGGTAGTTTTTTGCCACGTGGCATCCCAACAAGCTCTTTATGAGTGACACGTGGCAACACTCCCTTTCTTTCATTTATTTGCACATTAATTTGTTTGACCAAAGAGGAAGATGAAAGGAGAAAATGAAGCAATTTAAAATGCCTTAAATCGCAAACTGACTTCTACAACGAACAACCCACGACGTTGTTGGCCTCGAATCACGACTCCGATAATTGATGTTCCAAACAGTCAAGCTTGACTCAAAACCGCCACCATTCTTTTTAAAATGTAAGATTATATGGGTTTATTTGTCCTCTTAAAATTGGTTCAAGTGCATTATTATTTGTATTTCCTCTTAATATTTTGGTTGCACATGACACAGGTATACGCTACCGTGTCTTAATGTACTCCGTATGTTAGTATAATGCACCCTACATGATTAAGATTTAGACTACTTCACTGCATTTCACCAAAAAAAAAAAAGACTACTTCACTGCATAAAATATGGGCAATCCAAACTAGAAATCCAAACTAGGTAGTTTTTTGTCACGTGACATCACAACCATTCATTTTCTCAAACCCTTTATTTCATGGGTTAAAATAAAGATAAAATTGTATTATCTATATAATAATATAAAAAAAGGCAAACTAAGAAGTCTTCTTTCTAATAAGCTGACACGTGACATCACTATAATTCAATCCTTAGGCTCCTCAAAGAAGGTGTTTTTTTTGGTGACTTCGAAATATCTCCGTATTTTTATCTATAAATAAAATTAAAAGATAATATGTTTCTGTTAAAAAATTGTTTAACTTATTCCAATTATAAAATACCAAAATTTAGAATTTAGCATGCTGCTTTTAGAATGATGACATTAATTAGACAAATGATATTAACCATTTCCTCCTAATTAGTTATAATATGTTTTTTTAACTTATTAATAATTAAGACGATAACGATAATTAAACATGTAACTAACGATGTTAACAATTTAAGGAGGAAAAAATCAATTGATACCCAACGACGGTAATTGATGATATTAACAATAATAAGACATATAATTAACATTTTACAATTAAACGATCATGACGTAAACGATACTTAAACAATTAATTAACACCTAAATTTAATCATTTGCATAAGTTTTTAAAAAAATTAGATAAATGATAATTAAACAAGTGATTACCGATTTAAGGATCTAATATACGTTTTTTTTAAAATAAAACCTCAAAAATTGTCCTAAACATCTTCGAGACTAGAATACTTCAAAGTCCTGCGGATGGGAACACTTCGAGGCTAGAACAAATGTGATATAAATTCTTCTCAACGTAAAATAAACACGCCCCGTGCATTTGCACGGGTGAAAAAAACTAGTTTGTGTTTAATACTCGTACGTAATTTCTTTTTTATAAAGCAGATGGGAAGGGAAAAGAAAGGGAAAAGGAAAAAGAGCTATAAATAGGAAAGATGAAAGAGGGAAAGTCGAAAATACCCTTGTCCGCATAAAACAAAAGACCAAAATCTTCACACACTCACTCACTCATTCACTTCCACACTTCAGATCCGGTTAGAGTTCCTACACGGCTCTAACCCTAATTTCCCGATTCCTAAACAAACTCCCTCTCTCGCCCACTTCCTCCCTCTCTCGCCTCTTTTCATCTTTTCCCTTCCCGATTCAATTTCAAGTAACGTTTCCTTCCCATCTATTTAAAACTTTTTCTTATTATGTTGTTCTTCATTCACTCTTTTTGTTTATTTACTCGTATCCTCTTCTGATAAACTGAGATCTGTGGTATTCTACTGTTTTTTCTTACGATTTCCTTTGATTCCATCTTTGATTTGTATTATATTATATTATATTATTATATGTGATTTGTTGATTTATCTATTGTTTGTGGTTGAAGATTGTTGGTTTGTTCTAAATTTCGTGATGTAAAGGTTGAATCTTTGGTCATGAATCCTAGTGAATTTTTCTCCTGCGTTTTCCCAGATCTCGAGTTTTGTTAAAGTTTGAATCTTTTGCCATGCGATGCGGTTTTGGATGTAATTTTTTTTATTTTAAATCATCGGGAAACAATTGGGGTGATAGAGTGGTGGTGTTACTAGATGTGTTCCAATGTGATACGGAGTATTTGATTTAGTTTTTTATCCTGGGATTTCAATCTTAATTGTAAATCAAAGCTTAAGCAATTTAAATACTTTGAATTTGATTGGGGTTTGGTTTGGTTTGGTTGCAGGGTCGTTTTTATAAAATTTTAATTGTTAAAATTCATGTCCGTGAAGTCGTGGACTAGGTCGGAGTGTTGGTGCTTGGTTTCGTACTCGATTCATCGTTGTTTGTTTTTTTTATTGTTGTTTAACTGTTTCTGTTTGTTGTATTGAGAAAACAACAAGTGGGTTGCTTTCTTTCATAGATAGTGTTTCGTGACAATTTGGTTGTCTGTTGGCTGCTTTTTAGTGTCCAAATTGACTTGCTTTTGTTGTGCTTTGTGGTTTGCAGTCATGGCTGGTGAAGCTCCCGAAGGTTCGCAATTTGATGCTCGTCAATATGACTCTAAGATGGAACTGTAAGCATTCTTTTTCATTCATGCTGTTTGCCGGCTTAATCACTTGAATAGTTAGAGTAGTTTATTGCTCTGTGCGGGCTATTGATATTTTTTATATTTCATTCAATACACGGGATCTTGGAATTTAATTTATGTGATTTTATTTGTATCATACAATGCAGACTTTCTGAGGAAGGAAAAGATTTCTTCACTGCTTGGGAAGAGGTTTATGACACCTTTGATTTAATGGGTTTGAAGGAAAATCTTCTCCGTGGAATCTATGCTTATGGTAAGTTCACTCATTAGTCACGTTTTTGAAGCAAATCAGGTTCATGTCGCTGTTCAACTTTCTAACGATGTTTCTCACCAGGTTTTGAGAAGCCTTCTGCTATTCAGCAAAGGGGTATCGTTCCCTTCTGCAAAGGACTTGATGTGATTCAACAAGCTCAATCTGGTACAGGAAAGACTGCCACTTTTTGCTCTGGTATCTTGCAGCAGCTTGATTATGAACTTTTGGAGTGCCAGGCTCTAGTGCTCGCTCCTACTAGGGAGCTTGCTCAACAAATTGAGAAGGTTATGAGGGCTCTCGGTGATTACCTTGGTGTCAAGGTCCATGCATGTGTGGGTGGAACTAGTGTCCGTGAAGATCAAAAGATCCTTGCTGCTGGGGTACATGCAGTTGTTGGCACTCCTGGGCGTGTCTTTGATATGTTGCGTAGGCAATCACTTCGTGCCAATAACATCCGAATGTTTGTTCTGGATGAAGCTGATGAGATGCTTTCTCGTGGGTTTAAGGATCAGGTATGGGCCTTATCCTCATGTGCGATAAATATTTGTCCTGAGATATGTCTGACTAGATAAATTTACTTGCTGTCTTCCTTTCTTCAGTGTTAATAAGTCTATTACAAAAAAAAAAAGTGTTTTAAATCTACAATTTTGATACTCTCAATTCTGTTTTATGTTTTTTTGAGATGATCTGCATGTGTTGCCAGAGAGTTTGTTTCGTGCAGATCTTGTTTCGGTATCTGGATTCTGGATAATTGATTCATTACTTGTTTGTTGGAGAGTATATGACGTCGTTATGGTCTATAGATTGACTGGAGGTGTCTTGTTTTTGTAAATTAATAATTAATTAGATCTTTATACTCAATGTTTTGGCAGCATGCCTAGCCATATGGAAACAATGAAATATGCTTACTTGGAGAAAAGTGTCCAATATGTGTTCAGATTGTAGAGAAGACAGTTTTATGATCAGTCTACTTGTGTTTGGCCTTAATGAAGTGTCTTGTCTTGCCAACATGCGTCTCACAACCATAAAAAGTGTCAAACATAAACTGATAGTATGTTTTGATGATATGACTGTGTTTCTTGTCTTTTACGAGAAATTCACACTTGCTTGGCCTGAGTGAAGGGTTATGTCACTGTTGATGCGCAACCAAAATGATTTGTCAAAGTGAGACATTGTGATACTATATCCTGGTAGTTTGTTAAGGTTGCTTATCTATATCATCGCTTTGAGTTCCGGCTGTGATACTCAGTAGGTTTCATAAATGTGACAACTAGCGTTTGCTTTTCATTACAATACGATGATTCTTAGCTGCACGAGTTTTCTCCCTACTGAATTAGATTCTTTGTTCTTTGAGATCTGCTTTGTCAACTCACATTCTAACATCAAGTTCTGTTTCACTGTAGATCTATGACATCTTTCAGCAACTACCACCCAAGATCCAGGTTGGAGTATTTTCGGCCACTATGCCCCCTGAGGCTCTGGAAATTACCAGGAAATTCATGAACAAGCCTGTCAGAATCCTTGTGAAGCGTGATGAACTCACTCTGGAGGGTATCAAGCAGTTTTATGTCAACGTTGACAAGGAAGAGTGGAAGCTCGACACTCTCTGTGACCTGTACGAGACATTGGCCATCACCCAAAGTGTGATCTTTGTCAACACTAGGAGGAAGGTTGACTGGTTGACTGACCAAATGAGGGCGCGTGACCATACTGTATCAGCCACTCATGGTGACATGGACCAGAATGCCAGGGATGTCATTATGCGGGAATTCCGATCTGGGTCGTCCCGTGTTCTGATCACCACAGACCTTCTGGCCCGTGGTATTGATGTGCAGCAAGTCTCTTTGGTTATCAACTATGATTTGCCGACTCAGCCCGAGAACTACCTTCACAGGATTGGACGTAGTGGTCGTTTCGGGAGGAAGGGTGTTGCCATCAATTTTGTGACCCGTGAGGATGAGAGGATGCTTTCCGATATCCAGAAATTCTACAATGTTGTTATCGAAGAGCTTCCTGCTAACGTTGCGGATCTCATCTGATGACAATGTGTGCGTGTTCTGAGGTAAGTTGTCGGTCGGTCGGTCGGTCAGTTAGCCCAGCAAGTAAGAGAAAAATCTGGGCAGTAGTTTGTTTACTGTGAGATTATCATTATTTATCAAGTATGGAGTCTGAGATACTGTTATTATTACTATGTTGTGGGTCTTTTACTTTTCTATGTTGTGTCTTTTACTTTTTTTTTTCTATGTTGTGGGAAACATCACTTAATCCCCAGCCCCAGGTTAAAATTTTGTAGGAGTTTAGAGATATTTTGAACTTGGTATTTTGAGGGTATTGCCTACTTTCCGGTTGCTACTTTGCACTTATTTTGTTTTACGGAGTATGTTTTTGGTTTTGCGATGGTTCGAATTTGACAGTAGATTATTGGCTCTTTACTAAAGAAAATGACGACAATATAATCTGTGGATGAAGGGAGTATGTTAGAAGTAAGGTTCTTGATAAATGGATTACTTCTATTTGGTATCATTTCGCCGGTGTAAAGAATTAGGGTAGAACACTACTTCACTCCGTCTCAATATAAAATTATCTATTTCCCTTTTTTAGTGCTATCATTGAGTAATATTTAGCTATTTTGATACCCCATCTTTAGTAAATTCCTCCTGACTGGTTACTAATTTACCGTTTCCAAGTGGGTAGTTAGATTTTTAAGTTCGGGTTTAATATTAATAATTGATACAGACCAAAATATTATGAAGGATAGTCTCGTAATTGTCTTTTATATTTATCTTATTGCCCACAACATTTAGCCTATATAAGAGGCTTAGGTAAGTTATTAGGGATCCATTAAGAAATTTTATGTAATGAATTTTGAGTTGTACTCATCTTTTTTTTATGTTGCAGTTGCGTATCCAATTTTCCATTTCATTTCATATTTCGATTGTATCAATAATGTTATTGAGAAATTTGTCACATGATGAGTGAACGAAGTTTATGTCTAATTGTCTATGGGATGGTTTCTTTTTTTTTTTTTATTAAGTTCTTTTTGCCTAAGAGTAATTTCAACAACCAAAAGGTCCATTTGACGCTTGGATTTCTTTCTCCCACGTCTCATATCTTCCAACTTGAAGAGTTATGAAGTCCATCTAAAGTCTGTTTTTGAGAATAATATGGGATTTTAATTTAATTGAACTTAATAATAGGGGTAGTAAAGTGGTTGGAGTTTGAGCAACAATGGATGAAGTGAATGGGGTTGGTGCAGTCAAGTGTGCGTTGGAGTTGTTGTTGGTGGTCGACTTTGATTCTTGGGTGGCCGAATGAATTTGTGGTGCATTGTTTAAAGTCGATCCAACCCCCCCGAAACCACTTGGTATAAACTAGAAAGTGGTGAGGACAACACTATTTGACCCTCGAGTTAGGAGTAGACGTACGGTAGAGAATGCACCCAGAGAAGGCAGGCAGCTACTACGTACTCCACAAGTGAGAGTGAGATGATGATGACATGAATCCCTAAGAAAATTAAGGAAGCAGTGTCAGTGTGTGATAGTGGAAGGATGTGAAACTGTGCAAGCCTTTAGCCTTTATCCCTTTCCTGATCTTATCTTATCTTATCTTATCTCACAAAATGGGCTTATTCTTTTACGACTACTTAACTTAACTAACGCTCATGCTCATGCTCATGCTCATGGACTCATGGTGAGTCCATGAACAAATCCTCCAATAAAGTTGGATAACTCTAATGCCTCGTTTGGGTCAAAATAAATAACTCCACCACAAAAATTGGGGAAAATTTGTGTTCAAACAGTATTACCTATCCCCGCTAAAATTGACCCAACCTAAATAATACTCCCTCCGTAATAAAAATCGGAGGGAGTAACATCTGAACTCGATCAGAATTGAATATTTTTGTTGGAAAGTCATATTTAATTTTTTTTAAAAATAACAAACTCGAAATAACTCAAGCCAATCTGAAGTTAACTCAAATTTTATCGTCCGAAAGTAATACAACCCAAACTTGACCTTGTCCGATCCAGTTGACCCGTTTACCGGTGACACCTAATCGCAAATTTGAGGACAGAAAAAAGGAAGCGAGAGGAGTGGATGATGAAAAAATGAGGAAATTTTAAGCGGCGGTGAAAATAAATTCCTACCAATCCATGTATTTCTGTTACTCACATTTATTTACTCGCATTTACTCACTTTTGTTCAACCAATTTCAAAATTTAAATTTATTTTTATTTACTCGCACTTATTTTCATTCGACTCTCAATCTTATTCACCGTTGAAAGTAAAACCAATGATGTTACAAATTGTCGCGTAAAACCTAATAACAGATCAAATTATACGTATGGTTACATAAAGAAAACTCAGGCCTATCAAATTGTTTATCTTTATTATCTAACACAAGTTGATATTATTCGATTCGTCACAAGTTTATGATGGATATTGACCATCAAAAAAATTGCCTTAGATATTTGTTACTGATTAATATGTTTATTACTGTGTAGTATCTACAACCGCAATATGACGGAATTATTATTATGAGTCTATGGGTAGATCAAGTCATGGTGATCGATTCCATTTGTAGTGAGGGAGGGGACTCTGGGGCCGTTGTGTTGTTTGACAGACATGCACGTCTTTTTCTTTATCTCTACGGCTGGGGACGATAGCATCCTTATGGCCTGGATGGGGTGAAGCCGGGACCTGTACATGTACTGTTGCTTGACATGATGATGATGATGATGATGATATTGATACCTGCTTTTGACTCTCGTCTATCTTTGGAATAGTATAATCTTATCCTTGTTATGTTCTTTGTTTCATGGAATAAATGCTTCAATTAGAACTTGGTGGCTTACAATAATGAGACATGATATAGAAGCATGCAGACTCAACTCAGTAGACTTGATTTTGAAAATGATCGAAAATGATTAATAATTTAGAAGTTAGAACCAAAACCCTTTACGCTTAATTATGAATTGGATTCACCTAATTAATTGGTCCGACTCGACTCAAGATAAGTAGATAATGATGGGATATACAAGTGATCAGAAAATTGAATGACTAGACCTAGACCTGACTCATCGACCTAGCTATTTCAAGGTTTGCTTACATACGCCTTAATTACGAGCTACAGCGATCTTAATAACTTACTACAGAGCAAGTATGCAATGAGGGGAAAGACAGACACTATGAGTTCTCTCTGAAATTCTTAAAGGTAAGGAATGCACATGCATGCAATGCGTGAAAATAAAAAGTACTCGTAATAATATTATATTAATAGCGAAAAGAAATGGGACTTTTTGGTATGTACGTAAAGATAGGAAACAGATGAGAACAGAACAAGTAATATTAATAATAATAATAATAATAATTGAAGTATATATAGATGGAAGTAGGGCTGTGAGTGAGCCGAACTATTCGATCCGATTCGTGAAGCTCGGCTCGAAAAAAACTCGATTCGTATTCGATTCGGGCGATCAAATATAGGGCCAAATCATAATTTGGTATTCGAACCAAATCAAGAATAATATTCGGCTCGATTCGTTTCAATCCATTACTTGTTCTATTTTTTCGGTCCATCTAAATTCATGGTTCATTTAGAAAATTTATACTAAAAGACACCAAAAAAATTGCAAAAGCAACCGTCTTCGAGCACTAAAAAGCAAAGAAGAACTTGAAACTAGATTTAGTTGGAAATTTTATTATTTGTGGATGAATTTATATTGCAATAGATACTAAAGTAGAGACTTTATTGCTCTTTAGCTTGCCTGAGGAGTTAGGCCATGACTCTAAACTAAGTTACTGTAATGTCGGTAAGGTTTATAGGTAGATTTATTTTGTTTTCCAAAATGTTTTATGTTTTTGAGATTGCTTATTGAATTAGTTGGTTGTTGTCACCATAGTAAGAATAATATTATACTTAAAGTCGATTCATTTTGTGCTTCTATTTATTTTTTTATTTTGTCGGATCAAATCAAATATTATTCGATTATTCGATTCGAAACATCAAATACCAAATCAAATAATGATTTTCATTATTCGACGGTATCAAACCAAATCAAACGTCGGCTCGAAATTTTTTCAAACCAAACCAAATAATGGCATTATTCGGTATAGTTCGGCTCGATCACAGCCCTAGATGGAAGTGATGAGCATGATCGATCGATCTTGTGCATTCATTCAGCAATGAACATAACTAACATGCACTAAAGAAGAAGTAAAGCAAGAGAAGGTAGCCAAGCAAATTAAAGCATGAAAGCACACAGTAGTACAGTACTGTAGTCTGTAGTGATCTGTAGCCGAAAGAGAGAGAGAGAGAGAGAGAGAGAGAGAGAGAGAGAGAGAGAGAGAGAGAGAGAGAGAGAGAGAGAGAGAGAGAGAGAGAGAGATACTCAGCTCCTATCTATGTACTTGAATTACAGATTTATATACTTGTATGTATAGTACTGCGAAAAGAGGGTCGTCTTTTATGCATGCTAGCTATGTACATTACTGTCTCCGCCGTTACCGGAACAGTGCACATGCACATGCACATGCATGATTCATTCTTATTATTATTATTATTATGCATTTTGTACCTTGGAATGTCCTTTTTATATATTAATCATAAAAACAGATTAATTAACCCATTAATAATCTGACATTATAAAAGTTTAAATTAAAACCCTGTACCGTCTCCATCCATCTGCTGTGCTGTATGTATGCTTTAGTTTCTATTCCTGTGCACGTGAACCAAGATGGCGCATGCCTCATACATGCCACCGCCTCCCTCATTCTACTCTTTTTCACCACCAATCAACGTTTCCTCCCTACATATATTATAAAAACTCATATGATATCTACCACGAATATCTAAATTAAACGAATACGAATCTATACAATTTACTCTCATAAGTAAAATGAACTCTCATAAAAGCAAAGAACTCTACCCATCTTCTATCATCATATATTCATAGCGCTATTGGATAATACACTTTTACAAGGGCCAAGGGGTCTTCGCATCTGTTAATGTTTTGAAGAAAATTGATTTTATCTAAACTGATAGATTGCGGCAGAGAATCAATCTAACAATAGTGAAACACTAAATTTTAGGTCTACCACATTATCCATCTTCCAAAGACTAGAAACTCTTGTATTGAGAGATAAAACCCACCAATAGATAATGCCAAATAAAGTGGGTTCAGACCTTACTTGGTCGTGAGTTGTGTTGGACCGTGTCAATCAGCTAGCATGCATGTCAAGTTCTAGTTTATGACGGACATATCTGTCATATAATTTTAACGGGTCATATGCTATATATCTATTTAGATAAAAAATGACAAAAAAACAACCACCACGAGCATAATGATATAGGAGTATATTTTATCCTCATTTTTAAGTAATACAAGTACTTATTTTTGTTATAATAATGTGATGGATATATGTGTCGACTACAATGATGAAGTGCAGTAACAAAGGAATTGAGAAAAAAGTAGTGGTCTTTATAACAATAATTTGTTTAAATAATTTGGTGATATTAAAAAAGGAATGGAAATGGAAATTGGTATCTAGGAATTTCTGTAGAGATGGGGTATCGTATATATGGCGTAGGCTTGATTGATGATACAAGTATAATAAAATAAAATGGAAGATATGGAGGCAAAGTTAGTTGTTGGGAATCAGACATATCGCTTTGAATGGTATGTCGTCTGTGTCTTTGTGCGTTCTATTTGTAGAAAGCAATGGTTCATGCATCAAATTAGCGATGCTTCATACAAATTCCCCGAATAGGAAAGTTGGTTATGTCCACACACATGTCCTAATAATGCCCATCAATCACACTTCTAATTATAACAAGATACTACCTCCATCAATGAGTCTCCTTTTCGACGGATTATCCGTTAAAAACTTATGAGGGGTCAAATATCACTCATATTGGCGGATACAAATAACTCATTTCGTATCTCCAAACATTCTACTTTATCTCACTTATTTGACCCGTCATAAACTTGTGACGGATATGAATGTAACAAATAACAATTTATTTGTGTAATCTCTATCTGCTCCGAATCTATCTATCTGTAGTCGGTGGGCTGTTACTTGTTAGTTAAGGCGATAATCTATATAGGAATGATATGATGAGCTGTTAACCCCAACAGCAGCCCCTCTTCTCTTGTCATTATTTTTTATCCCTACACTTTATTCAACACTGTGTGTGGGTCGTTGATTGCATGCGTCATGTGTCAACGGTTCAATCGTGAATTTTCAACACCCATAATTCCTTCTGTTACGGAGCAATGCCTGAGTTTACACTGCAAATGAGTACTTCAGTCACGACTAAATTCGTGGAAAAAGTGTTAAATTTTTGTGGCTAAATTACCTTGTCACGAAAAGATCATTCGTGACGCAACTGGTCGTGGCAAACAAATAGCCACGGGAAAAACAAAAGTGTGGCAAGTATTGATTTTATTGTCACGGAGTCCCCGTGACTAGAATTATTTTTTTGCCACAGGTTATCTCGTAACTACTTACGCTTGTGGCGAAACATTTATTCCAGTGAAAAAATATATATTAAATTATATAAATTAATAAACGTTAAGAATTCTCTACCTTATAGTAGTCACATCTGAAACAGTACTAGCTTTATAATCAAGTTATTTCAATATTATTTAGTTTCATTAGTCGTACACGAGCCTTCCCAAAAGATACCCACGCAACTCTCACTCAAAGTTCTTAGGGTCAGCTACAATAAATGATATTGAACTTTATTGACCTAATCATTGATTTGAAAGATGTTATTTTTGAATTTATAGCCTTAAGAATATTACTCCGTACAAGACTCAAAAGATATTAGGTTGATATCTAAAAACGAATAATTTTTCTTATTTATCTCATCACAATTTTTTTTATGTGAGGTATATAATTCTACTTTAATGTATAGTTTTAAAAGTTTTTTAGAACTCAAAAGATTTCAGGTTCATAACTAAAGACGAATTATTATTCTTATAATTATCCTTTTGTAAGAATCGTTACTTTTGTTTTTTTTCCTCGATGGACAGATAAAAGTAAGTTACCCCTTGCAAAAAAAAATATGATTACTCTCCTAATTAGTACGGGGTATATAATAGAAGTTCATCACTTTATTAGAATTTCTCGATTTGTGATCTTATAGTATAAAGAGTTATTCATTATATGACTCAAAAGTTTTTTTTGTTGAAATCTAAATACGAGTACTCATAATAATTTTTTGATGTGGATAATTCTACTTAATTTTATAGTTTTAAAAATTCTTTTTAGAACTCATTTTTTTTTTTAGAACTTAAATAATATTTTTATTTATGTTATTAATTATTTAAAATTTTATATTTTTAAAATTTCTAATATCTTTAGAGGGTGATAAATATTAAAAAAAAATATATTACTCCCTCTATTTTTTTATTTTCTTCCCATTTGTTTTTTTACGGTCTCCACAATGGTACTTTGACCGTATTTTTCGACGTGTAAATGAAATTTTTTCTTGACGAAATTTATATTTTATGAAAGATAATTTGATAATAAATGTGAACTTTTAAGTTTTATGTATAAATCATTTTTATTCTCTAATATATTCATGGTCAAAGTTAGCAAACTTTGACCCTCAAAAAGGAAATGAGAAAAAGTAGACCAATGGAGGGAGTAAACCGAATTGACTGAGCATACCACGCGGTCTCTGTTCAAATTTTGTTTTGTTTTGAGGTGATAATTGATTGGTTATATAGGGTTAATTTCTTTCGGTTAGTAGTATTGTTTTTTATACAAATTTAATATCACCTGAGTCGTAAGTAGAATAGAATTTTTTTGTTCCTGCGCAATTTTGTATATTTTTTAATTAATTAAAAATATACTCCGTATTAAAAAACTTTGATCGATCATATCGCTCGAAAAATTCCTGCCTTATTAATATAATATAATATAATATAATATATAATATTGATCATCATCATATATAATATTCGTAAGAGCATGTACAATGGAGAGGATTTACCCTCCTCTTAGGACTCTCTCTCCTCTAAGAGGAGGTCCTCTCCATTGTAGCTTATGCATTGTTCATCCTCTTAGTCAGAGGATCATGTCACTTTCCTCTAATTTTAGAGGAAAATGATTCTTGGCCCTTGTGCAAAATACATATTTTTTAATATATCATGTTTACCTTTTATCTTTTATAAAAATTGGAAATATTTTTATTTTCTATCATTTTATATGTTTTTATTTTAATTTCTTTTCTTTTATTATATCATGTTGTTTCATAGTTGCACTTATTTTGTCAAAATAATTAATATCGTTGACTTAAAATTTATTTATTAATGTATATTAGTTGGTGAGAAATGAATGTCTCGATAAATTTGATATTGCAAGTATTTTATTCCGTTAAATGTTGGTGAGTGTAGGTGAGACATTGTATTTTGTAGTGAACTTCTATCTTCTAATATGCTAAGAACTACTTAAAAATGACGTTGACTCATGTACCTCTTTTCCCGAGTCATTTGTTGCTACCCCTGAAATGTATGCGGAGAGAAATTTAGACAACTTTATGGCTAGGAGGGAAGAACTACATGACAAACAAAACACATGTCTTTAAAGAACGATTTGGTCGAGCATATGTGGACTATGTTCCAAGGCTCGATCATAAATTAAAATCAAAATTTTTCTGTTATGTTTCATGTATTTTCATTTAATGTATTTTATTACGATTTTTATGTTACTAGATTTAATTTAATTATCACATTTTTTAAAAAAAAAATAGCTATAGGAGTAATTTGTATATTATGAAAACAATATAATGTAAGTCAATATTAACTATACAATCATTAAGAAAATAAGAAAAATAATTTAAGAGGATACTCTCTATTGTGGGAGAAAAATTGAAGAAGAGAAGAGGAAAATGATTTAAATAGTGAAAAAGGTAATGGAGGAAAGAGAAGATAAGATGTCAAAAAAAATAGAGAGAAAAAGAAGAAATAAGAGGATCAAAATGTACATGGTCTAATATCCATTTAAATCATACTCCGTAGTACTGTTGTAGAGATCTGTAAAACTACGTTATCTACGTAGACTGTAGACTGTAGACTGTTCCCATAAAAGTTGCAGTAGTGGCCGTTGCTTAACAGCCAACTGCCAACTAATAAGCGAACATGTAGTTAACCAACCTAACACACTTGACCCGCCCACTATACAAACTCTGTACAGGGACTTCGTGTTCTTCGTTCTACGCAAAAATAAAATAATATTAATAATAATAATAGGATAATGGAACACTTATTCGATTTTAAAAAGACTAACATTACTGTAAAATTATTCTTATTACACTACAAAATTACATACTCCTTCTCATTATAAAAGATACGGAATAAATACCCTTAATAATTTTAAAGATATACTCGTGTGTGTCAGTGTGTATATATGTGTTGTGTGAAAATTTCATGGTTTAGATCTAGATTTCATATTTTCATGTCAAAAATTATTGTTCGTGATAAGTATATACTCTCTATGACATAAAAATTTGACGGGTCAAATAAAAATCCAAATACATGGATTAAGCCAAATCACTTGCTAATCATTAAGCATTGTGATTTTATTATATCTAACAATGTCCATGTGAATAATATTTGATCCGTCATAAGTTTGATGGAATATCGTCATATGGAAATTAAATATTACTCCCTCCGGTTCTTAGGAATTGTCTCGTTCATTTGTTTGCCTTTTATATTGATTGTGATGAGTATTTTAATCGAAAACAAACAAATAAGCAATAAGGAAGAAATACTTTTTGTATAAAGAATAACGTCGTGAGTGTGGATGATATGTCTCACAGATAAATTAAATGTATCCCACTAACAAAACATACTCACCATAATTAAATAAAACTATGTACGAAAAAACGGATATACTCCCTCCGTTACAAAATAAAGGTAGTTTTAGGTTATTAAAAATTTTACTTTTTATAAGTTGTTTTACATTTTTCCCTGCACTAAAACTCCTTTAATTAGTTAATAAAGGTTTTTCCAATTTCTAAAGCAGCTTAATATCCACTTCAAATACTTTCTTAATAATTACTATACATTTTTCTAAAAATACCTATATTTTATAACGGATGGAGTATTACAATTTGTAAGAAATAGAGGGAGTATTATCTAGGAGGAAGAGGTTTACATTATTGGTACATGCATTGGTAGGTCTGCTGTTGATACTGAATGTGGAGTATTGCATGAGGTATGTATGGAGATATGTAGTGCTTCTGGGAATTTAGAAACACAAGATGCATTGCATTGCATTGGTAACCTAAAAACTCAATAAATGATGGGATTCACCAAAAGATTACCCACAGTCCACAGATGAACGATACTACATTTCGTCGTCGATATTTCAGCCACGTCGTCGGCGCTTTATACATGAATTTACTTTTTTACCCTTCCATAATTATGATTAATGATATTAATTAATTTTCTTAATTAATCTAATTAATATTTCCGAGTAAATTAAATTTACGGTTTTTGTACTTTTGAACGGTTTTTGAGGCACGTGTCTCAACGTAACTCTTTTACCCTTCTGTGCTATTGATTAATGAATTTAATTAAGTTTCGGGATTAATGTAATTAGTAATTCCCCGATTAATTTAAAATTACCGTTTTTTAACTTTTGAACGGTTTTTGACACGTGTCTCAATGTAACCCGGGAATATGTTTAGGAAATTTTTATATAAACTCCCTTCTCCTCACAATTCACTTTCACTTCTTTCTCTCTCTCTCTAAAATAATTCCTTTAAAAAATCGCTTTACAAATCTAAAACCGCCTCCACTCCCACTCCAAATCCGTAGTCAAGTAAGTAGATCTGTTTATTTTGTACTATTACTTTTTAGTTTGTATTTGATTATTTTAGCTCGATTAGTTTGATTATAATTCGTATTAGGTTGATAGTTTAGATTTCCCGCAACTATTATATGCTTAAGAAATCCATGTAATACACTATTTGAGTAGTTATGGTATGCTTTGTTCGATGTTGGTGTCGGTTTTCGTGATTTGTGGGTCGAATATCGCGAAGATGGGGGAGAAATCTGGGTTGGGGAACGCTAAAAAACACCTCGGACGCCCAAAATTGGCGTCTGCGAGGCCTCCTCGGCGCCAAAAATTGGCGTCTACGAGGTCCTTTGGGCGCCCAAAAAAGGCGTATGGGAGGCCTCATCGGCGCCCAAAAATGGCGTCTAGGAGGCCTCATCGGCGCCCAAAAATGGCGTCTGAGAGGTCTCCTCGGCGCCAATTTTGAGCGTTTGAGGGGTCTCTTAGGCGCCTAATTTGGACGTCTAGACCGATTTTTCCTTTTTTTTTTTCCGATAAATGTTACACGCTATGATCCGTCTCGGTTTTCATAGTTAATTTTTCGATAAATGTTATTGTGGGTCGATATTTTTGTATTTTTGATTAGTTAGGAGGGAGTTTTCATACAAGTTTTTTGATTTTTTTGTATATTTTTGTATCTTCATATTTGTTTGTTATTGATTGTTATTTAGTTGATTATTAAATTGACATGAATTGAATTGTCAATGTTATTTTTTTAGTGTCTGATTATTGAATTGAATTGGGTTGTTTAGGTAAAAAAAAAAAATCAATTTAGCTTAAAAAATAGGTAGAAAACTTCAAATTGGGTGAGAAACTTGTAGTCGTTATGTTTCGCTAAAATCGGTTACTCAATTGGATAACGTTGAGTACTAATTTTAAGGTTACTAGTTTTTACTAAAAAAAATAACCTTCTTCTGAAGACTAAGTAATCGACGACCCTGAACGAGATATATAACAAATCGTAGAGAACATTATTTGGGAGAAATTAGTTAAAAATTAGCTAAAAATTACAATACTACGTATAAATTTAAATATTATTATTAACAACTAATATATTTTCCTTTGATCATCGTGTGAAATTCAAAATATTTTTGAAACTGGTAAATGTTATCATGATTTGAAATTAATATCAAGTTAGCCGATGTGGAAAATAGGTGACCAAATCATTTGAAAATAATTTTGTTGAGAAGAATATACGTTATCATTAATTTGTTATTTCAAATTAATTTTAAATATGATTCTGAACTCCCAATATCGGTTGTTCGTACACTGTTTAATTTACAAAATTGTAGGAGAAAGTTAAATTAATTTCTTATTAACGTTAACAAGTGACATAGTTTTGTTTTTTCACCGTGTCGAATTACAAAAGTAGATGGCTGATAAGGGGAAGAGTAGTCGGGTCGACGGTAGGAGAGTCACTGCGTCCACACGCGCTCGGGAGAGGGCGCGACCGCCACCTACCGGCCAACCAGTGTCGTCGATTACCACGGAGCCACCACTTACGGCTGATGCGTATAGGGTGGGCGGGTCTTCCTCAGTGGGGGGGGGGGGGGGGGGGAGACAGGAATTTTCTATTCCACCTTTCTTTATCACGAGCGGTGCATGTGCTGGTTCTTCTGAGGGAACCGCGAGCGGTGGTCTCCGCGAGCCGTCCAGGTCGTTTCAGTCAGCCGACCTGGACCTGGAGTTCGATGAGACTGAGATGCAGCACGCATTTCCGGACAACTTCTCGGAGCAGCACGCCGAGGAGCAGGAGCGGGAGCGGGAGCAGGAGACGGACACGGAGACGTCGCGGAAGGGTAGGGTCGTTGTCTACCGGAAGGGGCCTGGAGGGACTTTTCAGGGGAGTGTAGGTACTACGGGCTTGAGCGCTTCCCGACGTCCACGGAGCGACACTTCGTGGTTAATGCAGGGACCTAGTCCCGGAGGTCCCATCGATCCATCGGTGATCCCGAGCTTCGGAGGTCATGTTGCGCGTCTGATTTGGTCAGAGCCAGACCACGAGCTCACTCTGTTGAAGGCCTACCACCGTTATAGGATTATAAGGGAGTTGGAATCGTTCGATAGACTTCAGGAGGTAGTGGATGCTGTCCGACTGACTGGCCTGATACACCTACGGACGTGCATTCTACGCCATTTGGACATACCGCTCCTTACAGCGTTCGTCGAGAGGTGGCAGCCGGATACGAACACATTCCACATGCCGTTCGGGGAGATGACCATTATGCTGCATGATGTCGCTAGGATCTTAGGGCTCCCTCTCCAGGGTGAGCCCTGTGTGGTTCGTAACGACACTGGGGGTCTGGCTGATAGGATGACTGCTGTAGGGAACTTCTTCGGGATGAACGATGCACAGTTGAAGGCACCCGGGAGGGGAGGGAGTCCTCCCATTTACAGGAGTGAGGGGGTACTAGCGAGGGCCGTGCATGAGAAGATGCGCACTGGGACCCAGGAGCAGACTATTCAGGGTTACATGATCACGTTGTTGGGGGAGTTTCTCTTCGTGGATAGGTCCAGTGATCGTATTCGTCCGTCAGTCTTCCCACCGACGAACAGCCTGGACTTGATCGGTCGTTTTGTGTGGGGTGCTGGTACGTTGGCGTTCCTGTACAGAAGTTTAGGGATGGCTTCCAGAGAGGGGGCTTCCACTTTGGCCGGGTGTTTGACTCTGCTTCAGGTCTGGATCTATGAGTACTTCCCCGACTTTAGGCCGGGGGCACCGATCCAGATTATGTCGACTTCTCCACGGGCATGTGCATGGGTAGGCGTCGGGAAACCAACGGCGCATGATAGCAAGCTGTTGGAATACCGACGTGCACTTGATCGACTGACTGCAGATCGGGTCTGCTGGGAGCCTTTCGTGAGACACGCTCACACGTCGCATGTTACTACTTCTTTCTACGGGATACTGCGATTCATGGACATTGTTGAGCCTTACCAGGGAGACCGGGTCATCAGACAGTTAGGCTACGTTCAGACGATACCGTGGTCGATGCCTACGCCGGTTAGGGTGCACCGACCGGGGTCGAGGGGTGGGGTGTACCTTCTTGAGTTCGGGAAGGGGTACGAGGACCACCCTTGGGCGAGTTGCGAGGTTAGTCGCGTTGACCCGAGGAGGATCTCGCGGCCCGTGGACTACCCGGGGGAAGTGGCTCAGGATTACCTCGCTTGGTACAGGAGAGTCTCTCACCCGATGATCATACCACCATCCGCTGCCGATGTGCAGGAGCAGGCGAGACTCGCTGGGGGATCACAGCAGGTAATAAGTTTGTATTTTGGTGTTTAACAATATTTAATTGGATGTTTATTTATATTATCCTCTGCCACCTTGTTTCAGGTCGCAGTTTCGTTGATGGAGCGCTTCTCTGCGGCTCAGCACTTTATGGAAGACCCGGAAGCCCGACATGCGTACCTTGACGACTTGCTGATGTTGTTCCGGCCCGTTCTCCCCCACCCGGGTGACCGCCCACCCCGATCCCAGGGGAAACGAGGTCGCCGTTGACTGATTTGGATTTCGTTTGTAATTTGTTTATGTCTGGAGTGTTAAGGATTTTATTTTTTATTTCGGATGATTTCGGATTATTTGTAATATGTTAATGTTGACTACTCGTTTCTTTTTACATTTTGGATGATTTGGATTATTTTATGTTGAGTGTTGTTACGAGATTTACAGTGCGCATGCTTAGTAAAATTTACGAATGACTACAATACTGGTCTAAAATATGAACATATTACAAATGCTGGTCTAATATTTACAAGTACTAAAATTTACAACTGAATACAGTACTGGTCTACAAAATGAACGTAATATAGATGCTGGTCTACCAGGTGAAGGGGTTGTCCTGACTACCTGGTGCGTTCGGATTAATCGGTTCACTCGGAAAGTACGCATTCCACTCCTCGACCCATCTATCTTGACGTTCTCGGTAAATGGCGGGATAATATACAGTAGTACCGTCATGCGCGCGGTGCCAAAGGACCTGTGTAGGAGGCATCGGGCAATCGTCTGACATTCTCAACCTCATCCAGTGACCTCCCCCGCGTTCAACGTGCATTATCCACATTACGCCGAATGGGACGTGGTTACCAGGCATCTCCTGCAATGGGTAGTAGGTAGTGCATTCGCCTCTTTCGGATACTCGACATATGACCCAGTTGTTTATAGTGGCAAAACCGAATAAATCGCAGTCTGCGAGATAATGCTCCGTGCCTACCGGACGGGGGGTCGTCGTACCTACACGAATCATGGCGCCTTCTCGACCGTAGTCGTCGAAGACGTACACGCTGTCGTACATGGGGGAATGGATGTGCTCCCACAACGCTCTTCTCTGGCGAGTAAAACTATTCTGGTCACCATGTACAGCGTGAGCCATGACACGGAATCCGCAGTGACCGTCTCCAATAACATCTATCCAGTCCACGAGGTACCGACACATGAAACCGACAAGTTTGTCCATGTCCGGGAAGGGCCCCGACATGTAGTTCACCTCCAGGGGGGCGTTCGGTAGCCCTTGCCATGTGCCCGTGGTGGACTGGCTGGCGGTCGGTGTGGGTGGTTCGGTCGAGTGACTGCTCCCTGGCGTTGACGTGCGCGTACTCTTCGCCGACTTACTTGTGGTGGCTCGCGTGTCAGTGATGCCGTACTTCCTCCTCTCGTGTTCGACTCCGATAAGCAGCCTCCCTGTCCCCTTAGATTTTATGGGCTTCGGGTTCGGTGTAGGATCAAGTAGACCAGATATCTCGGGACGTAATGCTGAATTCAGCACATCAATGTAATGCTGCCACATACTCGGATCGCTCGTACGTATTTCCTCAATCAACCCGTCAAGCTGAAATCTATCGCTGTCGGGCATAGCTTCTTCCCCGGCAAAGTCAAGCGTCCTCCAAAACCCATGCACGTCGGTCAACCGCACTACGGAATTCCGGGCCACCAACCCGGCAAGATGACATGCGCAAGGCAAACCCTTGGACGTCCTCAATACACATACGCAGTCATAAAGTACCCGATCTCCCAACTCTTGCATCCTATTCAGTTCCCCGGTCAGCAAGTCCAACGCCTTGCGACTTACCCGGAGTGGTAAGTTCATCAAAATCGGATGTAGAGTATGTAGTTGATCGCTTCCTGCGGGATGTCTCCAACTTATTCCGCAGTTTGGACTGCTGACGACCAATTAACCTGTCAATCCTCTCGAACAATCGATCTAAGGACGTTGTCGACGTGCCGAGAGTTAGGGATGTCAACGGGTCGGTTTCGGGTCGGGTGGAGCCTCACCCAAATCCATCACCCGAATCCGCATACTCCACCCGATCCATCCGTCACCCGATTAACCCTCCACCCGGATCCAATCCATCCGTCATCCGCGGGTGATTCGGGTGGATCGGGTGCTTAGCGGATGAAAAATATTTTTTTTAAATCCAATAACAAATATACAAATTATAAGATGCGTAAAGTTTTTTGGGATTTTTTGGTGGTCGGAAATTAAGACGGGGAAAGAAAATCTAAAATGGTGGCCGTCAAAGTGATTACGGAAAATATTTTCTTAGGGTTTTAAGAAAAAAAGAATAATGAGTATACAAATAGAGTGAAATTAATTATTTTTTTGATATATTCATATTTTTTTTAAAAATCTATAAACGGGTGAACGGATCGGGTGACGGGTGAAAAATCTCCACCCGAATCCGACCCGATCCATCACCCGATTCATCCGTCATCCGCTTAAAATCCATTTAGTTCGGGTTTTCGTCCATTAATTTTATTCGGGTGGATGGATTTTGAACGGGTTCGGGTGAAATTGACATCCCTACCGAGAGCCTTCTTCAAAACCGCATGTGCAGATTCGACGATGGATGTGGTGGTGTTTCCGAAGTGGAGGTATTGGTCAGTGTACGCGTGATTCCATTGGCTGAAATTACCCCATGTGTTACGAATGTAAAGAGGAATTCCCGACAACCTCCACTTCGACTTCATATTGTTCCATTTTATTTGGAATTCCCTCACACTTGTAGAATACAGTAGAGGGTACCAAACTCCGTGCATGAAGGTCGCTACTCGGTCTTTGTCACCCTTAAAGTGGCTAATGACACGTTTTTCCACGCAGTTAGATATGTGCCACGTGCAGAGCAGATTCTGGGTTCGCGGAGCCGGAAAGACCTCCGATACTGCCGCCGTCAACAACTGAGCCTTATCCGTCACAATCACGTTCGGTGTCCGGTCCCCAATTAGCAGCTTCAACTTCTCAAGCACCCACGTATAGGACAACGTGTCCTCGAACCGAAGTAGGGCGTAGGCTATCAGAAAAGGTTTCCCAACGGGTGTCGTCCCGACCATCTCCACTAACTTCATATCGTACGTGTTCGTCTTGTAGGTGGCATCCATAGTGACTACGTACGGCCAAGTACGAAACAGTTTCACGGACTCAGGGTGAGCCATGAATATACGTTCCACGACACTCGTAATCTCGTGCTCGAAGAAGAAGTGGACGTAGAGAGCCCGGCGCGCTAGTACCATCATCTGCTCGATGGCATTACGACCTTCCCTTGCCTCCGCCCTCAACTTCCCCCCGATATTATATATCGTCTCGATCGAGGGGCGTGCTTTCTCTGGATTTCTCTGATGAAGGCCCTCGTGTATTTGGGCCGGTGTCAAGTGGTCCCGAAAACCTCTCCGAACAAACTCTTTCTCGGCCTCGTCAAGGGCGGCTAGACGTCTGTGCCCGTCAAGGTGAACCTCTAACGGGTGGTTGTGCGTGCCACATGGACCGATGGCTAAAATCCATCGTTCCCTATCTAAGCTCTCGCACGCCTTCACCCAAAACCTACAACCGATCTTTCCAGATTTCTTGGTACCTACGGCCGGGTTTCCGTTAAACTTGCATTTAAAGTAATTCTGACCAAGACGGTTCGAGTTCACATTACTTTGCGTTTTGTTGCTCGCCTTCACCAAGTTGAACCCCAAGAGCCAAAGCTATCTCATTAGCGTAGTTGAATGCCTCATTCGAACTACGGAACGCTGGCCCACAGATAAAACATACGCGATAGTCAATACCGTCGCCACCAAAGTCCTCCTGATACACCGATAATAAAATACAGGTTAGTTACACAATTTTATTTAGTTTCATAATAATAATTATACGGCTAATAATTTCATAAATTCTATTTAATTAAAATAATTTAGTCACGAATTTGAGAATCATAATTCTAATAATATTCATAATAATCCTAATCAAATAAAGATTTCGTATAATTTCATAATAATAATTATAAATAACGACACCCGAGTCACGATATAAAAACCCGAAAACAGTCCCAGGCGACAAAAAATGGCGCCTAAGAGACTCTCCTGACGCTCGAAAATGGCGCCCAAGAGACGCCCCAGACGCCATTTTTGGGCGCTCAAGAGACCCCCCAGGCGCCCAAAAATGGCGCCCACGGGACCTCCCAGACGCTCGAAAAAGGCGCCCAGAAGACGCCTCAGACGCCATTTTTGGGAGTTCGGAGACCCCCCAGACGCCCAAAAATGGCGCCTACAACCATTTTCGTCCGTTACAGCTCTATTTTAAACTCGATTTCGATTTCAACAACAATTTCCACAAGAAATCGAGCACGTAAATAACATTTTACACAACTAAATACGATTTCTTACGCTATACTAACATCGATTTCTCAAGATTTTCATATGCTAAACTAACATTCCTCACAAATTTTAATCAAAAAAGAGAAAAACAAGGAAAGATAAAAACAAGAATGTACTAACCGGAGGTCGATCCATTTCAGGCGAAGTCGGGTCTCTAGAAAAAAATCTCGAAAAAAAAGACGGTTTTTTTTTTGTGTGAGGGGAGAGAAATTAATATTATATGTGGTGAGTGTGAGTGGGGTGGGGTGAGTGTGAGTGGGGTGTAAGTGAGTATACAATATAATAACCACACAACATAAAATTACCGAGTTCGAAAAATAAAAAAACTGCTTCATTAACGAGTTTCGGTCACTAATCTAACTTCTAAAATTACATAACATTAGTTAACTACTCTAACTAAGGCAAGGGCAAGATCGTCTTTTACATTAAAAAGCGCCGACGACGTGGCTGAAATGCCGACGACGAAAAACAGCACTCCAGATGAACACTCACCTCAGACTTTGGACAATCCCGTGATATCTAGCTATATACCAACCCTCCTTTTTTACAGATATATCGTCACAAAGTTATAACGGGTCAAGTATTACCTCTTGATGAATAATGAAAAGTCCATTTCTCTTTCCTATGCATTATACATTTTTGTCTTATATATACTACTTGACCCGTTGCACGTTTATGATGGATATGACCGTCATAATCAAAAATTTGTGCTAGCCTAGCTCTAAAACACAAGTGTTTGAAATTAAAAGAAAAAAAAAAATACTACGGAATATTAAAAAATAAGGGTAACGTTAAATATAATCCTAATTATTGTACTTATATATTTAAAATATTCCAAATTTAGTACGTATAAACATAGGGATTGAAACACAAATTATACGTACGTCGATACAATTAATACATGTATTAAAAAATTATTTAATATTTTACCTCTTAAATACAGAGGTTGTATATATCATTTTCCAAAAAATAAAATAGAATTATTATATACGTACTCCGTACCTATACAATGGTCTTTATTTTGTATGTGAAATACGGAGTACTATATTTATCGATGGTAAAAGTAGCTAGGGTGGCTTACAATTAATCACCCCTCCAAGTTAAACTAATAATTTTCCATTTTACTTTTGCAATAGAAAATAAGGGTGAAATACTGGTTGGTTCCAAAAATAAAATAGGAAAAGAGAAAAATGTGACGTATGGTACATTTGGACCACATATTAAAGGGATTAAAAAACAAAATATGGAACATTTGGTGACTTATTGTCTCTCTTTTATGAGAGTTATTTTTTCGTCCTTTATTTCAAGGTTTTTGTCATTTAATTCGAGGTTTTTGTCATTTAATTCGAGGTTTCGGTCCTTACATTAGTATAGGGCTTAGATTTCAAGAACTATGTGCAAGATCATGAGAGCAATGGAATTTCTACGTACGGTTATACAATTAAGGTCAGATCTCGGTCTACTATTTGTCAAAATAGAGAAAGTTCATCATTTTGGAGACTATTTCATCAGATCTATAGATTCCTTCGCGAAAGGCTGTGTCAATAAACAGCGATATATAGAAGGCTATGCAGAAGCGCTTTATTCTAATAGTGATCTTTGTCTCAATGGTGTTCTTTATTTATTTTTTACAAATTTGTATTCGGTTCAATTTGACATCGTTTGTAGATGCCGAATGACTTATTATTAATGAAATTGATCTTCACTTAAAAAAAAAAAAAAAAAAAATCTAAAAGGAAATAAACAATATTATTATAACTCGAAGGGAGTAAAAAAAATTAGGAGGTCTTATGTGATACCTCTCATATATATATACTCCGTATATAATATAGGAGGGTCGATGTTCCTAATCTTATTGTGAAATGGAAAGCTTCTTCCATGGAAGATGTCCCACAATAATTTTATTGTAAAAATTGCCTTACGTCACATGAAAATTGTGTTATGTTCTCCATAATGTTTTGAGTTTGACCATCTTATTTCCTAGAACCAGTTTCGAGTACATTGTTTTGCCCCAGGCTCCTTATTCATGATCGAGAAAATGCACATTGATGATCTCGAGTTATTCCATCCAATCCAAATCATCATAAATGGATCATCCAATCCAAAATTATATATTCATTCTCTTCTATACAATTTTTTTTACCTACTTCGATCCCCCTTTATTTGTGTAATAATACAGAATTACAGAGTCTTCCATACTACTCCGTACATAATGATTTATACAATCTTACACGAATTTTGATTTTTAAAATTCTTTAAGATAAACTAATTATTTAGTACATTTTAGATTGTAAGGTGAGACTATTAAGTAAACGGTAATGTTAAATACAACCCATATCAATTAAAATTTTTCATACTTAGTAAAAACATAGGGATTGAAACCTAAATTACACATATATCAATGTAATTAATACTTATATTAAAGAATTATTTCCTTTTATAACCTCTTATATACAATCCTAAAAGGGTTGTATATATCATTTTCCTTAAGTAAATGCCTTTTGAGATGTTTGTAAAACTTCTACACTATTTTTTTTTATTTTTTATGTTGATGTATCGCTCAATTTTCCATTGTTTATTATGTGTACCGAGTAGGATTACACGCAAAATATATGGTTACATCGTAGAAAATTCAAAATATATACTCCTTGGCACTCGCCAAAGCCATACGGTTGCCTATGGCTAATGATCGTCTAATAATCAAGTTATCAACTACGTAACGAACAAATTTAACGGAATTAAAATTGGGGATCACATTAGAGAATACTAAAAAATTAAAAGGTTACCACATGATTTTAATAAAGATAAAATCATCATGTAAAATTCGAAAAAAATACCGCGTGTTATGACCTCGATTATTTTTTAGTCTTTTTAATGAATTCATCGTTTCAACTCTGACGTGTGATCTTGTAAAATGAATGTGCAGTGAGCCGGCCGGTTCATTAAAGCTACAAGAATTAATTTACATTCAATGGGAATGGGAATGATACCCATCAGCCATCAACAAGCACAAACGAATTTGTTCCTCATGCGCTTTCTTTAACGAATTTGCTTCTTCTTTCTTTTCCAACGATTATTTTGTTAGACAAAAAATGAAGGAAAGAAAGAAAGAGAATAAAAATTGGCAAATCAAATTAATTTATTGTAAAAGTAAAATGTTAAAGATTACAATACTTGTCGTTAGGGTTGTTGGTCGGTCCAAGGTGTAAATCAAACCATTTTCTTAATTGGGAGATTGAATTGTATTAAGTAGTTGGTGTGTTTTGAGTTGGACCGAAACAAAAAACCCGCACCAGACCATTAAATGAACAACCCTACTGATCAATTAGAACAAGACTAACAGAGAAATAATTGTAACGAAGAATAGCGAAAGATTGATAGAGTTTCTAATATTTCTCCAAGTATGTATATGTTACTCCATATTTTGAAATGGGACAAATATTACAAGACGAAGGGGCGGGATTTTTTTGTTTGTTTGTTTAAGAAGAGTCATGAGGATAATTATGATACTGCTGAGATTTGAATCTTAGATAATCACAAGTACTCCGTATCAATTTTGATAATCTTACCAACTAACTAAGCTAGTATATGAAAATTCCTTGAAAATTATGTACTCGTATATATATTTTAAAACGTATGTCAGCAAAGAAGACGTTGTAAAATAATTATTCATCAAATAAGAAAAAAATAACGTTAAAAGAAACGTTCAACACAAGCATAAACTAGTAAATAATTAACTCCAACTAATTAATATATGTTGGACGACTAATGGTGAGAAGCTCAGATACTTGGAGACTTAACAACCTCATGCTATACATATAATATAGAGTATATACTAGAAATAAGAGTGAAAGAAGAAAACATAGCCTCCATCTCCATCTCTATCTCTATTTACTTGTCTTGTTTGCCGACATCAAGCTAGCCATTCAATTTATGCACTAAAAAAAACCCCACCTTCACCTTCACCTTCACCTTCACCTTCTTTAATTACGTAATTTGTATGTACCTGGCCTGCCACGTAACAATATATATATACACATTCCCTTTCCCTGCTTTGTTAATCTTATTATTATATTTCCAACTATAGTTTATCACTAATTACCCCTTTTATGTTACCCATTTTTTAAATTACCCAAAAAATAGATTCCGTTAAAATTATACCCGTGAAGTTGTTAAAAAATTAGATTTTGCCCCCAGTTGTCCTTTTCAACCATTTTCGGTGAGTTTTGCTGTTTTTCTTCCCATTTTGCCCCTCCCCTCACTAACACCCTCTCTCCTCTCCTTAACCCCTTTTGCTCACTCTAACTCATTCAACCCTACCAAAAACCCCCAAATTCCCCCAAATTCCCATAACCCTAACCCTAAAATCGACCCAAAATCGAGCGCGAGACCAAATTGCAAACAATCGATCCACTTCTAAAGGTAATTTCTCTTCCTTCCTCTTCCCATTTTCGTCTCTTTCTGGGTTTATATTTAGGGGTTAGGGTTTAAAGAGACCGTTTCTCGATTTAAAATGTATTTAATCGACATAATTGAAATTAGGGTTTGGGTTTGAAATAATCGATTTGCTAATTAGTTGAATTTTAATGGTGATTATCAGTATTAAAGCTCAATTTTGCTAAAATTTGGGAAATTAATTAGTTTCAATTGCTCAATTTTGCTAATTAGTTGAGAATTTTATCAATCAATTTGGGTAATTATTTAATTAATTAATTAGTTCGAAACAAGTTTTAATTGCTCAATTTGCTAATTAATTTAAAATTTTATCAATCAATTTGGGTAATTATTTAATTAATTAATTAGTTCGAAACAAGTTTTAATTGCTCAATTTGCTAATTAATTTAAAATTTTATCAATCGGTTTTGTAATTTAGTTGATTTCTGATGTTGAAAATCGGTATAAAAGCTCAATTTGTTGAATATTTGGGTAAAAAATCAATGAATTTGTTTGAATGAATTTTCAATTGCTCAATTTGCTAATTAATTGAACAATTAGTCAATTGATTTTGTAAATTAGGGTTCTTATGATGTTGATAATCGGTATTAATTGGGGATTTTCTGGGTTTCAGGTATTGGAATTAGCAGGAAATGCAGGAACGACGAAGAACTCGGAAAATTACTCTCTGGTGTTACAATCGCTCATGGAGGAGTGTTGCCTAACATTAACCCGATTTTGCTACCTTTAGAAGTGGATCGATTGTTTGCAATTTGGTCTCGCGCTCGATTTTGGGTCGATTTTCGAAATTAGGGTTAGGGTTATGGGAATGTGGGGGAATTTGGTAGGGTTGAGTGAGTTAGAGTGAGCAAAAGGGGTTAAGGAGATGAGAGAGGGTGTTAGTGAGGGGAGGGGCAAAATGGGAAGAAAAACAGCAAAACTCACCGGAAATGGTAGAAAAGGACAACTGGGGGCAAAATATAATTTTTTAACAACTTCACGGGAGTAATTTTAACGGAATCCATTTTTGAGGGTAATTTGAAAAATGGGTAACATAAAAGGAGATAATTAGTGATAAACTCTTCCAACTATATATATTAAGGGCATAGATAGCATGGAGTATATATATATATATTACTCGTACTATATACTAAATTAATTAAATTGTTAGAGTAAGTAATTAGATGGCTTTAATTAATTCAATCGATGATCTGCAATGTATGTATAAATGTCCCCAGGCGCCAGGCCATCCACATGCAATGCATGCATTATTTAATTCAATCAATTATCAAAAAAATGATAGAGAGTAGAACCAAAGTTATACTCCGTATATAGCTAGCTCAAATAATAATAATCACCTAATAACAGACTTCCATACACGACATAACTTGTCGGATACTACCAATTAAGTTTTATCTTCTTTTTCCATGTCAAAGTCTTCCCACCACTTGGAACATACAGTTATTGGAACATGACAATAGTACAATACATACTACTCCTATAACATTACAAAAAAAATGAGCAATATGACCAAAAGATGGGATTTAATTTGTGGGAATTAACGTCATACAATCTTACTCCCTACTATTCTTTTGCACAATCAAATGAATGGTTGTCACAAATTGACCCGTCTCACCAATAAAATAAATGTCTCACTAATTAATAATAAAAATGTACGGAGTACTCTGTATCAATTATATAAATGTAGCAATTCAATTGAATGTTCTAAAAAATAAAATAACAATTAGTAAAAATTGGAGGATATATATCATTCTAGCTACTAACATTTTATTTACATTTATTTTAATCAAATATGAGTACTGTGGATCCTTTACATAGTTGTAAATTGTAACAAAAGTATATATCAATTAAGACCAATTTTACATGGATACATTTATAGTGTATGGATATGTAAGATGTAAACACTAACGTACTTAGTAGAAACTTAACAAATAGGGTCGTTAAGTAAGTTTTGAAATGTCTTACTATAAATGAGGGAATTATATTGATCGTATAAACATATATTACTCATAATTTCAAAGAATCAATGGGTACTACATGAAGATCTAGATGTCTTGTTATTATCTATCAAGCTAAGTGGACAATACTTGATCCGTCATAATAAGCTTGTGACGGTCTAACGGATATACCCGTCACAATTATATCCTTCTCAATCGGAGTATTATTTAGGGCTCGCTTGGGATGGGGTAATAATTCCGGGGGTAATAGAGCAAAAATGAACCAGAAATGAATGAACTAGTTGCTTGGTTGTGACATTTTATGGTGTAAATGAGATAGAATGGAGGAATAATTACCCTCATTGATGGGTAATGCATTACTTGGGGAGGAGAGGCAGGGGAGTAATAATTCTCCCTCAAATAAGCTAGATTTCCTTAATTTTCTCAATTTCCGCTTAGCATCATCAACACCTTCCATCATTTTCTAGTTCATTGCTCTATTACCCTCAAAATAATTACTCCTATTCCAAGCGGGAGTATTTATTTATTAAAAATGATGGAGAGTACAAGTAAAGAGGCCAGTGAGGGTATGTAGAGAATAAAAAATGAGTAAAAAAGGTGTATATAAGGAAGCCCAACTCAGAAGCTCTCTTCACCCATCAAAGCATTGCACTGTTTCCAAAATCACTACCATTCTTTCCTTTTCCCAAAGTGTTCATGTCTTTCAAAACTTGAGCCACAAAACCTAATAATAATGATGTTTTACCATGCATCCTAAGCTAGGGTTAGTTCTTATCATCAAATATATATATATATATATATATATATATATATATATATATATATATATATATATATATATATATATATATATATATATATATATATATGCTAGCTAGGGTTAGTTACTACATATATATGATGATTGGACTCATGCATGCATGGTTCATATATGATCGATCACCAATGAAGATATACATACTCAGCTCGCTCGTAATAATAAGTGTAAGAGGGAGGTGACAGAAGAGAGTGAGCACAAATGGTGTCTTTCTTGCATGAGTTTCCATGCTTGAAGCTATATGTGCTCACCCTCTTTCTGTCACCCCCACTTCCATCCTCTCTTTATTTTCTTTATTTTACCTGCCTGCTTGCTACTAGTACTACTTGTTACTTATATATAATCTCTTCATCTCTTCTTACCCTTTATTTCCGTCTCAATCACTTGTTTATTTAGGAGGCGTGGTATGAGTTTCAAATGATGAATCATATTATGAGGTTAATTAACCGTTGTAACTTGATTCCCCATATGTGATATCGGATTGAAACTTGATAAGGTCAAAAATCTTCAAAATACCACATGAAATTAATATCACCATGAAGTATAAATCTCATATATATACCCATCTCCCTTCATGGGCATTAGAAACTCATACCTCATGGTTTTGAGATATGAAAAGTTAGGGGTTTAGCTAAATTTGAATTCATAATTAACGAAACACCCTCCCTCTTATTACTTCCTACTTGTAAATAATGAAGACCTCTTAAGAGAACTTGTGAATTGTGATGGTTAATTTGGTTTTTTTTGTTAAGTACAGTCAAGTCCCGGAAAAGCTAATTAGTAGAGGACACAATATAATGTCACTATATTTGTTTCAATTAAGGTTTGTGTTCGTTCTTAAAGCTAGTAGTAGGGAGTAATTAATTAAACAAGTTTGCTGATCGATATCATGTTCACAAAATAATTAAAGGACAACCAACTTTACTCATTTATTTGTGAATTTTGTCTAATTAGATCTGATTCTTTAAGATAGTTAATCTTTATTACTTTATGCATATGCTTCTCAAATCAGTTTATTTCATCTGATCTTAGCTCAAAGTCGATCTACACATACATGTGAAATTTTATTGATATATACGGAGTATATTTTGATGGATGAATACTTTCAGAAATTATCCAAGTGATTCTAGGGTAGGGTTAATAACAGAGCCTAATACGGATGGGAGTAAGACGTATACGAGTATTTTACTTCTAATAATAAGCATTGCATTAGCTAACTCTGCCCGTAAGTGTTAGGTGATTCCCTGCCGGTCCCAGGCCAAGTCCGGAGAAGTACAGGATGAGAGTTGTACGTACATGGTAGTCCTGTGGCAGCCAGCATAAAACACGTACGGTCACATACATTGTTGGACATCAATCATAATTTGAATAATTTTGTTGCTGTTGTTGTTGTTGTTGTAATATACACTAACTAATTGCTTGATTAGGCTTGCAGGTTGTTCATCTGACACAATGCAATGTTTAACTCTCTTTTTGACCTAGTCAATTCTTGTGGCCTGGATTATGTAATACTAATACATACACAGTATATATGTTGTTAATTTGATTTTCTGATTGAGCGTTTGCTGTTTTCATCATTAATTATCTCCATAATTGATCCAACGCAATATACTTTGATGGTATGAATACTTCATCAGGTTAATTCGGATTGGAGCTATCTATTTAAGGTCTTGACCTAAGGGACGACCAACGGTTAAGCAGCTAATAACTCTTTTAATCGATTGATACAATATATATGGTTGAGAATAAGATGGAGAAACAAACAATCAACAAATTCGGATCGATCAACATTGGAGATGGAAGAAGTCAATTGTATATCATGAAATGAAAATTGTTTTGTTGTTTTGTAAAGATTTTAGATATGATATTCATTCTAGTGATGGATGAGTTTATTTGTTGTTGTTGCTTGTAATTAAACATAGATACTCCTCATTTCACACAAAATGACAATACTCTAGTAAATAGTAATAGTAATAGTACTCCGTACATGATAAGTTTGACAAATACATACGGTGGTACTGTATAGAAATATCTTTTCTATTTTAACTCTATGTTAGATCTTTGAAATGTCCTTTTTTTTAGCATATATTGCTATATATGCAGATCATAATTCAGTAGTCGTAATTGATAAGGCCCTAGCTTAGTGCCCTACATAATGTCTGTCTCTCACCAACTAGTCAACTACCTACCTTATTCAAATTATATGGACTATCATTCATTTCCTTCTCCTATACAAACAAAAACCCTAGAACTACTTAATTAAATCATAATTAACCTAATGCTTCATATAATTCTATATATTCACAATACCAAAGCCAAAGTCAAAGTCAAAGGAAAGGTAGAAGAAATCATAGAAACGGATGGAGTAATAAACTCTCTTTATAGTCTTCTCCCTCCTCCCTCCTCCCAAAAAATCCTAGCCCCAAAAAAAAAAAAAAAACTTGGGGCTACCACCTTTAATGGTGGTAAGCCCTCAATTTTAATTAATTATACCGCTTTTTATTAGTATTATTAATATTATAATTATAATAAGTCCCCTCCTTTTGGAGAGTTTTGTTCCCATCAATTGATGGGTTTCGCTCTATCTTTTAGGAGGGGTGTTGATTCTATTAAAGTAGAGAGGATGCGAAAGATCAGTACCACAATCGTTCAACATGTGGTATCTCAATTTATGTCAGACTGGCGGCTACAATCTATCAGGTTAGATGAAATCGATTCTCTTCAAAACCTTAGAACGAAGATCCGAAGACCCTCTTGTGAAAAGCTGTATCATTAAATAGCGATAGGTTGAAAGAGGATGTGCAGAAGCGGAGATAAAAATCTTAGTGAGAGATCTTTCTTTTTAAGAGAATTTATTTTACTCAAATTTTATAGTATTGTATCCGTTCAATTTTGATGTAATTTGCAAATGTATGACTTTTTATTAATGAAATGATTTATTCGCTCAAAAAAAGCCAAAGTCAAAGGATGTAACCATGAATTATTTTCTTGACATGCATGCCTATATAATAATACGAAGTAAAACTATTCCAAATTCTTGGTTATTACGGACATACCCGTCATCTGGTTAAGTTATGCTCCTTTCATATTTTAATGTTTCTTTTTTTCTTTAATATATGTGAAAATTATTTTATTTAAAGGGGGAAAACAATAAGATACGAAAGAAGTATATTTGATGAGAAAATAATGTATTGTTATTTGATCTATTATAACGATGAACAAATATACATCTCACTTTGGAGACCAAATGTAAAACTATAGCTTCGTCTGATCTTAAACCTCTTTTAACTCTTTTAAGAATGATATGTCGTCATTGTTGGAGTAATCCTCCAAAATTAGTTTCAATTGTTTCTTACTCGCTCTGTCTCGGTTATTTGTTATCCTTTTATATTATTTGTGAAGAGTATTATAAGCAAAAGATCAATAAATGACCGAGACGAAAAAAGTAAAGGTTGCGGATGGAATAATAGTTACTCCTATAATCATGTTGATCCTAAATAACGAGGGCACTAAATTAGTGGTAACATACTAACATGAGATTAGCAGTGGTTTAATTAATTTTATCTTAGTGGCAGGTTTATTATAGTGGAAATCTGTAATATTATTGATCCTATATCTAAGGAATTCTATTACATTCTGATTAATTGAGCAAGTTAGTTTAACATAATAACATAGGGAGTATTTCATTACCCTCAATTTTAATTTCCCTCACAAATTTTACAGTTGTCGGATTGAAACAAGCCAAAATATGTGAGTTGTTTAATTTATTACTACAAGTCTACAACAATACAAATGAGGACCACCCGAACAACATTATGTTCAAATTTCACGTAGGGTTATTGAAACTTATTTTATATATATATAAGTTGTCATTCGAAATACATTACCCATATTTCTAACCATAGTTATTTGTCTGAATAAATATTTCCTCCATCTCAATCATTTGTTTACTCTTGATTGGAAAAGGCTACACATACACGGCGTGTATGACAATACTCCCTCCGTCTCGATCATTTCACTACAAGAGAATTGCAATTTAGCTACTAATTTAGCAACTGCCTAAAATTCAGTCGCTAAATATATAAATTAGCTACTACTTTTGAGACATAAATATATTTAGTCTCTATTTTAGATATCAAAATATAGTGGTAGCTAATTACGTCACTATTATAGAAACTAAATAAAATCGATAGCAAATTTGGTATCTAATTTAAGTTTTTAGATACGGAAAAATGTCAGTAGCTAAAGTTGTCTCAATATATATCGACATAAAATTGCGAATAATGTATTTAGTTTTTATATAGGAGACCAAAGTAAATTCGTAAATGAGTAGCAATTTTATTATCTAATTTAAATTCTTAGCTACAGAAATAATTTGGTAGCTAAATTTAGTTGTCGGTCGTTGCTATCATGTACTCCCTCCGATTTTTATCTATCTTCCCTATTTCTTTATTGGGCTGAAACACCCTTTTTTCCCTATTTTTATTTTGGGCCATCAATATGTGGTCTAGAATCACCCTTACATTTCTCTCTCTTCCTTCTTTTATTTTGAACCACACATTTCTACACCCTTATTTTCTTCCCCAAAATCAAAGGGGAAGATAGATAAAAATCGGAGGGAGTATTTTTTATAATTCTTATGATATTTTTTTTTTATATTTTTTAATATATGTATATTATTATTGGAGTATTACAAAAGTATCTTACAATCCACATTTTAATGATTAATTTTACCTTTAAGTATACATTCATTGTCCGAACAAACATAAATCTTCAAGTGGCCCAATGGTTTGACACTTGGTCAAGTGTTTGAAGGTTATGGGTTCGATTAACTCTACGTGCGGTAGGGGGGTATGACGTGTATTTCTTGTTTTTTCGTGGCCATTTTAGATACCAAAAAATTGCGTCGCCAATTTTGCTACAACTGAATCGGTCTCTAAGTTCGTCCCTAAATTAGCTACTATACAATTTGCGGTCGCTAATGTAGCTACTCGAATTTTCGTCTCTATTATTGTCTCAAAATTTGCTACCACCCTTTCGTCGCTAAATTGGTAGCTAATTTTGGTCGCTAATTCAGTAGCTAAATTAGCGACAAGGCGTTTAGCTACTAATGAAATTTAGTCGCAAATTCAGTCTCTAAGCTAATTAGCTACGGAATATTGAAGATTTGCTACTAAAACCTCCGACTCTAAAGTGACTTTACCTTGTAATGTTTGTTGTCCTTTATATTATTTGTGAGGAATATTTTAATCCAAGGACAACAAGTGACCGACCGAGATGGAAAGAGTAGAAGATTATTTTTAAGGTCTAAAAAATTGGCTTAGGAATGATAGATTGATTATTGTAGTCTGAATAACATATTGGATGTTAGTTTTGTCACAATATCTACAACATTTGAATTTTTAATATCGTCCGCAAAGTTAAGCATTTGTCACAAGAATTCCATCGCTATTCACGAGTATTGTTGTTAGTAGTATCACTATAGAGAGTAGTCCACATGCAGCTAGCTAATAGAATGAGTGCAAAAGATTAACGCACAAAAAAGTGAGGTTCTATCTTATCTAAAGCCAATTGATGATAGGAGGAGTAATTCACTAGCCTTCTCACTTTAATTCTACCGATGAGGACAATATCCATCACATATTCACATATATGAGAATGAAGAGATCTTAACCGTCACCCAGTCAGTTACTACGTAAATTGCAATAAGGTCATTCTTTTCTAGACTTTAACTAGTCTTCATTTTCCTAGGGTTTGACCCGTACTTCTGCTCCGCTATTATCGATTTGTCATTGGTTGTAATTTGTGACGCAACGTACGATTTCAGCCATTATTCTTCCTTAGTCTACGATTTTACGAAAGATGTTATGTTTTTATTTGTACGATCGATCGAGCGCAATACATAATAATGGAATAAAGTATAGTATAATAAATAGGAGTAGATTGTTATGCTATGTAGAAGGAATTTGTTCCTAGACAAACTTAAAGAGTAGTGTTAAGAGAATAATTAGCATGCATGCATGTTGCATAAATCAAGTAGCAACCTTAGTACAAATAATATTCTGTTATTGTAATTAATTTAATGATAAAAATGAAATAGTGAGTGATATATACTACTTCCGTTTTAAAATGGTTGTCGTCTCATTTCCTCATTACATGTGAGGACATGAAACGAGACAATCTTAACTGAACGAAGTGAGTGAGGGAGTATATAATAGTGGAAAAGGAAGATTAGTTTAATATATGAATGAATCAGATGATGAAGCAAGCTAAGCTTTATGTTGTTCCAGTAAATATATATATATATATATATATATATATTATATATATTTATATATATATATATATATATATATATATATATATATATATATATATATATATATATATATATATATATATATATATATATAATGTGTGTCATACCATGTGGAAGTGGAAGTGGAAGTGGTACCAGGTCTATCTAGCAAAGAATAACATTTACGCACTTATGCATGTTCTACACTTAGCTTGCATGCTCCTTCCTTCCTACCTAAATCCTAATGACATGACCAGCTCCTTGATTTAAGAGTACAGTACTTAAAAGCAGCAGCAGCAGCACGTATAGTAAGTAGTGCAGGTGGTCCAAACTCCAAACCACTAACCTCCAGGCCAGCCAGCCATCTTCATCCCTAATAATATACTAATAAATAATTTAGGTATGATAGATGTTTGATCAAAGGGCGCAGTAAATTAATTAATTAAGTTTGTATCATGGAGACAAGCTAATTAAGTAGGGAGCTACGAGTAAAATTAAACAACCAAGCTAAGACACACAACATCCCTACTAAAATAACTACCACACTTGACTTCTCCGATCCTGCAGGCTACCTACCTTCTAGATGTTTACTCATATTATACGTATTTATACTCCATCGATCCGGTTCATAGATAATCTCTAGACTTCGGCAGATTCATTTTGTTTTATGTAGAAATTCGAATGAAGTAGCATACTTCATTTGAAGCGGTGTTTATTGGGTTTGATGAGAAAAAAAACAACGTTATTACTATACCTTTTAATTACGAGTAGTATTTTAAACTTCTTTCTCTCCTTTTTATTATATATATATATATGGCGATCATGAAATCGTTATCTATGTAAAAGTATATATATGCTCACTTTGATAACTAATCTTTTAAATGTACCTTAAAGTTTTAATTTCTACCAAATGACTACTCGATCTTATTATGAGTACTCGAGTCTAAAAAGAAATAAAGGTTATGCTGCACTTTCAATTCACGAATTCGAAGTATTTCAAATTTCAAATAATGTTAAAAGATGGTATTCCATATTATTGGAAAGTTCCACTCATCGTCCTATACTTGTCAAGTCTTTTCATGACAACATCCAGCTAGTGTCACGAACAATAGGGCCTTCTTTCCTATATAAGATCGTTTTTGTGGGTGTGGTTTTGCTGATGAATAGTTAACCGAGGCAGTTTGAATCTAGCTAATCCATTCATACTCGTTAGTAATTAGATACTTAATTTAAATGAGGGTCTTAGTTACTTGCGCCGTTGAGGGTCCTGGTTGAGGTTCTTCGCTTTGATATTTGAAGCACTAGGCAAAAATCACAATTTAAGAATCTATACGGGCATTACAATGCTCTGTTTTAGGTAAATAATGAAATTCTCATCGTTTGTACTTGGTACCACTTATGAGTTGGTTAGTTGTTCAGTGCATAAGGACTTAATCCAAATGAGCCTCTCTGTTTCCGACCAACATAGTACGGAAACCTTCACTCACCGGACACGGAAACAACTCAAGCCGTTTGTTGACAATTATTGATGACAAACCGAGTTCCTTAGATTTTTACATGGATCAGAGATATTGTTGCAAGAATAGTAGTGATCATTATAATTCATTCATTCATTCATAAAGAGATTAAAAGTGATGAATATTTGCAATGATTTATAATTACATATAAATCGAATACTGCACTATCTATCCTCACACATGGAACATTCATTAATAAGTACTCAATCCCAAACTAGTTGGACAAAATGGCACACATATATAAAGATATATTGAAAGTTGAAACAATACATGATTGATTACATAAATATAGTAAAGATATACGTACTATATACGGAATCTGTTTGCTAATAATGTACTATGTGTCGAACTCAGATTTGCTGGTGTAACCAAATGCGCATCAAAGTATGTAATTAAACAATGTTTTATATATGATTCTATGATCTCTCTATCTTATCTTGGGATTAATCTAAGTTGAAAACATAAACCACTTTACTACTAGCTTTTTCGTCAAGTCATCAGTGGCGGACCTAGGATTTCCCCGTTAGGGGGCACAAAAAAAAATTCCGACATTTTTTAAGTTTATAAATTACTCCACATTTTACGCTATTATTTTCTCTATAAATTAATCCATATTTTACGCTATTATTTTCTTTATAATACTTTAGATATAATATAAATCTTCCAATAATATTAAGCATGAAGTAGAAAGTGGTAGAGTTGGTTGTATTGATAATATTTCATACAAGGGACTCGGGTTCAAATGATTTAAATCTATTTGTTTCGAAAATTGTCAGGGGAACCCGGGACCTCCCGGGCCCCCCAGGTCCGCCCCTACAAGTCATTGGTGATTGGATGTATATAGCATAGATAGATAGATAGATAGATTAATCAATCCAGGAAGCATTTAATTAGCAACTTGATCCAATTGATGATCACGCCAGCAGCTTCACTCAATAATATATTCTGCTTTTCACACCAACTGTCGTCAGGTTATATGTAACCAACTTTCACAAAGGTAGTGAAACCTCCTTTTCTTTAAGTTGAAAACTCTCTTTATTCTACCTCGCTTCAACCAGTGGTAAGGGATGATACTCGTTACTCTAATAATCCCGAAATATTATCAAAACGATGTCTATTAACCCAAATTTTCATTTCTAATTCCGTCTTCAATCCTGTAACTAGTGGTCCAAAGGAGTAAGACTCATCTGTTACACATTTGTAAACTACATGTATTTTTAGCAAAGAAGATACGTTCATCTAATTCAAATCTTAACCTTAATATAAACGGATCATCCAATCCCAACTTTACACTTTTTTTTTTTGCAAAAACTCTTTTCACATAATCTTCAATTATTTAATTTCTTTACCCAAAATGTCATTATTTTAACATACTTTAATTTGGGGTACATAAGAGATAGTGATTTATCAATAATACTCATAATAATTTTTACTAGGGATGGCATTTCGACGGATCAGGTCGTGCTTTGCGTCGGTCATCGTGTCCAAGCAAGTCTTCAAATAGCCCGGCCCAAGCATGGCTGGCATGCCGTCGTGCAATACTTGTGCTTGGCTTAGCCACCAAATTTCTATCATGGCACGACCATCGCCGTCGATGTGTCATACCTCACCAGTCACCACAGCTACCCAAATAATTAGGATGTGATTTTTTTTTAGTTTTCTTAAAGTGGTCGCTCTGCCACTTTAGCTGCTGTATCAACAGCTACCCAACATCAACCCTCGACCAACAAGGACAAACAATCCATAACACCCACCACAACAAAACACCAAGAGGCACCACTCATGCCACAACCAACTGGCCAACTACAGCTTGCGATCATCACGCTCACGCCCCCACGGCCAAACAGAGGAAACATGTACTTGGGAGGGCAACCACTATACATGCTGATAAAGTTTATACCCATCAATTCAAATATGAGACTTCCCAAGCAACAAATTACACATGGCAGATGGAGTTTTCCGGCACTTTCGATACCATGTCGACATGTCGTATATTTTTGCTATCATATAAAAACCACTAGTCAATCATAAATAACCAAAGCAAGGTGCCCATTAACTCACTGTAATTTGGGTTAAACTTATAGTCAACTGGATAATCCATATTTACAACGTGAAGTAGTATGTTGAGTGTATGAGCATCACAATCCATCACTAGGAACATTTACAACTACAAATACTGGCGAAAATCGGTAAGTTGTTAGCATGGGTGAGTTTAATTGCTACTTGGTTCCTTTGCCTTACCTTGCTGTTACAAGGTTTGGAAGACCCTGCTCGTAAACAGCACTGAGATCCCAGTTGTCATTGCCAGTGCCTGACAAGAGAGACGACAATGCAACCACAACAGATCTCATTATAGGTCGATGCTCAGGATCATGTTGAGTACACGCTTTAGCAAGCTCCGCCATCTATAACATAATAACAAGCACATATATAGAACTTTGAAACGTAGATTTAGCAAATAAAAAAAAATTGAATGTGTACGGTGTAATGATATTTTTACCTTAAAAACGAGGTCAAGAGGGTAATCCAGGCCAAGACTAGGATCCACAAGTTCACATATGCTGGCTGGATCAGATTCTTTAAAAACATCCACAAACTGCCAAATACAGAAACAATTGTAAGGTTATGCTAAGGCCTTGATTTATTGAGACATGTTTCGATAAATGACTAGTTATACAACCAAATTTGCATACCAGGGATACAATAGCCCGAGGTTGGGAAAGTGGTCCACTTTCATTAACCACGGCTCCCTTGCCTGATATCAGCTCATAAAGGACAACGCCAAATGCAAATACATCAATCTTAGGAGACACATCACCAAACTGGGCGTACCTGCATACAGCATACACGGTGGGGTATTTCAGAATCCTTCCCACTCTTTTCAGAATCATTCTGAATTTTTAAAACTAACGGCAGCCTTACTCGGGAGGCATGTATCCAAATGTGCCCTGGAGACCAGATGGTAAAGATGCATTTCCAACTTCAACTAGCTTCGTCAATCCAAAATCAGCAACCTGTGTAGAAGAAACCAATGTAAGCTAGTAACATTGTCAATAGCCAAACAGACAACGTTAATTCGTAACATACCTTTGCACGAAAGTTCTTGTCTATCAAGATGTTTGGAGATTTTATATCACGGTGTATGTAGACCGGTACAGTATGCTCATGGATATATTCAAGACCTCTTGCCGAATCTAGAGCAATTTGTACTCTGGCAGTCCATGAGAGAGCGGGTTTGTCTGGAACGAAATGAGAAATTTTGGCATCATGGTAGAGTAGTATAATTGAAGAAAATACACACATCTTAAATGACTATAAAGTATAATCTCACCTGAACCACGTAAATGTTGGCTCAAAGTACCATTTTCAATGAACTCATACACAAGAAAAAGGGAACGCTCAACACAGTAGCCAATTAGACGAACCTGTATTAAAGTGAATTACGTGAATATTAAATAGATTTCTCATTGACGCCAAACCCATATGTGGTCTGATATGTAAGATCGATCCATTAACCTTTTGAGTAAATGCGAAATATATAAATTTATGGGTTGGTCTCACAAGTGAGACCAATCTCATACACACGACTTATTTGACACATGAACATGGTTCCCATGCAAGCTTTGTTGACGAAAGTAAATCAAAACATTAGCATCATATATATGCGCTTAAGAAGCGTAGCTACACTGATAAGTGATATTTTAATGTTATTGTTACCCCGTATACCTTTATTTGACTCGGTTTTTGTGTGCTTAAATGGTTTAATAGCTCATTTTTTTAGTTTATCTATTAATTAGTACGGAGTAGTTTTTTTTTTTTTTTTTTTTTTGTGAATAATTAGTGATTTTTTTTAGATTTGGTATTGCTTCTCAATGTTTATTTTGTAGGAATCAATCGAGAAGTGAGATGGGTCAGGGCAAATCAAGTGAAGCGGGTCGAGGCGCAGAAAGAGATGATTTTAATGGAATTTATATCAAAGTCAGAGCTTTCACCTAACCTCAACCCAAGGAACAAATGTCTGCCAAATTGTTGGGTTCACTGCATTTGACCCTCTAATATTCACTCCTATGTCAGATTTTCAGGAGTTTAGGATTACAGTGTTTGTTTGTTTTTTTTTTTATCTTGGCTTGTGACAACAAAGTGTAAGAAGATTATAAATCACAATATAAAGAGAGGCAGATTCCATACCAAGTTTAAGTGATGAACATGTGATAGGACCTTCAACTCAGCAAGAAATTCCTTAGTTGCTTGCATATCCATCTTCTTAATCGCCGTTTTCTAAAGATACGAGGAGTGAAGAAGGTGCCCAAAGAAACACAGTTTAGTATAGTAAAAATCAGAACAGAAGATCGCCCACCGAAATCTGAACCAATATATCAGCCAAGATGTCTCTTAAAAACAGCAACAGATATACTACCAGACTCATATGAATCCTTTTCGAACTGGTTAAACCATCCTATATCATTACCTTCCTTGAATACAATATATAACTCACAATGCCACTTAACTTACTAGGTCCAGCAGTCACCTCAACTTAATACAAAAGAAATAACTTCAAAAAAAATCAAGGAGTCAGAAATGAGAATAGTAAGAAAGCAATAAATCAATGAAAAGAAAGAGAAGGTTAGTAGAATAAATCATTCTTGTAAGGGTTCTTTGACATTCTCCCTCTCATGGGGCGTAGTAAAGGAAGGAAAAGTACGTCTGTTATCTAAATGAATGGGCAAGGTGGAGTAAGATACTCAAACGATTCTACACAGCTCATTTCTACCCAAAAAAAAAAACAGTTCAAAAGGAAGAGATAGGCTATAGAGTGTAGATGCTCCCACTTTTTCTATATAGTAAAAAAAAGTGCAGTTAGAGTGAATGTACCAACATACCTCGCCTCTAAGCTCTGCATAGTAAACGGCTCCAAATCCACCTTGACCAATTTTGTGAGTAAGGCTGAAGTTGTTAGTAGCATCTGAAAGCTCTTTATGTGAAAATTCTACAGATTTGTCAACTGTTATGCCTGGGATAATAGCTGTTCCTCCAGGATGTCCTGTTACATCGGCTACTTCATATTAATTTCCAGAAAACAGCCGCTTATAAAAACAAAGAAAAAATGTCACATCCCTCGACAATATAAGATAATCTTAAGTTACACCTTGATCTGCATGTTCAAGACCAAGAGTTCAAGACAACCATCTAACCAATTCATTACATTTCCATGTTTGAGTGAATTTTGACAGCCACAAGACTACTTGGTTATACTCTCATCAAGTCATCAGCATGACTAATTGCGCAGTTACAAAACACGGTGAATAAATTAATGGAGGGAGTATACTTTGGACAAGCTCACTGTAGACACTATCTACGCCAAGGATACTACAGTTCACTTGCAGAAAATACTTTCTTGTTTTCATCGTATTTCCAAGAGTTCTTTCAAAGAGCGGAGATTATGGGCATTAGGATTAGGAATGATTCAAGTTTTCAAGGGCAATCTATCTGCATCAAAGTGTGGTCATCATATTTTACAATATTCCACTACCGGTGCACAAAGGTTACAAGCAAGGCAAAGACAATATGATACAGTATGTAGTACAAAAGACATTACGGTACTATTTAAAGAGCACAGTACCCGTTTTTGCCAACTCTGTTTCAGACTTTTCAGAAAGTAAGGTGAAATTCTTCTTCTTTCCTCTTACGCAACCAAGATACCAACAACCTAGGAGTGCAATGAGTCCAATAACAAAACATATACCAACGATGATTCCAGGAGAAAACCCTGACAGCATAGAAGATATACACGACATAAGTGGAATGACAGCTCAATTACAAGTCACCATGGAGCCAATATACAAGGGAACTGAATTACAAAAGTATAGGTGGATCTAGGGACCTCGGGACTTTGAGCCATCAGACCCTCCTTTTCCGCCTTCGGGGCTGCATATATGACATGGTATGAAATATGAATGAGTTACTACACCACAACCACAACAACAAGGCTCCAGCAATTTATGGGGATAAGGAGGTCGGATGTTAGCCTTATCCTTGCGTAGCAACACAAAGATATTTTTGGATGACCCACAATGCAAATTTCACAGATAACTACATTGAATGGTTGTCAATTCATACTATAAAGAAACACAACCACTTCAGTGAGACATTTTGCTATATTCTACCATAATCCAGAACCAAAGAATAAACAACTTTTTAGCTTCATTGGATGTGGAAACAATATTTGAATGAATTACTACCTCCATCCAAAATTTATTGTCTCACTTGACTTTGGTGATCGACTAATATCAACCACTGATTTGTCCACATGTGTGTTTGTGTGTGTCGATGAACAGGGAAACATTTGTCAAACTAAATGTTCTATTACAGCCATTCTCATATTAACATCCCTTTCAGGTTGTAGCTATTGTGTTTTGTGTATTATAAACAATATTGGTCAAAGTCAACATCCTTTGACTACAAAAGTCAAATGAAGACGGTATAAAATCATAAATAAGGTAGAAAAAGTATGTGAAAAGAATGCAAGAAACAAGGACGGCTATTAATAACATTATGCTCATAGAATGACTCATGACATTACAAAACAACCAAGATTACCTTGGAAATGAAATCAATGGGCGGTAACTTCCATTTTTATCTGCAATAATCAGTTCATGTAAGAACTAAGAACAAGCAAATGTGTATATCAGAAGAGATACATAGACATGTCATAGAATGTAATTTGAAATTGCAACAGATATATTCAGACGTATACGTGCAGCCAAGCAACATACTTGCGTACGTATTTCAGCAAATCCAACCCAGGGTAAAATAAGTTTACCTGACGACCCCTTATTTTACATTCTAGACATTAGTTTTCCACATAGTTCCACTCCTTAACTTATGATAAACTACCTCAGCAAGACAGCAAGGGTCGGAAACATGACGTGTATCTTGAATAACCTGTTATCCTAACAGAATCGAAATTAAGGACAAGACTAGAGAAGCTGAAACAACAATAGGAAGCAAGCTCATGTTCAAGAAAATACAAGAACAGTCATATTCGACATTTACATACGCCGAATAATTTCTAAAACCAAACAACCTATGTAGCATTATGAACAAACCAATTAAAAGCTAACATCAAGTGATAAGAACGTCAAAGATTAATAAGGTTGAACTAGCTCAAAAGCAGCCATATGAAGAGAAAGTCTTCACCTTTCCCCGGAATGTATACCAGGCCAGCTCCCGCATCAAAATGTACACCTGGGTTATATTTCTGCAATAAACTCGCATTCAAGTTCATTTTCTGAGCAATAAAACTCAAACTATCAGAAGGAACAAGCGGATAAGTAATGAACAGTCCATAATCAGTTGACACACTAATATCCCCACAAGAACAAGTAACGGTCACATTAAGTTTGCCATCAACGGGCAGGCTTACAGCACTATAACCGTTAAAATCTGTAAGCAAACTTGGTGTCGTAAGATTTGCGAAAGTTGATGCAGCAATTCTAGTGTATGTATCACCAGACTTAATTTGGTAGCTGAATACATGACCAAGAAAATCCCCATCTATACAATCACACGAAAACGGCACGTTAATCCTGTTGCCCATTGCAATACTATTAGGGCTTGTGATACTTGGATTATAGCTCAAAATATCACTAACTTTGACATCAAAGTAATCTGACATAGCACTTAGGCTATCACCTTGAGTAATATAGTATGAAGCTAAAGCCAAGTCACAACCTTCACTGCATTTTGATTCCACTACCATTAAAACACACATCAAAACACCTAAAATTGAACCTAATTTCTTCATCAAACTCCAAATGAAACACCAGACAAGTGATAAAAAGAAACCCAAAAAAAATTGGAAATTATACTTTCTTGGGGGTTTTTTCAGAAAGATAAAATTTTGAGCATGGAGTTCCAAAAACTGGAGTTGAAAAGGTACAAAAATGTCAAGGTTTGTACTTATACTCCAAGACGAATTTAAAATGTGTCTGTCTTCAATCATATAATTTGGTCAAAACAAACGAAAGCTAAGGCTGATATTGAAAGATAGCAAAATGAATAGAAATTGCCAAAAAAAAAAAAAAAAAAAAAATTGGAACGGTCAAAATACCTTTTGGGTAGTTGTGGGGTAATACTCCATTGAAGACCTGGGTCTCCAAATGATTCAAGCGCCATATCACATTCCCGGGAGTCATGCCAGCTCTTAACAGTGGACATGGTGGGGGTCGCCAACCGATTTCACTTCCAAATGATCAGTTAAAAGTTGCTTTTATCCGATAAACGAGTTTTCACGTGGGGTGGCTTAATAGCGTAATCTCAAACGTTCTCCATTGCTCCTCATGTTTTGTGTGAACATTCTTCCGACGCGACAAAAATTCCGTGTAATTTTCAGTCATTTTTATTTCAGATCCTAAAATCATTGAAAAACGTGTATTATACACTACAAACCGAGTTGCTCGGGAAATCATATCAGATCCCGTTTTGAATCATCCTAATTTTCATGTCACGTGACTATGGTGTATTCAAGATATTCTCTGCTCTATCTAGGTGGAGGTGGTTTAACACAAACCGGAACCCCAACCGTTATCCAATGCTCCTCATATTTTGTGAGGACATTCATGTTGACCCGATGCAAACTTTGTACAATTTTTAGTCATCTTTTAGTACTCCGTATTATTTTGTTCAATTACTTTGTCATTAAGTCTAAAGTATAAAGTTTTTTTAGATTCATTTGGATCAATCTAAAAGATTAATAGTCTTCTGGTAATCAATCTCAACAGTTCGGGTTCAAATCGGGTCGGGTTCGGGTCATTGATTATCGTTATATCGGGTCTCGGGTCACAAGCAGGTGAGGTCGAATAACTAATGTTTTGCGTACTAACGGGTCGGGTCGGGTCGGGTCTGATCGGATCAGCTTTTGCCAACTTTATATAGGATCTCCTAAACTACTCAAATCGTAGTGTACTTCCTCCCATCCATTCAATTCTTTACATAGGTTTTCACGTAAAGAATTGAATGAACGAGAGTATATTATAAGAGCATGTACAATAGAGAGAATTTACCCTTCTCTTAGCACTCTCTTTCCTCTAAGAGGAGGTCCTCTCTATTGTAGGATGTTCATGGTTCATCCTCTTAGTAAGAGGAATATGTGTTCTTCCTCTAATTTTAGAGGAAAATTGGCTTTGGCCCTTGTGCAAAAATATACTTAAAAAAATGTCTTATTCTTAATAAAAGAGTATTATTTTTATTTTTTATATTTTATAAAAATTGAAAATGATTTTATTTACTTTTATTTTTTATGTTTTCATTTTCATTTTTTTTATCTTTTACTATATAATCTTGTTTCATATTTATACTTATTTTGACATGTATTATTATGCACAACATGATCGAGATGAACGAGATGAATATCTAAATTATATAGACCCACAAGAAAATGCTCAAGAACTACTTGAAAATGATGTTGACGCATCTGCCTCTTTTCCGGAGTGTTGTTACTCCTGGAATGTACGATGAGAGAAATTTACACAATTTTATTGCCAAAAGGGAAGAACTACATAACAAACAAATACACATGTCTAGAAAGAACGGTTTAGTCGAGCATATGTGGACTATGTTCCAAGGCTCGAACATAAATTAAAAATATGTATCACAATTTAATGTTATGTTTCTTATATTTTCATTTAATGTGTTATTATGATTTTATGTTGCTAGATTTAATTTAATTAACATTTTTTTTAAAAAATTTAGTTTTAGTAAATTATGAAAACAATATAAAGTAAGTCAATATTAACTATACACTAGTTAAAAAAAAAAAAAAAAAAAAAAAAAGTAATGTAAGAGAACTATACAATAGTTAAAAAAAAAAAAAAATGAAAAGAAAAAAAAGTAATGTAAGAGGATTCTCTCTATTGTGGGAAAAAAATTGAATAAGAGAAGAGGAGGACGATGTAGATAATGAAAAATGGAGCAGAAAAAAAAGAGTATGAGGTGTCAAAAAATTAGAGAGAGATTGAATCATTAAGAGGATGAAAGTCTCCTCTATAATGTACCTGGCCTAAGGAGTACTACTCCGTATCATTTAGTTTCCTTTAAGTCGGTCAAACTCGTTTTGTAGAAGAGTATTATCTTTCCTTAGCTGTAGACCTGTAACCAGACTAACCACTAACCAATGTACCCTAGGATTGTATCCTGTATATATATATATATATGTACGTTTTATTTATATTCAATGAGAGATCACAATTGTTTGCACAACTTAGTGGTAGCCTGAAACCTGGGGTTTGCTAAACTTAACTTACTACGGGACTGGGACTGGGATCAGCTCGGAGACGAGTTATGACTAAGGATAAAAGTCGTCTCATGATAGCTTCGCCATTAAAGAAGTAAGATAACATTGCTGTATATCGAGTCGATATACTGCGTAGTATAGTACTCCCTACAGCATAATTATAGAGTAGACTAAGCACTCAAACTTGGTTTTATCACTGTATCTTCCCCTTGTGCTTCAAATTTCTGCTTCAAGTCTTCCATCCAACTTTAATTACATTTTCTCCTGTTACACACACACAACCAAAGCATTTTCAAACTCCAAAAACTTTTTCATTGATTACAACAACAACTTTGCCTTAAAGCTTGTTCGACCGCTTGTTAATTATACATACGACTTGTAATTACATTCACTTATAACCGGATGCAGAGTAGTACATTAGTATATATCAGGTCATGACAGGACAGTACCACCAAGTTTTGCTCGAAAAGGGGAAAAAAAATCCTGCAAGACAAGTTATATTCCCAGTCATGTTTACGAGAGAGTTAAATATAGTTATTCATGGAAAAACAATACAAAGCACAGTTTAAACAAAGAAACTGTAATCAAGTAGTAATCCACTATTATGTGGCTTCTGCTACAAAGGGCCCAAAATGGTCAGAACTCAAAAATATTCATGTATCAAAATGATTTCGTTTCAGTTCACTTCACACATTTCAGTACCCTTAACGAAACACAACCCCTTCTCAATGTACTCAAACGCATCATGTTCCTTCTGGTTAATATTTCTATTTCCTACAACATGAATGAATGGGTTTAAGTCAGCTTTCAACACCAACAACAATATTACCCTGGTGCCTCAAAGGCACAAGTCTGCAGGTAAAGGAGGTCAGATGTACGCGACCTACTGACCTTACGGTAGCAAATTAAAGAGGTTGCTTCTAAATTACATCAAGAACTGCACTAAAATACTCTCACTTTACAATAAATAGAAGCACAACCAGCTTTATCCTATCATAATCCAGAACTAACAAATAATGAGTATTTTGCTTCATTGAAAAAAAAAATCTAGACGGTTTCTAAAAAAAATGGTACACTTCACCCCTTGTTTGGATATTAGAAATGGAGGGAAAGGGAGGGGAGGGGAGGGGAGGGCGAGGGAAATGGAGGACATTGTTTTCCCTTCAAATCTTGCCTATTTAGGTGGGGAGGACGGAAATGGAGTGATCCATTTTCCCTACTACTCCAAATCCTTCACCCTCATTTTGTTATCCAAACAAATGATATCAACCTCCTCCCTTTCTTTCCATTTCCCTATATCCAAAAACACTCTTAGTGTATGAACTTGAAAAAAAAACATCTACAAGAAGCAACGAATTCCATCTGGAGGTTCTTAACCGCACATCAGTTAATAGAGATTGTAAAAGTTTAATACCCAAATGAATTCTTACAGTGAAATCAATGATTTCCTCATCTGTGAAATTTAGGTAGATGTCTTCTCCAATTAGTGTCCTGAAAAGCCTCTTGAATCGTCTGAGCACTGAGATGCCCAAGGCCCAGTCTCTACAGACTGAATGAAAAATCCGGTTTAGTGTCTCATAGTCATAGAGCAAAATGAATGCTCACAGCCTATGAAGGATTGCCAAACACATAAATTTAATACTGTCATGTACTCTAAAAAAAAATGGGGGGGGGGGGGGGGGATCGATAAGTCTAATACTGTCATGTACTCTAAAAAAAATGGGGGGAAGGGGATTGATAAGTCGATATTTATACGTATTTTTATCCCTTTAATATTATTATATTGATGTCGTCTTTTGTAATATTTAAGTTAAAATGATTATTTTATATAAGTTCGGTTTATTATTAAACTTTCGATATTTTTGTGCTAAATTGAGTTTTTAATATATATTTTAATTAATTAATAATAACCCACTTGGATTAAGATTGCGAGACTATTAAAATCGTATGTTTGTTTGCAGATCAAATTCCATCATTTAATGGGTCGAAATCAAGCTTGAAACCATCAACCCATTATGGAAAAAACAAGAAAAGAGCAATAAATTTCAAGACACAAAAAAGGAAAGAAGAAGATCAATTTATTAAGGAAAGAATAAATTCACAATAGAAAAATAACACTATAAAAGAAGCATTAAGGCTTTCATGGGGGAAAAAGAGGAGAACAAAGAGCCACAAAACACATACATAGCAATAGGCAGAAGGCCTTGGCCTTCACGGCCAAGGTTAGTTCGGATGCAGTCGGATTTTAATGCGGGACGCGATCAATTCAACTCCTAATTTAGTTGTATCTATCTATCTTATTTAGTTTATTTATTGTTTAATTAATTATTTAGTTTAATCTTTCAGTTATTCGAACATGTAATGTATTGATTATTGTCAATGAGTTATGAGATTACGTTATTGTTTTAACGTTTAATTAGTACTTTGATATTCGTATGAAATTCACGATTTGACTGTTGTTTTCATGTTTATTAATTTAGCCTGATCACCTAGATTATTTACATGAGTCGATTGTTAAATTAATAGTGTTTTAAATTAGGTTGCAGCGTTCTGGTCTAATTTAAATGCTAGAATTTTGTATGATAATTGAGTTATATTTAATTGCAGCGTTCTGGTTTTATATAATTCAATTGATGAGTATTCTTAATGCGACTAAATTTGTTAAGTTAATTCGTGCGTTCATGGTTAATTTGATAAACTTGGTTAGGATTAAAATTGCGTGCGTTCACGGTTTTTAACGAGTCAAAACGATAAAACTAGTAATTTGCGTGCGTTCACGGGATTAACTAGTTACCGATATATTTTAGTCTAATTAATTGAATCGATGATTAACCCGACTATATCATATGTTGCATGTCTCGAATATTGTTATGATTAATTTCTTTTATTCATTATTATGTTTTTATTTATTTATTATTATTATTATTATTTTCAAAACCAACAAAACCCCCCCATTTTTCTATATATCTATATTATTAAATAATAAATTTCCTATCTGTGGGATCGACCTCTACTTACCCTATCTAGTGTAGAGTTAGTAGTGTTTATAAATTTAATTTTGATTGCGGAAACGACACGCATCAGGGATGGATGCATTTTTACCCATGGGTTGACAACACATAATGCTGAAAGTAAAGGCCACTTAGCTTCCACAATAGACCTTTTTTATTAACTAAAACAAAGGTGGAGCTAGCAGCCTTATTAACCCCAAAGTGGAGTGTTGTATCTCGGTGTGGGACGAGCATTAGATACAGCAATGCTTTCAAGCCATTAGTCCAACACGTGGATGTTTCTGAATGACCCATATTGGAAATTGTATCGGAAGAATCATACTTCAATAGAAAAAAACTACAACAGTCAGTTTAGCGTGTCATTATACTTCATTCCAACAAAACAAAGGCTTCAAAGATACGGAGTAGTGCTCAGCTTTTTCATCATAGTAAAAAAAATCTGAAAGCAAAACAGTAACTGGCAGAAAACAATGTAATATAAGAATGATTAACTACTACGAACCTGAATCGTCTGGAATGAACTGAGTTGTGAGCCTGATGATGATTCTGAGCTACTCGATCCCAAACGTGACCTTTGGTATGACGCTAAAGAAAGGCTTGTAGGATAATATGAGTAGAAGTTGTTGCCATCTTCACCCATTCCAAACTCCATTAGCCGGTGAAGTTCCGGTAACACAACAGTAGAAAGATCAGGCCTATCCCTTTTTCTCAGCTCACAACATTGCAGAGACAATTTAGCAAAGGTCAGGGCTTCTTCAAGAGGCCAGTCATGCACAGCCGGGTCCAGAATATCGCTAAATGTGCCATTATCAATGGCTCTCTGAACTTGATGGCTAACACCCATTGGGGGCTTCGCTGTGATAATCTGAAGTAGCAATACCCCGAAAGAGTACACGTCAGATTTGGTGGTCAACATCCCGGTTTGCTGATATTCTGGATCAATGTAGCAAAATGTTCCAGCAGCTGATGTCATGTGATATTGTGTGACAGTGTCGGCTACAGAAGCTGGGACCAGTCTTGCTAGACCGACATCGCTGATTTTGCTCACATAATTCCTGTCTAAGAGAATGTTTGCTGGTTTCAGATCACGGTGAACGAGGGGTTCTGGCTTGGCTTGGTGGAGGTAAGAGAGGGCGGTAGCAATCTCTGCTGCAATTTTGAACCGGATTCTCCATGGAATAGGAGGGGTCCCACCTTTTTGACACAACCTGTCTTCTAAGCTTCCATTATTCATGTATTCATAAACCAAGCAACCATACTCTGGGCATGCGCCTAGAAGAAGCACCATATTGGGATGTCTCATACGACTTAAGACCTCTACCTGCAGATCAATTTCTCAGGGTAGGAAACAAATTAGTCTTGTTATTTTAACAAGGTTACTCATTTAAATCTTTGTACAATCTAGAAAATAAGCAGAACACTTTTCTTTCATGGCAAGAAAACGTGCTCTTAACCCAAGCAACCAATTTTAGAAATGTACTCCCTCCGTTTTTTTTTCACCCTATTTTGTTAATATATGTGATGAGTATTTTATTGAACTACGGTGAAAAGAAAAAAAGAAGGGAGACACAGTGGAAGCTGAAATTCAGAGCTCGGGGCAGCAAAAGTTTCCCAACTATTTTGTCTGATAACAAGAGCAAAGGTCAGTAAAAATTTTAAATACAGGGGTAGGCAGTCTGAATTTAAGGTCACTAATAACTTAACGAGCTACTAGTCCCCCAAAGTTACAGCCTTATCTTGTTAGGGGTGAAATTTTTGTTTCCCATCGGAAGTATTCGGTATTTGAAGTAGCATCAGCAACAAAAAGTCAAGTTACCTCCTGTTGGAACTGCTTCCGTCCTTGTGCGGCAGCATCGGGTCTTAATATTTTGATTGCAACAGGTGTGTGATCAAGTGTACCTTTAAAAACAGGTCCGTATCCACCTTCGCCACACTTGAAATTTTCGGCAAAATTGTCAGTGGCAACTTCTATCTCATCAATGGTGTATTTCCTGTATCGAACATCATTGCGAGATAACTGACTAAGAGCCTGATTCTTATCTTGAGCTTCTCGCTTGGCCTTCGTTTCAGCCAACTTTCTTTTTTGTGCTTCTATTACAGCCAATCTCTGAGCTGCCTCAGCAGCTTCCATTGCAGCTCTGTATTTAGCCTTCTCCATCTCAACAAGGGCAAGAGCCGACTCTTCGGCATACCTGGATTGCTCATACCTTCGCAGTTCCATCATCTTCCAGTCATTTAGCTCCTTAGCCTAAATCATTTAATATAAGCAACAATATATAACTTCCCTGGTTTTGATTGTCGCATATAACAGGTACTCACGTAGTTGGAGCGATATGGTGAGAAAGGATATTTTCTATGGTCGGGAAAGGGGCATTGAGGTAGTCCTTCAAATCATACAACTCCACGTCTATGTACAAATACATAGCTGCAGAGCTATTGTTACTTAGGCCTTCCTTGCACCATTTCTAGTTGTCTAGGCTTTGGAGTTCTTGGTTTGCTTAACTAATTGCCTTCCCTTAGAAAGTACTAGTGCTGAAAAAGAAAATCACTACTGTCCCATATGCATCAACACACTTAAGTAAGTTTGAATAAAAGGTTCACAAGCAAACAAGACTTGCAAACGGATCATCCAAGTTGCATCAATAGGTATATGATGTATTTTCGCGTTGAGTCTGCTCAAGTCTAATTGGTCTATAGCGGGCTAGCAATGTTTGAGCCAACTAGCCAAGTCGGGGTCCGATCAGATCATATTTGGGCTGTTTTGTTTGGGCCTTTGTTCAGGTTATTCAGGCAGGGCCAGTTCTGCACAATTCTGCCCTACTAAAAACAAAAGGAGGAAATTACATATGAAGTCACCTTTTGATTTGCAGTGATAGCTTCTTTGCAAGCTGTGCTATACATATCCATTGTTTGCCTTAACTCGAGCCTTAAACGTCTCATTTCTGTCTCTATGTCATTCTGAAATGCAGAAATTTGCTATGTTACAAAGACTGGATTTTATTTTAGCTTAGAGCTATCCAATCTATTACTCCGTAACTTACTTGATATAGTGACTGACTTCCATCCCTTCTAGAATCACCAGAAAGAGAAAAGTCCTCATTCTGAGATGAAATATCCAAGCTCTTAACTGAAACATCCAGAGAATTACGGGCTGCAAAAGGGTCCAAAATACTATCATTTTCAGACATACAGGAACTGCGTTCACTTCCTGGGCCACTTGATGTATAACTCATGTCAATACTCTCCATTGATACGTTGGAGGTATTCCAAGGATTGATTGGCTGCGTCCGAGCATGTATTGCTCTCCTGATGTCATTGTTTCTTTCAATAGAAAATCTGTCTCCACTATTGGCGTTCATTCGACGGTTAGGTGTTCTGTCACAGGAAAAATAGAGTTATGAGTATATCAGAACGGGAAAAAAAAAATCCAATACAAAAAGATTTGTTGTAGTTTTAAAGTTTGGATTTAACATCTACAGAGAGGAAGAATCGTCCCATCAATTACCCACGGGTGTTTTGAAGGGACACTCATAACAGAGTTCTGTAAATGAACAGTTTATGATATGTCCCTTCAGTCAGTCCATCACAAAGTCGGTTATTGAGAATATTTCTACATTAAGAATTTGCATCTAACAAATTGCTAAGAATTCACTTATAAGGGAACAAAATATACAAAACCAATCTCCATCCTCATAAGATAGGTATATACTAATATACATAATAAAAAAAACAGTTGCATTCCCATATAATTTGTATAGTTAATACCTTGGGCCATAGTCCTCTTGAGGTGCATGATCAACTGAAAGTTGACTCTGCATGATCTGTTGAGCTGGAAGCTTAGGAGGAGTAGCAGTATTGGCAATTGGGCGTTGTGCTGATCTTACACTAAGAACCTTTGCTTTTCCAATCACATACACAGAGCAGGAATCTGGAGCAGATTTGATCAAACTGCTTGGTACATCAGGCTTCTTGAAAGTCCTGTAATAAGGTTCATTATAATTAAGGATGCCAATAGGCCAATAGGCTTGTAACATTATAAGCAACTGGTTTCTTGTAGACAGAAAAGAAATGAAACTGACTTGAAAATTGCATTTCTTGTAGATCCACCAAGAACAATATTAGCAATGTAATTGCTGTTAACAAAGTCCAGAATAGCTCTTGGGACATCAGTATCTTCGAGGAGAATCTCTTTCATTTGGATTTGGCGGAACTAAGCAAGTCATATTGGCATCCGGTGTCAGTATTGAAGATAAAATCGATAAATCGTACGTAGGAATAGTCAACAACACTTATATAGACAAAAAAAATTTAAATGGTACATCAAGCAACTGCTACACACATATCAGACTCATAGACAATAACAAAAAGTGTACAGAGTACAGACAACAGAAGGCATATTGGGAAAGGGGGCAGGATATTCACAGTGTTACCCTTGTGTTGTAGCACATTCCATGATGACTCATAAGAGAATCGAAAAACACAGCAACTTCACAGTAAAAGAAGTGCAGCCAATTTTAGTTATTTTTCTTTATTCAAATTCAATCATAATGCATGGCCGCAATAGCAAAATGTGTATAATAGCAATATACAGGACAGAACTTCCCATCTATAGATGTTCAACTGGCTTCTTATATGAACACTCTGCATTAAGAGAGGAAAACAGCAATCGACCCACCCGAACGAGTGGCTTTTCATCTTAATTGATGAGTTGATGGATTAAAACTAGTACTCCATATGATATTTACCTTAACAGATGAGTTAATGAATTTCATTGTCGTCATCTGACTTTATTGGTTAAATTTTTCCGACATACAAGTTCATACTATAAAACTTATGAAGCAACATTATTCCGATGGATTCATCAAAAGACCTACCCGTATTTTCTATGCTGCCGCTCTAGAAAAAGGTGTAGCTGGTATATCTGGTGGAAGTATAATGGTTGAATATACATACAGTGTATTACCATGAAGATCTAATGGAGGTGGTGATATAAATGCAATAAGAGAATAATTAAGATATCGCGGTTAAACAATTACTTGTATTATTATGTTGGATACATACCGTAATTTTAATGGAAAAATAGACAAATTCAACGACCAACATATAAATTTCTTTCCTTTTTCAGCTATCAACAGCGCCCTTCAAAGGTAAGAAAATAAGATACAGGGCCTCTATTGGAAACTAGTAAAGTCCATTTTTCAAATTTACATACAAAGAAACACAGAAATTCAAATGTCACATAGCAAAGAGATTTGAGTTATTTACCGTTTTACGGGCACAAAATCCACGAAAAGGAACAAAAATCTTTCGAGCCTCCTGTTCACAACCCCCGCCCCCGCCTCCATCTCCTCCTCCAGCTGCTGCAAAAACGAATGAGGTCATTCAATCAAATCCTGGAAAGGGTGGTGTTCATATTCTAGAAAATGAAGAAATTTGATTACGAAAAAAGGAGAAAGATACCTACGATTTCTCTGTCTGACATGAAGCAAAATGAGACAATTGCTAGCGGTGACGAGGTGCTCAATGGCCCATTTGACAGCATATTGGCTATTCCTGTCCTTGTCAATGGCGACGGCGGTGGAGTTGATGGGTATAGCTCCATTGTCAGGCAAAGCCATGTGCCCACCACCTGTTTGACGAAATGCCGCAGAGAAGAAAAGTTCTGGGTAATTGGATTGTTGCCGTTGGAGATGGGAAACCAAGGAGAAGGTGAGAGAGAAAAGGGGGATTTAATTGATTGGAATTATTGTTCCTCTTTTCCTCTCTCTCTCTCTCTGATCTTTGTCTTTCCCCTTTGATGACACCAAATATGAAGCGGGAAATATATCCCAGGTTAGTTATAACTGGATGAGAGAGAGAGGGAGGGGGGCTAACTAACTTTTGAATTCTTAACCAAAGATTCCGTAATTTTAAAACTTTTGAATGGAATTTGACTATACCCGTTCCTTGATAAAAAGTACGGGGTGGGTTATTAATTTTGTAAAGTAAATATTTTTACGATTTCATTATACAAGTTAAATAAGTACTGTATTAAAAAGTTGTTTTACACATTGTTTATCTATTGAAATCTGTACGAAATGAGTAGGTACGGACAATATTTTCAAAAGTTTATAGTGGTTTATTGGTTTGGGAGCTTGTTAATCCGTTCCTAAACCCGCTAATCCAATTGTTCGTTGCAAAAACTCGATGTGAACAAATACAAATTCATTTCAGGTCAAATCCTACTTAATCACCTCTAGAATACACGTATCATTCTAATAAAATCTTTAAAATGATAATTTATGCTAAAGAGGATATGACATACAGTAGTTCATAATCAGATCACTCACCATATGTATATCTTACGAGTATGGCAAATGATTACGAAAACTTTTTAAATTGATTGACTTGATACCAAACAATCTATATATATAATACACTTTCTTCTTTAAGTTATGCTAGTAGATTGATTAAATCATAGAAATTCAATTCAAATTATGCTCTTCATCCAATTGACCTTGTACTCATTTGGCCTCGGTGGCAGTTCGTCTTCCCAAATATAGTCTCACGATATCAATGTCGTAGTTGTTAATTAGTTTCTTCGATAAAGTCATGAGATACTTGTGGACATGACATAGGTCCACCCCGACGCGGCCACGCGCGGGTTTGGGTAGGCGAATGAATCTCCATATGAGAAGGATCGAATTGAAATTTAGGTCTATGTGGAGTCGCCACCGAATTTTATGGTTATTCGGAACCGTTCGAGCCCACTCTATGTCGTAGTGGGCCGTATACAAAATACGGCCCATTTCCGATGTCAGAGTTTATTGGGCTCGTCCCTTTGCATATCGATATAGATGCCGACTTGAGCGGTTAATCGTATATTGAATGACTCTCGTTTGCCAACGGTTTCGGGCATCCGGAAACCGAGGTTCTGAGTAAGGGGTGAGGGTACGTGTTGGGAAGCCCACAAAGGACACCCAACCCCGCCCGCACATTAGCGGCCTCTACTAAGAACTCGAATGACTTTCTAATACGCGTGCTAGTAAAACGGGAAAATGATATGCAAAGATTTATTTTCCCTAAACATGCGAGTGTAATTGAAAGGGTTTCTAAGTCAATTTAATGCAACTAAAATTAACGTCAAAGTTGTATTTTAGCATGCGGGTTCATTTAGTATAATAAACGAATAATAATTAAATTGACAAAAGAAACAAAAAACGCGTTAGTAACGATATAACGATATAACGAATAATAACGGTTTGCAACTATTGAATTGAATTGAAAAGATGCAAATATGAGGATGCACGATTTGAAAAGATAGTATACATGTGATTAATTATACGCATGTTGACCTAAGTCGTAAAATACTATCGAGTTTGAAAAATAGAATAATGTACGACTTGCGTTTTAGTGGTTATGAGGCTACTCGATCGAGTGGTCGATGGACTCGATCGAGTAGGCCTGTAAAAAGTGATTCTGTTTTGCATTATGGACCGTACTCGGCCGAGTTATTGACCAACTCGGTCGAGTACATGGCCACTCGGCCGAGTCACTGTGAGACTCGATCGAGTGGTGATCGTGATTAGCATTCTGACTTAATTTTGAGGTGCCACTCGACCGAGTGGGCTAGGCACTCGGTCGAGTGCCCTCTGTACGAATTAAGATTCGTTTGTAAAACCGTGTTTTATGTCGAAAATCGTTTTAAATTGATTATTGAGATGTGATTAAATTTTCTCCGCGTTAATAATGTCATAATTCTAAAGAATTGTTTTGACAATTATTTAGCATCAACGAAAATTGCCCTAAGTTGATTTAATGCGATTTAGAAAGATTGACTCTTTGATTAAATAATAAAAAGAACTTGATTCCCTCGACTTCTCCGACATCGATAAATCCCTAGAGATCGTGATGTCGGATCCGTGTCAACGGGTTTCGACCCTTATTAAAATTGGTTTTAGAAAATTCGATGAATGCAATATTAAAGATGATAATGACGAGAAATAAAGACGAATTCTTGTTTAAGTTGACTCATCTCAATAATCAAATAATCGGGGTACCGGGATAAGCGACCGTCAACGCTGTGTGCAGTACACTTGTATATTCGTGTTTTCTTATCCCGATATCCTTCTTACTTGACACAAATCAATGAGTATTTTAATATTTTGAGACTAACGATATTACCGATATTATGATGCAATAATGATAACGAGGTAAATAATAATAATAATAATCGTAATAAAGATAATAATAATAAAGATAATAACGTAGTAATAATAATAATAATAATAATAATAATAATACCGTAATAATAATAATAATAATAATAATAATAATAATAATACCGTAATAATAATAATAATAATAATAATAATAAACATAATAAAAGGAATAAAAAAAGGTGAATAACGAGAGAAAAAGGGAAAGAGAACGAGGTTTGTCACCCTCAACCTACATGTTCTTGTCTCGGAATAAGGCTCGTAAACGCGGCTATGACACGAGAGTCTTCGAGGTATATGGAGGCTAAGTTGTGGTGGCTCGAGTTGAATTCCTAAAAACTAGGTTTAGGGTTTGCTCTTGTCGATTTTCCTAGGGTTTTTCTAGGGTTTGTAGAGGATGTAGTGTAGGATTGCTTATTAGGGTTGTAAAGGTTGTGTAAAAGTGTACATGGGGGGTGCTTATATAGGCATGGCTAGGGCACCGGTTTAGGGTTACTCGACCGAGTATAGGGTCAACTCGGTCGAGTGGCCCGTGAAGCCAGCCGTCGGGCTTGAAACAAGCCCACTCGATCGAGTGGGTGGGTCACTCGATCGAGTGGCCCAGTCGGGATGTATGGGTCCTTTGTTTTGGACTTTGATTTTGATTGCTTGATGGGTTTTGTGTTTGACTTGGACTTTTGATGGTTGTATGGCTGTTTTGTGTGTCTCGGAAACGACTTTGACCGGGGTTGACCCAATCGTGAAAAGTCGGTTTTAATTCCGGTGTCGGTTTTGGCCCAAATTAGTCTTGTTTGACTCGGAATGATCCGCTGGGCCTGGATTCGAGGTTGATTTTGTGATATTTGTACTCTGTAAGTGTGTTAGCCAGCGATTAATGGATTTGAGCCCGTATCCGAGCGCGTAGAAACATGTTAGCGTCCGATCATCATCGGGTGATTTTTGGAAACTACCATAGACACCTGGCGGTCAAAATGCGGGTGTCTACAGAGCCCCCACTCTGACTGAGGCTTGGACAAGGCGAAAGTCAGAGTAGCTACCAAGCCCGTTAAGACCTGGTAGGCTTCCGGTCGGGTCGTTTATAGTCCGTTAGACTCGCGTGAAGGGCTCGCCAGCCATAAGACAGAAATCATACCTGTGCTGTATGATTGCTCCGTGGGGAATTTGGGCTTGTCGCGTAAGCCCTGGGTGTGCCTGTGTGTTGGTCCATCCCGTGCTATCTCGGAAAATGCTGCTGGGGAGATTTGATGACTTGCATGTCTTTGCTTGAGTTATACCTGTATAAGTTACATAAAAATGCATGCAACACGTAGGTAGTAAAATGACTCGTGCTGGGGAAAATGATTTTTGAAGTTTTTGAAAGTTTGAATTTTTGAAATCCTGAAAGCAATCACGAGCTAGGTTTTCAAAATGGAAAGGGGTAGAAAAGAAATTCGCAGTTTAAATAGACTGAAATCTGACCTTGTCGAAAAAGATCTTTTTTCAAATGGCTAAATTTTACAAATTTCAAAGTGGAATCTGAAGAGAGGGACCTACCGACAGACTCGACTCTGGATACGACAGGACAAGTTGACTGACACGGACTGGACTCACTAAGGATGGACCGCGACTTGGTAGGGGTGTGGGCCGCCTAACAAGACTCTTAAGTTGCGCTATCCCGTAGCCTAGGCGAGTGGCAACACAGTCGCACATCGAAATGGGATAGATATGCTATGGGGGACTGGCAGTAGTTCGTAATGAGACTGTTTTAGTCTGGTGCCCTTCCGGATTTCCTATTTTAGGATACTTTTCCAAAATGGGTGATGCCTCGAGTCCTGACAGATTCTTCTCTTCGACTGAGCCGAGTACTAGGACACAATACAGAAAGAAGGCTAGTTTTTTTGTTGGATTTATCTGGATTTTGTGAGTGGATGGAGAACTTCTGCCTAGGAGAAGCCCCCAGGACAACAAAGCTAGCTGTTGAAAACATGATGGTGTCGTGACCGGAATAATGGCGCTTTTTGAATGTGTGTCAATGTGAGTGGTTGTGCCTTTGTTGAAAGGCTGCCTACGTATTCACGTGTGGTGAAATCAAACCATGCCGTAGTTCAGTGGATTGAAAGATATATATGGTGCCTAGTCTAATAGGATTTTGTGTGTAACTAGCCATAATGACAGTGTAGGCTAGGTGCATTCCCAGTGATGTCTTGATCAAAGGGCTTGAATGGTTAGGATATTAATCCTGTGACTGTGAGCGTTCTCCGGGGTAGCCCCCCAGAGGTGGTGTGAACTATTTGGGCATGTTCTATGCCGACTGCAAGTTGAGTTCCCGTGTTTGGGGTTGGTAACTGGTTTGGATGTTTTTTGAAATGTGGTGGTAGGAAGTAAATGGCCTTGATGACTCGAAATCTGGAGCTCGGTTCTGTGGAGCTAAGGCTTCGAGAGTCGGTTTGATAATGAAGTAAATGGCCTTGATGACTCGAAATCTGGAGCTCGGTTCTGTGGAGCTAAGGCTTCGAGAGCCGGTTTGATAGAGGTAAATGGCCTTGATGACTCGAAATCCGGAGCTCGGTTCTGTGGAGCTAAGGCTTCGAGAGCCGGTTTGATAGAGGTAAATGGCCTTGATGACTCGAAATCTGGAGCTCGGTTCTGTGGAGCTAAGGCTTCGAGAGCCGGTTTGATAATGAAGTAAATGGCCTTGATGACTCGAAATCTAGAGCTCGGTTCTGTGGAGCTAAGGCTTCGAGAGCCGGTTTGATAATGCGGGATCTGGTTTCCATGTCTGGCCCTAATTGTTAGGGGTATCCTATGGAGCTTGAATCCTCAAAATTTCGGGCTGTCTCTAGCCTGGGTCTCGGGGAGGTCTTGAGGGTTGTAATGTGGGAAGGCTGAGTGTGGTGTAATCTGACCAGCTTGATTGTCACTCCCCTTTTGGATGGCATGGATAATTTTGAATTTGACCGTACCCCGGTCAAAGGATTTTCACTTGAGTATTTGATTATTTGATTGACCTTGCGGTCATGGGGTTTTGATAATTTTGACCGTACCCTGGTCGTGGGGCTTTCACTTGAATTGACCGTTGACCACGGTCATGGGTATTCTGAATTTTTTGATGATGGCCTGCTTTTTTTGTTTTGGCCTTTTGCTTTTTTTTTTTTCATGGACTTTCGATTTTTTTTTTTGTGTCCACTTGTTTTTGATGGCCTTTTTTTGCTTTGGCCTTTTTTTTTTCTTTTTTTTTGACTTTTGATTGACCTCTCAGCCCCGGTCATGGGTTTTTGGATTTTGGTTGACCTCTCAGCCCCGGTCATGGGTTTTTGGATTTTGGTTGACCTCTCAGCCCCGGTCATGGGTTTTTTTGAATGTTGGTTGACCTCTCAGCCCCGGTCATGGGTTTTTTTGATTTTGGTTGACCTCTCAGCCCCGGTCATGGGTTTTTTTTGATTTTGGTCAGACTAACACCAAAGGTAGGGATCGGTTGATCTTATCGGATGGGTGTTTGTTGTGGGAAATGGGCTTGCCTCCCGTCTTAGACCCAAACTAGAAGACTACCCAGATTTGTCATAGGATTCGATATGCTCCTGCTAAGGGTAGTTATGTGGCTTTTCTATACCAGACATGGAATAGGTAAAAGGAAAGCACGGGCTCGATTTCCTGTAGTCATTATAGATGTGCCTATAATAGTCACGTGCGTGTGCTCACAGTGTATGATGGTGTTCATCATGTTCTCGGAAACACATAAGGAAAGTGTATATGAGAAATTAAAGAATATTGAAAGCTGATTTTATTGAATTTTGAAAAAGAGGACAGAATACAGTTAACTCTGACTCTGACTTTGACTTTGACTCTGGAATAGAACATCCTAGACTCAGACTCAGACTCGGACTTAAATCAAGTCCGGACTCTTGGATGATGTTGTCATTAGTCGTCGGCTTCTAAGGACTCGAGTTGATGTCCAGTATAGCCTTCAGTAGAGATTTTACCCAGATCTTCATTGTGTCGAAGATCGTCTTCAATCCTAACGCCCATTTCGGTAAGTACAGCAAAGTTTGAAATGCCGGTATATCTAAGATGGACGCGGTAAGGAGGTAAGAGGTTGTTGATGAACGCCTCCACTAGTGTCTTCTCGTTGGGCTTGTTTACCAACTTTACACTCTCGGCCCTCCATCTTTGAAGATATTTAGTGAACCCTTCTTTGGGCTCTTGGGCCATGATTTCCAGAGTACGCATTGTAGTCTGGATCTCGATATTATCGGCGTAGCTCCGAGCGAACTCTGTTGCCACGTCATCCCAAGTCGGGTATTTCTTAGAATCGAGCCTGTAGTACCAGGCTTTGGGGTGCTTCTGGAGGGAGGAAGGGAATAAGTGCTTAAACATGGTGGACTTTACCCCCTTGACCGCCAAGAAATCTTTGAAAGCCCGGATGTGATGGACCGGGTCTTCAGTACCCTCAAACATTGGAATTCCCAGGTTGAGGTTAGCAGGTAGCTCGTCATTCAAAGGTGAATAAGTACGAGCATTTTCGGTATGGATCGAGTTGTTCGTCGATAAGTAGACTTGCTCTTCGAGCCTACGAACAACACTGATTAGCTCAGCTATGGTCCCAGTGGGCTCATATCCCTCAACCGGGGCCATCTTTTCCACGGCACTTAGGCGGGTGACTATCGTTGCTTGGTTAGCCTGGATGGCAGCCAGTTGGGTCTCAATCTTGGCCAGAGCATTTTTCAAATCGTCCATTTTGCATTGGCGTCTGGTTTCGGGTGGCCTGTCTGTAAGAACACCACGTAATCAGAAAGGTTGCTTCGGAACTCGAACTCACCAAGGCATAGGAAATAGCGCAAGAGGAGAGACGGCCCCAGTTTGACTCGGGTTAGACTCCCCTAAGACAAATGTGTAGGGCACGATTCTCGGAGTGACTGTGATTAATCACTCTGTCGGATAATAGCCCCCAAGCGAGACTTAAGGACTTAGATGGTGTGACACCTAAGTGACTCGAAAGTGGAGTACGTGAGACACGTGTAAGACATGACCCTTAGAGCAACCGTGATTGATCACTCTGCTAAGGGGTAGCCCCCAAGTGGGATCGATAATTTTGTTAAGACTCGAGTGTGGGACGAGTGACCCTTAGACGTAAGGACCCCGAACCTTTTGTTATAGGGCTATGCCCTGCAAAAGGTTGACTCGGAAAAGACACGTAGACGGGTGACTTGTGCAAGGTGGGCCTTCCTTAGGATTCGGCGAATGGGCCTAGTCCTGTTCGAAGGAAGGTTCACGTGAGACATCCCCAGACTTTTGGACTCGATTGTGTTGACGGGCCCTCCTTTGTAGGGGTTTGTCCTACGTAGGTGGGCCCTGCCTTAGTCTAATAAGGCGGACTGGGATAGGGAAGAAACTCGTGATGTAAGATCGACGGAGTTTCGACGCTAAGGACCTTGATAACTTAAGACACGACCCGACACTGCTAACTACGGGAAGTCCTAAGGAGAAGGAAGGTTTTGAAAATTGATTGATTTTGAAAAAGGACCGAGAAGACTCGGTGGAGAGGCCCAAATTTCGAAACAAAGAAATGTCATTGGGCCACGGGTTTTGAAAGTTCGAAATGCTTTTCGAGTTTTGAATTGGGCAGCATACTGTCTAGAAAATAGGCTATTTTGAGTAAAATCATAAGTCCTAAATTCGGTATGTGTCCCGGGTTTTGAAATTGAATAGTTTAAAAAAGATGCAATCTTTGAAAAAAGACGGTTTTTGAAAACGACTCGGAAACCAAGTAGCACGTAGTCACACAAGCATTATAACGATGCCATGTATGCTCTATACTAAGTCTCGGTCGGTCTATAAGGGGTCTATACCAGTGTACATAGTCTAGACGTTGATCGGGACGGACTTCCTAAGTCGAGTTGATCTTAGGACATGCCGCGAAACCCACTCGAATCGACTATGAACACCTTTTGATATATCCATATTGGAGTACATCAACGGTATAGTGGGACGTCGGTCGCGAGTACCGGCCCGGGAAAATATGGGTTATGCATGAACCGTAGAACTAAAACGCGTATTGTATTTGTCAAACGATTTCTATTTGAGTCTCACCCTGAGGATGCCGATGGTAAGTCACGCATCAGTTAATCCCCAGCGGAGTCGCCAAATTGTGGACATGACATAGGTCCACCCCGACGCGGCCACGCGCGGGTTTGGGTAGGCGAATGAATCTCCATATGAGAAGGATCGAATTGAAATTTAGGTCTATGTGGAGTCGCCACCGAATTTTATGGTTATTCGGAACCGTTCGAGCCCACTCTATGTCGTAGTGGGCCGTATACAAAATACGGCCCATTTCCGATGTCAGAGTTTATTGGGCTCGTCCCTTTGCATATCGATATAGATGCCGACTTGAGCGGTTAATCGTATATTGAATGACTCTCGTTTGCCAACGGTTTCGGGCATCCGGAAACCGAGGTTCTGAGTAAGGGGTGAGGGTACGTGTTGGGAAGCCCACAAAGGACACCCAACCCCGCCCGCACATTAGCGGCCTCTACTAAGAACTCGAATGACTTTCTAATACGCGTGCTAGTAAAACGGGAAAATGATATGCAAAGATTTATTTTCCCTAAACATGCGAGTGTAATTGAAAGGGTTTCTAAGTCAATTTAATGCAACTAAAATTAACGTCAAAGTTGTATTTTAGCATGCGGGTTCATTTAGTATAATAAACGAATAATAATTAAATTGACAAAAGAAACAAAAAACGCGTTAGTAACGATATAACGATATAACGAATAATAACGGTTTGCAACTATTGAATTGAATTGAAAAGATGCAAATATGAGGATGCACGATTTGAAAAGATAGTATACATGTGATTAATTATACGCATGTTGACCTAAGTCGTAAAATACTATCGAGTTTGAAAAATAGAATAATGTACGACTTGCGTTTTAGTGGTTATGAGGCTACTCGATCGAGTGGTCGATGGACTCGATCGAGTAGGCCTGTAAAAAGTGATTCTGTTTTGCATTATGGACCGTACTCGGCCGAGTTATTGACCAACTCGGTCGAGTACATGGCCACTCGGCCGAGTCACTGTGAGACTCGATCGAGTGGTGATCGTGATTAGCATTCTGACTTAATTTTGAGGTGCCACTCGACCGAGTGGGCTAGGCACTCGGTCGAGTGCCCTCTGTACGAATTAAGATTCGTTTGTAAAACCGTGTTTTATGTCGAAAATCGTTTTAAATTGATTATTGAGATGTGATTAAATTTTCTCCGCGTTAATAATGTCATAATTCTAAAGAATTGTTTTGACAATTATTTAGCATCAACGAAAATTGCCCTAAGTTGATTTAATGCGATTTAGAAAGATTGACTCTTTGATTAAATAATAAAAAGAACTTGATTCCCTCGACTTCTCCGACATCGATAAATCCCTAGAGATCGTGATGTCGGATCCGTGTCAACGGGTTTCGACCCTTATTAAAATTGGTTTTAGAAAATTCGATGAATGCAATATTAAAGATGATAATGACGAGAAATAAAGACGAATTCTTGTTTAAGTTGACTCATCTCAATAATCAAATAATCGGGGTACCGGGATAAGCGACCGTCAACGCTGTGTGCAGTACACTTGTATATTCGTGTTTTCTTATCCCGATATCCTTCTTACTTGACACAAATCAATGAGTATTTTAATATTTTGAGACTAACGATATTACCGATATTATGATGCAATAATGATAACGAGGTAAATAATAATAATAATAATAATCGTAATAAAGATAATAATAATAAAGATAATAACGTAGTAGTAATAATAATAATAATAATAATAATAATATTAATAATAATACCGTAATAATAATAATAATAATAATAATAATAATAATAAAAGGAATAAAAAAAGGTGAATAACGAGAGAAAAAGGGAAAGAGAACGAGGTTTGTCACCCTCAACCTACATGTTCTTGTCTCGGAATAAGGCTCGTAAACGCGGCTATGACACGAGAGTCTTCGAGGTATATGGAGGCTAAGTTGTGGTGGCTCGGGTTGAATTCCTAAAAACTAGGTTTAGGGTTTGCTCTTGTCGGTTTTCCTAGGGTTTTTCTAGGGTTTGTAGAGGATGTAGTGTAGGATTGCTTATTAGGGTTGTAAAGGTTGTGTAAAGGTTGGGTAAAAGTGTACATGGGGGGTGCTTATATAGGCATGGCTAGGGTACCGGTTTAGGGTTACTCGACCGAGTATAGGGTCAACTCGGTCGAGTGGCCCGTGAAGCCAGCCGTCGGGCTTGAAACAAGCCCACTCGATCGAGTGGGTGGGTCACTCGATCGAGTGGCCCAGTCGGGATGTATGGGTCCTTTGTTTTGGACTTTGATTTTGATTGCTTAATGGGTTTTGTGTTTGACTTGGACTTTTGATGGTTGTATGGCTGTTTTGTGTGTCTCGGAAACGACTTTGATCGGGGTTGACCCAATCGTGAAAAGTCGGTTTTAATTCCGGTGTCGGTTTTGGCCCAAATTAGTCTTATTTGACTCGGAATGATCCGCTGGGCCTGGATTCGAGGTTGATTTTGTGATATTTGTACTCTGTAAGTGTGTTAGCCAGCGATTAATGGATTTGAGCCCGTATCCGAGCGCGTAGAAACATGTTAGCGTCCGATCATCATCGGGTGATTTTTGGAAACTACCATAGACACCTGACGGTCAAAATGCGGGTGTCTACAATACTACTTAAAAATTTGGGTTAGATCCCATTCACAATTTCCGCTACCTAAACCTCCCTCCTCAACCATCTTACCCACCACCTCCCTCCCATTGTCGCACAAAACCCTCCTTTAGGCCACCAGCCACCACCGAATGACCACTAACCTGACCAACCACCATCATTTCATCTGCCTTCTTAAATCTCACATTCCCCCAAAGTCGACGATGGTAATGTCTAGGGTATAGGGAGAAGAGGGGAGTAGGTCATGCACTGTAGGAGGAAGGGCAGTGTGAGAAAGGAGCTGGGGGGGGGATGTCAGGCCAATGAGAACCGGTGTTCAAATAGACGGTGATGGGGTGGTCGTTTTTCGGTGGGGATGGGTTTTTTTGTGAGGTTTGTAGTGGTCTTCTCATATACGGAGTAAATGATCCAAAGAAAAAAGAGTTTGTGATTCATGAACATGTAGTCCAGCTACTGTGACTGTCCATGGCCAAATTTCAACTTGTTTTTCCAAAAGAATGGTAAAATTAGACCATCCATGAACATGTATGCAACAAAAACTAAACTTGAAAAAACCAATTTCCTTGTAATGCTAGGTAAGATGCCTCCAAAAGTAACTATTTGTTCTTCATTTTCTTGAGAGAATTGTTCATGGCAGTTTTAGCAGACATCCATTCCTTCATTGAATTTGCATTCCTCATAAAAGGGCAGCTTTCACTGATTTCGACTCCACGACGTGAAGTTTTACTCACTTCCACATCTCTCGGAGCACTAGCCTCTTGATCATCCTTTTCCGAAGCTGAATTAGAACCATCTCTCCCCTTTTCACTTGTTTTTTGTTCCTCAAAAAAGGCGCCACTGGAAATGGTACTAAATCTACCAATATCATCGGGTTTATTAGTGTTTTCCTTTTGAAGTAGATTTCCTGGAAGGATTTGAGAAATGCTAAATGCACGGTCGTTACTACCAACGAGCTGTGTCCATGACAAACTCTGCAGCCATGAGCTACCACGGGGTGCTTTGTCAGAACCCACGGGAGGACTCTCTTTCTCGTCATGTTGAACCGAATGGCTCGTTTCATTAAGGTTATTAACCCCTTCATCTCCCTTGACGGCAATCAATGTCTGACGCGCAACCTTCCGAGCCTTTTTGTTTTTCTTCACGCGCGGTGACACTTTACTGCCAAGCTTAGGCAGATCTTTATTGTTCGAACCTGCAGCTGCAGAAGGTTCGTCTTTCTCATCGTGTTCGGGCGATTGGCCCATTTCGTCACAGTAATCAACTCTTTCATCTTCTTTGCTGTCGGATGGTTTTTCATCACAGGGTTCAGGTTCTTCAGGCAAAACTACAAGGGCCTGTTTGCTTTTCTTATTACGCTGGGCTGACAGGACCGTTTGCTCTCCATCTTCCTTGCTGCAAGCTGGTGTTTTAAGCACAACTTTTCGGGCCTTTTTGCTTTTCTTAATGTCCGATGATAGTTTATTGGCCAGCTTAGGGCAGACTTCATGATTGGTATCAACTGCCTGAGTAATTTGTGACAGGGTGAACGAAGTGCTACTGCCTTCACCAACAAGTTGTTTCCATGCAGACTTCTGTGACCACATACCAGTTGTTGCCCTTTTTGGTTCAGGTTCGGGTTCAGATTGAACCTTCTCATGGATAGGATATGCCAAGCCATTTGCATTGGAATCAGTAGAAATTGATTTCCTCTTCCTGTCTGAAGGTTCAACCTTTTGGCCCACAATACCAAGCTTGCTCGGGCGGGCTAAATTATCTTGATTCCGTCCTTCATTCATCAGTCTCACCATCTGCAAAAGTGAAGCAGAGTTTGTATTGTGACACAAAATATACCAAAAATAGTGACATTAATTAATAATAATACCTCACTTACCAGACTTGTTCGATTCTTCTTGCGCCCAGCCACTACATTGATTTGTATGTCATCCTCATCATCGTCGTCATCCTCATCATCATCATAATCATTTGTGTCTTCATCTGGCAAAGCTTCTTCATTTGGGAAACTTGTTCCGTCATCCGCAGCTATTGCATTGGTTTTAATGTCATCATCATATGTTCCATCATCTATATCATTTGCTTCCTCTTGAATCTTAGAAGTCTGGATCGTTTGTTTTTGCGAAATATTAAGATTTTGCCTATCTATCTTTGAAGACATCCTACCCTTCTCGAGGAGCTTTTTCATAACAGAGTCCATCATATTGACCTCTTCTTCATTCATGCCACCTTCTTGAATTACTGAATCAGGAATTATAGCTTCCCTACGATAATTATCCTGACTGGAGAACCTGTTCCTTACTGAATTCACCATGGTATATTCTTTTTTATTGTTCCTGCCTTTTCGAATATCGGAACCATTAGGATGTATTACTGTATGGGGTTGATCGGGGACTGAATGCTCTGGGCAATCACAAAAATGAACAGGACAAGGTGGTCCATCTAAACGCCGGAAACTGTATTTGTGTTTGCCAGTTCCACTTAGAGGCAGCGGTTTAACCTGCAATCAAGACGATTTAAGCAGATACACATACACCACCCAACCAAAGCAACTTATAAAACATCATTGGAGCAACTGAAAGTAACAAAGGGAACCACAATGATACGCAGACACCATCTATGAGTTCAATAATACTAAATAATAAGAAAAGGTTGAAAAATACTACTCCCTCCGTACCACAATGATCTTCCCATTTGATTATTATACTCCTCACATTCTAATAAAAGTGAGAAGAACTTAGTGGTATAGAGGGAGTACTCCGTAGTCCGTACTGTTATATTCAAGACTTTTCAAAAATACTACAGCACATATTAGACATTTTTATTCAAGTTTGTACCTACAACACTGTAAGTCTATAACTCTTCCCAAATTGCTACCTAATAACTGGGTTCAGGACTTAACTGATCATTATAAGGTGACTTATAACAGATTTACCCATTATAACCTTACTAATCTTACCCCTAATCCTTCCTTTTTCATCATCATTACACCCACCATGATCAACACTCTCACACCACAGACCACCCATTTCCAGCCACATGCCACCACCGCACTCCCACCATTTCCACCATACCAGTCACTTTCCACCACCATAACCTCACCAGTCACCACAGCCATCATTCCCACAAGCCTCCCACTACAGCACTTCCTTAGCTCGTCATTTCCAGACCGCCACAAAACTGTGCCCCTTCCCCATTGAAACCACCCCCTCCACCACAAGAGACCATCTCCCACAACACAAAAACTTTCCTCCACCCATGAAGTCCCTCCCCCATCAACGAAAACACTAGCAGTGGGGGATCGTTTTGAGGTTGTGGGGTAAAGCCGTAAAGGTGGGAGTGTGGGACTTGGGTTGCCTGGTGGGGGTGGACACCATGTAGGGTATAACAAGACTAGCGCTTGAGGCTGATTTGTGGCGGTGCAAGAATAGATGAACTAATGAAGATGACGTTGAGTGAGTGTTCAAAGAGAGGCAAAATGGGCATACCATATTAATTTCCAAGTTTCTGATGATTTTATCCCAACTAAGTAAGACCTAATTTAGGTTATTAGGTGGGAATTTTGAAGAGATGTAACTTTGTAAGTATTAAATTGAACATAAGTAATATTTTGAAAAATATATAAGGATTAAGGAGTATATTATAATGGCAAGTATTTTGAAGTATTTTCCTAAATAATACTCTGTATATACTTTGTTTCATTATCAAGAAGTAATAATGCTTCTAAGATGGTGAGGAGAAGACTCACTGCACTCTGGACAGTGGACCATGACGAAATAAATTCATTAAACCGTTTACGCTTCTTGTCTGTAGAGGAGAAGCCAAAGGATACAAATACCGACGCTACCATCATTATGAGTCGATAGAAAATAACTTAATTGTGACTTATAACATACAAGTAGGGTTAAGAGGTTATGTACATACAACCACCTTACCCCGGGAATCCTTTAAGGCATTGGGTAATGTTGTTGTCGCTGTTGAAGGTTGTGGGAATGCTAACAATACATTAGGAGAATCTATGTATGACCATTAACAACATGCATATGTAAAACAACTCACAATATTCATGGGCAGTAAAGAAAGCAGCAGCTTTTAGAAGACAGCAAAGTAAATCAAATAACAACTGGATTACCTTTCTAAGCTTAGGGAAGAAAAGCCGAAACTCCATATTTTTCAGATCAAGGGTGCTTTGAGGATCCAATGAATCGACTATGCTTGCATCATCAACATCAGAGTGACTGTTATTTTCGTTATTTTTTAGTTCCGCTTCTTCTGCCCATTCTCTTTTCAATCGATCAAGGTAGTGTTCTTTTGCCTTTTCGAGCTTCAATTTACCTCCTTTCCATGAACACCCATTATACTGGAATATAGACACCCGATAGATATATAAACATGGATACAATTCTCTGATTATAAAGTATAAACAATATCACATACATAGGATTGAGCAACTCATCTCATTGCTAACCAGTGTGCATCACGCTTAAGTCTCTAATCATTATGGTTTACACAATCAACATGGTATCTTTTGCTTTAGACAAAGCATCCGAAAGGGAACCAGGAATTTTCAAATATTCAAATTCCGACTCCACCGTGTTCACACACAATGCTCGACCAGCGGCAAAGGAGCAGCTCTTTTTGTACATCACTCACAGTCTTACATATTAGATTTTGATAACCTACAACTACAGAGAGAGAACCACTAGCAGTTTCAATTGTGCTTCTCAAATCGCATATTAGATGGTAGACGCGTAACTGAAGTCCAAAGTTTAAGCAAACAAAATCTTCCAGTAAAAAAATATACTCCGTATATTCACCTTTGTTGCATCTTTCCTAACACAAATCGACTATTCACAACAGAAATTGTGAATTTTCCCCTCGTGGGTGAGGTCAATAAACTTCAAATAAAACATACCTCTTAAACCTCATACAGCATTACAGGCCACACATGTCTAGGTGATAACCATAATCAACTCAGAAGATCACAAAGCTCCCCAAATTCCCTCTAAGCTCACACCATTCACCCCCGCTCTTTCCTAAAAAATACGTAGTGCGCCCTTGTTCGTAATTAGAGCAGAAACATGTTTAGATATTAAATCTTGGGGGGGGGGGGGGGGGGGATGTAGTAACATCATTCCAAAACCAAACTAAAAGATTAAGTTCAAACAACAATGATACCCTACTGCCTCACAGCTTCCCGAATAGTAACAAGGATAGGAGGAAGTTGGATGTATGGAACCTTCTCTTGTGTTGGAAACATAACAAGACGGTATCCAAATACAATAACAACACGAATTGCATTCACCAACTTCTACTCAATATAAATGAAGCACATGCGCGCGCACACACACAATTTAGTGAATCATTTGCTTTACTCCTATCACACTCTAAAGCTAAACAAAACAAAATCAATTGTAACTAAATAAAGTATGCAATTGTGATGAGTGAAACTGAAATCTCTTGAGAACAAGTTCAAAAACAAAGCAATTGGACGGGCAACAGCCAAAGCTGAGAAGAATAACATTTTGAAGAGATCCCTTCAGCAACCACATAATAAACCAAAAAACTAGAAACACCGATAATACTTGGCCATTTTATATGTGTTAAGTGTCCGAAGAAGGGTGCACTAAGTCGCAGATGAAAATCAAACCCAAACTCTGGAGCTAATACTTGTTCTCATTTGCCCAATTTAACCAACAAACACATTTATATAATATCAAAAGGGGTAATTATCAAAAATTGAAATAATGTCATGTGACTAATTAATTAATTAATAAACACAGAAGAATAGGGAATTAAAGGGGAAGAAGAGTACAGTGCTGAAGAGCTTGGGAAGGGAGTTAAGAGAAGAAGGGAAGAAGTTGATGTAAGCAAAGGAACGGCCTTTGCTTCTGATCAATTCAACAGATTTAACACAACCCAGATTGCTGAATGTCTTCTTTATGTCTTCTTCGCTTACTTTCTCTCCTAATCCACCTACGTATAATCTTATCTCCGTCATCGTCGTCGGTGCCGCCATGGCCGCCGCAAGTGTTGGGTTGGGTGTTATGTTAGCCCTCGCTTCTTTTGCTGCTTCGATGTATCAGGATTCAGGGCAAAGCATCATGTGTTGGGGTTTGGCTTTTGGATTAGATTTGGGTTAGGATCGCATTTTTAGTTGGATTTGGGCTTCTTATGAGTTCGAATTTTGACCAAAATAACCCGAGTAAAGACTGCTGTATACTAGAAGCGGTGCTGGAGGCAAGAAGACGTGGCTATCGGAAGATTATTGTGGAAAGTGATAGCAAAGGCGTGTAGCATGGTAGACATACTTTGGGGACAAGGAGGGACATTGTGAACTGCTCACTACATGTAGCGAGATCCTGCAAGTTTGTGACGGCTTTGAGAGTTTACCTTGATCGTTTGTTAAACCTTGTTTTGATGATGTGGGATTGTGGGTGGTCGATTTCCCCCCAAACTTTGTTCTCATGGCTAAGACCAATTTACATAATACTCTGTATCAGTTAGCACCCGCATTGGGTTTTCAAAAAAAAAAAAACAAAAAAAAAAAAAGACTTGGCACCCGCATTGGGTTTTCAATTTAGGTTAAGCATAATTGGGCTCATTGTATCTCAATCACTTCATCATATCTCAATCAAGTTCAACCTAATTAAGTCTTGTAAAAAAAAGGCTTTGACTCCGAAATGTAAATATTCAATGAAATTTCTTTCCTTTTCTCTATCATCACTTGAGCTGTAGGAGAGTATACAACAAGGAACGTTCACTTACGCTACCTTGAAACAGTAGAGAAACTGTGTTGGAGATTCTTTCAGTTGGCTATAATTATTTGTTTGAAAAACTTGGTGTTAGAGAGAAGTATCTTTGAACCGGGGGAAGGAAAGAAGAGTAGAGAATCTAGAGATTGATTATTGATAACGATAATGACAGCAGATGTGATGTTGAATCTTGCATTGTGCAACATCACAGTCAAAAGACTAGAATAGAGAGGGATGATGAAACAACAGGAATTACCAATAGAAAGAAAATGTTATCGGATAGCCCATAAAACTGCAAAGCCCTAATTAGGCGCGACAAGGCTTGTCCCGGATTTACCAATAGACTGTTGATTAGGATCCCCTGAAACCGTACATGCACCTTCAAAAAATTGCAAACAAATCAATGTGCAAGCTTCAATTCATTTTTCAACTACTCCCTTCTAACTGAAATCTTGATGTTTATCAGACTGGAGTCCAAATCAGTGCAGGGAGATGTTACTTCCAGAATTAACCTTCTGATATCAATACTCATCTTACCACAACACCTGTAAAATCACAATCGTGAGGATTACAATAAGCCGCATTGCACGTATTGGCTGATTTGAAGGAGAACAAAAGCTTCTTTTACCCGAGGAAATAACATTCATGCCATTTACAGAGCAAAACCTAATAAATTGGCCTATAAAAATGATCTATCTCGTCCACTGCTGTGCTTAGTTCTATCAGCGACTGCCAAATCGTGAATCAACATGTTCTGCAGAAAGGCGGAGAGGAAAATGTGCAAACTGGATTCTTAAAATTGAAGTGTCGGGCTTCTTATCATCAAATTTGTACCCTGCATAAAATGCAAAACATTAAGAAAAAACTCTATATAAAATGATACAACAACTGGAAACATAACGAGGCTATGTGCATTCGCTTAAAACTGTTCTTGACTTTCAAATCTCCTATCTCATTCTCGTCCCTCCTGGTTCTTATTTCTTCTTGGTACAAAACCTTACACAAAATGAGTTTACAAGTGAGATCAAGCCATTATTCCAATAATTAAATGAGGAACGCGTAAGTATTCAGATTGGTCTGACATGAGGAAGTCTTGTCATAATCCCTATGATTAAATGAGGAATGCATAAGAATTCTGTTAGTTCCACACGAGAACGCCCTACACTCTGATTTGCCCCCAAGAGATTGTCCCTCCTTTTATCTTCCAATAGGTCCATGAATCATGATGATCCACTAATAACAGGCAGAGTTGCTCAAATATTGCGGGTACATGATGAGGCGTCTACTTTCGCTAGGTCGTCAGTGCACAGTGATCATGATACGAATTACAAATTTATATGGCTCAAGCTGGCAGAGAGGAGTACCAACCTTGAAGAGCATCCATAGCAGTAAGAGCACATTTAGGATCATTGAACTCAACAAAACAAAGAACCATTGGCTTGTCCCCACTCTGAAGATTAAGGCATAAAGATAAATCATAAATCCTCAGAAGATTGTAATCCAATAATAAAGTAGATCCCAGAAGTGTAACTTAAAAAAGAACATTAAGATGCATCGCCGCAGAAATGCTCAGACCGTGGACCCCCAAAAAATGATTTTAATCAGTAGCATATCAGAATTGGGACTCTTGAATATCCTACACATTGACCTAAATAAACCCCACAGATATATCAACGAACCTGCGCCACTGACCAAAAACTCCATCACAACAGGGAGCATTTGTTACAAAAAGATCAGAGATCACATAATAAATTTGAGACGGGAACCATCAAATTCGGTAGTATTTCAGTATTTGACTCTTTACTTTTTCTGTGTATTGCGTGTCCACCACTCCGGCCATCCAACACGACACGATACTCATTTCGGTCCAAACCATGGGTAACGCTTCACATCCAACAATAGCAGCTGATTGGAATGCATAGATAATATTTAATCTAGCTCAAAAGTTTTTTTCAACATATATGACAAGTAAATAAGAAAGCATATCATCAGAGCCATTGAAACAAAGAGACAATAATGAGCATCCACAAGCTTTGGCCACTTGATATGACCTTTATGTTGTTGTTGTTGTTGTTGTTGTTGTTTTCAATCAGGACTTTGATGTTTTATACGGAGTAATTAGCAAATAGCGCAATTTTTTTTTACCAATTTCAACTACAGCTTCCAGTCGCACATAGCTTTGACATGAGCACAGGGAGTCAACTTGTCTTAGTATCATATCCATCAAACGACATACATAACTCCCTTACCCGTTGCAGTGAAGCATTAAACATGTGCAGGCATGAATGCATGATAGAGGTCATGGGAGTAAAAAAGGAGAGTAACAAAAAGTATGACTGCAGACTTACCCGTCTTGGCTCCTTGTGTATGACCTTGATATCCTTAAAACCAATAAAAGGACGGAATATATCTGGAAATAACAAGTCAAGGGAATACTATCCACAGAGAAGATCAAGAAAAATGGCAAAAATGTTTACAGAATTATGCTTTAAAATCATGTGACTTTTTATTGCGGTTTTTTTTTTTGCATTAATATGGACATTGCCATATTATTTAGTGCTCAATAACAAGGGGAAAATCCCTTTCCAGTTTCCATAAGGATGCCTTTTATGTCTGCCATGTACATTGATACATCAAACAGCCAACCCAAACAACACACAACAAGAAATTTTGATGGTTGATCTTCCATTAAAAAAAATCCCTTTCCAGTTTCCTTCTTTATGTCTCCTAGATCATAATGATTTACCACCCCTATCAAAAACAGTTTTTCCTTTACTCGTCTATATTTCCAAATATGAGTGAATCAAAGATCTCCAACCAGGAGCAAGGGCAGTAACCAAAACTACAACTACAATGTTGCACGGCAAGAGAGTGGTGACATACTAGACACATGTTTCAATCAAATTCAACACGCTAAAACGCATTCAATTTCTAACCTGTGGAGTTAAGTTATAAATTTACCCATCTAACCTCTACACAAGTGGGTTGCTTAGTCTAGGTCTCACAATTAAATGGGTACTACTGTCATATAAGTTGTGAAAGGGGGCTAAAGTAGAAATGTATAGAAATGAGAAGTGATCTTAAATGGAATAAGTATGAAAATGAATGAAATGGAGGGAGTATTAAGCAAGCGGCGAAAGGATACGACCAACTTCTCTCCTGGTACAATCGGTGGGAAGGCCATCAACGAAAAGAATGTTGGATTCCTTTTGGGGCAAAGGTAACCCATTAACTCTCCGCTGTGTGTCTGGCCTCTCATAAGCCACATCGGCATTAACAAGAGGTATGTGAGGTATGGGACTGATTCTCACTGCACCACCACCACCTCTTGTCCGAGTAGGATCTTCGGGTGTAGTAGCATAACCTCTATTGCTTATTCCGGCTAAGCTTGGTTCAGGTCTTACCCCCAAACCCGTACTATCATCGTAGCTGTAAGCCCCAGGACGCAAAGACACCCGCTACATCAAACCCACAATCAAAATGAGCTTGTCGCACACGTAAGAATCACGAATTCACCACAATATTCATGAATAATTTTGAGTTTATGGGTTTTGTTACTATAGCACAAACACTTACATCTCTGCTTATGGGATCAATTGATGAACCCGGCAAATCATTTGGCCGGAACATATGCTGAGACATCTTGAAGCCTTTCAACGGCAGCCAATCAACTGACTTGTCTCGTAATTTTAAAACAATTTGAACCCTAAAACCCAAGAAAATTACGCAAGTAAATTACGAGCTAGGGTGCTCGGAGACGGAATTGGAGTCCGTTGCCGGACACTTCAGGTTGTCGGAGAAGTAGTTCACACGTGCAATTGATGAACTTTTAAGCAAAAAAAACATGCAATTGACGAAAAGAAGTGATTTTTATATATAGTGAAAAATGCGATAAAAGTTTGTACCTTGAATCGATAAGCAAACGACTGAAGGAATGAAGAAACAGGTAAAATTGTATTGATCGATCAAAGTGAGGTCAGTTTAGGCATTGGCGACGGAAAGAATGTTGAGATGGAAGGTGGAATTCCGGGTTGAAGAAAAATTGAACAGAGTGATTCTAGGGTTAGTGAGATTATTGAAAATTGGGATCGATTAGAGTGAGCAGTGGTACGGGGTGTTACAAACATCCCCTTTTTCACTAAAAGAATAACAATCTTAAGTTTTTTCCCGTCTACTTTGTATGGGCTATAATTTGGGCCTATTTTGATAGGATCATTTAGTTATTAAGGCGGTTGGGCTTATCCATCATTCGTCTACGTAATTATATACTTAACGTGATCCATATATCAATCTATAATTATGCCATATACACTATTACATACTTGGCAGCTAATTACGTACTTAACTTGATCCATATAATTATATGTTATATATATATATCAATCTACATTATTTCTCATATATTATGCCATAAATTCCTAAATTTTATTAAGATTTTACGTCAATTTAATCCAATCAATCTTATCTTACTCCATATGAAGCCACAACAGTGTTATATCTAACTATAGTAATTTTCATAAGTTTATAGTTATAACTTAGTAATTTATTAATTAGTAATTGTAAAGTAATTTCGAATTTAGATAATCAATAATCTAATCAAATGTATAAACCCCTGCATGTATGCACGGTAGTTATAGAAATTTGGTTTGAACCCTGTCACCATTATTTTACGGTTTTCCCTTTTACGAATATACACTGAGAGAATAACTCTCTCTAAAGTTTTATCTCAAAACTACTCTACTCTAAATATGGAAGGAAAAAATCATTACATAAATTAAAGATTAATAAATAAATTTCAATCTATTAATTATCATTAATACAAAAAATGACAATTTTTTTTATGAAATCAATTTGGAAATTTATTATAATGTTATTAACTTTGTGACAAAAAAACGTATTTCTCTGAAATGTAAATATTTTCGAGATGATTTTTTTTACTTTAATTTCTACAAAAATATACAAAATCGGAGTATACCAATAAACTCTGTGTGATTTTTTTTCACAAATTAAATCATGACTGAGTTCACATGACACGTGGGATAACTCATTTTATAAAAAATGAAAAAAAATCCTTCATTAAGTATTGAAAATTTAGGACTTTTCTTACTACAAATGAAAATTGTTCCCCATAACAACTAAAAAATCATCGGTACACATTTTTTACAAAATAGTACTCCGAAATTAAAAAGAGAAATGAGTATGTATCTTTAAATTCAAGATGACATATACGGAGCATAAAAAATATACGTACTATTTTCATTAAAACACACATTTAATAACATTTCAAAACATTATCCAATTATCTTGATTTGTTTTGCAATGTCAAAAATATCGTCATATATATACCTGCATATATCATTGTTAGATTAATAAAAATAAAAGAATTGAAAATCTAAAATAAAATATGCTATAAAATAAATTTATTAAAAATACCGTGCATCATTGCACGGGGTCTATACTAGTTTTTTTTACGAGTATTACTCATACCAGAAATGAACCAAGGTATCACGTTTCAAACCTATACACCCTGATTCTTCATTCCATATCAATACCTTTATGCGAATCAAACGGTCCCTAAAACATTTCTCAGGTAAGCTTGTGCAAAGTAGCCAACTACGGACTACGGAGTAGATCGTAAGCGACAATGCAACACCAATTATGCTATGGGAATCAAACGTGTCCTCCCGTACCTTATTTCGGAAGCTCGAAGCGAGTTTGTCAACCGGCGCAATTGATCATTTGTTTACTTTTATTTTCGGCGCAATGATAAAAAGGATGGATGAGACCATTTTCTAGTCTGGTTATTGAATAAAATGTGAACCAAAATGTCGATGAGTGATCACCAAAATTACCAATAAAGAGCATTCTCGAGATAAAAAGATAAACAAATGAGACCTACCTTAAAATGGAATATGTAAATTGTAACACTCAGCCCAAAATAGGACCGAGAATGTTAGTCGCGGTAGCCCACCAAGCTTTGTATTGGTTCCACAGACCAACACGAGTCCTTTCCAACGCATTTTGTCATCACTCATGCACATCCCAAAAACCTTCTCAGGAGATTGTGGACATGACATAGGTCCACCCCGAAGCGGCCACGCGCGGGTTTGGGTAGGCGAATGAATCTCCATATGAGAATGGATCGAATTGAAATTTAGGTCTATGTGGAGTCGCCACCGAATTTTGTGGTTATTCGGAACCATTCGAGCCCACTCTATGTCGTAGTGGGCCGTATACAAAATACGGCCCATTTCCGATGTCAGAGTTTATTGGGCTCGTCCCTTTGCATTTGATACCGATACCGACATTATTGGATATCATGTATTGAATGACTCTCGTGCGCCAACGGTTTCGGGCATCCGGAAACCGAGGTTCTGAGTAAGGGGTGAGGGTACGTGTTGGGAAGCCCACAAAGGACACCCAACCCCGCCCGCACATTAGCGGCCTCTACTAAGAATTCGAATGACTTACAATACGCGCGTTAGTAAAACGGGAAAAAATGCTTATGCAAACATTGTTTTTCCTAGGCATGTGAATGAAATTTAAAAGTGGGTTTCTATGTCAATTTAATGCAATTAATTCTACGTCAAAGTGGAATTTTAGCATGTGGGTTCATTTAGTACAATAAACGAACAATAATTAAATTGACAAAAGAAATAACAAACGCGTTAGTAACGATGTAATGAAATAACGAATAATAACGGTTTGTGCAAACATGAGATGAGATGAAAAGGTGCAAATATGAGATGCATGGTTTGAAAAGGTAGTAATACACATGATTGACGAAACACGTGTTGACATGAATCATAAATTACTACCGAGTTTTGAAAATAGAATAATGTACGATTTATTGTGTTAATCGTTACGGGTCACTCGATCGAGTGGTTGATGGACTCGATCGAGTGGACCTGTAAAAGACGATTCTGTTTCATGCTACAGACCGTACTCGACCGAGTTACTGACCAACTCGGTCGAGTACATGGCCACTCGATCGAGTCACTGTGAGACTCGACCGAGTGGGTGTCGAAATAAGCATTCTGACTCGATTTTGTGATGTCACTCGGTCGAGTGGCACCTGTACGAACCTGGTTCGTTTGCAATTTAATTATTGATTTTGAAATTGCTCTTGATTTTTGATATCTCGACGATTTTACCGAATCGGACATAAATATTGCACAATTTATGTTCGACTTGGTTTTTTATAAATCGCGAATTTTGTTGAACCGAATATAAATATTGTTGAATTTATACCCGATTCTAAATTTAAATACTCGTTGTATCCCATATTCGATTATTTGAATCGATATGGAATATTAGAGTGAAATAGAAAAAAAAAATTAATTTTAGTCGCCTCAAATTAATTATCGTGATATGAACAAATCACGTTAATTAATTCGTGTGACTTGATTGTTAGATTCGATATCTAATTATGGAATTGGTATCGAATCTAAACTCGACGCTTTACTTGAATAAATAAATAAAAAACTTGATTCCCTCGACTTCTCCGACATCGAAATAAATCCCTAGGGATTGTGATGTCGGATCCGTGTCAACGGGTTTCGACCCTTATTAAAATCGATTTTAAAAATTGATGAATGTAAGATTAATGATGATGATGACGAGAAATAATAACGAATTGTTGTTTAAGTTAATTTATCTCAATAATCAAATAGTCGGGGTACCGGGATAAGCGACCGACGACGCGTGTGCAGTACACTTGTATATGCGGTTTTCCTTATCCCGGTATCCTTCTTATTCGACATAAATCGATAAATATTTTAATGCTTTGATATTAGTAGTATTATCGATATTATGATGCAACGAGAATAAGTAAAAAAAACGAAAGAAGACGGAGAAAAAGGGACGGACGACGAAGAGAAAAAGGAAAGGAAAGAGAGGGTTTTGACACCCTCAACCTACATGTTCTTGTCTCGGTGCGGACTCGTAATCGTGGCTTCTACACAAGAGTCTTCGAGGTTTTACGTAGGTTAAGTTGTGGTGGCTCGGGATTGATTCCTAAAACTAGGTTTAGGGTTTTGCTAGTGTCGAATTGCTAGGGTTTGATTAGGGTTTGTAAAAAAACGTAGTATGTGTGTGTATGGTTGCTCTAGGGTTTTTTAGGGTTGTGAAAAAGTTTCTTTGTGTTGCATGGGGGTTGCTTATATAGGCATGGCTAGGGCACCGGTTTAGGGTTCACTACAAGAAAAACACTCACGGGCGTCCACTTGGCGGGCGTCCTTAGCATACGGACGCCAATTTGGCGTCCGAAAATACAAACGGGCGTCCACAGTCAGACGTCAAATTTGGCGTCCGATTGAACCTGGGAACGAAATTCAAAATGAACGGACGTCCAAAATGGCGTCTGACAGCGGACGCCATTTCTGGAATTTGGCATCCACTGTCGGACGCCAAATTGGCTGGAATTGGCATCCACTATGGCGTCCGATAGTGGACGCCCGTCTCAGTGGATTTGGCCACAAATACTCGCCCACCCCCCTCTCCCCCTTCACTCTCTAAAAAAAAAACTACTCTCTACAACTCGCCTTCCATCCTCGCCGAGCCCATCTCCATTTCTCTCCTCTATTTTTCATCCTTCTTCTTAATTTTTTGTATGTTTTCTTCCTTAACTTAATTCTTATTCATTATAATTAGTTATTGTTTTTGATTGTTATTGTTACTTATTGGTAGTTTGCTAGTTAATATTGTTTAGGTCTAAATTTCGATTAGGTTGTTTAGTTTAGCCCAAATTCGATTAGGTAGATTAGTTTTGCCCATCACAAATTGAGATAGAATGATGAATTTGGATTAGGGTTTGATGAATTTGGATGAATTGAGATAGAATGACCTCTAGGGCCACCCTTGAGGTTTTGTGTGACTTGGGACGGACCAAAAGGTGTCGTAATAATGTCGGATTTTCACGAAACCACTTCTATCCTGATTGGGGTTGTAAATAGGTGTTAGCGGCGCTTTCGAAATTTTGATATCTGCATCCGAAAATTTGACCTGTTTAAGCTGTTTCTGTGTGACCTAAGCCATGAATTTTTGGGTTTTATCTTGTTAAATTGGGATTAAATTGATAAATTACGTAGTGTTTTCGTAAATTGGGATTAAATTTTGATTACATTTTTGATTAAATTCGCTGACTAATTTTTGTAAGGTCAATTCAAAATTAATAAGACATTTGGGTTTACTTTGACGTATTAGTGATTAAATTAAGGAAACTCAGCTATGGAAATTAAGTTTGAGAAATTAAGTTTAAGTTACATGGCGATTACATTTGCGTTTAGTAAGTTCTAAATTAAGTTAGGAAAATTAAACTTTAATTTGTTATATATATTTTTTGAACATAGAAAATGAAGAGAATTGAACGGAAATGGATGTATGGGGGAAGACTTGATAAGAAGAGACGTCCCACCGTCGAATTTTTGAGGGGTGTTGAGTCATTTGTCGAGGTCGCTAAAAAGTCGGTAGACTACGCATCGAGGGGGGAGGTTAGGTGTCCGTGTACTAAATGCAAGAACCTAAAATTTTTTGATGTCCTTACCGTTAAGGAACATGTCATCTATAATGGTTTCTCACCCGATTATTATAATTGGATTTGTCATGGTGAGCCATCTCATTCTGAGGAACCCGAAAACCATCAAAATGAGGGGGGGGGGGGGGGGTTGAGAGGTATGATAGTTGACGTTGTGGAGTGCAACTTGTTTAACAACGAGAACCCACGAGACTCACCCAACTCACAAGACTCACCTAACCCACAAGAGCCTAACCCACGAGCAAAGGCGTTTTTTGACATGCTGAACGCTTCGGAGAAACCGTTATACGGAGGGTGCGATGTGACTTTGTTAGAAGTCGCATCTATGGTAGTTAGCCTTAAATGTGAGTTCAACCTACCCTTTGCTTGTGTCGATGGTATTGCTACCTTGCTCGAGAGAGTTATCCCAAAAGACAATATCATGACCCGAACTTTCTACACAACCAAAAAGGTTGTGAAGGGCCTTCAACTCCCGCATCAAAAGATTGATGCTTGCCCAGATGGATGCATGTTATTTTGGAAGGACGATGCGATGCTTGATGAATGTAGGAGATGTGGTAAGGGTAGGACGTCACGAGAATGGGCGACCAGTCGTGGCTTCCGCTTTCTGGCGTCTGTTTGCGGACGCTCGGATCCTTATAGCGTTGTAGACACCCGCATTTTGACTGCCACGTGTCTATGGTAGTCTCCAAAAAACACCCGATGATGATAGGACACAAACGTGACTTGGTATATTCGGACTTGGACTCGGAATCAATAATATCCGACATGGACTTTTAACGGAGTAGAAATCTCACAAAACAGACCTCAAATTCAGGCTCAGTGGGTCGTTCCGAGTCAAATAAGACTAATTTGGGCCAAAACCGACACCAAAAATAAATCCCGTCTTTTGGCGACCGGGTCAAAACCCGGTCAAAGACGAAACCGTCTCACAAATCAGCCACATTCGTTCTCGAAAGCTGGCACAAAAACTCAAAGTTCAAAAAAAACAATCAAATCAATCAAGGATAATCTTTCCTTATTTGTCTCGCCTAATTGATCCACTCGATCGAGTGGATTGACCCCACTCGGTCGAGTGGAGCGCCTTAAACCGGGTTTGGCCCGTTTGCAAAGGCACTCGATCGAGTGCACTAGGGCCACTCGATCGAGTGCCCTTATGTCGTGGGGTAACGCCTATAAATACCCCACGACTCCCATTCATTTGCCAAGGTTTTGACACATATTTTTGCCCTACATCTTCAGCCTTAATACACCCTATACACTCTATACTACAACCCTAAGCCATACTAGCCACAAAACCGAGCCTCCGTCCCTCGAAAAACCGACGTAACACACACACACCCACACACACCATAACTCGCGTACATCCTCGATACTCCGGCGTCCCATCGCTATTTACGAGTCCGTTTCCGAGGCCTATACCTAGCATGTATGTTGAGGGTGTCCTAAACCCCATTTCAATCTCTATTACTCCGTCATTTTATTTACTTTATCGCATTTTGTATCATAACCATAATCGTAGCACTAACACTAACACTAACACTAACGTTTTTATACTTTTTGCATTTTCATTTTTTTGTATCATCTTTTATTACTAATATCGTCATCATACCGCGTACATATATATTAATATCAAATCTCGGTTTTAAATCCGTTTGACTATGATGTTTGCCTAAAGTCCGTCTAATCCCTTTACGAGCAACGACGGAGGTGGAGCCCTTTCGAGGAGCCCCGCCCCAATGTGCTCAAGGGCGTGACGCGATTGCAAACGGTCATAGTTGAACGTATTTAATCCCATTTCTATAATTAGTGCGGAACCCGCTGACACGAAAACCGACATCATATAACTCGAAAGAGTTAGTTCCGATGTCGTGACGTAGAGGGAAGCATTTCGTCACTAATTCAAATTTTCTAGTATAACGATAAACATTTTCCTAAAACTCCGATAACGGTATTATAATCGTTCATATACGATTATAGTACCGGAGGCCAAGTTAAATACGAATCATGCGATATTCGTATTTGGTTTGGCCGACCATCGATTTTAAGTCATAAAACGAAACGAGTTATCACTCGTACAGGGGCTACTCGACCGAGTACGTATGCTACTCGATCGAGTAGCACCCAAAAAAATGGGCAGTAGCTACGTAAAGGACGCACTCGACCGAGTCAGCCCACGACTCGATCGAGTGGGTCCTGTAACCCATAAAACCGAGGGGTTTGACACACATTCCAAGCCCCGTCCTTTTATCGACTTTAGTCATCACGTGTAAAGACCATCACGTGACCTTCCTATTTTCAAAACCATGCACATCACGACACGTAGAACGACTTTGATCAATTTTTGACATGATAAGTCGGGACAAGACTACGGGATATGAGATCGGGCTAGCAATATGCCACAGTCTCATGTTTCCGTCCTTCGTTTAGTACACGACATAATGTGTATTTAATCGGGGTTATTAGTCCATTTACATATTTCGCGGTCTAGTTTACATACGGGTCCGTTCCTATCATTGTATTGCGTTATTTTTATTTTGTTTATTATTTTTACGTAATGTTGTATTGTGAATTCCGGGTTGTATTTCCGCCCGTGTAACTTGTACGTTATTTTTATTTCCTTTCGAGCTTTATTTATTTATTTATTTGCTTTACGCTTTATAAATGAACCTCGCATGCTAAATCACTTCGACCATAGTTAAGATGCATTAAATGACGTAGTTAACGCAAAATTCACATGCTTAGCCCGAAAACGTTGTTTGCATATCATTTAGTCGTTTTACTAGCGTGCGTACACGAACACGAACGGTGTCTTAGTAGAGGCCGCCATGTGCGGGCGGGGTTGGGTGTCCTTAGTGGGCTTCCCAACACGTACCCTCACCCCTTACTCAGAACCTTTGGTTTCCGGATGTCCGAAATCCTTGGCGCACGAGAGTCATTTTATATACGAAAGCCGGTGTAAACGGTATCGATATAACAATGCAAAGGGACGAGCCCCATAAACTCTGAAATCGAAGTGGGCTTACTTTGTGTGTAGCCCATGACGACATAGAGTGGGCTCGTATGGTTCCGAATAACCACAAAATTCGGTGGCGACTCCATTTTGACTTAAATTTCGAACCCGAGAACAATCTTACCACGAGATTCATATGCCTACCCAAACCCGCGCGTGGCCGCGTCGGGTGGACCTACGTCATGTCCACAAGCGTCCACTGACGGAAGCCACTGGATGGACGCCCGGGGCATCTATTCTTGTAGTGGTTACTCGACCGAGTATGGGGCTAACTCGGTCGAGTGGCCCGTGAAGCCTGCCGTCGGGCTTGAAACATGCCCGCTCGATCGAGCGGGTGGGTCACTCGATCGAGTGGCCCAGTCGGGTTGCACGGGTCCGTTGTTTTGGACCTTGACTTTGAGTTTGATGGGTTTTATGTTTGACTTGGACTTTTAATGACGTGAGGGGCTGTTTTGTGTGTCTCGGAAACGATTTTGACCGAGGTTGACCCAATCGCAAAAAGTCGGTTTTATTTCCGGTGTCGGTTTTGGCCCAAATTAGTCTTATTTGACTCGGAATGATCCACTGGGCCTGGATTTGAGGTTGTTTTTGTGAGATTTGTACTCTGTAAGTGTGTTAGCCAGCGATTAATGGATTTGATCCCGTATCCCAGCGCGTAGAAACACGTTAGCGTCCGATCATCATCGGGTGTTTTTTGGAAACTGCCATAGATACCTGGCAGTCAAAATGCGGGTATCTACAGAGCCCCCACTCTGACTGAGGCTTGGACAAGGCGAAAGTCAGAGTAGCTACCAAGCCCGTTAAGACCTGGTAGACTTCCGGTCGGGTCGTTTATAGTCCATTAGACTCGCGTGAAGGGCTCGCCAGCTATAAGACAGAGATCATTCCTGCGCTGGATGATCGTACTCCGTGGGGAATTTGGGCTTGTCGCGTAAGCCCTGGGTGTGCCTGTGTGTTGGCCCATCCCGTGATATCCCGGAAAATGCTGCTGGGGAGATTTGCATGTCTTTGCTTGAGTCGTACCTGTATAAGTCACATAAAAATGTATGCAACACGTAGGTAGTAAAATGACTCGTGCTGGGAAAAATGATTTTTGAAGTTTTTGAAATTTTGAATTTGAAATCCTGAAAGCAATCACGAGCTAGGTTTTCAAAATTGAAAGGTGTAAAAAAGAAATTCGCAGTTTAAATAGACTGAAATCTGACCTTGTCGAAAAGGATCATTTTTCAAATGGTTAAACTTTGCAAATCTCAAAGTGGAATGTGAAGAGAGGGGCCTACCGACAGACTCGACTCTGGACGCGACAGGACGAGTTGACTGACACGGACTGGGCTCTCTAAGGGTTGGACCGTGACTCGATAGGGGTGTGGGCCGCCTAACAAGACTCTTAAGTTGCGCTATCCCATAGTCTAGGCGAGTGGCAACACGGTCGTACATCGAAATGGGATAGATATGTTATGGGGGGACCGCAGTAGTCCGTAATGAGACTGTTTTAGTCTGGTGCCCTTTTCCTATTTTAGGATACTTTTCCAAAGTGGGTGATGCCTCGAGTTCTGACAGATTCTTGTCTTTGACTGAGTCGAGTACTAAGACACACTACAGAAAGGAGGCTAGATTTTTTGTTGGATTTATCTGGATTTTGTGAGTGGATGGAGGTCTTCTGTCTAAGAAAAGCCCCCATGACGACAAAGCTAGCTACTGAGAACACGACAATGTCGTGCCCGGAATGATAATGCTTTTTTGAATGTGTGTCAATGTGAGTGGTTGTGTCTCTGTTGAAAGGCTGCCTACGTATTCACGTGTGGTGAAATCAAACCAAGCCGTAGTTCAGTGTCGGAAGATGTATTATGGTGCCTATTCTAATAGGACTTCGTGTGTAACTAGCCATAATGACGGTTGTAGGCTAGGTGCATTCCCAGTGATGTCTTGATCAAAGGGCTTGAATGGTTAGGATATTAATCATGTGACTGTGAGCGTTCTCCGGGGTAGCCCCCAGAGGTGGTGTGAACTACTTGGGCATGTTCTATGCCGACCGCAAGTTGAATTCCCGTGCTTGGGGTTGGTAACTGGTTTGGATGAGAAGAATTGGGACGGGATTTTAACGAGTTTTGCTCTCGGAGATTTTAACGAGTTTTGCTCTCGGGGATTTTTACGAGTTTTGCTCTCGGGGATTTTAACGAGTTTTGCTCTCGGGGATTTGATGTATTTGGGAATGTGGTGTTAGGAAGTAAATGGCCTTGATGACTCGAAATCTGGAGCTCGGTTCTGTGGAGCTAAGGCTTCGAGAGCCGGTTTGATAATGAAGTAAATGGCCTTGATGACTCGAAATCTGGAGCTCGGTTCTGTGGAGCTAAGGCTTCGAGAGCCGGTTTGATAATGCGGGAAATGGCCTTGATGACTCGAAATCTGGAGCTCGGTTCTGTGGAGCTAAGGCTTCGAGAGCCGGTTTGATAATGCGGGATCTGGTTTCCATGTCTGGCCCTAATTGTTAGGGGTATCCTATGGAGCTTGAATTCTCAAAATTTCGGGCTGTCTCTGGCCTGGGTATCGGGAAGGTCTTGAGGGTTGTGGGGAGGCTGAGTGTGGTGTTAGCTGACCATCTTGATTGTTACTCCCCTATTGAATGACATGGATAATTTTGAATTTGACCGTACCCCGGTCAAAGGATTTTCACTTGAGTTGACCGTTGACCACGGTCATGGGTATTTGATTTTTTTAAATTGACCTCTTAGCCGCGGTCATGGGTTTTGATAATTTTGACCGTACCCTGGTCGTGGGGCTTTCACTTTAATTGACCGTTGACCACGGTCATGAGTATTATGAATTTTTTGATGATGACCTGCTTTTTTGTTTTGGCCTTTTGCTTTTTTTTTTTTGGACTTTCGATTTTTTTTTTTTTTTTTTTTTGTCCAGTTTTCTTCTTTTTTTTTACTTTTGATTTTTTTGTCCAGTGTTTTTTCGTTTTTTTTTTTGCCGGTCAGACTAACACCTAAGGTATGGATTGGTTAGTCTTGTTGGAGGGGTGTTTTATTGTGGGAAATGGGCTTGCCTCCCGTCTTGAACCCAAACTAGGAGATTACCTAGATTTGTCATAGGATTCGATACCGCTCCTGCTAAGGGTAGTTATGTGGCTTTTCTATACCAGACATGGGATAGGTAAAAGGAAAACACGGGCTCGGTTTCCTGCAGTCATTATAGATGTGCCTATAATAGTCACGTGCATGTGCTCACAGTGTATGATGTTGTTCGTCATGTTCTCGGAAACACATTGTGGACATGACGTAGGTCCACCCCGACGCGGCCACGCGCGGGTTTGGGTAGGCGAATGAATCTCGTGGTAAGATTGTTCTCGGGTTCGAAATTTAAGTCAAAATGGAGTCGCCACCGAATTTTGTGGTTATTCGGAACCATTCGAGCCCACTCTATGTCGTCATGGGCTATACACAAAGTAAGCCCACTTCGATTTCAGAGTTTATGGGGCTCGTCCCTTTGCATTGTTATACCGATACCGTTTACACCGGCTTTCGTATATAAAATGACTCTCGTGCGCCAAGGGTTTCGGACATCCGGAAACCAAAGGTTCTGAGTAAGGGGTGAGGGTACGTGTTGGGAAGCCCACTAAGGACACCCAACCCCGCCCGCACATGGCGGCCTCTACTAAGACATCGTTCGTGTTCGTGTACGCGCGCTAGTAAAACGACTAAATGATATGCAAACAGCGTTTTCGGGCTAAGCATGTGAATTATTGATTTGCTACGTCATTTAATGCATCTTGATTCACGTCAAAGTGATTTAGCATGTGATGTTCATTTAAATAAATAAATGGCAAACATCGAGAATAGAAAACTCGTAAATAAATTACAAATTACACGGGCGGAATACAACCCGGAATTCACAATACAACGAGCAATAAAATAGAATAATTGAATTAAATAAGAAGAGTGATAAATAAATACACGACCCGACAAAGACCCGTATATAATAAATGCACACTAGATCGTGAATTAGATAGACGGACGAACCTTAATTAATTACGCATTATATTGCATATTAATTAAAGGACGGAGGTTCGAGACCTAGGTGTGGTGCTAACCCGATCTCGAACCTCGATGCCTTGTCCCGACTTATCACCTCGAGAAATGGAGTCTAAATTAATTATGTATCGGATACGACTAAAGAGTCGTCGACATAAAATTAATAGTGCGAGACCGTCGATCAAAATCGTTTTAGGTGTCGTGATATGCATGAGTTTTGAAAATTAGAATTACGTGATTGATTATGCACGTGTCGACTAAAAGTCGTAAAAAAAACGACGAGGCTCGAATGTTGCATTAGAGCTCTCAGTTTTCTGGGCTACAGGACCCACTCGATCGAATCATGGCATGGACTCGATCGAGTGCGTACTCGAAGCAGCTACTGCCCAATTTTTGGGGTGCTACTCGATCGAGTGGCCTACGGCAGTCGGTCGAGTGCCCCCTGTACGAGGCATGGCTCGTTTCATTTTTATTTGTTTGAATTCGATAATTGACCGAGTTAAATAAATATATTGCATTATTTAAATTCAACTCTGTGGACATGACGTAGGTCCACCCCGACGCGGCCACGCGCGGGTTTTGGGTAGGCGAATGCACCTCCATATGAGAATGGATCGAATTGAAATTTAAGTCGAAATGGAGTCGCCACCGAATTTTATGGTTATTCGGAACCGTTCGAGCCCACTCTATATCGCTATGGTCCATACACAAAGTATGACCCATTTCGGTTTTAGAGTTTATTGGGCTCGTCCCTTTGCATTGCGATACCGATACCGTCACTACCGGTTATCGTGTATTTAATGACTCTCGTGCGCCAACGGTTTCGGGCATCCGAAAATCGAGGTTCTGAGTAAGGGGTGAGGGTACGTGTTGGAAAGCCCACTAAGAACACCCAACCCCGCCCGCACTTAGCGGCCTCTACTAAGACATCGTTTGACTTTCTAATATGCGCGTTAGTGATTCGGTGAAATGATATGCAAACAGCGTTTTAGCTAAGCATGCGAATTAAATGTGAGCTACGTCGATTTAATGCATCTAATTTATTGTCGAAGTGATTTAGCATGCGAGGGTTCATTTAAAAGCGGTAAAACGCAAATAAATAAAACAAAAGCAATAATAAATCGATTACAAGTTACACGGGCGGAATACAACCCGGAATTCACAATACGACGAACAATAATATAGAATAATCAAAATATATATAATCGAAATGACAAGCGATAATTGTAAACGGACCCGTGTATAAACTAGACCGTGAATTTGTGTAGGTGGACGAACCTTAATTAATCACGCATTATATTGCATATTAATCAAAGGACGGAGGTTCGAGACCTAGGCGTGGTGTTAACCCGATCTCGAACTTCGATGCCTTGTCCCGACTTATCACCTCGAGAAATGGAGTCTAAATTAATTATACGTCGGATACGACTAAAGAGTCGTCGACATAAAATTAATAGTGTGAGACCGTCGATCAAAGTCGTTTATGTGTCGTGATATGTGTGAGTTTTGAAGAGAGGAGGGTCACGTGATTGTCTTTACACGTGATGACTAAAGTCGTAAAAAGACGAGGCTCGAAATGTGTGTCGAGGCTCTCGGTTTTCTTGGTTACAGGACCCACTCGACCGAGTCGTGGGCTGACTCGGTCGAGTGCGTCCTAGAAGACGCTACTGCCCAGTTTTGTGGGTGCTACTCAATCGAGTAGCCTGTGTACTCGGTCGAGTAGCCCCTGTACGAGTTGTGACTCGTTTGTTTTTTGGATTAAAATCGATGATTTGCCAAATCAAAATACAAATATCGCATGATGTGTATTTAACTTGGTTTCCGGTACTATAATCGTGTATGTATACGATTATAATACCGTTATCGGAACTTTATAAAAAAATATTATTAGTTTGAAAATTTTGATTAGTGACGAAATTGTGTCCCTCTACGTCACGACATCGAAATTAATCCTTACGGATTATGAGATGTCGATTTTCGTGTCAACGGGTTCCGTACTAATCGTAGAAATGGATGTAAACGCGTTCAACTACGAATGATCGTGATCGTGTTAATAAACGAACCATAAAAATGACCATCGTAATTAAACGTGTTTGGATCCGAGTTTTGAAATTATTACATATAGAAATATATATATATATATATATATATATATATATATATATACACGGTACGCAATATTACGATAAAATGTACATAACGATAATTGAAATGCGAGAAGTAAAATGTTAGCGTTAGATGTTAGATGCGAGAAGTAAATGTTAGATGTTAGTAGTGTCGTTACTATCGACTAAATATAATACTTATAAACATAAATATAAATATACATAAAAGATCGAGAAAAAGGATGAAGAAGGAAAAGTCGGTGTTGAATTGTTACACCCTCAACCTACATGTTCTTGCTTCTCGGGATACGGTTCGTCAAATGGAGGCAATGGTGCGGGAACGTCGAGATGTGTAGGAAGAGTTGACGGTGTGTATGCGTGGGGTTTGTGTGTATCGTGATGGTGCTTAAAGGTGGAGTTATGGCTGAAAATATGTATAGTAGAAGTAGTGTAAGTGCTCTTGGAAAAGTTGTAGGTGTGTAATTGTGTGTCAAAGTGTCAAAGGTTGACGGGTATTTATAGGGAGCCTCGATATAGGGTCACTCGACCGAGTGACGCGGGTGCACTCGATCGAGTGCCCTCGTGAATGAATCTGGACAGCCTTCTTGAGGCTCCACTCGATCGAGTGGGCAATCCACTCGACCAAGTGGATCAATTTGGCCGCATAATTTTAGGCTTGATTAGCCTTGATTTGATTTTAATTGATTGTGATTGATTTTGGATTGATTTTGGCTGATTTTTGAATCTGGCGCGAGTCCCGAGACGTATCAGGTCGTTTTTTGTGTCGGGTTTGTCTTGACCGGGTTTTGACCCGGTCGCTAAAAGACGGGAATTATTTTTGGTGTCGGTTTTGACCCAAATTAGTCTTATTTTGCTCAGAACGACCCACTGGGCCTGAATTTGAGGTTGGTTTTGTGAGGTTTGTATCCCGTTAAAAGCCCATGCCGGACATTATTGATTTCGAGCCCGTATCCGAGCGCGTTAGAACATGTTAGCGTCCGATCATCATCGGGTGTTTTTTGGAAACTACCATAGACACCTGGCAGTCAAAATGCGGGTGTCTACAAACTCGGTTCTCGATGTCATAAACGTGTATTATACGATTATGAGACCGTTATCGGGATTTTATGAAATATGCTATTATGTGATTGAAAAGTTTGATTAGGGACGAAATTGCATCCCTCTATGTCACGACATCGGAATTAATCCTTTCGGATTATGTGATGTCGGTTTTCGTGTCAACGGGTTCCGTACTAATTATCGAAATGGGATCAAATGCGTTCAACTAGGACCGATCACGATCACATCATGTCCTTGAGTACATTGGGGCGGTGCTCTTCGAAAAGGCACCACCTCCGTCGTTACTCGTAAAGGAATTAGATGGACTTTAGGCGATCGTCATAGTCAAACGTATTCGAAACCGAGATTTTGATATTAGTATGTATATATACACGGTATAATAATGTTAGATGTTAGAATACGGAATTAAAGTGTTAGCATACAAAAATAAAAGTTAGTGTTAGAATACATAAATAAAATGTTAGAGTGCGATAAATAAAATGTTAGTAACGAAAATAAATAAAAGGTTAGTATGCACAAAATTAAAGGTTAGTGTTAATAAATAAAATATTAGTGTCGTTAATATCGACTAATAATAATAGTACTAATAATAATAATAATAATAATAATAATAATAATAATAATAATAATAATAGTAGTAGTAATACATATATAATCGAAAAAAGGGAAAGGAGAAAAAGAAATGGGTTTGATGACACCCTCAACCTACATGCTTAATGGCCTCGGAAACGAACTCGTAGTAGCGGCGTGTGCGCGGGAGTGTCGAGATATGTAGGGTGAGTTAGGGTGTGTTTGGTTAGGGAGAGGATGCTCTCGGGTCTTTGGCGAGTTTTGATCTCGAGTTTTGATTGTATGTGTGTGTATGTGTATCGGTTTTACGAGGGATGCTAACTCGGTTTTTAGCCTAAGGTTGCTTAGGGTTTGTAGTATTGAAGTGATGAAGATGGATTGGGGTAGAAATGTAGGGTCTTTGGCATGGGAAAAAACCTTGTTTGTGAAGAGTATGAGGGTGAATGTAGGTTGAAAAAGCTTGTGAAATGAATGGGGTTAAGGGGGTATTTATAGGCTTTACCCCCCGACCTAGGGTCACTCGATCGAGTGGCCCTAGTGCACTCGATCAAGTGCCCTTCAAAACGGGCTTGATCTGCTGAATGACGCTCCACTCGACCGAGTGGGTCTATCCACTCGATCGAGTGGATCAAGTGAATCGGGATATTTTAGGAAGGTGTTGACCTTGCTTGATTTGATTGATTTTTGATTTTTAAATTGTGCGCCAGTTTCGAGAAGCTGAATTTGGCTGATTTGTGAGACGGGTTCGTCCTTGACCGGATTTTGACCCGGTCGCCAAAAGACGGTTTTTATTTTTGGTGTCGGTTTTGGCCCAAATTAGTCTCATTTTATTGGGAACGACCCACTGGGCCTGGATTTGAGGTCGGTTTTGAGAGATTTGCACTCCGCTAAATGCCCACGTCGGATACTATTGATTCCAAGTCCGTATTCGAGTGTATTAAGTCATGTTGACGTCCGATCATCATCGGGTGTTTTGTTGGAGACTACTATAGACACTAGTAGGCAAAATGCGGGTGTCTATAGAGCCCCCACTCTGTCTGAGGCTTGGACAAGGCGAAAGTCAGAGTAGCTACCAGGCCAATCGCAGATTACGACCTGGCAGCCTTCCGGTCGGGTCGTTTATACTCCCTCCCCACCACAATGATCTTCCCATTTATAAGTGGCACATGGATTAAGAAATGGGTAATGAAAGGTGGTAAATTGTTTGGTGGGGTTCAAGATGTCAAATCACAAAAAGTAACCAATAGGAAGAGAGTATAATTGATGAATAAGGAAAGTTTTGAAGTGGGAAAATCTTAGTGGAGTTTCCTTTTAAGGAAAGTGGGAAGATCTTAGTGGGGGAGAGGGAGTAGTCCATTAGACTCGCGTGAAGGGCTCGCCAGCCATAAGAAAATGGTCATACCTGTCTTGATGATGATAGCTCCGTGGGGAGTCGAACTTGCCTTTGAAGTCATAGGTGTACCCGTATACCGACACATCACATCTTGGATGTAGCATTCCAGGAGAAACACCGACTCATGTTGGGGAGTAAAGTAGCTGCGCAGGGACTTGCTTCTGAAGTCTTGGGTGTACCCGTATGCCGACACATCACATCTTGGATGTAGCATTCCAGGAGAAACACCGCCTTTGTTGTTCCGTTGGGAAGCACTAGCTGGTACCTGAAATGTTAGATACATAGGCAGAAATAGCAGGCATAGTATATAGCAAGATAGCACATAGGAAATGCAGTTAGCATCTATAGACTAGCTTGCGCTGGGGAAAATGATTTTTGCTTCATTTTGAAATCGAAGTTCTGAAAGCAACTCACGTGCTAGGAGATAGGTTTTCAAAATTGAAAGGGGTAGAAAAGAATTTTGCAGTTTAAATAGACCGAAATTTGACCTTGTCGAAAAGGATTTTCTCAAATGGCTAAGTTTTGCAAATTTCAAAGCAAGGATTTGAAAAGAGAGACATACCGACAGACTCGACTCTGGACGTGACAGGACGAGTTGACAGACATGACTGGACTCTCAAAGGGGTTGGACTGTGACTCTGTAGGGGGTGGGCCACCTAAGATGACAAGACTCTTAAGCTGCGCTATTCCATAGCATAGGCGAGTGGCAACACGGTCGAACATCGAGATGGGAAGGATGTGTTACAGGGGAACTGCAGTAGTCTGTAATGAGACTGTTTCTTCAGGACTTAGCAGTAGCAGTGCTGTTGACTAGTGCTCTTTGAATTTTGTTTGGTTTTGGGATGCATCCCCAAAGTGGGTGTTGCTTCGAGTCCCTAACAGATTCTCGTCTTCGACTGAGCCGAGTACTAGGACACTCTATAGAAAGAAGGCTAGTTTTTTTAAAGTCATTTGGATTATGTGAGTGGATGGAGGACTTCTGTCTAATAGAAGCCCTCAGGACGACAAAGCTAGCTACTGAGAACATGACAGTGTCGTGATAGGAATGACGGTGCTTTTTTTTTATTTGTATTAATGTGAGTGGTTGTGCCCTTGTTGAAAGGCTGCCTACGTATTCACGTGTAGTGAAATCAAACCAAGCCGTAGTTCAGTGGATTGGAAGATATTATTATGGTGCCTAGTTTATTAGGGCTTTGTGTGTGACTAGCCATAGCGATGGTGTAGGCTAGGTGTGTTCCCGATGATGTCTTGATCAAAGGGCTAGAACAGTTAGGATGTTGATCCTGTGACTGTGAGCGTTCTCCGGGGTAGCCCTCAGAGGTGGTGTGAACTATTTGGGCATGTTCTATGCCGACCGCAGGTTGAGTTCCCGTGTTTGGGGCTGGTAACAGGTTTGGATGTTTTTGGAAATGTGGAGCTAGGTCGTAAGTGGCTTTGATGCTTCGAAATCTGGAGCTCGATTTTGTGGAGCTAAGGCTTCGAGGGTAAGGTATTGCAATGTGGTAGGAAAGGGGGAAGTCGAGTAAAAATGACTCGAACTTCGCTCGGGGTAGGTTTGATAATGCGGGATCTGATTTCCATGTCTGGCCCTAATGGTTAGGGTGTATCCTATGGAGCTTGAATCCTCAAAATTCTGGGGCTGTCTCTTAGCCTAGGTCTCGAGAAGGCCTTGAGGGTTGTAATGTGGGAAGGCAAGATGTGGTGTGTGGACATGACATAGGTCCACCCCGACGCGGCCACGCGCGGGTTTGGAGAGGCGAATGAATCTCCATATGAGAATGGATCGAATTGAAATTTAGGTCTATGTGGAGTCGCCACCGAATTTTGTGGTTATTCGGAACCGTTCGAGCCCACTCTATGTCGTAGTGGGCCGTATACAAAATACGGTCCATTTCCGATGTCAGAGTTTATTGAGCTCGTCCCTTTGCATTTGATACCGATACTGACATTATCGGATATCGTGTATTGAATGACTCTCGTGCGCCAACGGTTTCGGGCATCCGGAAACCGAGGTTCTGAGTAAGGGGTGAGGGTACGTGTTGGGAAGCCCGCAAAGGACACCCAACCCCGCCCGCACATTAGCGGCCTCTACTAAGAATTCGAATGACTTTCCAATACGCGCGTTAGTAAAACGGGAAAATGATATGCAAAGATTATTTTCCCTAAACATGTGAATGAAATTGAAAAGAGGGTTTCTATGTCAATTTAATGCAATTAATTCTACGTCAAAGTGGAATTTTAGCATATGGGTTCATTTAGTAAAATAAAACGAACAAGAATTAAATTGACAAAAGAAATAACAAACGCGTTAGTAATGATGTAACGATATTTAACGGTTTATGCAAATGTGAGATGAGATGAAAAGATGCAAATATGAGATGCATGGTTTGTAAAGATAGTATACACGTGATTAATTAAGCACATGTTGACCTAAGTCGTAAAATACTATCGAGTTTGAAAATAGGAGAATGTACGACTCATTGTTTTAGTCGTTACAGGTCACTCGATCGAGTGGTTGATGGACTCGATCGAGTGGACCTGTGAAAGAAGATTCTGTTTGCGCTACAGACCGTACTCGGCCGAGTTACTGACCAACTCGGTCGAGTACGTAGCCACTCGATCGAGTCACTATGAGACTCGACCGAGTGGTGGTCGTGACAGGCATTCTGACTCGATTTTGTGATGTCACTCGATCGAGTGACTAAGGCACTCGGTCGAGTGGCACCTATACGAACTTGGTTCGCTTGCAATTTAATCGTTGATTTTGAAATTGCTTTTGATTTTTGATAATTCGACGGTTTTACCGAATCGGACATAAATATTGCACAATTTATGTTCGACTTGGTTTTTTATAAATCGCGAATTTTGTTGAACCGAATACAAATATTGTTGAATTTATACCCGATTCTAATTTTGAATACTCGTTTTATCCCATATTCGATTATTTGAATCGATATGGGATATTAGAGTGAAATAAAAAATAGATTAATTTTAGTCGTCTTAAATTAATTATCGTGATATGAACAAATCACGTTAATTAATTTATGTGACTTGATCGTTAGATTCGATATCCAATTATGGAATTGGTATCGAGTCTAAAATCAACGCTTTACTTGCATAAAAAAGGACTTGATTCCCTCGACTTCTCCGACATCGAAATAAATCCCTAGGGATTGTGATGTCGGATCCGCGTCAACGGGTTTCGACCCTTATTGAAATACTATGATTTTAAAAATTGATGAATGCAAAATCGATGATGTGACGACAAAAATAATAACGAATTGTTGTTTAAGTTAACTTATCTCAATAATCAAACGATCGGGGTGATGGGATAAGCGACTGACGACGCGTGTGCAGTACACTTGTATATGCGGTTTTCCTTATCCCACCATCACTCACGTTCGACACAAATCAATAAGTATTTTAATGCTTTGATACTAATAGTATTATCGATATTATGTCGCGACGAACAAAATAATAAAAAAACGAAAAAAGAACGCGAAGAAGATGAAGACGACGTGAGGAAGAGAAGAAGAAGAGAAAGGGGTTTTGACACCCTCAACCTACATGTTCTTGTCTCGGAACGGACTCGTAACCGTGGCTTTAACATAAGAGTCTTCGAGGTTTTATGGAGGTTGAGTTATGGTGGCTCGGGTTCGATTCCTAAAACTAGGTTTAGGGTTTGCTAGTGTAGAATTGCTAAGGTTTGCTTAGGGTTATGTAGAGATTAGGGTTCTCGAGTTTGTGTAGTGTTAGGGTTTTGTAAGAGGTGTAAAAAAGTTGATTTGAGTGTTGCATGGGGTTGCTTATATAGGCAAGGCTAGGGCACCCGAATTAGGGTTACTCGACCGAGTAAAGGGCTAACTCGGTCGAGTGGCCCGTTAAGCCAGCCGTCGGGCTTGAAACAAGCTCACTCGATCGAGTGGGTGGGTCACTCGATCGAGTGGCCCAGTCGGGTTGCACGGGTCCATTGTTTTGGACCTTGACTTTGGGTGTTTGATGGGTTTTGTGATTGACTTGAACTTTTGATGGTTGTATGGCTGTTTTTGTGTGTCTCGGAAACGACTTTGACCGGGGTTGACCCAATCGCAAAAAGTCGGTTTTATTTCCGGTGTCAGTTTCGGCCCAAATTAGTCTTGTTTGACTCGGAATGATCCACTGGGCCTGGATTTGAGGTCCGTTTGGTGAGATTTGTACTCCGTAAGTGTGTTAGCCAACGATTAATGGATTTGAGCCCGTATTCGAGCGCATAGAAACACGTTAGCGTCCGATCATCATCGGGTGTTTTTTGGAAACTGTCATAGACACCTGGCGGTCAAAATGCGGGTGTCTACAGGTGTTAGCTGACCAGCTTGGTTGATTCTCCCCTATTTGACGGTATGGGTTTTGATGATGTTTTTTGAATTGACCGTTCCCGGTTAAGGGACTTTCACTTGAGTTGACCGTTGACTATGGTCGTGGGTATTTGAATTTTTTGTTTTTGTTTTTTTTTTGGGTTGACCTCTTAGCCCCGGTCGTGGGATTGACCGTATCTGGTCGGGGGATGCTGAGAGTTCTTTTTTTGATGGGCAGCTCTTTTGTTTTGGGCCTTTTGCTTTTTTCTTGGACTTTTGATTTTTTTTTGTCCAGTTTTTTTTTTTTTTTTTTTTTTTTTTTTACGGCTGCCCTCCTATGGTGTTGTGGGTGGATATGGGGGTGGGCCCATCGGTTGGATTTGGCTTGTGGAGCTAAACCCTTGTAAGGTGTGAGCTTAGTTGGTGTTTGTGTGAGTGCAACTCGCGGTGGAGTACTCTATGGTAAGCATGGTGGTTTGGATCTCGGTATTGTCATCATAATTCCGAGCAGGCTTAGTGGGAGCATCGTCCCAAGTTGGGTATTTTTGGCATCAAGTCAGACTAACGCCTAAGATAGGGATTGGTCAGTTTTATTGGAGGGGTGTTTATTGTGGGAAATAGGCTTGCCTTCCGTCTTGAACCCAAACTAGGAGACTACCTAGATTTGTCATAGGATCCGATATGCTCCTGCTAAGGGTAGTTATGTGGCTTTCTATGTCAGACATGGAACAGGTAAAGGAAAACACGGGCCTCAATTCCTGCAGTCATTATAGATGTGCCTATAATAGTCACGTGCATGTGCTCACAGTGTATGATGGTGTTCATCATGTTCTCGGAAACACATAAGGAAAGTGTATATTAGAGATAGAATATTGAAAGCTGATTTTTTGTTGAATTTTGAAAAGAGGACAGAATGCAAAAGACTCTGACTCTGATTTGGAAATGAGGATGTAGGGTATCCTAGACTCGGACTCAGACTTAGACTCGAATCAAATCCGGACTTACGGACGCTCGGTTGGTTGTTTCTTTTTTTTGGTAAAGTCTTTGATTGGAGAAAACGACAAGTGCCACAACTCGCCTAAACTCGACTTTGCACGAATGCAAGAGAGGAGTCAAACTAGACACGGCCCGGGGTGACGGGATGACAAAGACTCTTGGACCGGGATACTCGAACATTGACCTAGACGAGGTAACGACCCTGGCTCGAACTCGACCATGAGATCTGAGCCACGAGGATGAGTCCAAAAATGGGACGACCGTGTTTGGCCGCGTCACGTGTTCAGACCCACTGTGGCGACCTAAACCTTTAGGAGACTCGAGTGTTCGTAGCATAGGTACGACTCGAAGAAGGCATTATAAGGACGCCGGTGTATGATGAACGTAAGGTACTCCTTAGGGTGACCGTGTTTGACTGGTCGGTTGGAGGATAGCCCCCGAGCGACGAAAAAGACTCTATAGGACTCAGATGGGGTGGCATCTAAGTGACTCGAAAATGGCACGCGTGAGACAACACGTGTAGAACATACATGACCCTTAGAGCAACCGTGATTGATCGCTCTGCTAAAGGGTAGCTCCCGAGTGAGACCGAGGACTCTGATAGGACTCAGATGGTGTGACATCTAAGTGACTCAAAAGTAGGGTACGTGAGACAACACGTGTAAGACATGACCCTTAGAGCAACCGTGATTGACCGCTCTGCTGAAGGGTAGCCCCTGAGTGAGATTGCAGGTTTTGCTAAGACTCGAGTGATGGACGAGTGACCCTTAGATGTAAGGATCACGAACCTTTTGTTATAGGCCTATGCCTTGTAAAAGGTTGACTCGGCCTTGATGAAGGCAGACGGGTAAGGGAAGAAACTTGCGATGTAAGATCGGCGGAGTTTCGACGCTAGAGACCCTTGACTTGACTTGAATAAGGATGACCCTGAGATTAAGGTAGACCCTTAAGTTAAAGGATTTTTGAATTGGGATGACTCGACTAACGGATTGAAAGACGGGCAAAATTCCCTTAGGAAAGATCGTGGGGACCGTCCTGTCGGAGGGAAAATTGCGTGTGACTTTCTAGTTAGGACTCGAGTGTTTATGAACCTTCCATTTACGAGTGTATGACTCGTGTTGGTCGGTTGTGCCTTTAGAAAAAGGCGGACTAGGATGGGGAAGAAACCCGTGATGTAGGATCGACGGAGTTTCGACGCTAACGACCTTCGACAAATCATAAAAAGACCCGACACACGGATTACGGTAGGTCCTATAATCGGAAGGTTTTGAAAAATGATTGAATTTTGAAAATTGAGAAAACGGTCCTGAAATTGGTAGTGGGCCAATAGGACCGGGCATTTTGAAATGTTGGAATGGTTGCGAGTAATTTCGCGTTTTGAAAAATTGGGAGACGGTCCCGTTTTTTTTGAAATTGGCAGCATGCCGATAGGACCGGTTTTTGAAAAGTCGAATTTTTTGAGATTTTGAATATCGAAAATAAATTTTCGAAAATTTGAAAATCAAAAATAAGATTCTGAGGATTGGAAACGGCATCTCGGAGATTTGAAAATCGAGAATGGAATCTCGAGGATTTGAAAATCGCGAATGGCATCACGAAGATTTGAAAATTGAAATTGAATTTTGAAAATTCGAAAATCGAATGGTCGATCGGAAATTCAAATTAAAATGGATAGCATGCCGGCTAAAAAAAGCTTGTTTTGAGTCAAATCGTAAGTCTAATTTTCGGCAGCATTCCGAGTTTTTTGAAATTGAATATTTTGAAAAGACGGGTCCCGAAACGGACAGTATTTCGGGTTTCTCAAAATTTGGTATTTTGGAAAGATGCAATTTTGAAATGACGATTTTTTGAAAATTGACATGGAAACCAAGTAGCATGTAGTCAAACAAGCATTATAACGACGCTTATGTATGCTTTACACTAAGTCTCGGTCGGTCAAAATAGGGTCTATACCAACAACGATGGCTTTCTCGTGTTTAGGACGGACTCCCTAAGCCGAGTTGGTCTTAGGACATGCCGCAAAACCCAGACGAGTTCCACCATCGATGTCTTTAGCGCACCCATGTAGGAATGCACCGTGATATAGTGGGACGTCGGTCACAAGTAACCGGCCCGGGCAAATTTGGGTTATGCATGAATCATTAAACTAATGTGCGCACACTAATCTACGAACGATTTCTCTTCGAGTCTCACCCTAGGAACCCCGATGACATGTGGTACATCAGGTATCCCCAGCGGAGTCGCCAAATTGCATGTGGACATGACGTAGGTCCACCCCAACGCGGCCACGCGCGGGTTTGGGTAGGCGAATGAATCTCGTGGTAAGATTGTTCTCGGGTTCGAAATTTAAGTCAAAATGGAGTCGCCACCGAATTTTGTGGTTATTCGGAACCATTCGAGCCCACTCTATGTCGTCATGGGCTATACACAAAGTAAGCCCACTTCGATTTCAGAGTTTATGGGGCTCGTCCCTTTGCAATGTTATACCGATACCGTTTACACCGGCTTTCGTATATAAAATGACTCTCGTGCGCCAAGGGTTTCGGACATCCGGAAACCAAAGGTTCTGAGTAAGGGGTGAGGGTACGTGTTGGGAAGCCCACTAAGGACACCCAACCCCGCCCGCACATGGCGGCCTCTACTAAGACATCGTTCGTGTTCGTGTACGCGCGCTAGTAAAACGACTAAATGATATGCAAACAGCGTTTTCGGGCTAAGCATGTGAATTATTGATTTGCTACGTCATTTAATGCATCTTGATTCACGTCAAAGTGATTTAGCATGTGATGTTCATTTAAATAAATAAATGGCAAACATCGAGAATAGAAAACTCGTAAATAAATTACAAATTACACGGGCGGAATACAACCCGGAATTCACAATACAACGAGCAATAAAATAGAATAATTGAATTAAATAAGAAGAGCGATAAATAAATACATGACCCGACAAAGACCCGTATATAATAAATGCACACTAGATCGTGAATTAGATAGACGGACGAACCTTAATTAATTACGCATTATATTGCATATTAATCAAAGGACGGAGGTTCGAGACCTAGGTGTGGTGCTAACCCGATCTCGAACCTCGATGCCTTGTCCCGACTTATCACCTCGAGAAATGGAGTCTAAATTAATTATGTGTCGGATACGACTAAAGAGTCGTCGACATAAAATTAATAGTGCGAGACCGTCGATCAAAATCGTTTTAGGTGTCGTGATATGCATGAGTTTTGAAAATTAGAATTACGTGATTGATTATGCACGTGTCGACTAAAAGTCATAAAAAAACGACGAGGCTCGAATGTTGCATTAGAGCTCTCAGTTTTCTGGGCTACAGGACCCACTCGATCGAATCATGGCATGGACTCGATCGAGTGCGTACTCGAAGCAGCTACTGCCCAATTTTTGGGGTGCTACTCGATCGAGTGGCCTACGGCCCTCGGTCGAGTGCCCCCTGTACGAGGCATGGCTCGTTTCATTTTTATTTGTTTGAATTCGATAATTGACCGAGTTAAATAAAAATATTGCATTATTTAAATTCAACTCGGTTCTCGATGTCATAAACGTGTATTATACGATTATGAGACCGTTATCGGGATTTTATGAAATATGCTATTATGTGATTGAAAAGTTTGATTAGGGACGAAATTGCATCCCTCTATGTCACGACATCGGAATTAATTCTTTCGGATTATGTGATGTCGGTTTTCGTGTCAACGGGTTCCGTACTAATTATCGAAATGGCATCAAATGCGTTCAACTAGGACCGATCACGATCACATCATGTCCTTGAGTACATTGGGGCGGTGCTCTTCGAAAAGGCACCACCTCCGTCGTTACTCGTAAAGGAATTAGATGGACTTTAGGCGATCGTCATAGTCAAACGTATTCGAAACCGAGATTTTGATATTAGTATGTATATATACACGGTATAATAATGTTAGATGTTAGAATACGGAATTAAAGTGTTAGCATACAAAAATAAAAGTTAGTGTTAGAATACATAAATAAAATGTTAGAGTGCGATAAATAAAATGTTAGTAACGAAAATAAATAAAAGGTTAGTATGCACAAAATTAAAGGTTAGTGTTAGTAAATAAAATATTAGTGTCGTTAATATCGACTAATAATAATAGTACTAATAATAATAATAATAATAATAATAATAATAATAATAATAATAATAGTAGTAGTAGTAGTAATACATATATAATCGAAAAAAGGGAAAGGAGAAAAAGAAATGGGTTTAATGACACCCTCAACCTACATGCTTGATGACACCCTCAAAGAAATGCGTGTGCGCGAGAGTGTCGAGATATGTAGGGTGAGTTAGGGTGTGTTTGGTTAGGGAGAGGATGCTCTCGGGTCTTTGGCGAGTTTTGATCTCGAGTTTTGATTGTATGTGTGTGTATGTGTATCGGTTTTACGAGGGATGCTAACTCAGTTTTTAGCCTAAGGTTGCTTAGGGTTTGTAGTATTGAAGTGATGAAGATGGATTAGGGTAGAAATGTAGGGTCTTTGGCATGGGAAAAAACCTTGTTTGTGAAGAGTATGAGGGTGAATGTAGGTTGAAAAAGCTTGTGAAATGAATGGGGTTAAGGGGGTATTTATAGGCTTTACCCCCCGACCTAGGGTCACTCGATCGAGTGGCCCTAGTGCACTCGATCAAGTGCCCTTCAAAACGGGCTTGATCTGCTGAATGACGCTCCACTCGACCGAGTGGGTCTATCCACTCGATCGAGTGGATCAAGTGAATCGGGATATTTTAGGAAGGTGTTGACCTTGCTTGATTTGATTGATTTTTGAATTTTAAATTGGGCGCCAGTTTCGAGAAGCTGAATTTGGCTGATTTGTGAGACGGGTTCGTCCTTGACCGGGTTTTGACCAGGTCGCCAAAAGATGGTTTTTATTTTTGGTGTCGGTTTTGGCCCAAATTAGTCTCATTTTATTGGGAACGACCCACTGGGCCTGGATTTGAGGTCGGTTTTGAGAGATTTGCACTCCGCTAAATGTCCACGTCGGATACTATTGATTCCGAGTCCGTATTCGAGCGTATTAAGTCATGTTGACGTCCGATCATCATCGGGTGTTTTGTTGAAGACTGCTATAGACACTAGCAGGCAAAATGCGGGTGTCTACACACATAAGGAAAGTATATATGAGAAAGAATATTGAAAGCTGATTTTATTGAATTTGAAAAGAGGACAGAATACAGTTGACTCTGACTCTGAATTTGACTTTGACTTTGACTTTGACTTTGGAAGAAATAGCACATCCTAGACTCGGACTCAGACTCGGACTTAAATCAGATCCGGACTCTCGGATGATGTTGTCATTAGTCGTCGGCTTCTAAGGGCTCGAGTTGATGTCCAGTATAGCCTTCAGTAGAAGCTTCACCCAGACCTTCGTTATGTCGAAGATCGTCTTCAATTCTAATGCCCATTTCGGTAAGCACGACAAAGTTTGAAATGCCGGCATACCTAAGATGGACGCGGTAAGAAGGTAGGAGGTTGTTGATGAACGCCTCCACTAGTGTCTTCTCGTTGGGCTTGTTTACCAACTTTACACTCTCGGCCCTCCATCTTTGAAGATATTTAGTGAACCCTTCTTTGGGCTCTTGGGCCATCACTTCCAGAGTACGCATTGTAGTCTGGATTTCGATATTATCAGCGTAGTTCCGAGCGAACTCCGTTGCCACGTCATCCCAAGTCGGGTATTTCTTGGAATCGAGCCTGTAGTACCATGCTTTGGGGTGCTTCTCGAGGGAGGAAGGGAATAAGTGTTTAAACATGGTGGACTTTACCCCTTGGACCGCCATGAAATCTTTGAAAGCCCGGATGTGATGGACCGGGTCTCCAGTACCCTCAAACATTGGAATTCCCGTAAGGCTGAGGTTGGCAGGTAGCTCGCCATTCAAAGGTGAATAAGTACGAGCATTTTCAGTGTGGATCGAGTTGTTCGTCGATAAGTAGACTTGCTCTTCGAGCCTACGAACAACACTGATCAACTCGGCTATGGGCCCAGTGGGCTCAGCTCCTTCAACTGGGGCCGTTTTCTCCACGGTGCTTAGGCGGGTGGATAAAGTAGCTTGGTTAGCCTGGATGGCAGCCAGTTGGGTCTCGATCTTTGTCAGAGCATTTTTCAATTCATCCATCTTGCGTTGGCGTCTGGTTTCGGGTGGCCTGTCTGTAAGAGTACCACGTAATCAGAGAGGTTGCTTCGGAACTCAAACTCACCAAGGCATAGGAAATAGCGCAAGAGGAGGGACGGCCACAGTTTGACTCGGGTTAGACTCCCCTAAGACAAATGTGTAGGGTACGATTCTCGGAGTGACTATGATTAGTCATTCCGTCGGAGAATAGCCCCCAAGTGAGGCTAAGGACTCATATGGTGTGGCATCCAAGTGACTCGAAGGTGGGTTATGTGAGACACGTGTAAGACATGACCCTTAGAGCAACCGTGATTGATCGCTCTGCTAAGGGGTAGCCCCCAGTAGGATTGAAGATTTTGTTAATACTCGAGTGTGGGACGAGTGACCCTTAGACGTAAGGACCGTGAACCTTTTGTTATAGGGCTATGCCTTGTAAAAGGTTGACTCGGAAAAGACACCTAGACGGGTGACTTGTGAAAGGTGGGCCTCCCTTAGGATTCGGCTATGTGGGCCGAGTTTTGTCCGAAGGAAGGTCCACGTGAGACATCCCCAGACTTTTAGACTCGAGTGTGTAGACGGGCCTTCCTTTGTAGGAGTATGTCCAACGTAGGTGGGCCTTGCCTTAGTCTAATAAGGCGGACTGGGATAGGGAAGAAACTCGTGATGTAAGATCGACAGAGTTTCGACGCTACGGAACTTGACAACTTAGGACACGACCCGACACTGCTAAATACGGGAAGTCCTAGAAGAGGAAGGTTTTGAAAATTGATGGTTTTTTGAAAAGGGACCGAGTAGACTCGGTGAATGGCCCAAATTTCCGAAAAAAGGACGAAAAGTCATTGGGCCACGGGTTTTGAAAGTTCGAAATGATTTTCGAGTTTTGAATTGGGCAGCATACCGTCTAGAAAATAGGCTATTTTGAGTAAAAAAAATCATAAGTCCTAAATTCGGTATGTGTCCCGAGTTTTGAAATTAAATAGTTTGAAAAAGGTGCAATTTTGAAAAATTGACGGTTTTTTGAAAATGACTCGAAAACCAAGTAGCACGTAGTCACACAAGCATTATAACGACGCCATGTATGCTCTATACTAAGTCTCGGTCGGTCTATAGAGGGTCTATACCAGTGTACATAGTCTAGACGTTGATCGGGACGGACTTCCTAAGTCGAGTTGATCTTAGAACATGCCGCGAAACCCACTCGAATCGACTATGGACACCTTTTGACATATCCATATTGGAGTACATGAACGGTATAGTGGGACGTCGGTCGCGAGTACCGGCCCGGGAAAATATGGATTATGCATGAACCGTAAAACTAAAACGCGTATTGTATTTGTCAAACGATTTCTATTCGAGTCTCACCCTGAGGATGCCGATGGTAAGTCACGCATCAGTTAATCCCCAGCGGAGTCGCCAAATTGTGGACATGACATAGGTCCACCCCGACGCGGCCACGCGCGGGTTTGGGTAGGCGAATGAATCTCCATATGAGAATGGATCGAATTGAAATTTAGGTCTATGTGGAGTCGCCACCGAATTTTGTGGTTATTCGGAACCATTCGAGCCCACTCTATGTCGTAGTGGGCCGTATACAAAATACGGCCCATTTCCGATGTCAGAGTTTATTGGGCTCGTCCCTTTGCATTTGATACCGATACCGATATTATTGGATATCATGTATTGAATGACTCTCGTGCGCCAACGGTTTCGGGCATCTGGAAACCGAGGTTCTGACTAAGGGGTGAGGGTACGTGTTGGGAAGCCCACAAAGGACACCCAACCCCGCCCGCACATTAGCGGCCTCTACTAAGAATTCGAATGACTTACAATACGCGCGTTAGTAAAACGGGAAAAAATGCTTATGCAAACATTGTTTTTCCTAGGCATGTGAATGAAATTGAAAAGTGGGTTTCTATGTCAATTTAATGCAATTAATTCTACGTCAAAGTGGAATTTTAGCATGTGGGTTCATTTAGTACAATAAACGAACAATAATTAAATTGACAAAAGAAATAACAAACGCGTTAGTAACGATGTAATGAAATAACGAATAATAACGGTTTGTGCAAACATGAGATGAGATGAAAAGGTGCAAATATGAGATGCATGGTTTGAAAAGGTAGTAATACACATGATTGACGAAACACGTGTTGACATGAATCATAAATTACTACCGAGTTTTGAAAATAGAATAATGTACGATTTATTGTGTTAATCGTTACGGGTCACTCGATCGAGTGGTTGATGGACTCGATCGAGTGGACCTGTAAAAGACGATTCTGTTTCATGCTACAGACCGTACTCGACCGAGTTACTGACCAACTCGGTCGAGTACATGGCCACTCGATCGAGTCACTGTGAGACTCGACCGAGTGGGTGTCGAAATAAGCATTCTGACTCGATTTTGTGATGTCACTCGATCGAGTGGCTAAGGCACTCGGTCGAGTGGCACCTGTACGAACCTGATTCGTTTGCAATTTAATTATTGATTTTGAAATTGCTCTTGATTTTTGATATCTCGACGATTTTACCGAATCGGACATAAATATTGCACAATTTATGTTCGACTTGGTTTTTTATAAATCGCGAATTTTGTTGAACCGAATATAAATATTGTTGAATTTATACCCGATTCTAAATTTAAATACTCGTTGTATCCCATATTCGATTATTTGAATCGATATGGAATATTAGAGTGAAATAGAAAAAAAAAAAAATTTAGTCGCCTCAAATTAATTATCGTGATATGAACAAATCACGTTAATTAATTCGTGTGACTTGATTGTTAGATTCGATATCCAATTATGGAATTGGTATCGAATCTAAAATCGACGCTTTACTTGAATAAATAAAAAAAAGAACTTGATTCCCTCGACTTCTCCGACATCGAAATAAATCCCTAGGGATTGTGATGTCGGATCCGTGTCAACGGGTTTCGACCCTTATTAAAATCGATTTTAAAAATTGATGAATGTAAGATTAATGATGATGATGACGAGAAATAATAACGAATTGTTGTTTAAGTTAATTTATCTCAATAATCAAATAGTCGGGGTACCGGGATAAGCGACCGACGACGCGTGTGCAGTACACTTGTATATGCGGTTTTCCTTATCCCGGTATCCTTCTTATTCGACATAAATCGATAAATATTTTAATGCTTTGATATTAGTAGTATTATCGATATTATGATGCAACGAGAATAAGTAAAAAAAACGAAAGAAGACGGAGAAAAAGGGACGGACGACGAAGAGAAAAAGGAAAGGAAAGAGAGGGTTTTGACACCCTCAACCTACATGTTCTTGTCTCGGTGCGGACTCGTAATCGTGGCTTCTACACAAGAGTCTTCGAGGTTTTACGTAGGTTAAGTTGTGGTGGCTCGGGATTGATTCCTAAAACTAGGTTTAGGGTTTTGCTAGTGTCGAATTGCTAGGGTTTGATTAGGGTTTGTAAAAAAACGTAGTATGTGTGTGTATGGTTGCTCTAAGGTTTTTTAGGGTTGTGAAAAAGTTTCTTTGTGTTGCATGGGGGTTGCTTATATAGGCATGGCTAGGGCACCGGTTTAGGGTTACTCGACCGAGTATGGGGCTAACTCGGTCGAGTGGCCCGTGAAGCCTGCCGTCGGGCTTGAAACACGCCCACTCGATCGAGTGGGTGGGTCACTCGATCGAGTGGCCCAGTCGGGTTGCACGGGTCCATTGTTTTGGACCTTGACTTTGAGTTTGATGGGTTTTATGTTTGACTTGGACTTTTGATGATGTGAGGGGCTGTTTTGTGTGTCTCGGAAACGATTTTGACCGAGGTTGACCCAATCGCAAAAAGTCGGTTTTATTTCCGGTGTCGGTTTTGGCCCAAATTAGTCTTGTTTGACTCGGAATGATCCATTGGGCCTGGATTTGAGGTTGTTTTTGTGAGATTTGTACTCTGTAAGTGTGTTAGCCAGCGATTAATGGATTTGAGCCCGTATCTGAGCGCGTAGAAACACGTTAGCGTCCGATCATCATCGGGTGTTTTTTGGAAACTGCCATAGACACCTGGCAGTCAAAATGCGGGTGTCTACAGAGATCACCCCATTCTAAGACTACTCTCAGCCAATTACGCTTAACTGTGAAGTTTTTATCATAGGCAAACCATATTTGTGGAGTTCTTATCATGGACAAACCAGAAAAAGAACGTGCACTTTGTTGATATGAGTAGTACTCTCAATCCTTTTAAGCAATAGTCATTTAAACTCATAAATAGAACAACTTCAATCAATGTGGGTATTTCGATCACTCCCCAAAATCCACCCAGCTAGGTGCCAAATACACGGTCGCAGGGTTGCTTTGATAACATTTGTAACACTCGACCCAAACTAGGACAAAAAATGTTAGTCGAGATAGCCCGCCATACTTTGTACTGGTCCCACGGACCAACACGAGTCATTTCCAACGCATTTTGTCATCACTCATGCACATCCCGAAAACCTTCTCAAGAGGTCACCCCATCCTAAGACTACTCTCAGCTAAGCACGCTTAAGTGATTATCATAGGCAAACCATAACTGTGGAGTTCTTATCATGGACAAACCAGAAAAAAAAAGTGCACTAAAAGAGCGTGCACTTTGTTGATATGAGTAGTACTTTCAATCCTTTTAAGCACTAGTCATCTAAGCTCATAAATAAAACATTTTCAATCAATGTGGAGTGTTTCGTGAATAATGACAAGATATCGTCATGTCGAGGTAATTTATTGCGGCAGAGCAAGATGACAGAGCGAGTCGGGTATATGGATTTAAAATTGATTTTGAGAAAGCTTACAATATATCGACACAATGCTTCGTTTGTAACACCAAGGATATGGGTAGGGTGAGCAAAATCCAATATCCGATCCAATTTTATAAACTATATTAGTAAAATGTATATTCGCTTTCAAATTTCTAGTACGTATCCGCAACGGTTTTATTGAAAACCGTATCGGATATCCGATTATTCACATCAAATATCCAAAAATTCGTGTAATTGGAAGTGAATACGTGTAATTGAAAACTAAGGACGCACAAGGGCAATTTGGTCATTTTACAGAAGACTCGGGATCAAAAACCAAGAGTCATATTAAGTTAAAGCATCAAAAACAACAACCCCTAGAAACAAGTATGAAACCCCTACTTAGGAGTTAACAAATAGGCTGACCAAAGAACGAAGACCATCACTCCCTTCAGATTATCTACTACCCATAGGGAGGTGTGACTTGTGAAACCCTGACCTTCGTGAGTCAAGAGGGGTGTAGTCAAAGTTCGACCAGGGGAGACCAACCCTGACCAGGGAGCTTTCATTACATGAAAATGTTTGAGCTCCCATGATACGGGAGCTTTCATTACACAAGAAGGCCTCTTGAATGCCTTTATCACTAAGGTTGCTCTCCATCGAAGATCAAAGATGGCTTATTTCAACGAATTACGACCAAGGAAATGCGTCGTCTTTGCAGCGTCTCTTACCCTAGTAAGATTGAGAGACCATTCAAACCTTAAAAGTAAAACAATTTCAAGACCTTAACCGAAACTTGTGAACGAATTAAGGAACTTGAGTTGAAATTCCAAAAATAAATGCAAACTCGAGTTTCTTAAGTAAGTGAAAATTTATCGTACTATGTAGTCACCCTGGAAACAGAGAAATGAGTGTCGCCTGGAGTTTACTTTACTGAGACCGCATGTTATGAGCAGTAGGATGAAGTTGGAAATGAGGAGTAGAATTCGTGGACTAATCAGGGATCAGGGCCGGTCCTGAACCTCCGGAGGCCATAGGCAAAATCGTAAAATGGGGCCACTTCAAAGCGAACTTTGGAATGATTGTGCGTTTAAACTATTTTCCCCCGAATACTATACCGAAAATCAAAATTAATTTTCTAAATTCGCTATATTTTCCTTTTGCAAAAAAAAAATCAAAATTACTGACGTAAATTTTGTTATAGTAACAATTAAAAGGGTCCTAAAATTTTTAAGTTTTTAGATCAACTAAATTTTTATAATAATTGAGGATATGTTTGAATTATCAAATATTCTGTAATTAACATAAACAACAAATAAAAAAAAGAGTAAAAGTTAATAATTAAAAAAATTATACAAACATGGAGTAGATTATATTAAAACAATTTTTTTTACAAATGGTTCTCGTAAGAAGAGCGTGACACGTTAAGAGAAAGGGTTGGGAAGAAAATACTAAAAAGATGAACCTATGGGGGTTCGAACACATATGCTATTGAACAAACCTGAAGACTTAAACCACAAGTGCTGTACTACTATTGTGATTATTAAAGCATTGAAATATTACTTCCTTCATTTTCTTTTTATCTCCCATTTACTTTTGGAACACTTTTTTTTGTAATGAATATAAAATAATAAATTTAAAAAATAGTGAAGGTAGAATGGTAAGTGTGGATAAATAGGAAATAATAAAGATGGAAAGTGTTGTAAATAGTAAGAGTAGTATGGTAAAAATTATGGACCAAAAAGGAAAGAAATGAAATGGGAAGATAAAAAAAATGGACCGAAAAGAAAATTGGGAAGATATAAAAAAAATGGAGGAAGTACTATTTTTTTCATCCTGGTATTGGGCCCCTTTTAGCCGTGGGTCCAAAGCCTCCGCCCCTTGGGCCTACCCTCAGGGCCGGCCCTGTCAGGGGTAGCTTGGTTCCTAAAGTCACGTGAGATCCTGTTTGATTCAGCTTTATGAGTAGAATTAAAAATATCAATTTTTTATACAATAATTTTTCATTAATGTAAAATGAAAGATATTAGTGGTGTAAAACGTGTCTCAACTAATGTGAAAAAACAATCGTACATTTCAAATTTGAACGGAGGGAGTACCAAACATTTAACATTAAATAAATACTCAATCCTTATACTCGTACATCTTTACCTTTAATACGAGTAATAAACAATAATTTTTCTTAAAACTTGTGTAAAAGTATTCGTATAATGGAAGTTTCGAGTTGAACGGAGGGATAGTAATAAACAAAGCATAAAAATGTTAGGGGAGAAAGTACTCCGTATTAAACCAACAAAATCCAAGGAAGCAAGCAAAATTACAGCACACCAACATCTCACCACCAGCAGCATAGCGTAAAGATCCACCTAATCTTCGCCCCTTTGTGGTAACACTAGATCTCATTTCCAGCGTGTCACACCGACACCCCCGCACCGCACCCTCCCCTCGTGCACCTCACGCCCCAATCACACCCTCACGTGCACCTCACGCGCACCCCCATCGCGTATCCCACTGCCCCAACCACTGACAGTACAGAAAACTACCAGTCACCTTAATAAAATCCCCTACGCGCACCTCCCCACAGTCAACGCAGTCAATGGCCTCACACCCAATCCCCGGTCGACACGTATGCGAGTGTAGGGTATCAACGTGCAGCGCGGTGTAGAGGATCGCTCTGTTGAGTTGGCACTTGGCAGTGCCAGGTAATGTACTGTAAATAAAACCAAATAATATCAAAAGAAAAAGGAAAAAAAAAAGAGAAGAGAGGAGAGAGAAACTTTTCAGGGAGATATTAATTAATTTTAATTTGATTTTGATTTTTTTTTTTTGGGAAGACAGGAGAGTTGAGGTTGTAGAGAGAGAAAGGAAGAGGAAGGAAGAAGGAGATGGAGATGGAGGGAGGAGAGAGAGAGAGAGAAAGAGAAAGAGAAAGAGGTGGCGGAGGTGAAGAAGAAGCTTTAGGTTCAAGTTTGACGATGGAGAAAGTCAAGGCTGCGAAGAAGTTCATCGAGAATCATTATCGTGCTCAAAGGAAGAACATTCAAGAGCGTAAAGAAAGGTTTACTTCATTTCTACTCTCCTAGATCTCTTTCTTATCCTTATTTTTCTGCTTCATTTTCATCTCATCTCACTTTAATTGCTTTCCAATTGCTCCAATGATTTCGAAATTCTGGCCTAAACTCCTAACTAGTAATAGTAGCAGTAGCAGCAGTAGTAGTTGTTGCTTCTGCGGCGGCTGTTGTAGTAGTACTGTTGTTGATTTGTTGTACTGTATTCAAGCCGGAATTTTGTGTTTGAGGAGTAGATAACCGTCTGGAGTTTTCGACCTGAAGCCAGATATTCCCAAGGCCAACTGTGCCATGTGATCTTTATGGAGTTAATGTTGAATTGGAGCATGTTAAACTTTGAGTTCTAGGCGACTAGGCGTGCTTCTTCTTTAATTTAATTTCATTTTTGATTTGCTGGTAGTGAAATTGCCGTGTAATTAGGGATTGCAATTGTGCTACTGTTGGTGTAGCAGTTTTAGTACTGCTGTTGATTTGTTGTGCTATCTTAAAGCCGGATTTTTTTGACTGGTTTATGGATTAGATAAGGCCTAAATTTTTCGAAATGAAACTAGGTGTTCGCAAAGTGAACTTTGTTTGATGATCTAAAGTGGAGGAGGTTGAATTTGGACTTTTGGTTGTGATTTTTCTTCCTTGTAGTGTGGATATTTTGTCATAAACAAAATTTCCAGGAGAAAACGCATTGCATAGAGAGTGTTGCTAAAAAAATCTGGTTGCTATCTTTTGTGGATTTGCGTTTTTAATCTGTAGTTTAGAAGTAATGCTTGTGGCGTTTGACAATCGGATCACTCACGTGTGTGACACAATTGAATATTGATGTGATATTGTTGAAGATGAAAACACCGACTCATTTTGGAGGAAACATTTAAATGGGCAGATAGTAGCTCTGCTTCAAGATGATTTTGTAAAAATTATAAAGTAGTACTTATGTCTTACCAAGATTTAAACTTATAATGTCGCGGTAATAAGTGGAGGATTTACCAAGGGTACACTTTCACTTTAGCTTAAGAGATCTTCAAAATTTTGGAATAAGTTGATGAAATGAATGTTGAAGATTAGAATATGCCTGTTTCTTTTTACCCAAGGATTGCATGACGGATAGATTAGAATATGCGTTAGAGGGTTACTGTATATATGTAGTTACAAAAGGGAGCAAGGCGGCCGAATGGTACCACCCCACCCTTTATGCGTATATGTATTTATTATTGCCTATATGGATGTTTAGAGCAGACCATTTGTTGGCAGCAGAGCCAGGAAAGGAGAGTGGGTATTGGGCAATGGTTCCATCCCCGCGACCTTAAATTAGTGAAGGCTGTCATCCCTTGACTTTGAGTTAATATTATTTGTGCCTAGAATCACAAAGTTAGGCTAGCCACAACGGTCTTCTTACCTGTTTGCTCTTGAAGTCAAGTCTTACCGCTGTCCCCTATCCTTATTTAAATGGGCTTCACCAATGCATTTGTACTTCTTTATCTTGAACCAGAGGGTGGTTGATGAACTTTCCGATACGGCCCATAGACTTTGAACTTACTTGTATTTTCAGCATAAGCTAAATGTAATGTAAGCTAAATGTAATGTACATCTAGCCCCCTTACTCTTACCATATGCAGTATCTTTGAGTAACTGGGATTATTGTCTTCATGATGTATAGACTGAGCAAGTTGATTGTTCCTTTGTTGAAGTATGTTTGCAAATTTGATGACTGTGCGTCTGTGCTTGACATGTCACAAGTCGGCCATCGATTTTGCTTTTATTCTGAACGATTCTTGTAGCATTGAGTGTCTCTCTAATGTGACTTCTGTTGTAGACGGTGGGTTCTAGAAAAAAAGCTAGCTTCTTCGGATGTGCCCAAGGAGGAGCAGATCGATTTGATTAAAGACTTGGAGCGAAAGGAGACAGAGTTTATCCGGTTGAAAAGAAATAGGATTTGTGTAAATGATTTCGAGTTACTGACAATTATTGGTAGAGGAGCTTATGGCGAGGTGAGTTATAGACAAAATTACTGAATTCATGTTTATTCATTATAGATTTATAGCAGTCTATGTTTTGTGTCCTTATCCTGGCCACAGCTCTGGTTATGTGTTGGCAATTTGGAAGTCATTTTATTCAACCAATGTCATTGTATAGGCGGTTGTATTTTTGTATCGTTCTATATACCTTGTAACTGATGCCTCCACTCGCTCCATGCACACTTGATTTTGTCTTGTCTCTTCTATGCTTCTATTACATGAACAATCGAACACGTGATTATGGCCTTTTTGTACTACTTTGAGTTCAATGATTTAATGGATTCTCATATTTCAGGTTCATCTTTGCCGGGAGAAGAAATCAGGGAATATTTATGCAATGAAAAAATTGAAGAAATCAGAAATGCTTAGCAGAGGACAGGTACATCCTCTTTACATGTTATTATCAAAGCACACTCTTTCCAAAAGATCACATGGTTGTCTCTAAATGCAGCATGTGATTTTTAAATGCCATTGATACCTTCCCTTTTATTGAAATATTTCTGAGTTTCTACGGGACGTGTGCATCCTCTTTGGTTGTTCTTTATTTCATTCCAAGTTTTGGATTCAATTAATTTTCATATCATCTTTGCCAATTGTAGAATTTTGATTTCATCCTCACTATAATAATAGATATATTCGAAGCATTACTAGTTTCTGTTCTGTAGAGCTGGAATGCTATCTCTATGAACTTCCTTGGTAGATGCATTAACTTTCCATCTGCAACCATTTCTGCCTTCCAGCTATATTTTCTTTCATCATAGTAAACTCCCTTGATTGCTATTTGTAGGCGACTTATACCAGTGTCTAGTTTGCAATCATGCTACTCGGTGTTATTTTAGATAATGATTCATGTTAGCCGACCCCAAATCTAAAGCTCTGAAGTTGTTCTTGTAACTTGGATAAAAAAACGAACTTTGCAATAGATTTTTTTTTTCACTCCTAACTTCCAATTGCTTGCAGGTGGAACATGTCAGGGCTGAAAGGAACTTGCTCGCTGAAGTTGACAGTCACTGCATAGTAAAATTATACTACTCATTTCAAGATGCTGAGTATCTTTATTTGATTATGGAATATCTACCCGGTGGTGATATGATGACTCTTTTGATGAGGGAGGACATATTAACTGAGAAGGTTGCAAAGTTTTATATAGCACAGAGTGTTCTGGCTATAGAATCCATTCACAAGCATAACTATATCCACAGGTTTTCTTTACGTCCTTATTAGATGTAGTCATGCAGGGTGATTTTTTTTTACATCGTATTCACTTATTACAAATCTGATTTGTTCGGACAATTTACCACCATACCTTTTTCAGGGATATCAAGCCAGATAACCTTCTTCTGGACAAAAACGGTCATATGAAGCTTTCAGATTTTGGCCTTTGTAAGCCTCTTGATTGTTCAACTTTGTCTACAATCAAGGAAAATGAGTCCATGGATGATACCACTAGGGAACCAATGGATATTGATGGACCCTTACCTGCTGTCAATGGACATAGTTGGAGAAGTGCTCGTGAACAACTTCAGCACTGGCAAAGGAACAGAAGGACACTGGTAGGCTCATTATGCCTTCTTTTTTTATAGAAATTGTGGCATTTTTATAATTATCATCTTCCCAATGCCCGTTGCTTGTAAAATATTAGCAAGTTTAAGATGTGACGAGTATGCCAATCTCAGGAATCAGGACAGCCAAGATATGCTTTGACATGGGCACATGGCATAATACTAATAAGCAGTAAAAGAAACTAGCAAGATTGTAAATTTATAACCTTTTTGTAGTTATAGTTATCTTTTCAGAAAGGGTGTGCCCATGGTCCGTTAAGATAAAATTGTCAGTAACAATAACCAGGCACTGTATGTATCTGATTCTCTTCGGAAGTTGAGTTTCAGTAAAGATTGTAAGAAAGGCACTTTTCAATGCTATGCAACTTGGTTGTATACTTATATGAGTATATGTTGCTTTAGTACTGTAAACACACTTCTCAGTGCCAGTGTTGCTCTTGGAGCCTAGGGCGGCTGACTTTACTATGAGATGGGTCATTGCCCTACGTTTTTGATATGATTAAGCTTAAGTATTACTCCTCTCCATTTTTTCCATTTAACCTCATTTGACTTTTTTTGTGGGGGGAATTTGGTAAAATGGGGCTAAATGAAAAAAATGGAGGGAGTATCTATTATGATACCTTTGTCTAGCAAATAACTCTACCTTTTCATTTTCTATCAGGCTTTTTCAACTGTAGGCACACCTGACTATATTGCTCCTGAAGTTTTACTGAAGAAAGGATATGGCATGGAGTGTGACTGGTATACTCATTTAATCTGCTCCCTCATGGTCTTACTGTTTTATAGCTTGCTAACTAATTTTGACACCCTGGTTGCTGACTAGTTTTGACACCCTTGTTTGTGCTATAATCGAGTATATAAACATTTATGGGCCTCCAACCATTGCCTTAAGCTACTATCTCCAATCCACACCAAAGTTCCCGTGGCCCACATATATGCGAGGGGGTTTGGATCATGAGAAGTCGGTGTGGCTTGGACCAAGTAATAGCTTCATCACATATAGAAGGATTCTTGTTGAATCATTATCTGTTTTTTTCTTTTATCAAATTGGGAAAGACATATGAATGTCCATTTCTTAATAGAAGCTTTGATGTGTAGTACCTGTATCTCCCTAGTCCCTAGCTTATTCCGCTAATGCATTGTGATCAGTTTTTGTGACAGACATTGATTTTTGGTTACATTACTGTTTTGAGTCTTCTAAAGGTTTTTATCATGGTTACCCGATTCGCTATGAATACCCTCACTGATTCATGATTCGCTCTTATAGAATGTTAGTTATGTGTATTTTTTAGTAAGTGACATGATAGAATTCACTATTAGCGATTCACGATTCGCAAGGTACCCAAGGGCCAAGGGAATCCAAGAATCATTGCGGGTGTTATTTTCCTAGTTCATCAATATTAAATCTTTACAGCGTCTCTTGTTTCAAGGCCCCTGGAAGAGATATTAGTGATGGTTGTTAATGGAAGATGTATGAGATATGTCAACCCCTTGTTTCATGTTTCTTGTAACTTGTGTTTTGAAATATGCATGCTTATTTATTGCAAGTATAGATGTCACGAGTTACTTTTGGTTGCTTAAGCATCGACAATTGTCATTGGCTCATTACTTCTAAATTGGTCGTGTGAATTACATGGGTTAGGAGTTAGGATATCAACTCAATCCAAGAAAGAGAAACTAACTTACAGGAATTTCATATTGGAACACGTTTGTGGACCAAAAGAAATGTGGCACATAATTCAAATTTTTATTTTCGTCCATTATTCTGATAGTTTATGGTATTGTCTAGGTGGTCGCTGGGTGTTATTTTCCTAGTTCATCAATATTAAATCTTTACAGCGTCTCTTGTTTCAAGGCCCCTGGAAGAGATATTAGTGTTGGTTGTTAATGGAAGATGTATGAGATATGTCAACCCCTTGTTTCATGTTTCTTGTAACTTGTGTTTTGAAATATGCATGCTTATTTATTACAAGTATAGATGTCACGAGTTACTTTTGGTTGCTTAAGCATCGACAATTGTCATTGGCTCATTACTTCTAAATTGTTCGTGTGAATTACATGGGTTAGGAGTTAGGATATCAACTCAATCCAAGAAAGAGAAACTAACTTACAGGAATTTCATATTGGAACACGTTTGTGGACCAAAAGAAATGTGGCACATAATTCAAATTTTTATTTTCGTCCATTATTCTGATAGTTTATGGTATTGTCTAGGTGGTCGCTGGGTGCAATTATGTACGAAATGCTAGTTGGTTACCCTCCCTTCTACTCTGATGATCCTATAACAACATGCAGAAAGGTATGTACTCTTGCCTTCACTTGAGGTATATTGGAGGGGTTGGATTCTTTGAATATAAAGACGACATGTTCAAGATTCTGAAAAATAACGACATTGGTTTATTAACTTAACCCGATTTTGAGTGGTATGGCATAGGTCAGATTCTCACATTGCTTAATATGATATGCCATGGTAAGGGAAGAAAGTGGGAAAGAGGCTGGAGGGAAGGGAGGGGAGGGGAGGAAGGATGGAGTGTGGGAGGTTAACCTCAAAATCTTTTCTTCGTTGGAGAGGAAATAGCTTAGCTTGGAGGAGGGAAATGGATCTCTTCACCTTCTATTTGCTAACCAACCAACGGAAATTGTCTCCCTTCTAAAGCCTAACCCCTCCCTTCCCTTTCCTTCCGATTCCCTCAATCTAAACAAAGGGTTATTTTATGGTGCCTTGACTATCTTGGCTATTTAAACTCAGTATATTTGAAGTTATGAAGTCTCAAAATGTTAATAATGCCTATGAGTCTATCAGGTAAGATTTTGTTTCATGTAGTTCAATGACTGATGTGTTCCTTTTCTGCATTGCAACTTTAGATTGTCCATTGGAAGCATTACCTCAAATTTCCAGAAGATGTAATCTTGACACTTGAGGCGAAAGATCTAATATGTAGGCTGCTTTGTGATGTTGATAATCGATTAGGCATTGGAGGTGCAGAGCAAATTAAGGTATGCTTCTGGATGCAACTGAATGTTATCGAAAAGTTCTCTCTTTCATCTCTTATGTTTCAACCGTTTCTTATGTGATTGAAACATTATTTTTATCAGGCACATGCATGGTTTAAGGATGTGGAGTGGGACAAGCTGTATGATGTTGATGCAGCTTATAAACCACAAGTCAACGGAGAGTTAGACACACAGAATTTTATGAAGTTCGATGAGGTATGGCAATCTGGTTTCACTGTTAGCACTTTCTTTCGGTTTGAGTAATGGACATAGTAACATACCATGTTTGGTCTGTCATGTAGAACCTCACAAGCTTTTACGCACGACATAACTTTTATACCAAACTTATGATTTCTGTTAGCTCCCATCAAAGCCAAAAATTTATTGTATGAAAATCGTGTTGATCTAGATCCTGGTAATAGTGGGGAGGTTGCAGACTATCAAGAATATCATGTTATCTATCTTGTGATATATTCTTGATACAGACTTGCAGTATCAAGATGTCCTGGATCTAACTTACAGTTTGCGACCAATACTCCTGTATTTAAAAGACATCACAAAAAATGGATTACAAAAGAGTGCCAGCTTTTACCATAAGAATATAGTACCAACTTTTAATGCCCTGCATTTGTCCCCTATTTCTTCTGATAATTGAACGAAGAATAATGTATGGTAGGAGAGAAAAATCGTTACTGTTTTACTTGTCATCAATTTATATTTATAGTAATATTGGTGTGTAATATTTGTTAGTTACTACTGTATTCTTTTTCACGTACGTACAGATTGATATTGAGCCCCCCTTTTTTCCATGCTCTTTAGTGCTAGAATGTTATCAGTTATCACCATTGTAATAATAACCGATGCAATAATATTTGATTTTTCATCCTGCTTTGTTATCAGTCGGACACTGCCACACCATCAAGATCTGGTTCAGGATCATCAAGAAAGGTACCCTATTTGATAACTTTCATCTTTGTTTTTTGTAATGATTGATGGTATGTTACTATGTTATACTCTTAATTTGTGACACACGAAACTGATAGATCCCTTTTAACTGCTGTTCTAATTTTGAAATGAAGTAGGGTTAGCGTTGTAGCCTGTAGGAAATCTGATTTCTTATGAATCGGTATCAGTTTGGTGAAAGTTCTGTTTACATTGCTGACTTGCCATGAAACTACATGTCTGTTTAAGTTGGTAAATTCACACAATATTTTCTTCCATGCCTAGTAAATAATTTACCCTGCAATTGTACGTTTGTTCATCTTTTTTTGTTCCTTTCTCTTAATCTACAATGCAAATGTGTTACTCAACAAAAGTAAACCTTCACTAATTTCTACCTTGTTAACCAAATTGTTTACTATTCCACCTGACAGATGTTAACGTCGAAAGATCTAAGTTTTGTTGGTTATACATACAAGAATTTTGATGCTGTCAAAGGGTTACATCCTTCTCTTGGTATGCTCCTTTATAACACTTGTTTCTACAGTTTTGTGTGTTTATGTTAAGTGGTGTATTTATCTTGATTAGTGTGCATGTTTTACATCCTCACCAAGAAAAACACGCTTCGAGTTTTGAGTAGATCTGACTAATTCTTTATTGATATCTTATTTCACACTAGTGCAATTGCTTATACCTATGTCGGTAGATCATCGGGTTTAGGCCTTGTTTGAATATCAAAAATGGAGGAAAAGGGAAGGGATGGGGAATATGGATGTGCTTCTACTTGGATTTGGGGTCTTTTGATACATATTTAGATGATTATACATTTATACCTATTTAGATTCTAAACTAAATGCACCCAAGCTCTAGCTAACTGATAAGGAGTAGATGGTAGTGCTTCTGCTTTTTACTCATTCTTTCTGAACATCTCGGAAAATCGAGCTATCTCACTAATCAGCACTTTTTTTTTACGATGTAGATCGCAAAGGATGCTCATCACCCAAACGACCGTCCCTGGATTCTATATTTAGTAATCATCCTTCTCTCTACTTAATTTCGTACTGTACTACTTAGCTTTTATTTCAGGGTTCAATAATGTTTGTTTGTTTTTTACACAGATAAAAACGGGATGGACTACTCTGCAAAGCATGCAGAGGAAATGGATGTGCAGATGCTTTCGACAACTGATGATTGTATGTCCCCTTAATAATATATATACACAACAGACGCTGCCAATCTTGTAGAATTTGTGCCATATAATTTGGGGATACTACCAAAATGTGGTGTTGTCTTTGGTTTGGCTGACGAGCGTTATACGGCACCATCTCCATCTTCTAAGTGTACAGCATTTGAGAGATCATCTACAACACCACCTCGACCTCGACCTCGACCTCGACCTCCATCATATATAACAAGGGTTTGTGTATTAGAGGCTTTTGTTTCCCTGCCTTCTTATTTTTATTACTACTCCATTTTCCCCCTATGTTTTGCCTATGTTGTTGTGCCCAGTTGGCTAGGAATCCATGTAGAGTTTTGGTCCAGGCTGCCCAGGTTGGCTAGTTTTAGGGATTGGTGTAATGCCTTCTCTAGTGGCAGTTTCTGATCACTCTTTTCAACTCTTTTGGGGAAACATTGTACTAACATTTGTATCAAAGTATTTATATATGTGCAATTTGAAACTTGATTTGGAAGATTAGAATCATAAATCAACATGAATCTGATGAAACAAAGATACATTTTGTTGGAAGTTCACCCATGAATGATTGATTGCTATGACGATGACAACACAAACTCGAATGAACGTCTAAATCATTCAGGGTTAGCCGACATAGGTATTACTTGTCGACGACAACATCTATTGGGATTGGGAGACAATCAAGGATGAAATCTAATTTAAAAAGTACTAGTAACAAACTTGTTCTCAGGTGATGACTCGTGTAGTACGGATTAATTTATAAATCTAGCCTCTTTATGGAACAAGTCTTTATTTCTTCTTGAAAAGGAAATGAGCAACCATCCATTCTTCGCCATTGTTATACCCGAATAGCTCTGCGACTGAAATGAAGAAAGTCCTCCAGTACACTGTCCACTTTACGGCAGATTCTTTGCCGTAGGTTGACTCCATTATTGGCTTTATCACACCCATGTTTCGGTCCATTCGTTTAAGCCACTCTTCGCTGCAAGATAAGATGTGTGATGTTAGTTGTTTTCATGTCATTTCTAAGCTGAGATTCGAGCTTAATCTGTACTTCAAATGTCGAAACAGTAATCTAGGTAACATGATAAATCCATCCTAGCTCTTGTTTGCTCACCTTGTTTGTGCATAGTGTTTCCCATTCACAAGCCAGTGGTTTACTATGGAGACATCATCCTGCCATCACATTCACTGACTGATTAGAAATTCGATCCTAAGTAGTACTTGTATTCGGTATACTTCCCTTTGACCACTACTACAACAAAGCATTAGTCCTAGAATGATTTGTAGTCGACTAGCTTTCTTCCATGCTAAGGTCGAAGGATGATAACAAGAGTGGAGAAAATGATCACAAAAAATAATGTCAACAAAAACAAATGCCGTAAACGCAAAAGATGGGAAAGTATCGAAAGCCTCTTTGAATTGAGTTTAATGAACGGCTGGAAATGGGATGTAACCTGGAAATACAGGAGGAGGTTTGCTGCGGGCATTGTTCCGCCAGTGAAGAAATACCGAGTTATCCAGTCGTCCTCATTGACATCCTGCAAATGACAACCAAGTTGGCGAATAATTTATCATATGGTAACACTCAAACTTACAACAATATAAATTCAGTAACATGAACAAGTGTAGAGTTGAGATAATACCTCAAAGTGGTATGCAAAGGTCTTATGGCAGAAATAATGAACAAAGAGAAGGCCATCAGGTTTCATCCAATTCGATATCTTCTTCAGAAGATCTCTGTAGTTCTTCATATGCTGCATGTGAGATTGATATACCATCCGTAGTTAACTATATATCTATTATTTCAGGAAATTAAACATGACATTAGACAACCCTAGTCTTTCCTCTTCTTTCATACCTCAAACATTTCAATAGAGAAAATGCGATCGTAAGCTCCCTCCATCTCAAATGTACTTATGTCTGCCACTATGATCTCCAAATTCTGCAGCTTAAGTTCCCTGAAGGAAGCACATTAATACCACAAATGCCTCAAAGGATTCTACTTGATCATATATATTTCAAGTTGAATGTAGAAGTGTGTTGATATTATCGGAAAAGAGGCCGACCGTACCTGCATTGGTCCTCGATATGAGCCTTCTGAGTGACTGAATTGCAAATACCGGTGACCCTACAGTTGGTGTACTTGTTGGCAATGTACAAACTGAGTGAACCCCAACCACATCCCACATCAAGAACAGTATGTCCGTCTTGTATCTCCGACCTTTCACAGTATAATTCCAACATCGCTTTCTCCGCCTCATCCAAGCTCGTCTTCTCATCCGCAAAGTAACAGCTACTGCAAATAGATGAACAATTTAAGAAGAGCGCGGGTCGGGTGCAGAAGAAGTAATGAAAGGAAGGAAGGAAGGGGGGTATGGTAGTAGTGGCCTGGTACCTATACTTGAGATGGGGTCCGAGTACAAGGTTGAAGAAGGAAGTAGGAAGCTCATAATGCTGCTCTTTTGCTTTATCAGTTTGAATTGCTATCGGCATTTGTGTCAAAGCTGCAAGTAAGTAAGTAACAAACATAAGTAAAGCCTAACAGATCTAATAACTGAATTTCAAGAGAAGGAAAGTAGATACAGTGAGCGAAGAGGAGGAGGTTGGAGAGCTGAGCATCAGCAGAGGGCATGTAGCCGGAGCGTAAGCGGGAGGCGAGGAGGAGGCGGGTGAGCCTCCTGATGACAGCATCAGGCAGAAGGTTCCTTTCAAGAGAACCAAGCATCAGCTTCACTGTAGCTTCATAAGGCACCTTCATTACTCCCTCCATTATTGATTGCTCTTACTATGAATATGAATATGAATATGAATATGAATATGAATACGAGTATTAATTATTGCTCATCTGTGCACGAGTACTAGTTGGTACAGTGTGAGTAATGGGGTGACACTTCCATTCTTCACTACGTAATCTCCCTTTCTTAAGTGAAGCAACGAGGGGTCATTCTCCCTCCACGTTCTCCGGATAAAACTTTAAAAAAAAAAAAAAAAAAAAAGAGGTTAAACTCATTTGCACTTTGGCTTCATGCCGTTCGATTTTTTTTGCTTTGTGTCGTCGAGATTATAGTACTACCCTCTACAAGGATTATAAGTTACTCTACTTGCATGATTGGAGCTCATCCAATCCATGTTTGACATCGGAGTTTTAACGATTCAATCCATGTTCGACATCGGAGTTTTGACGATTTTTGGTTGCCTTACTTGCCTACTTGGGAATGGATTGGAATGAATTTACTCCAACAATCTTAGACCCCCTTCCCCCTATATTTGGTTGGCTACTTGTAGCATATTAATGTTGGAACCGAAGATCTCTTAGCCTAGTGGGTAAGACTAGGTACTCTGGGACAGTAGGTCTCAGGTTCGACTCCCCCTTCCCCTATATTGTAATGCGACTAAGTGCGCTCTCCGTTGAACCAAAAAAAAAAAGTTTGGTTGGAGTGTTTAGGAATAAAGTTGGATACAATTCCAATTCCATCCAAATCCATGGGAATCCCATCCCCACCCTTCTCCTATGGATTCCAAATCCATCTCTTCTTTCTTAAAAATAAAATGAACCAAACAAGTTTCATAAAGTACGGATTTAGAATCCAATACCACTATGGGTTCCGAATTCACTCCATTCCATACCTAAGCATTGACCCAAACAGCCCCGAGGTGAATGAGTAAAAAATATGGATATTATTGGTAAAATAAATGATTTTATGGGTCCACTTAAATTAAAGTAAATAAAAAGTAATGATATTTTGTGTAAATAGAGGAAGGTAAGCTTGGATTAGATGATCCATTATCCGTTTATAGTAAACATAAAACTTAGATCGGATGAAAGGGAGAATGTATTTATGTACATCATATATGAAAAGATAAGCTACCGTAAATACAATACATTGATTGATTAAATTAAACTGATTGATACACAATGAGATTGAAATATATGGTTGAATGTGGACGACAAGTATAAAGATTTGGGTCATGTTTTATGGTTGATACCCTCATATTTTATTTACCTCAACTAAATAAAAAAAATCAAAATTTGGTGCAAATAAACACCCCCATGAGGCCATGATTGATACATTATGTTTTATGGTGCGAAATTTAGTTACAAACTCATACTCCTATAAGAAAAAAATAAATTAAAAACGAGTGTTACCAAACCATTTGAACTACAAAATCGAAATTTAAAACGGTAAAATGCATGTATTGCACACTTTGAACTACTCCCCATCATCCAAACAATTCTCTGTACCTACTATAAATGAATAATTCAATTAAGAGAATAAAAAATTACTCCCTTTTAAGATATCAATATTAAAATTTACTCCCTTTTGAAATTTTTGTTAAAATTAACTCTCAAAATCTATCGAACGTTCAAAAATTGCTCCAAAATATAATTTTTGGATGAAAATGTCCCAAACTTTTTTATGCCATATGACTTCCACCTCACCCTCTAGCCAAGGACATTTTCGGCCTAAAAATAAATTTGGGAGCAATTTTTGAACTTTTGATAGATTTTGGAAGTTATTTTCAACAAAAATTTAGAAAGAGAGGAAATTTTACTATTGGTATTTTAAAAGGAGTAATTTTTTATTTACTCTTCAATTAATTATCGGAATTACTTTTTCATACTTGCGCGTTACTCAATTTTCCTTAAAATTTTCTTAACTTTCCAATATTACCCTTTCTTTATTTAAGAAAACTTCATTGTTCTTATCCTATTCTAGATCAATTTTTTCTTCAATTTTTTTTACTTAAACCTCATCAATTCTAATTATCGACCCCTCATTATTTGTGAATTCACTATGGATCATAGTTTGGTAATTGATATTTTATCATATACAGAGTAGTAATTTTAATTGAAAATCAGGGTTAATCAATGTTAATTAATTATCTATGGTTCTTATCGTCATTCTCTAATCTCAATTTCTATTTATATAATCGGCTAATCGCAAATTAGAACTTTTTCGAATGAACCTAATTGGTGCAATCGATCTGAAATTCATCGCAAGTTAGGACTTTTCCAGGAACTCTAATTGGTATACATCGCAAATTAGAACTTTTTGAAGAACCCTAATTGGTGCAATTGATTTGAAATTCCTAACCTCGATTTTTACTCGCTTCCTCACAAATTAGAATTTTTTCGAATAATTCCAATGAGTGCAATTGAATTTGAAATCTACGACCTCAATTCGTACTTGAATCATCGCAAATTAGCTTTTTGAGAAACCCTAATTGTTGCAATTGAATTTTGGATTTTTTCTCTATCTAAAAAGTTAGGTGGGAGGGGGAAATGAGAGGTGTAGGCAGTAATTTTGAGGTATGATTGAGTAATGTTAAAGTATAAAAAAGTATCACCCTTAATTATTTACATTTCCTTTTTGGCAGAAGACTTTGGCACTATTTGGGAAACAACAGAATTATATTAGTAGAAACAGATTTGACTGACAGATTTATTTACCATAATTTTTTAAGTCGTATTTGGTAATGAGATGTCTTAGAGTAGTAGATTATTTAAATGCTTTCAAAAGTAATATGCTACCTCAATATGCTGCAAAAGGGCACATTCGACCCCAACATGCTATTACAATCCGCCATTTACCAAACACTAATATTGACATATTTTTTTGTCAAACCCGCTTTTGCTCTCAATATGCCAATTTTTGACGGATCTGCCACTAACCAAGCAGGCCTTTACCTTATATGACCATGTTTGGGAACCAGCGCAATAATATTGGCATAAGCAGGTTGCAAAAGCATATTACAATTAGCATATTTTATTAGTAGGTTTGACTAACCTATACTTCTATGATTAATAGATTTTGTTAGTGGTTGGTGATCAACAGTTTCAAATTAGTAGATTGCTAAATTTTCAATAAAATGACTATTATGCATATGAATTAAAAATAGAGATTGGATAAAATATACTTTTAAGGGTAAGAAAGTAATTTTCGTATATGTTCCGGTCAAGGAATCAATTAACCCGACTATGAATTCGGGTTCTCAGTATTCGGGTATCGCTTGCTTGACTTCCTTTGATCTCTCCTTTCCCCTTTCCTATGATCGGACCTTCCCGGCAGATTGAGCCTGCTCCCTGCACAAGTAGCGCACAGGGCCTCGGAGGTTGTCCGAGGGAACCCTCTCCGATGCCTAAGTCAGTCCGTGAATGCCTTGACGAACCTAGTTCGTGAGGAACTAGGCGGCGTTTTTAGGAGTAAGAGTCTAGAGAGAGAAAATCCAACCCTCTCTAAATGGGGAATGGGTGGATATTTATACCTTCCCACAAGAGAGGGAATTGGAGGGAAAAGAGAGCGGGAGAATGGGTGGATGTCAAGGTGACACATGGACCTGTAATATCCACCCATTCCCTTTTACCTTAGGCAGAAAGACGAGGGTGCCTCTGGTAACCTCTGCCCTGCGCGGGGGGGGGGGGGGGGGGGGGGGGGGGGGGGGGGGGGGGAGGTCGCCTGGGGGCAGGTGGTCAGAAGGCGTCTACCGGCCCTCCCCAGGTGGTCGCCTTACCCTGCTGGACAGGCGGCCCTCTCGGAGTCATGTTCATAGAGGAAAAAACCCCGGTGTTTTACCTCGACGGCATGCTGGGCAGACTCCTCAGTTCCCGGGTTGGGTCTTGGCGTGGCCTGCTAGGCGGGCGACCCGGCGCAGGCTCTCGACCCTCATCAATTGGCCCTCACCGGCCGGGGGGAAGTAAGGCTTCTCCTTGGCAGGTGGACTCTTGATGGTGAGTAGTTGACTTGTGGCTTCACCATTGTATTTAATGCGTTCGCGCATTCCCGAGGGGGAAGACTCTTCTGTATTGGGCATGCCAAGAGTTTAATTGTCTTTTGGTCATGATTGCTTTCTATACCCAATGGATTTTGGGGCAGCGTGCTGGTGTGCTGATTGGCCGTGCCCCCTGTCAAAGTAGTTGGGGCGTCATTTAATGTTTTGGCCTCCTCTTTTTGTATAAATTGCAGTTCCTTTGCCACTTTCACGACCCATCTCCAACCCTCTCTTCTTCTTCCTTCAAAGAGAATGTCGTGGATTACCAAAGTAGTTTTTCGCCAAGGGGTTCGTGTAGTGAGCCGTCGCTTTAGGGGGCGCTGGAAGCTAAGATATCCCAGGGCGTCTTTTCTCATTTTGCGCCGTAGCCGGCGGCCCCGCGCTCGACGTCATCGTAAGCTCAGGAGGGCCCTTGTCAAGGTGGGCAAGCGCTCTCAGAAGGCTTCTCCAGCTGCTCCAAAATACAGGCGCTGCCCCCAGGGTGGGGGTTGTTTCGACAGGGGGTGCCATGAGTGTTCTCCATGGCTACACCCTGAGCAGTTTGACCCCGACTGCTCTGAGCTGGCCTCTTCTCCTGAGTCGGGCCCTTCTTCTCCTCTGAGGAGGAGAGTGGGCTGCGGCTCCTGTGATGATACCAAAACAGTCCCTTATGGTAGGGACTGGGACGTTAGCAGCCGGGATTCCGGCGATAGCGACGGCCAGGGTTACTCCTCTGGTCGGGGTGATGATGATGACTCAGCGGATCCCTTCAAAGACTCTGATGATTGGGATTGGGGGTCCGATGCAGGGGGGTACAACAGCCCTGGGGATTACTCCCCAGGCTTTGATGATGATTACGCCTGCCCGAGAGATGCAGGCGTGGCGAACCAGAAACAGGGGCTCTTTTTGTATTTCTTGCTTGTATGCGGTGTAACTTGCCCGTTTTTCGGGTTTTCTTTAATTTAATGAAAAGATCAGGCAGCTTGTTTATATGTGGCATTTTATTACTTGTTATTATTTGTTTTTGTTATTATTATTTGGATGGAGGGAGGACGTCACAATGTGATCGGTCTTCTGACATCTTTTTGTCTTCTCGAGGCCATCCTTGGGAAGCTACAAGGGGCTGCCTTTCGAGAGTTCGACACGTGGACAGTAGCCCTTGGGCAGGTCTTTGAGGGTTGGCGACTTTTCGTCTGCCTTTCCTCCTATAAAAACAATCTGTCACTCATTCCTCCTCTCTTTTTCTTTTCAAACTTTCTTTCTTTTCTTCTGCAAATCTCTCGGTGTGATAACTCGAGCTTTTCTTCGTACCCCCGTTTCTTCTGGGAGATTTCTCTTGCAAGCTTACATTTCCTCGGCGGCTGACCATAGGTTAGACTTTTAACTTCCAACTCTTGCTCCCTTTCTTTTCGATTTCTTGCTTTTTCTTTCCTCTTAGGGCTGCTATGTCTAGAACTCGCCCACGCATCCTACCATTCACCGACCCACTGGGGAAAGAGGAACGAGAAAAGGGTAGGGAGGACCTTGCCTCCTCCTCTAGGGAGGTTGGCCTTGGGATGGTTGAGGAGGAGGACCCGGCGGGCAGTGGGGGCGGCAATTCCCCTGAACCTGCCCCCTACGACGTTATTGATTCGGATGACGAGGCGATGGAGATCGATCCCTCCAGGACCTCTGGTCCCCTTATTCCCCGGGAAAGGGGCAGGACCTATTACTTAGATAAAGCCAAGTACCGCATTCCTCTGAGCACTTACCTTGACCCAAAAAACCGGGATCTGATTCTTGCGAAGAACGCCGCCAACGCGATTGAGCGGTTCTACAATTTCGGGGATGGGTATACAATTGTCGTCCCTGGTGAAAAAGACACCGTGTGCTGCCCTCACGACGGGTGCATTGCGGTTTATCACAAGTGCTTGGAGTTCGGTCTTCGTTTCCCTCTTCATCCTTCCCTAGAGGAGATTTTCAGGCGGATGAACGTGGCCATCGCCCAGCTGAAAGCCATGGCTGTCAGGTCATTAATTTCATACGTGTGGACCTCCCTGTTCCATCGCGCCGAACCCTCTATTGACGCCCTAAGATTTATGGTCGGCCTGCAAATGGTTTCTTCTGGGAGTGAGGGCTCTCCTGGGTATTGGTCCCTTCTGAGACAGAAAAGGCATACTCTGGTGTGGCCTGCTATGGACAGCCTGAGAGATTGGAAAAACAATTTTCTCTATGTGCACAGCGCCCATGGGTGAAAAATTCCCCGCCATTTCAGGAATCACGTTCACACCAGGCTTGAGACTCCTGAAGAATATCACCCTGGCGTGGGAGGTAAGGCTTTGGAGGTGAAGTTGAGCGAGAAGGACAAGGATTTGGTGGACCAATTTGCTGCCAATACTGATAAGTATGGGGTGTACGGTCCTTCATTATGGCTTCCCCATGCGAAGGTCATTGCTACTGACAGGTACCTGACCCGGGTGGGCATGAATCCGGGCTTAGACGAAGGTAGTTCAGGAGTGCTAATGATTTTTCCTTACTCGCCTTTTATTTTTTAAATGGCCTTTCTAACCAGTCGTCTGTTTGCTTTGTAGACCTCGCCACCTTCCTTTGGACAAAAGGGGAGGTGAGACGTTTGGGTTTGACCGGGACTCTCGACGTTGTCCAAAGCCGTCCCTCCCTTCCTCCTGACTTCAAGAGGGGCGAGAAAAACCTGATGAAGCATCTGAAGGGCCTTTCGTTCAGCAGGCCGAGGCTCCCTGCTCCCCCTAGGTCAACTCCTGCCAAAACGGCGGTCTCTGAAGCCACCCCTTCTCCGGTTGCAAAAAAGGCAACTGCCTCTGAGGTTACTCCCCCCCTGCCGGCAAACAGGGAGGCCCTCCTGCAGGGGTTCAGATTCCCCAGGGGCCGCAGGCTGCTGGCTCTGAAGAGACTGGAGAAAGCACTCCCAGGGGGCTGATCAGAAAAAGGAGCAGGGGGACTCCGAGTGCAGATCATGTGGTGGATTTGGAGGCTGATACGCCTGACCCAAAACGCTTTGCTCAGGGGGTTCCTGACACCCTTTTCTCTGAGGAAAATACTGTGTTCCACTATGCTGCCGGCGATAGCCAGGACGTCTCTGCCTTACTTTCCGACTCCGGGGCGGTTTTGGCGGATCACCTCCTCAAGACTGTCCACTCTGCTACTCACCAAGTGACTCAATATATCCAGCGTACTGCCAGAGTTATTCAGGCCTCTGCTGAGCTGGCGACCCTCAATCGTTTGAGCGACGAGGATTTGGCCAACTCCGACCGCCTGACTACAATTGAAAGGGATGTTGCCCTTATTGATGGTCTGAAGGATCAGCTGGCAAAAAATGAGAACGAGCTGGAGGAGGCCAGGAGTCAGGCGACTCACTGGAGGTCTCAAAGTGAGAGGGCGGTCCGGGAGGTGTCCCGCTTGGAGGAGGAGTCGAAGAGAGCCAATCAGGCCTTTGCAGAGCTGGAGCAGGCCAAAAAAGCTTTAGCCGAGCTGGACCAAGCCAAGAGAAAGGCTGCCGACCTAGGGGAGCGTCTTTCCAAGGCGGATTCGGCTCTTCAGGCGGCTCTTGGTGACTTGGCGGCGAAGACTGAGGAGTGGCAGAAGGAGAAGGATGAGATAATCCAGAAGGTGGAAACTGCCGTGTCAGCTGGCTTCGTCAATGGTGCCAACTCTTGCCTGGGGGTAGTTATGGAGGCTGTCAGGGAGATGTTCCCAGGCTTTGATGAAGAGGCTTTTCGGGCTCTTTATACTGCTAAGGATGAGGCCCAAATGCGCAGGATGGATGAAGGGGCTGCTGCCTCTGGTCCAGAAGCTCCCCCTGCTTAACATGGAAGGCAGTCATCCTCAGAGAGCTCATGCTTGTCCCCTGCCGCGCTTATGCTAACGTTTTGACTTCTTATCTCTTTTGCGTGCCGAGCCCTTTTGTGGCCGGCTGCCGTATTCATTGTAATTACCTTAAAAAACCTTCATTCCGTGTATCTCTGCTACTTTATTTCCTTTTCTAGGGATTTTTCCATCTGTTCTCATCCCGTCTCTGTTTGGTTTTCTGTACGAGTTTTTAAGGTACGACCCGCCCCCTGCTTGCCCAGAGGTGAGCAGGGGGAGGCCTTTGCGTTTTTTTATACAAGGCTGGGGGACCTGCCCCCACTCCTTGTTCGTTTGGCCTGTCCCTGGCTTTTAATCAAAATCCAGGGGGTCTGCCCCCTGCTTGCCCAGGGGTAAGTAGGGTGGCTGTGTTTTTTATACAAGGTTGGGGGGCCTGCCCCCAGTCCTTGTTCGTTTGGCCTGTCCCTGGCTTTTAATCAAAGTCCAGGAGGCCTGCCCCCTGCCTGCCCAGAGGTAAGCAGGGAGGCTTTTTACGTTTTTTATACAAGGTTGGGGGGCCTGCCCCCAGTCCTTGTTCGTTTGGCCTGTCCCTGGCTTTTAATCAAAGTCCAGGGGGCCTGCCCCCTGCCTGCCCAGAGGTAAGCAGGGAGGCTTTTTACGTTTTTTATACAAGGTTGGGGGGCCTGCCCCCAGTCCTTGTTCGTTTGGCCTGTCCTTGTCTTTTAATCAAAGTCCAGGGGGCCTGCCCCCTGCTTGCCCAGAGGTAAGCAGAGAGGCTTTTTACGTTTTTTATACAAGGTTGGGGGGCCTGCCCCCAGTCCTTGTTCGTTTGGCCTGTCCCTGGCTTTTAATCAAAGTCCAGGGGGCCTGCTCCCTGCCTGCCCAGAGGTAGGCAGGGAGGCTTTGAATTTTTGTTGGGGGGGCCATTTTCCTTAGTCCTGGCAACAGGGGGGCCTCCCCCTATTGCCCCCTGCTCGTTTGTGTGTGAAAACGCAAGTTTGAACAGGCAACGAGTATAGACTTGAAGCTCTTTCATTTCTTTGTAAAATTCTAACACAAGGGTGGTCGGAGCCGTCGACATTCTTTGACCGTTCTCCGCCAATTTTAAGAAACGAAGACTATTTTAAGATTCTGCTTAAACGTAATATTTCTTCAGGGTGTCTACGTTCCAGTGAGCGCTCAACTCTTGGCCCTCTAGATTGGCGATTTTATACGTGCCTGGCCCTAAGATTTTAGTTACCTGGTACGGACCTTCCCAGTTAGCGCTGAGTTTGCCGTGCTCTCTCGATTTTCCCACGGCCTGTGTTTTTCTGAGGACAAGATCACCCATCTGAAAATTTCGCTGGTGTACTCTCTTATTGTATGACTTCCTCATTCGTTGTTGGTAGGCGACAATATTGGCGCTGGCTTCCTCCCTCACCTCACTGACCAGATCCAAGGCCTCAGCCATCGCTGCTTCATTCTCAGCCTGGTCGTATTGTAGGGAGCGCAGGGAGGGGATCCTGGCCTCGATTGGTAGTAGAGCCTCTGCACCATATACCAGGCCGAACGAGGTCTGGCCCGTAGATTCCTTTCGGGTGGTCCGGATTGATCAGAGTATGCTGGGGAGCTCGTCGGCCCACCTGCCATTGAGGTCATCTACCATTTTCTTAAGGCCATTCAGGATCTGCTTGTTGGCTGCCTCTGCCTGTCCGTTGGTCTGAGGGTGGCAAACGGCAGAGTAGGCAACTGCGATGCCATGGCCCTCCAGCCAGATTCTCAGGGGGTCATTATCGAATTGCCTTCCATGGTCAAACACCAGCATCTTCGGCAGGCCGAACCTAGTGATAATGTTCCGCCAAATCACCTTCCTGACCGCAGGCTCGGTGATGTTAGGCACTGCCTCAGCTTCTACCCATTTGGTGAAGTAGTCGATGGCTACGATCAAGAATTTCCTCCCCCCGGTGGCCACCGCAAAGGGTCCTAGTATGTCCATCCCCCACTGAGTGAAAGGGATGGGAGACAGGATTGGCCTGAGCTCTTGGGCCGGGGCATGGATTGATGGGGCGAAAAGCTGGCATTTTCTGCACTTTTGAGTCAAGTCTTTTGCGTCGGATAGCAGGGTCGGCCAGTAGTATCCGGCTCTCAAGGCCTTGTGTGCCAGCGACTTTCCTCCTATGTGATGACCACATATCCCAGAGTGGATGTCATCCAACACCCCCGCCGCCTGCTCTGCCCCCAGGCACCTGAGTAGAGGGGACGAGAAAGATTTCTTGTACAAGTCTTCTCCCACTATGATGAACCATGCAGCCCTTGCCGGCATTTTTCTTTTTTGTACGGGGTCAGTTGGTAAGATTCCGTGTTTCTTGAACAGGATGATGGGGGTCCTCTAATCCCCAGGCCCTGCTTCCTCCACCGCACCGACGGTTTGACAGAGGGCGGTAGATTTTTCCCGGACGACGTCCACCCATACCGACCTTCTTATATCCTGCAGGCTGGAGCTAGCCAGCTTTGACAGGGCGTCTGCCCGGTTATTCTGGGATCGAGGGATCTGTCTGATTTCATATGATTTTAGGCCTGACAATTCCCTCTTCACCATTTCCAGGTACGCGGCCATTGTTTGGTCCCTAGCCTCATACTCTCCATTGATTTGGTTGGCGATGAGCGGGGAGTCTGTTGCTAGAACAATTCGCTCTGCGCCTGCAGCTTTGGCTAGGTTGATGCCTGCGAGTACTGCTTCGTACTCAGCTTCGTTGTTCGACGCGGGGAAGACAAATCTGAGAGCATGCTCAAAGTCGGTCCTCTCCGGACTGGTCAATACTACTCCTGCCCCTGCTCCATTAGCCGTGGAGGACCCATCGGTGTATACGATCCACTCGCCGGTGGTTGGGCTATCCTCCTCAGAGTGGGAACACTCTGCCAGAAAGTCGGCCAGGGCTTGGGCCTTGATGGCTGTTCTTCACTGGTATGTTATCCCTAGTCCACTCAACTCGATAGCCCACTTTAGCAGTCTGCCTGATTTTTCAAATTTCTCCAGCACCTTCTCTAGGGGCTGGTCTGTCAGCACTACGACAGGGTGTGCGTCGAAGTATGGCCTCAACTTTATGGCTGCTATAACAACCGCGTAGGCTGCTTTCTCGACCATAGGATAATTCTTCTCTGCTGCCCCTAGGGCGTGACTTACAAAATATATGGGCTGTTGGGCGCCTGCTTCTTCCCTCAAGATGACTGCGCTGACCGTCACATTGGTTACATCGATGTAGAGGAAGAGTTTTTCCCCTGCCACTGGTCTCGCCAGGGTGGGGAGTCTCTTTAAATGCTCCTTCAACTGCCTGAATGCTTCTTTTTGCTCGTCCTCCCATTTGAATTGCTTGTTGCCTTTCAATACTTTGAAGAATGGGGTTGACTTGTCTGCTGACCTGGCGATGAATCGTGCCAGGGCGGCCATGCGGCCTGTCAGACGTTGGATGTCCCTGATGGTCTTTGGTTCAGGAAGGTCCAGAACAGCCTGAACTTTCTCGGGGTTAGCGTCTATCCCCCGAGAGCTGACCAAGAAACCCAAGAATTTCCCGGAGCGAACCCCAAATGTACACTTCTTCGGATTGAGTTTCATTTTGTAGGCGCGCAGGGATGAGAAGGTCTCCCGCAGGTCTGCCAGGTGCTCTTCGTCTCCCTTACTCTTTACAATGGCGGCATCGACATAGGCTTCTATGTTCCTGCCTTTTTGGCTTTCGAACACTTTGTCAACCACGCACTGGTACGTGGCTCCTGCGTTTTTCAGCCCGAATGGCATCATCTTGTACATATAGGTGTCTGAACTAGTGATGAATGCGCACTTAACTCTGTCTGGCTGCCATAAGTACACCTGATGATACCCTGAGAAGGCATCCAGGAAGCTTAGCATAGTATATCCACTGGTAGCGTCCACCAGTTGGTCGATTCTGGGGAGCGGGTAGCAGTCTTTCGGGCAGGCTTTGTTGAGGTTCGTAAAGTCCACGCACATTCTCCATGCGCCTGACGATTTTTTGACCATGACTACATTCGCCAACCACTCAGGGTAGTCACAAACTTCTATAAAGTCTGCCTTCAAAAGTTTTCCAATTTCTTCCTTGATTGCCAGGTCTTTTTCTGCGGACATGTTCCGCTTTTTCTGCTTCACAGGGCGGGCGTCCGCGCTTACGTTCAGCCTGTGAACGATACACGCTGGATCGACCCCTGGCATTTCATCCGCCGAGTAGGCGAATACATCCTTGTTTTCTTTCAGCAGCTCGACCAGTTCAGCCTGATAGGATTCTTCCAGGTCAGCCCCTATAAGGACTTGCCTCCCTGGCTCCAGGTCCACCAGCATGCTTTCTCCCCCAGGTTCCAGGTGGTTTGGCGCCTGATTACCGGCTGGAATCTCGCCTTCCCTGCTGGGGGAACTGTCGGCTTTTCTTTTTCCTTTTCTCTCGTTTTCGTGAGCTCGCAGGGCCACGGAGTAGCATTGTCTGGCCGACTCCTGGTCTCCACGCACTTTTCCTTCTAGGCCGAAATCTGTAACATAGGCTATAGTGAGAGCCCTAATTGATATGGTCGCTTCAATCTCGTCCAGGGTGGCCCTGCCGATCAGGGCGTTGTAAGCAGACCTCGCATCCACTACAACGAAGGATGCCCTGACATTTCTGGCAGTAGCTCCTTCCCCAAATGTTACAGGTAGGTCTATGATCCCCACGGGCAATACGCCTGCTCCGCTGAACCCATATAATGACACAGGGGCAGGTCGTAGGTGCCTTTTCTCCAGACCCATTTTGTCGAAAGCGTCTTTGTACAGCAAATTCGTGTAGGCACCGGTGTCCACCATGCACCTCCGAACAATGTGGTTGCTGATTACCAAGGATAGCACCAGGGGATCGCTGTGAGGGTACATCACCCGCCCTGCATCTTCGGGGGTGATGCTCAGCGTTACTCCTTTCGGGCTTCCTGCTCTTTCAGCGTAGCAGATTTGGTTCCTTAGTTCACGAATTTGCCTTTTCTGCCCCCTTCGGCTGACTAGGCCTTCTGCATCCCGTGATACCACATGGATTACCAGGCGGTTCTGTACCGATCCTTCAGGCTTTTCAGGCGTTTCTTTCTGAGATTTATTCCTGGCTGCGTAGTTGGCCAACCAGCCATTCCTGATCAGCTTCTCAATTTCGTCTTTCAGGTGGCGACACTCTTCGGTGGTGTGGCCTACGCAGTCGTGGAAAGTGCAGAATTTCTTGGGGTCCCCTTTTGGACTGCGCGGTTTGCTCGGGCGATTCCATTTAGCGGTTTCCTTTTCCAGCTCGAAGATTTCCGCCCTGGATTTGTTAAGGGCTGTGTAACTGTCGAACCTGGGCTGGTAGACAGTGCCCTCCTTTTTAGGGGTATCCCCCTCCTCAGTTATATGCTTTCCGGATTCGTTTCTACCGCGTCCACCCTGCGGTCCCCCCTGCTGCCTCGTGGGGCCTGCGGGGGTCTCCGGCAGGCTGTGGAACTCTTCCTGCAGCATAAACCCCTCTGCAATCTTTCTGGCTTTGGCCAGGGTCTCAGGCTGGGCCCTGATCATTTGGTTTTTCATCTCGCCGGGTAGCAGGGAGTTGGTTAGCGCATATGCTGCTGTCGGGTCGTCAATTTCCTTCACCTGCTGGAACGATAAGTCGAACCTCTTTAAATATTCCCTGACAGTTTCGCCCTTCTTCTGCCTGAGGGTCATCAGGTCGAAACGGGTGAGACGTCGTCTTTTGTTTCCAGCATACTGATCCAGGAACATTTCTGCCAGTTCGATGAAGAAAGAGATTGACCCCTGCGGAGGTCCCTGAACCAACCTTGGGCTAGGCCCACCAGGGTGGTGGGGAAGATCTTGCACCAGACTGCATCGTCGGCGTCGTACATGCCCATGTGACTTTCGTACGCAGCCAGGTGGTCCTCCGGCTCCGTGGTTCCGTCAAACTTTACAGTTGGCATCTTAATCTTCGGGATAGGATACGCCTGAACCTCAGGGTGAAGCGGGGTCTTGGTTGGCCTGCCCACCATTTTTGACCTGCTCGCGCCTGAGTAGTGACCGTAGTCGTCCCTTCTGTCAGGGGTCGGTCTCCTACTGTCAGGGGAGCGGTGCCTTGGTGGGGGCCTCGGCCTGCTTATCGCCTCATCGCCCTGGGAAGGGGAGTGATACCGTGAGCGCTTTTTCTGGGCGGGCTCGCGGTTATCACCCTGACGGTGCCTGGGCCTCATAGGTTGACCGTTGTTGAGCCTGGATTGCAGGCTCTGGGATAGCCCGGGGGCAGGCCGCAATCCCTCAACCGGTGTCAGCCTGGAGAATACATCTTGCTTCTCTCCCAAGCGTTTGGACACTGGCTCCTTGTGCTTCATGCGATTCCTCAGGTCCTGGGATAGGCCTCCTCTTTCACGAGCGGCCGTGGACTCTGTAGTATGAATGGAGAATGCGCCCTCAGGACCAGCTACCTCCTGCTGTGCAGGCGGCTCCTGACGGGCCCCTGAGATTCGCCTTTGCACTTGTGCATATGCCTGAGCTGTCTTCCTAGCCTTTTTCTGAACGTTTCTGACGGCGGTTCGCTTTGTGCCCCTGGTTCCTTCTCCACTTTCAAAGTGGAGCAACCTGGGGGTCGTGGCGACCCTGCCTACCAGATCGTCTGGGGTGAATTCCTGATCCAGCATAGCTGAGAAGAACGCTGCAGTCTGTACCATTTGAGCAGGGGTGAGGTTCAGAACTTGCCTCGGATTGCCCCCTTGCCCTGCCATGGCAACTGCCCCCTGGCCCGGTGCCCCCTGGAGACTGGCTCGCCCCACACCTGGAATTTTGGCGGCGGGTGTCACTTCTGGCGGCATGCCATATTGGGGGGCTTTGGGTGGGTTTGCCACCGAGCTGGTGTCGAAAATTTCCGGCATGTTCGATTTTGAGTGGTTAATTTGTTAATTTTGTGTTTTGGAATGGTTGATTTTGTGGGTAGTCTCGTGGGTACAACCTAGATCTTCCCCACAGACGGCGCCAAATTGTTCCGGTCAAGGAATCAATTAACCCGACTATGAATTCGGGTTCTCAGTATTCGGGTATCGCTTGCTTGACTTCCTTTGATCTCTCCTTTCCCCTTTCCTATGATCGGACCTTCCCGGCGGATTGAGTCTGCTCCCTGCACAAGTAGCGCACAGGGCCTCAGAGGTTGTCCGAGGGAACCCTCTCCGATGCCTAAGTCAGTCCGTGAATGCCTTGACGAACCTAGTTCGTGAGGAACTAGGCGGCGTTTTTAGGAATAAGAGTCTAGAGAGAGAAAATCCAACCCTCTCTAAGTGGGGAATGAGTGGATATTTATACCTTCCCACAAGAGAGGGAATTGGAGGGAAAAGAGAGCGGGAGAATGGGTGGATGTCAAGGTGACACGTGGACCTGTAATATCCACCCATTCCCTTTTACCTTAGGCAGAAAGACGAGGGGGCCCCTGGTAACCTCTGCCCTGCGCGGGGGGAGGTCGCCTGGGGGCAGGTGGTCAGAAGGCGTCTACCGGCCCTCCCCAGGTGGTCGCCTTACCCTGCTGGACAGGCGGCCCTCTCGGAGTCATGTTCATAGAGGAAAAAACCCCGGTGTTTTACCTCGACGGCATGCTGGGCAGACTCCTCGGTTCCCGGGTTGGGTCTTGGCGTGGCCTGCTAGGCGGGCGACCCGGCGCAGGCTCTCGACCCTCATCAGTATATATTCTCAATATGCCAATTGAATATGCTGGAGTAAGCCGCATATAATAAAACAATAGATTGCACCCAAATCTACTATTTCAATATGGCTTTTACCAAATATCCAAAACAACATATTGATTGGTCAAACATGCTAAAAGCACTCAATATGCCAAAAAATGACATAACCAATGTTTACCAAACACCCGCATAATCCTCATATTCTTCATCTATTTACACAAAATGTCACTACTTTTTCTATACTTTAAGTTCGGTGGACCCATAACACTAATTTGATTTACCAATAATACATTTACTTTTACCACATTTCTTGAAAAATGAATGGAGAGAGAGAGGAGTTACGAATTACTCCATATAAAGTATACAATAATTCAATGGGATCAAACTATCAGTCCATTTTATTAATTTGTTTTACTTTTATATCCATTATGAAAAATATAATTTCATATGTAGTGTTAATTTTGACGTTTAACGATTTTGACGGAGGTATTATGAACAACAGGTCTCAGAATCGATCACAAGTTACCCAAACTTACTAATAATCAAAATCGTAATTAAGGCCCGGTAAGAGGAAACACGTGAATGTGTTAATGGCCCATCACAAAATCTGTAGAGATTCTTCCACCTAACCTATACGCCTTTTATTCACTTGGTTACTTACCAAAAAGTACTCCCTTCGTTCAAGTCCAAGCTTCCCTTTTGCTTTTTCACGTTTGCCAACGCGCATTTTGCATCGTTAATATCTTTCGTAACATATTAGTAAAAATTATGAAAATTGGATATTAATAATGTACTTTTAAAGACGAATCAAACAAGATCTCAACAAGGAAGGGGAAGTTATCCTTGATTATCGAAAATTATGCCATAATCATAAACCATACCAAAATTATAATACTCCGCATCCACATTATGATTATGATTATGATTATGAATATGAATATCAGAATATGGACTACCAACACGATTAGTATATTTTTAAGAATCACTGACCACGTTTTCCTGGACTCACTCACCACATAATCATCCCCTAAATAAACTTCATTTTATTAATTACTCGTATATTACTACCAGTAAATTTTCAAAAAAAAAAAGAAAAGACAAAAGGAAGCTAATTGTATGAGACTGTGTCTGTGTCTATGAGAGAACCTTCCTTCCCAGTTCCTAGTAAACTTCAAGAACAAGTAGACTCATGTAAGTGTCTGTGTCTCTCTTACTATCTCTCACACTTTCAGATCATCTCAAGTTTGTAGCTTTGTTGTGAAAATCTAGTGATACTAGTAGGAATTCTTTTCCTGTAGATTTGATTGAGAAAAGGTGCCATCTTTTGTGGATAACTACTTCATGTGTTGATTTGAGGATATAATAATGCTGTCGAAATTGGATTCTGGAAACTTTGATGGTAGTACTGATACTGATAATCGCCAATTTCTGCGTGACATTCAAGAGATTAGTAATGGCCTCTGTGTCGATACAAATACCCACAATTCTACTTTGATTAAATCCCATTTCCGTGATTCCAAATCGAAGTCGAGATGGGGTTCTAATGGGGAAGATGATGAATTGGGTAGGGAGGAGAATAAATCCCAAACTTCTATATGGGGTTGGAAACCCTTGAAGGCATTGTCCCTTATTAGGCATAAGAAGTTTGCTTGTTATTTCTTTTGTCATGTTCACTCTCTACAGAATTTGGCCTCCGATTTCGATGGTATTTGTTTGACTGTACATTTGAAGAGGAAGGATCATGTGTTGAGGACTCGACCGTCGACAGTGTCCAATGGAATGGTTGATTTTGAAGAGACATTGATGAGCAAATGTACAGTTTATGGTGCTAAAAATGGATCCGGGAATTTTATGAAGTATGAGCCTAAGCATTTCCTGCTTTCTGTATCAATGGTTGGTGGGGCTAAGGGTTTTGATGTTGGGAATCATTGGGTTGATCTTACAAGATTGCTTCCTCTTACGATTGAGGAGTTAGAGCGGGATAAATGTTCCGGGAAATGGTCAACAAGCTTTAAGCTAGAGGGCAAGGGTAGAGATGCTACATTGCATGTTAGCTTTGGGTTTTTGGTAACTAAGGATAGTTTGGCAGAATTGGGAGGTAATATCAAACTACCTCTCGTTCTTAATTTGGAGAAAAATGGGTTGAACAGGATGAGCTCTGTTGCCGACCATGGCTCAGACAACAGCAGCACCAGCCTAAGGCGGGCTGGCAGTGTTCCTAGTTGCTTGACTAATCAGTGCCTTGATGTAAAGTTTGGTTGGCCGAAGGATGTTTCTGACTTCTCCAGTTCTATTGATTTGCTTTACGGAAAGCTTGAAGAAGAGGGCGTTGACGTTGATAATCCTGCGCAGTATGATGTAGTCCATGAGCATCTTGAATCCCTCAAACTAGCGCCAAACTCATTGCCCGAATCTATAAATGAATTTAGGGGGGTCGAACACGATGATGGTGAGTTTGTGGTAACATGCCAGGGGGGAGAGTCAGAGTCAACTACTGAGAATTTCGATACCTCTGCAGTGGAAGTGATTGATGTGGCTGAGATCTTCAACGGTGGCGGGATATCATCAGATGAAGATACCGAATCCAGTGGAAAAGAAGTCCCAGATTCAGTACTAAATGACTTGTTGATGGATGAAAATAGTCGGTTAGATATAGAAAATGAGTCTGAGTTAGAAGCATTGATGGAATCAGTGATTGGTGAGTTCAAGGTAAATAACTTACTGTCAGATAGAATGGGTCTTCTTGACATTCAAGAGTCCGCAAAATTAGAACCAGCAGAGAACTTCATGTCTAGCGAGATTACGGTAAAAAAGAGCAAGGGAAGTAAGTTGGTGAAATCTTTGAGCTTGGACGATATTGCTAAAGCCGTGGCAGAAGATTTCTGTAATATGTGGCAAAAAAGTACTCCATCAACCCCTAGTTCTAGCACTAACCTGGAGTCTCCCAGGGAGCTTCTTTTGAGACAGTTTGAAGAAGATATGATGACTTGTGGAAACTTCTTTTCGGGACTTGATGAAATAGAAGATGAAATTGAATCCGACCATGCTCCTACTCCCAGTATCTCCTCTAAGGATTATGCTGTTGGTTCTGGCAGTGTGGATCTCTCACCCATCATCAAAATCGACACAAGTCGAAGTGTAAACCATACATCACGAAGTAAAATTCAGGCTCAAACCCTTGAAGAGTTGGAGACTCAATCCTTGATGCAAAGATGGGGTTTAGACGAGGATGCCTTCCTGACTTCCCCACACTATAGCTCAGGTGGTTTTGGGAGTCCTATCTACGTTCCGTCAGAGTTAGAAGAAGAACCAGTTGGACTGCCTCCTCTTGGGGAAGGCCTTGAGCCGTTGCTCCAATTGAAAAATGGAGGTCTTTTGAGATCCATGAACCCTCTCCTTTTCAAAAATGCAAAGAATGGTGGAAGCTTGGTAATGCAAGCCTCTAAGCTTATTGTGCTTCCAGCAGAGTTGGGTTCCGATATCATAGAGATATTGCAGGGCATGGCATCAGTTGGCATTGAAAGATTGACCAAGAAGTTGCAGTCTTTATTGCCTTTGGATGAGGTCTCTGGAAAGATTATGCAGCAACTAGCATGGGAAACTGAAGCAGCAGAGACACAATCGAGGTTTGTTACTTGATATTTAAAGCTTTTACTTGGGTTTTGTTCACTAGTTGCTAGTTATCCTGTTTGATTTTGTGTCAGTAACTAATATCTATCATATATTCATACCTCAATTATATCACAGGCTGTCCACTGCACATCACGACGATGATGTCAAGATAAGAATAGAGGGCAGTCCTGCGGGTTCAAGCTCAACAGTTAGTGGAATGGCACCTGATCAGCATATAACTGCCAAAGAATTTCCTGCTTTGGTGTTGGACAGCATAGAAGCCCTTGCATTAGAAGGCTTAAGAATACAGTCCGGTATGTCCTATGAAGATCCACCTTCCAGTATAAGGGTCAAACCTGATTTGGGTGTCGGAGGAGCTGTCAATTTTGTCGATGAGTTATTGGATCTCTCTATTTCTGTTGCCGAGTGGTTAGAAATTGATGGTGGAATGTGTATTGACGAGAATTGCGTTAGTGATCGGAGTTTGAAGTTGTTGAGAGCCCATCATGCCAGAAACTTGACAGGAGAAGCGAATTTTCACAACGAATATGGACTTTTGGGGGATAACCTCACAGTAGCTTCAATGATACAACTGAGAGACCCACTTAGAAACTATGAACCTGTTGGTACTCCAATGCTGGGTCTAATCCAAATGGAGAGGGTTTTCAGAAAAACGAGCACAATCTCTGAAGAAGAGGTGATCATGGGTGGGGCCTGGTTAGAGCTATTGGGCGAGACAGAGACAGATGGAGAGAATGAAATGGAATTTGAAGAGGATAAGCAACAAAGGGTTTGTACATTCATATTGAAAGAAGTTGATATAGCAGGAGTAGATTTGGAAAGTGATTGCACAGAAAGTTGGGGATCAAATAGACAGCAAGAATCGGGGTCGCGATGGCTGGTTGGTAGTGGAATGAGCCAGAAACCGGATTCACGGCATTTGAAGTCCATGTCACTTGTAAGGCTGTCTACCCAAGTTGTAAGGAAATCAGGGAGTAGAAGGGTTCTGTGGAGCATGTGTCGGCCCGTACAAGGAGAGCAATCGACATGGGATCATCCATGCACTCGAAACCCTGATCTTATTTTCCCTCCCTTCCCATAAAAGGTAGTTAGAGGATGTGAGAGATGGATGAATAGTAAGTGATTTTGTTCCTAATGGGGAAATGGGGTGATGTGATTATGAGTGTAGAGTTAGCTGATAACATTTGTAATGGATTGGAAGGTGTATTAGCACAAGTAGAAACAAGATGAGGTGGTTGATACAGCACTTTTTTGTATTATGAATTAATGATGATGATGATGATAATGATAATGATGTCAAAAGAATGAATGTCTCCATCTGGCATTGATTGAATATGTAATTTAATTCCATATTGGATATACTACTCTATATGATTCTATATTTATGTATGGATGAAATTGATTGATTCTACTACTTCCCATATATACACAACAATGACAGCATTACACCAGTAACAGTAGTAGTAGTGTCTCAATTATTGGATTTACGGCATATAATTCAGGGCCGGACTGATTAAGTTGTCAGCTTCATTAACAATCTCTCATTTTTATCTTCAATATTCTCGGAAATGAACTCAGTCAACCGGGATCGGGATGTTACAAGTTAAAAATGGTCGGGGTGACAGAAAACTACGTGCTAAAAATTGTGGCAGGTCAGGTCTAAATCCCAACCCGCGCCGAGTAAACTCTTATCCCATGGAGATGGAGATGGAGATGGAGACTGATAGTTGCATAACATACCCTAGCTAGGCGACAAAAATTCAACACAAGGAAAAACACACTCCATAACCATACTTGATTACACCATAACCATAACCATAACCATAACCATAACCATAACCATAACCATTATTACAGTAACAAGACACTAGTAGCTATCTAGTAGCTCATTACTCACCCTCTATTGACCCTCAACCAACACAAATTACACATTTCAACAAACAAAACAGAGCACAACAAACACACCAAACCCATACTATCCACTTCACCATAGCATAGCATGCAAATGAGTAGTAATTAGGAGGAGGAGGAGTTGGACTGGATTGGACTCAAGCGACCTTGACCTCGATAGTCTTAGGCTTCTTGGGCTCAGGAGGAGGAAGCTTGTCGACAGTGACAGTCAGCACCCCATCCTGACACACCGCACTAATGCTCTCCATATTCGCATTCTCAGGCAGCGCAAACTTCCTCATCAACTTCCCAGCCCTCCTCTCCATCTTCAGGTACCTCACCCCCTGCCCTTGTCCCTGTCCCTCCTCCTCCCTCTTCCGCTCCCCGCTGATCACCAGCACGTTCTCGTCCTCCACCTGCACCTTGATGTCCCCGCTCTTCAGCCCCGGCATGTCGATTATGAACTTGTACGCCTGCGGGTACTCCTTCACGTCCGCCGCCGTCCGCGCCATCGCCCGCGCGTCTCGCACGTACGACTCCGCTCCGCTTGACGGCTGCTTTGCCGCCGCCGCCGCCCCAAAGTCGTCCGCGTCCAGCAGGTGGTGGAGGGTGTTGATGATCGGCGTGTCGAGCCCCATCAGCCGGAAATCCATCTTTCTTCTCTTGCTTAGAGGCTGAATTTTGACACACTACTTACTTTGATTGATAGATTGTTTTCTGTGATCGAGTTGCTTGGATTGTTGAATGTTGATGATGACTGAGGAATGTTGATGGGAGTATGTATATAAGCAGGGAGCGGGGGATGGAATGAAGTTTCTAGAGTGGGGAAAGAAGGGGGTATGTATATTTGTTCTAGGACGTTCTCGAGTTTTTGTTTGCGGAAGCTTCGGGAGTATGTGAGAATATTTCACGATTGCTTTTTTTAGTCACTCCGGTTTGTGAACCTGAATAAAATCTGAAGAAAAGTTTATTTAGGAAGTGCAATGATAAAGATAGTAAGTCTATTCGTTCATGTTTTATTAGTAGATGCATAGGTTAATGATAATTTTGTTTTGTACGAGGTACATTTCATTTCGTTCGTATCTTTATTTACGTGTTATTAAAAATCCTACAAATCTTTTATTTATTCAAAGAACAATCAATATGGTGGTGTAGGTGACATAATCAAATAGTATAGATTTGGTATAGGTTGATGTCATGATGACATCACCTTGAAAAAACTACCACTCTTTTGATAATTTTCTTCAATAACCACTCCATCAAATAGAATAGTTATCTTCTAAAACCTGTCATATATCATAAAAAAATGGTTTGAAACAAACTGCTCCTTATATTTTGCTTAAAAAAAACTACCCCCATTAGATGGAATAGTTATCTTATAAAAACTGTGATATCTCATGAAAAAACGGTTTGAAACAAAATGTTCCACTTCCCCCTTTTCATTCGAAAACCCTCATTTTCTTTTCCATCATCTCTCGATCGCTCTACTAGACAACCATAAGTATCTACCACACAAATTTTTAAGCAATATGACAATTGACTATGCTCACTACTTTGACCTTGAATGAAATTCCGAAAATTAACACAATAAGTTGACATGAAATATTTCTCACGCTTAAATAGGTTATTTTTTTGGAATCGATCGGTTTTTTTTCTCGGTTTGTTAATTCAGCATTATCATCCGTGATTTAGTGATTGATCAGTTTCATTAATGCGTGCAGTATTTTGATGTCATGATTTAACTGAAAATCTACGTTTTTTTATTTGCATCTGCAAAATTAGACCTATCAAATGGGTCGGGGCGATCGGATTTCGCGTTCGGGTAAAATACGGTTAAGATGTATTCCAAGTTTGGAAAATAAGGATTTTTAACGGGTTTCAGGCCGGATTTCGTTTCAAATACGAGTTATTAACGCATTTTGAAAACGCTAATTGTTTTTTTTTTTTTTTTTTTTTATCGTAAATACAATTTTATTCTTAATTTTCTTAATTATCTAATTTAATATATGATATTAGTAAGAATAAACATGTTTTGTTTAATATATATATTAATATACATTGATGTAACATTTATATAGTGTGGACATGACATAGGTCCACCCCGACGCGGCCACGCGCGGGCTTGAGGAGGCGAATGAATCTCCATATGAGATGGTCAAATTGAAATTTAAATCGAAGTAGGAGTCGCCACCGAATTTTGTGGTTAACCGTTCGAGCCCACTCTATGTCGTAGTGGGCCGTATACAAAATACGGCCCATTTTCGAAGTCAGAGTTTATTGGGCTCGTCCCTTTGCATATCGATACCGATGTCGACTGGGCGGTTAATCGTATATTGAATGACTCTCGTTGCCAATGGTCTCGGACATCCGGAAACCACGGTTCTGAGTAAGGGGTGAGGGTACATGTTGGGAAGTTCACTAAAAACACCCAACCCCGCCCGCACTTAGCGGCCTTTACTAGGATATCGTTCGTTTTTGGTGTACACGGGTTAGTTCGACGGTTGAATGATATGCAAACATTATTTTCCTAAGCATGTGAGAAAAATAAAGTGGGTTGCTAAGTCGTTTAATGCATATTAAACTAATAACGTCAAAGTTATTTTTGCATGTGAGTTCGTTTTAGTCTAATAAAACGATAAAATAAATAAAAATCTACAAACACGAGAAAATGAGTTAGTAACGGTCTGTGAAAATAATATAGCAAATAAATATACGAGATCGAAAAAAATAAATATTAATCGAAATCTGGAAAATATTGTTAAAAACGATGTTTTGTATAAAAAACGAAGTTCAAAAAATAATAAAAAAAAACGAGAAAAAGGGGCGTCGAGGCAGCCGGCCGCGCGGCTCGCCCGGGATGCCGGCGAGTCGCGTGTCGGTCTGATTTTTGAGACGATTTTCGAAGACTCGACGTTTTTATTAAACCGCGAACAAATATTGCATAATTCGCACTCGATCTAATATTTTCGATATTCGTTATATTTAATAGTTGACTACGAAATCAATATCAAATATTCGGAATAGTTTTAGAAAAGATGTAAATTTTGAAATCGTTTCGTAGAATAAATAAAATAAAACGAACGAAGAAAGCTAAAAAAACGACTCGGATTTCAGGCCCGTGCGCGAGTCGCCTGGGTGTGGCGCGACTCGCGTACGGGTCTGTCCGATTTTATTTTTTTGTTCGAAATTGCTAATTTTGATAAATCGCGTACAAAATATGAATTAATTTGATTCGATTCATGCTTTCGATATTCGTCGTACCCGATATTCGATTATGAAATCGATATCGAGTATTCGGAATGAATTAAAAAAAGGTTTTGTAAAAAAGATAAAAATAAAAGTTTGAACGAAAAAAAAGAAAAAGATGTAGCGACTTTATATCGTCGAGTTTTGATTTAATTCCTTTTGTTACAACATTCAACTATAGAGTTGATATTGCATCTTAAGAATGTTTGTTAATATGAAAATAGTTTTTGATAATATCGATATTAGAAAAATATATGCGATGAACGACCCATATTAAAATATGAAACGACCGAAAAAAACTAAAAAAAAAAAAAGAAAAACGTGAGAAAGAGAGAGAAAGGAAGAAGAATCGGGTTTGATCTACACCCTCAACCTACATGCTTTGCGTTCTCGGTATAAGGCTCGTCGGACGGTGGCTTAGGCACGGGAGCGTCGAGATGATGCGAGTGAGTTAAGGTGTCGGTTTTTGGAGCGTTTTTGTGTGTGTGTGAGGCGTGGGTTCGGCCGAGTGACGGGACGGATTCGTTGGTTTTTGGACACTATTTCGGTATTCCTTCGGATGCGGATTTCGAGATTGTTTTTGCTATAATAATCGTGTATGAGTTGCTGAAGTATTGTGTATCAAAACTGTTGTTTTTTGTGTCAGATATAAGGTCCTATTTATAGGAACCGAGGTGGTCTTGTTTGTGTGACAAGAAATACCGGTTTGGATAGGAAATACGAGAGTTCGTAAGGGAATAAACTTCTCGTTTCTTGGTGAAGAAGCCAAAAGTCTCGGCTGGTGGGGAGGTATTTCGGCTGTCCTGGGGTATCTTGGCCGAGTATTTTGATGCTCGGTCGATGTCTGATTCGGTTTCCGGATAGAATTCCTACTTGAGATCGAATTCTATCCTTAAACGGATTTGTTTAATATTATTCGAAGCTGATTTTTTTGGTGTTTGAGTCCGAATCAGCCGTGTAGTGTCACGGCCAGCTCGTGTGACTCGGGAAAAAATATCTTTGACCGGGTTTGACTCGGTCGCTAAAAGACGGTTTTACCCCTGGTGCCGGAATCGACCCAAATTAGTCTTATTTGACTCGAAACGACCCACTGGGCCTGGATTTGAGGTTGGTTTAGTAAGATTTGTACTCCGTAATAAGCCTAAACCAAATGTCCATGATTTCAATCCCATATCCGAGTCCATTAAAGCATGTTAGCGTCCTATCATCATCGGGTGTTCGGCGGGACCTACTATAGACACCTGGCGGTCAAAATGTGGGTGTCTACAGAGCCCCCACTCTGACTGAGGCTTGGACAAGGCGAAAGTCAGAGTAGCTACTAGGCCAATCGAGGATTAAGACCTGGCAGACTTCCGATTGGGTCGTTTAGAGTCCATTAGACTTGCGTGAAGGGCTCGCCAGCCATAAGATAGAAATCATACCTGGATAGATGTCTTATAACGGCGCGGGGACTTTCTACTAAAAAAGTCTTGGGTTTGTCTGTTTGCAGACAATCTCAATCTTGAAATTGCGTGGGAGCCTCTATTAGAAGCTGCGGATGTACCTCTTACTGATACATCCGATTCCTCAGCGAAAATGTTGCTTGAATTTTCACTGAGAACTTTGAGAATTCTCCGGGAGTCTTGGGATACCTGTCTGTTTTGCATGCAACATACAGATAAAACATCGACTCGTGTTGGGGAAGAAAAATGATTTTTGGGCTGATTTTTTTTTGGAAAAAAAAAAACCGAATTTTTTGAAAATGGCGGAATTTTTTTTTGAAAAATTTGGAAGAAAAGGAATGTTTGGGATGACTTGATTCCTGATCAGATTCTGACACGGATTCCTAAAAATCTGGTTAGGCCTGTATGCCTAAGAGAAGTAGGGAATACTGCAAAAAATCCCTATTCCAGGGGTGACTAGGAGAGGAAATTTCTCTATTATAAATAGAGAGTTCTTGCCCCTAATCTTCTCATATTCCAACCTGAAGTAATTCCTTCTCATCTTAAAAATCCCTTTAGATTTTTTTTAGATAAAAGAAAACCTTCTGCAATGGGTATTGAACATCTGACCGCGATGCTTCACGCGTGGGCCCAAGATTTTCGAGATGGAGATAAGGTCCAGCTAACTCAGATGGGAATTGTGGCTTTGTTCCCGCTCCAGCGACTTAAGGTGGATACCCATTTCCTGGATGCTTGCTTGACCTTTTGGGATACTACCCATCATGTTTTCGCCTTTCCCCGGGGAGAGATATGTCCCCTTCCCGAAGAGATTGCAGCTGTAGGGGGTTGGTGCCCTATTGCTCATCCTGCTATTCCTCCTTTTTATCCTGATCCAAGGAGGAGGCTGAGAGACTTTCTGGGGTTGTCTCATGCTGAGACTTCCCGTATGGTTAAGGGAAATTATGTTTCCCTGTTTGACCTTGCTGATAAATTTATGGATCCCAATGGTCCCAGAATTTCTTCTATCCACAGGCGTAGGGCCTTTGCCTTCTGTATGCTGCATCGATACGCTTTCGAAGGTCGGATGGATGCTGACTCATGTCTAGGCGAGATCAAGCTAATCAGCATAGTGGATCAAATGGAGGCAGGTTACAGCCCAGCCTGACTGATAACTGGGGAGATCATCATGGGCCTAGATGCGAGGAGATTTGATCCAGATCGGCAATTAACGGGCGGCATTCGTCTTCTGCAGGTATTTGACCCTTTTTTTTTTCTTCTTTTTTTTTCGAAAATTTTTTCGAATTTTTTTTTTATTTCCGGAATTTTTTTTTGATTTTTGATTTTTTTTTTTGAATTTCCGAAAATTTTTAATTTTCCGAAATTTTTTTTTGAATTTTTTTCGGAATTTTTTTGATTTTTTCGAAAGTTTTTGACTTTTCGAAAATTTTGCAGATTTGGTTATCCGAGCGCCTGTCAATTATAGAGCCCCCGGCGAGCATATCCAGATATCGAAGCTGTCAGATAGGCTCACGGTCTCGACGAATCAGCTCCAATCATCTCATAAATCGGAAGTACTGGGACGAGGAGTTAAAATTCCATGGGGGGCCCTTGATTAGGTGGAACGTGATCTGGTGGTTCCTCTCGAAGATGACGGGCCTAGCTAAAAGAGATAAAGCCCGTTACCTAGTGATTTTGTCCTTGGACTGGACCGTCCATATTTACCCGGATCGTCTTCTAAGGCAGTTTGGTTCATTTCAGCAGATTCCCGAAACTAAAGCAATTATTAGCGTTTCGGTCAATTGACGGACGCTATGTGTGACACATGGTTACAACGCTGGTTTACCCGGGTCATGTGGACTATACCTCGCCCTTGTCAGACCGCTTGGGTTTCTGAATCATATTTTAAATGGGCTTCTGAAGAATCTAAAGAGGCCCGTGAAGCTTTAAAGACCGATGAGGCTTTTGACTTAGCCCGTAGAGAATCGGTGAAGGATAATAGATGGTTCTTTGAAGAAGAAACTCCAACTACCTTTGTCGGGCCGGAGTCAAGTTCTAAGTCAAAGACTAAGACTCGAGCTAAAGAGACTGGTGCTAGTGACTTAGAGAGAAGGCTCGGACCTAAGCTAGCGGTCCGAGACAGGCTTGGGCCGCGGGAACGGCTACCCGAGAGGGCACAGATCCGGCTTGGGCCGACCGAGGTGACCGGGGAATCAAGTTCGAAGAAACGAGCCCGGGTTAAGGAGATTCCCTTGGTGATTCGGGAGCGTTCCCCTCCACGCCGACGTCGGTGGGCCGAAAAAGAGACTAAGGACAAGGGAAAGGGAAAAATGCCTTGGATTTTTTATTATTTAAATATTAGTACTATTTGTGTGTTGTTTTTTTTTGGATTTTTTTTGTAATTGAAATTTTTTGAAATAAATAAAGGAAGTTTATTAGAAACCGTTCCTGTTTTTTCGATTGCAGTGGTTGTGCCTTTTTGAGGGGCTGCCTACGTATCCACAAATAGCGGAATCAAACCAAACGTAGTTCAGACTTTAAATTGCAATTTCGAAATACATCAAGACTATTGGTTCATGATGTTTATAACAGTAGAATAAGTAATTCTAGCTTTTGACTTGTCTTTAAAAGATGTTTTTAATAAACTTTTGCAAATGACATTGAGAGAAACGGGTTAAGGGTAATAACGCTTCAGCTGGTCCAGGTTAGTTGGGTTGACAAACTCATTCCCGTCCAGATCTGTTAGCATCACTGCTCCACCCGATAGGATCTTCTTTACCAAATAAGGTCCGGCCCAGTTAGGTTTGAACTTTCCCCTTGGATCTACTGGTAATAAAGCTCGTATGGACTTGAGAACTAGATCTCCTTCTTTGATATTCCTGGGCCTTACCCTTTTGTTGAAAGCCCGTTGGATTCTTTTCTGGTAGATCTGTATGTTATTAAGGGCACGAGATCGCCGTTCGTGGAGAAGTACTAGCGAGTCGTATCGTGCTCGAACCCAATCGGCTTCTGGTACTTGACTTTCGAGTAGGATTCTGAGTGACGGTACCTCCAGCTCGATAGGTTGGACCGCTTCCATCCCGTATGTAAGGTAATACGGTGTTGCCCCTATCGCAGTACGAATCGAGGTTCGATACCCCCAAAGGGCAAATGGTATCTTATCGGGCCAGTCCCGATAATTGTCAGCCATCTTTTTGAGTATGGTGACTATGGTTTTGTTAGCTGCTTCTACCGCTCCATTGGTTTGGGGTCGGTAGGGTGAAGACGTATGTCTTTGGATCTTGTATTTGGCTAACAAGGCTGCCGTCTCGGCCTGAAAGTGGGTTCCGTGGTCACTGATGAACTCATGAGGGATCGCATATCGGCATATTATCTTGTTTTGGATAAATTTGGCAACGCGGCTGGCGTTGAGAATACGGTAGGATTCAGCTTCGACCCATTTGGTGAAATAGTCGATTGCTACCAAAATGAAACAATGTCCTCCGGTTCCCGATGGGTTTATCTTTCCGATTATATCGATTCCCCACGTCGAAAATGGCCAGGGTGACGTCATGGTATACAGCAGGGATGGTGGCATGTGCTGTACATTAGCGAAAATCTGGCAATTATGGCAATGTCTGACATATAGCTGGCAATCGGTTTCCATGCTGTTCCAGTAATATCCGAGTCTCATGATCTTCCGGACTAGCATCTGGGCGTTCATGTGAGGACCACACTCGCCGTCATGTACTTCAGCCATGACCTTTTCAGCATTACCTTTGTCGACACATAAAAGGAGAGCCCCTGTGGTGTCTTTTTGTAGAGTTGCCCGTCGTCGGTACGGACAAACTGGGTTGCTAGCCTACGCAAGGCCTTTTTGGCTCGATTATCAGCTCCGGGTGGATACTCCCCGGTTGTCAAATACATCTGGATTGCCTTGTACCATGGCTCGGGATCGGGTATTTCGATATCCTCGATATCATGGATATATGCCGGCTCGGACCGTCTTTCGACGCAGATCGGCATGCTGGTCATATGGTCGGGCATATTTAGTAAAGATGCCAATTTTGAAAGTGCATCTGCGAACTGATTTTCTTCCCGAGGCAGATATATATATTCTACCTTTTGGAATTGTTTCTCGAGATCCCTTACTCGTGCCTGGTAGGCCACGAGATTGGCATTTCGGGTTTTCCATTTTTGGAGCGCTTGGTTAATGACCAGTGATGAGTCTCCGTGTACTCGGAGGTTTGTGACCCCTAAATCGGCGGCGGCTTGTAGCCCGTGGATGCATGCTTCATACTCAGCGGCGTTATTGGTGACGTCAAAGTCCAATTTGATAGATACGGGAGTATGTTCCCCTCTTGGCGAGATTAGGAGGATTCCGACCCCAAATCCTCGGAAGTTGGATGCTCCGTCGAAGTATAAATCCCATGTCTCGGTGTCGGTATGGAAAATATCTTCATCTGGGAAGGACCAAGTGTCGGTGTGTCCTTCTTCGGTTACGGGACTGTCAGCGAGAAATTCGGCTACTACTCGGCCCTTGATGGCTTTCAGTGGTACGAATTTTAGATCGAATTCTGCCAACATCAGGGTCCATCTTGATATTCTGCCGTTGAGAATGGGCTTTTCGAAAAGATATTTGATCGGATCCATCCTTGACAGTACCTGTACCTCATGGCTGAGCATGTAATGTCAGAGCTTTTTAGTGGCCCAGACTAGTGCTAAACACGTATTTTCGAGCATGGTGTATTTACACTCGTACTCTAAAAACTTTTTGCTGATGTAGTATATTGCTCGTTCTTCGGAGTTTACCGTTTGAGCTAACATAGCCTCCATGGCTGTCTCTGTCGTGGTTAGGTATAACGACAAAGGTAAACCGTGCTGAGGTGGCATTAGGACCGGCGGTGAAGACAAGATTTCCTTGATTCTGTCAAAGGCTGCTTGACACTTGTCGTCCCATAGTAACCGTTCCCCTATTTTCAGCTTCTTGAAGATCGGTTCACACACCATGGTTAGTTTTGAAATGAACCTGCTGATATATTGGACTTTTCCGAGAAAACCTTTTATCTCCTTTTCGGTCTTAGGAGGTTGCATCTCGGTGATGGCCTTGATCTTAGCTGGATCGACTTCGATACCGCGTTGGCTGACGATGTGACCCAGTAATTTGCCAGAGGTTACCCCGAAACTGCATTTCTGAGGGTTTAGTCTCATGTTGTATTTGCGTAATCGGGTGAAAAATCTTCTCAGGGCGGTGATGTGACCGTCCCTGTGCTTGGATTTGACGATCATATCGTCCACGTAAACTTCCACTTCTTTATGCATCATGTCATGTAATAAAGTCGTGGCGGTTCGTTGATAGGTGGCCCCGGCATTAATGAGACCAAATGGCATGACGGTATAGCAATAAGTACCCCAAGGTGTAATGAAGGTGGTCTTATCCATATCTTCCTCTGCCATTTTTATTTGATTGTACCCGGCATACCCGTCCATGAATGATAGAAGGGCATGATCAGCCGTGTTGTCCACCAGTATATCGATGTGTGGCAACGGGAAATCGTCTTTCGGGCTCGCCTTGTTAAGATCCCGAAAGTCCACGCAGACACGCACTTTACCGTCTTTTTTAGGGATCGGTACGATGTTTGCAACCCAATCTGGATACTCGGAGACTCGTATGAACCCAGCCTTGAATTGTTTGTCGACTTCCTCCTTGACTTTGAGGGACCATTCGGGCCTCATGCGTCGGAGTTTCTGCTTAACCGGTTTGAACCCTTCCTTGATCGGTATATGGTGCTCGGCTATTTCGCGGTCTATCCCCGACATGTCCTTGTAGGACCATGCAAAGACGTCTTTGAACTCTTGAAGGAGATCGATGAATCGTTGTTTCTCCCTGGGATCTAAAGATAACCCTATCTTAAGCATCTGAGGTTCTAAGGTTGTTCCCACGTTGATAGATTCGGTTTCTTCGATAACCGGATTGCGGGATTCCCTCTGCTCTAGTTGCTCGATCAGATGTGGAGGTAAGGATACCTGTTCGTCGGGTTTCTCAATGTCATTGCATAGAATATTTTGAAAATTTAGGAATTTTTGAAAATGAGACAAGTCGTAAGCAGAACGGTTGTTATTATTCATAAATTGAGAGAAAAGCTCGAAAAGAGCTGCCATCTGATCGCTAGTCAGTGGTGGGATAGGCAGGGTGCCCAGGACAGACCCCGAAGCACCAGGAAAAACTAAAGGGAGAGGGGGAGTTACAGGACCGACCCTAGCACCGGACTCACTAGACTCGATCTCAGACTCTGACTCGGACTCAGACTCAGACTCAGACTCAGATTCTGGCATTTCTCCTTCCTCTGTGATAAGCTTGAAAGTCCTTCCTTGACTGTCAATCCACTTGACAGTCTTTCTCCAGGCTCTCTTACCTGTCCCGGATCCAACATCCGAGATCAGTTTGGATGGATCGAAGGTGCGGCTGCGGAGAATGAGGCTGACTAGCTCCTCCTTCGGTGTCGGGGTCGCGAGCTCCTCCCCAAAAAGTAGTCCCAGCGCGGGCTCGACATTCTTAGCCTCTTCGGACTGGATAAGGGCGAAGATGTCGTCGGGTATGTAGTTGCAGACCTGGGCCAAGTGGGTCCCAGGGCGTGTGGTTGGAGGCCGATATAGGCCCGTTTGGACGGACTCGAACACCGGCGTGACGAAGATGACTTTACCGGCTCCGGTTTGGCCCATATTTTCCGGGGTCAGGGTGTAGCCCAGACCGGTTTGAATTCTCCCGTTGTCAAGGACTTCAAGGATTTTTCCTGCAGGGAGATCGGGCCTTGATGTGACCCCTGGTAAGAAGCCCAGATTTTGTAACATCCGGTCCATGCTAACAGTAAAGTAGGGTCGGAAAAGGTATTCTTCTTCGATGGCCCCTATGAAGTCGAACCCCCAAAGATCGGTGCGGTCCGAGGTGTTGCAGTTGGCCACAGTCATAGGTGTGGCTTCTAGAGTGATGACGGTATCGTGCAAAGGTAGCTTGATTTTCCGATGCAGAGTAGAGGACACAGCCCTGGTCGAGTGGATCCAGGGTCTTCCTAGAAGAAGGTTAAAGGAAGAGGTTACGTCAATTACTTGAAATTCCAACTCTTTTTCTATTGGGCCTGTTATGATAATGAGTTTCACGGCCCCGGCTACGGACTTTGGACTCCCGTCGAAAGCCTGAATAGTTTGAGTTGTAGGGATGTAGTCGGCCTCGGTGATACCGAGGGCTTTGGCGGTCCTTAAGGGAAGGACGTTGACTGCGGACCCGTCGTCAATAAGGGTCATGGGCAGATATTTTCCACGGCAGATTACCGTGATGTAGAGGGCCATGTTGTGGGCTGGCCCGAATGATGGCAGATCAGCATTGGAGAAGGTGATGAGCGGGCCTTCTTCTTTTGCTTTCCCCTTTAGGTGGGGCAGAACCGTGGCTACCATTTCAGCTGGAGAAGCCATAGAGTCGATCTTGACTTGATCGAGGGCCTTAGTGAGTGCCTCTCGATGTTCCTGAGAGCTAACTAGGAGTTGCCATATAGAGAGGTCAACTCGAGTCTTGCTTAGCTGCTTTACCAGAGCCTTTTCAGTAGTTGGCGGCTCCTCCGGGACAACCTCCGTTTTGGGCGATGGTTCGGTGATGATGAGGGCTTGACTGCTGGTTAAGGCTTTGGACTTAACCTTCTGGATCTCCTCGGATGTGATAGGGACTGCTTCTCCCTTAGTGAGATAGACGTCGTCTTCGTCGTCACACCAGATCCCGTTGATTTGTGAGATAAATGGGGAAATGAGGTGTGAGCAGTCTATAACCTCTCCGGCGAAGATAGTGTGAATGGCCAATGGGTTGTCCTTGTTGTTGGGCTTGCCTCCGGGTAAAGGGATTTTCCCGCTTTCAATGAGATCCTGGATAAGATGCTTCAGTTTCCAGCATTTCTCGGTATCGTGTCCCTTACCCTGATGGTATTTGCAGTAGGCTTGGGCGTCGTAGAATTTGGAGCGACGCTCAACTGGAGGATCAGGTGTTGGGCCTATCGGGGCGATGAGGCCTTTTGATGAAAGCCTTTGTAAGGCATTTGCATAGGTAGTACCTATGTCGGTGAACACCCGGGGCGGCGTATTCTTCTTGGACGGGTTATCAAGTAGATTTACCTCGTCAAAAATGCTACGAGTGGCAGCGGTGGATGCGGGCTTGCTTGTTGATGAGCTGGCCCCTTGGTATCCCTTGGTGGAGGTCTTAGTGAGGCTTTCCATCCTTAGATCATCCTCAATTCTCGTTCCCATTTCAGTTAGAACCGCGAAGCTACGTATGATGGCGTACCGGAGATGGATCCGGTAGGCGGGCAGGAGATTCTTGACAAAGGCCTCAACCAGGACTTTTTCACTGGGCTTATCGACCAGTTTGACACTTTCAGCCCTCCAGCGTTGAAGGTACTTTGTAAATCCTTCCTTTGGTTCCTGGGCCATTACTTCCAGGGTGCGCATCGTGGTTTGGATCTCCGTGTTATCGGCGTAGTTCCGGGCGAATTCCGTTGGTACGTCGTCCCAAGACTTGTATTTCTTGGAATCAAGCCTATAGAACCAGGCTCTTGGGTGCTTCTCTAGCGAGGAGGCAAACAGATGCTTGAACATGTCTGACTTGACTCCTTTTAGGGCCATAAACTCTTTGAAGGCCCGGATATGTAATACCGGGACTTCTGTTCCGTCGAACATCGGGAGGCCCGTCAAATTGAGATTGGCGGGCAATTGGTCGGTCAGGGGAGAGTAAGTTCGAGCATTCTCCGTATGGATCGAGTTGTGGGTCGACAAATGGAACTGCTCTTGCAGTTTGAGGACTGCGCTAGTCAAATCGGCTAATGGCCCATGAGCTTCATCTCCGTCCTTGGGCTTGTCTTGTTCGATGGCGCTAACCCGGGTAACAATGGCGATCTGATCACCCCTAATTCGGTCAAGTTGCTTTTGGATCTTGGCCAACGAAGTGTTCAGTTGATCAATAGCGTCCTTAGTCATGGTTCGGGTGTGAGGTGGCCTGTCTGTAAGAACACCGTGTAATCAGAATCGGACCCAGATCGAAAGGTGCATCCCGAGAAAAACGACTAGACTCGGAAACGGACTAAAAAACCGACTTCTAGACGGGTGACTCATGGACGGTGGGTTTTCTTTAGGATTTCGGCAGAGTGGGCCTAGTCCCGTGTGAAGAAAGACCTACGTGTGAGCTAATCCCCAGACTTTGGACTCGATTGTGTAAGTGGGCTTCCCTTTGTAGGAGTTTGTCCTACGTAGGTGGGCCGTGCCTTGACTAATAAGGCGGACTTGGGATGGGGTGGAAACCCGTGATGTAAGATCGACGGAGTTTCGACGCTATAGACTCTTACTACTTATGACAAGACCCGACACTGCTAAATACGGGAAGTCCTAAGAAGAAGAAGGTTTGAAAAGAGGATTTGAATTTGGAAACCGAGCAAAGTCGGGTTGGACGGCCCGATCTTTTTTGAAAGTCGGAAAAAAGGTTTATCGGACCGGGATTTGAGAATATTTTGAAAAGTTTGGGCAGCATACCGGCTAAAAATAGGCTATTTTGAGTCAAAATCATAAGTCCTAAATTCGGTAGCTTTCCGGGTTTTGAAAAATGGATAGTTTTCGAAAAAGATGCAAGTTTTTGAAAATGATGGTTTTTGAAAAGATGAGACACGGACTAGGTAGCACGTAGTCACGGAATAGTATAACGACACCATGTATGCTCTTAGTCTAAGTCTCGGTCGGTCTAATAGGGTCTATACCAACAACGATGGCTTTCTCGTACTGAGGACGGACTCCCTAAGCCGAGTGGGTCTTAGGACATGCCGCAAAACCTAAACGAGTTCCACCATCGATGTCTTTAGTGGGTCCAAGTAGGAACGCACCGTGGTTTAGTGGGACGTCGGTCACAAGTAACCGGCCCGGGAAAGATTGGGTTATGCATGGCCCATTGAACTAAAACGTGTACATTACTATTCGAACGATTTCTTTTCGAGTCTCACCCTAGGGATGCCGATGGTAAGTGACTCATCAGTTAATCCCCAGCGGAGTCGCCAAATTGTGGACATGACATAGGTCCACCCCGACGCGGCCACGCGCGGGTTTGGGGAGGCGAATGAATCTCCATATGAGATGGTCAAATTGAAATTTAAATCGAAGTAGGAGTCGCCACCGAATTTTGTGGTTATTCGGAACCGTTCGAGCCCACTCTATGTCGTAGTGGGCCGTATACAAAATACGGCCCATTTCCGATGTCAGAGTTTATTGGGCTCGTCCCTTTGCATATCGATACCGATGCCGACTGGGCGGTTAATCGTATATTGAATGACTCTCGTTGCCAATGGTCTCGGACATCTGGAAACCACGGTTCTGAGTAAGGGGTGAAGGTACATGTTGGGAAGTTCACTAAAAACACCCAACCCCGCCCGCACTTAGCGGCCTTTACTAGGATATCGTTCGTTTTTTGTGTACACGGGTTAGTTCGACGGTTGAATGATATGCAAACATTATTTTCCTAAGCATGTGAGAAAAATAAAGTGGGTTGCTAAGTCGTTTAATGCATATTAAACTAATAACGTCAAAGTTATTTTAGCATGTGAGTTCGTTTTCGTCTAATAAAACGATAAAATAAATAAAAAGCTACAAACACGAGAAAACGAGTTAGTAACGGTTTGTGAAAATAATATAGCAAATAAATATACGAGATCGAAAAAAATAAATATTAATCGAAATCTTGAAAATATTGTTAAAAACGATGTTTTGTATAAAAAACGAAGTTCGAAAAATAATAAAAAAAAAAACGAGAAAAAGGGGCGTCGAGGCAGCCGGCCGCGCGGCTCGCCCGGGATGCCGGCGAGTCGCGTGTCGGTCTGATTTTTGAGACGATTTTCGAAGACTCGAAGTTTTTATTAAACCGCGAATAAATATTGCATAATTCGCACTCGATCTAATATTTTCGATGTTCGTTATATTTAATAGTTGACTACGCAATCAATATCAAATATTCGGAATAGTTTTAGAAAAGATGTAAATTTTGAAATCGTTTCGTAGAATAAATAAAATAAAACGAACGAAGAAAGCTAAAAAAACGACTCGGATTTCAGGCCCGTGCGCGAGTCGCCTGGGTGTGGCGCGACTCGCGTACGGGTCTGTCCGATTTTATTTTTTTGTTCGAAATTGCTAATTTTGATAAATCGCGTACAAAATATGAATTAATTTGTATTCGATTCATGCTTTCGATATTCGTCGTACCCGATATTCGATTATGAAATCGATATCGAGTATTCGGAATGAATTAAAAAAAGGTTTTGTAGAAAAGATAAAAATAAAAGTTTGAACGAAAAAAAAAAAGAAAAAGATGTAGCGACTTTATATCGTCGAGTTTTGATTTAATTCCTTTTGTTACAACATTCAACTATAGAGTTGATATTGCATCTTAAGAATGTTTGTTAATATGAAAATAGTTTTTGATAATATCGATATTAGAAAAATATATGCGATGAACGACGCATATTAAAATATGAAACGACCGACGAAAACTAAAAAAAAAAAAAAAGAAAAACGTGAGAAAGAGAGAGAAAGGAAGAAGAATCGGGTTTGATCTACACCCTCAACCTACATGCTTTGCGTTCTCGGTATAAGGCTCGTCGGACGGTGGCTTAGGCACGGGAGCGTCGAGATGATGCGAGTGAGTTAAGGTGTCGGTTTTTGGAGCGTTTTTGTGTGTGTGTGAGGCGTGGGTTCGGCCGAGTGACGGGACGGATTCGTTGGTTTTTGGATACTATTTCGGTATTCCTTCGGATGCGGATTTCGAGATTGTTTTTGCTATAATAATCGTGTATGAGTTGCTGAAGTATTGTGTATCAAAACTGTTGTTTTTTGTGTCAGATATAAGGTCCTATTTATAGGAACCGAGGTGGTCTTGTTTGTGTGACAAGAAACACCGGTTTGGATAGGAAATACGAGAGTTCGTAAGGGAATAAACTTCTCGTTTCTTGGTGAAGAAGCCAAAAGTCTCGGCTGGTGGGGAGGTATTTCGGCTGTCCTGGGGTATCTTGGCCGAGTATTTTGATGCTCGGTCGATGTCTGATTCGGTTTCCGGATAGAATTCCTACTTGAGATCGAATTCTATCCTTAAACGGATTTGTTTAATATTGTTCGAAGCTGATTTTTTTTGGTGTTTGAGTCCGAATCAGCCGTGTAGTGTCACGGCCAGCTCGTGTGACTCGGGAAAAAATATCTTTGACCGGGTTTGACTCGGTCGCTAAAAGACGGTTTTACCCCTGGTGCCGGAATCGACCCAAATTAGTCTTATTTGACTCGAAACGACCCACTGGGCCTGGATTTGAGGTTGGTTTAGTAAGATTTGTACTCCGTAATAAGCCTAAACCAAATGTCCATGATTTCGAGCCCATATCCGAGTCCATTAAAGCATGTTAGCGTCCTATCATCATCGGGTGTTCGGCGGGACCTACTATAGACACCTGGCGGTCAAAATGTGGGTGTCTACAGTAACATTTATATAGAAAGTACTTACATTTTGTTATTTGAAAATTGTTAACACATACGAGTATATGACAAACCTTGATTCGATTTATTGATTTTTTTTTATAATAATATTTTGATAAAAATATCATTTAAAACATTACTATTTCTTATTTCTTGAAATTTTGAAAATAAATAAATATTTCTTACTATTTTTGAAAAAAAATTGTCTATAATATTAAGTATTTTTTCGTTTACCTATTTTTGGGTTGGGTCACAGGTGCGACGAGTTTTTACCAAGAATATTTGGGTCATTATCGGGTCGAGTCACTTTCAGGGTCCGGTAAATTTCATATAGTTTTTTTGGGGTTTTTTACTGCGGTTTTCGGTCGGGTTTTCGCGTCGGGTCAGTTTTTGACACATCTGGTTGCATTACATTTTTTAACATGAACACATACTCTTGTGTTAGAGTTTTACCGTTCTACGCAAAAATTTTGGTAACATTGTGTAAAATGAGACGAATATATTAATAATCATCTATGCAAAATTTGCATGGGTTAACACTAGTTTGATAATCTTAATGTAGTTATTAAGATCTCACATGATTATGTTTTACGTTATATATTAGAAATTATATTCGAGATCATTGCACCCCATGAATAGTGTCAAAAAGTAAACGTAAAGAATTCACTGGGACGAAGGGAGTATACAATAAGACAATAAGTACATTTTTTTTTTCTATTTGTATATTCTTTAGACTATATTTATCTCCTGGTTTCCTTCATCAAGGTCCAACTCATATTAAATTATTTTTTTATTCGCAACCCATTTTATCAAACTTACACTAATTTTTCTACCTTTATCCGCACCTTCCTTCACCATGGTCCTACACATATACTTATATTAATTTATCAAACCATACAAACTTTTTTGTTTTTAGATTTACCACCAATTGAAAATGGACAAGTAATAAGGTGGAAGAGGTCATCTTCCCACCTAATTGAGCCAAAAGAAGGTTTGGGTCCAAATTTTTTATCATTATTAAACATGGTCTTAGATTAAACGTACCTTAGTGATATTTTTTATATTTGTGTGTTATTCACTTATGTCCCCTTTTATTTGTTTAGATAGCATTTTGAGAGAAAGAAAGAAAAAAAAAAAAAACTCCTAATTTCATCTCTCTCCGCCATCCCATCACTCCGGCCCACCGTGGAGACCACCACTCCGGTCATCTCATATGTTTTTCAGGTTTTTTTTTTCCAGTTTTCCTAAAAGATTATTAATATTTGTTTTTCAAGATTAAATTAAATTTAACTATAATTAATTAAAATTATAACAAAATAAAAAAGATGAAATTAATTCGATACTATTCGAATTAGAAAATACAATTCAAATAGTAATACAATTCAAATTAAAAAAGAAAAAGAAAAAAGTACTAGCTCTAAACCCTAAACCCTAAAATTTAATGTTATCCAATTAACCCTAAATCGAATACCATAATTAATGAATTGAAACTAACTTAAAATAAAATACTCCCTCCGGGCACTATTTTTTTGCTCCGTTTCATTAAAATACTTCTCACAAATATTAAGGTAATGGGGCAAAAAATAATATCCGGAGGGAGTATCGATTAACAAATCATGATCCATATTTAATTCGCAAATAATTGATGAAATCGATTTTAGAATTGACGAGAATTAATTTTAATAAAAAAAATTAGGGTTTAGTTTAGGAGGAAAATAATGAAAAAAAGAGAAAAAAAGATAATATTGAAAAATTTATGAAATTGTAGAGATGATTGAGTACCATACAATTATGAAAAAGTAACTCCATTTTTTTTATTAGGTTTGATATCTCAATTGTTACCTTCATAGACCGGCTCTCTCTATAGATCTACTCATTTATTATTGGGATATTTAATAGTAATAATTCTAACTATACCCCATCTTCTAATACTCCAAACTTTGTATAATATCAAAGTAACCCATACTATCTATCTACTCTTCTTATAACAAACCCGAGTAATTTATAACCTGCTAGTGTAGGTAAAAACTAACATGATGACCTATCACCCTCACCAAGCCCAATTACAGACACCATCACCATTACTCCTCTACCTCCGTCACACCCAGACTTCGACGCCTTCTCCATCTGACCACCATATCAAACACCTCGACTACCTAATTGCTCCATCCATTACCACGGGTCCAACACTACCACCGTCAAGTCGCCCCTCCTCATCTCCGCCCGATTTCCCCTTGACCACCACATCTGCTCCTCTGTCCAAGCGCACCGCCCCTTTGTTCGCCTCCTCCTCATCCTCAAGTCTTGTTGTGTGCCACCACCTTTACCTATCGTATATCACCATCGTACCCTCACCGAGTCACCGTACAACCTCCACCACATCTAAACCCCATTAATGGTTTTTTGTAGATTGAATTTATAAAACATAATGTTTTATAAATAAATTTGTATGAGAAGTTGAAAATGTAAGATCGAAAATTTTTCTGGGTAGTAGAACAGTGAATGGAAGTTGAGGAGTTATAAGGGGTATTAGCCGATTTAGCCCTATTAGGTGGTTGATCAATTTCAGCTTTGTAGGTGGGTCAAGAATCGAGCCAAGGGTGGCGCTATATGGTATGTACAAGGCGATGGGTTTTTGTTGTGGTGGTTAATATGGGTCGAAAATGGTGAATAGTGGATTAATCATGTTGAGTAGGTGATGATTGATGGAGATAAGGGAGTTTTGATGGAGATGGTGGATGATGGATTGCTGGAAGAGGAAATTTGATGATGATGGATTGGTAATTGGATATTGAGTTTGTAAAGAAATTTTGGGTAGTGACCTGCCAAGTAGGTAGTAGGTTATTGAGTTTAAAATGAGAAGATGAAGGTGATAGTATGTACTCCCTCCGTTCCAATCAATTCCTTACGTTTGCTTTTTCACACTTGTCGATGTACGTTTTCTTTTGTTTATATCTTTAGCTACGTATTTCTAAAAATTATAAAAATTTGATATTCATGATGCATTTGATTAGACAATTTAAACAAGATCTCACATGACTATTTTTTATCGTATATATTAAAAGTTATATCGATAATTCTTCTCATCTATGAATAGTGCATAATATTCAAATGCATGGAATTGATTGGAACGGAGGGAGTATTATTATGAGTTAAACTAAAGTGTGGAGTACTATGAGAAGGTGACAAACAGTTCGAATTATTCTTATTAAATAATCCTTTATTATTTAAATAAAATGTCATACTCCCTTCGTTTCAATGATTTCGTTCACCTTAAATGTGGCACATTTCTTAAGAAAAACAATAAAATAAGTAAAAATAGAGAGAGTAATCTAAGTGGGTCACCTAGATAAGAGAGAAGTATGATAGAAAAAAAAAGAAAGTGGAAGAAATCAAAGAAATAGTTGAAAAGGAAATGTGGAAGATATCAATGAAAAAGAGGGAGTATCTTTTAATCTCATTTAAGGAGTAATTTGGAAGACTCGTAAGACCCTTTTTTTTTCGGAACACTCGACAAATGGGATTGTAACACCCTGGCCCAAATCTAGAACCGAAAATGTTAATCGCGGTGCCTGCCAAACTTTGTACTGGTCCACATACCAACACGAGTCCTTTCCAACACATTTTGTCCTCACTTATGCACATTCCGGAAACCTTCTCAAGAGGTCACCCATCCTGAGACTACTTCCAGTCAAGCACGCTTAACTGCGGAATGGACAAACCGGAAAAGAAAGTGCACTTTGTTGATATGATTAGTACTTCAAATCCCCTTAAGCAAAACTCATAAATAGGATATCTTCAATCAATGTGGAGTGTTTCAGGGATTACATAGTATCAGTAGTCTCAGCTTGAAATAAAATCGATAGATATTCCAGAAGATTATCCATCCAGAAATGAGTCTCAATTCGACCATAAGAGTATGGAGCTAGCTCATGTGCCACTCTGTTGCATCGTCTAGGGATAAAAGACCACTACTCCTTAATTTCCTCCATCAGCCGAAAGAAATCGTTCCGTCCTCTTGTCCCGTGTTCCAAAGAGTCGACCACCTCCTTTCAGTCAGTTTCCATGGTGACACGTTGATTGCCCCTTCGCCATGCCTTATGCAAACTAGCCAACACAGCCTTCGCCTTCATTTCGCGTACTTCCCATCCTCCTCGCCTTCCCATGCTCCCTCCCCACAAGAACTGTCTCACCTTTCATCGACAAACAAACCCCAACCCAAAGCCCTTGTTCCAATTGCTAGCATCGCAATTTATCTTGACTCTCCCCCCTTCCGATTTTTTCCACCCTACCTCCTCCACAACCTTGCATGTTCCCCTGCCCGACACCTCCTCCCCTTCCCCTTCTCATCCTCCCCCGCCTGTTCCATCTCCTTCATGACATCCTCAACTCATTTGACAACTCTATACTCATTCATCTTGATCTCATCAAAGACCCATTTATTACGAACCTCCCACATAGCCCAACAACCTACCATAAGCTTCCCTCGATTTTCACCCTCCAGCTACCTCCGAACATCTTCCACCCACTTCCTCATCCCTTCATGTCCTTTTTTCTTCTTTGGCTCCACCCCTAACCCATCCCCCACCCACACCCCTTAACAAGGTGAAGACAAGTCTCCACCTCGCCAGAACAAATGGGACAAAGAACATTTCCCTGTTGCAACCGTCGGGCTATATTGAAGTTCGTGGGTAGAGCATCAGAGCAAAGTTGCCAAAAGAAAGATTTGATTTAGCTTTCTAAATGCAATTCCACAGCCTCTTCTCCTTAACATGGAGTATCAAATAATCAAAAGTAATAACTTGATGTTTTTCTTAACCAAAGATTCATCAAAGTATGGAGTACTATTATTATTCACTCCTTACCTATTATTATTATTATTATTATTATTATTATTATTATTATTATTATTATTATTATTATTATTATTTTATAAGCCGGAGCTTGCATTAATAACGAAACAAATTACAAGAAGTTAGTGGGTAGCCGATATACTATCTGGGCACCCACTCCCTTAGCAATAGCGAAGCTAAGTCTAGTAAAAATAAACGCCGCCGCGCGACCTCCCGCATCCTGAGCGATAGAGAATTTTTGAATCCGCTTGAGCAACGCAACAGCCTCTGCATCAAGCTCCCCAAGTGAAGAGAAGGAGAAAGGCAGGAACCCATAACCAGTCTTGGTGCACAAATCTCCGTACTTAGTGCACTTACGCTGAGCAGCGTCAACGACCGCACGACCAGGCAGAAAATCCGTCATCGCAGACTGAGTCAATGGGGACGACCCTGTCAGATCGACACACACATTGCGCCCCCTATCCCAGGAATACAGAAGTAAATCCGCTGGGCGAAGGGGCTTGTCGTGCCCATCAATCAAACCCACATCCACCTCTTTACCGGCTAAAATACCAGATCGGAAGCAGATATCCAAAAGGGTGTCGCGAACCAGGTTATGTCTATGCTTAATACCAACGGTACCAGCACACGACACAGCATGGTCCCCAAAAATGTCCCCAACACAAACCCGGGAGCATGTAGAACAAGGCTTAGGTACCGGGAACAAAGGGACACCCAACCGATAGCTAAGGACAGAGCGATAGGTCCTCCCATTCATGGTCTGCCCCAGCCCGGAGATGGGTACAGCGCGCAACCAGTCAGACGCGTGAGCACCCTGCAGAGACTTCCACGTACAATACCACCTCTCGCCGAGTCAAGGAGAAAACCGATTCTACCGAAGCAGCAACCTTCGTGAAATATATATCTGCCAATTTATTCATGAGTTTGGGGGCAGCGATCTCACTAGGATTACAGGAAAGGTCAGAACCGGTGGTTATTATTATTATTATTAGTAGTAGTAGTAGTAGTAGTAGTAGTATTAGTATTAGTATTAGTATTAGTATTATTATTATTTGATTTTGCCATTTTCTTCTGCCAAGTTAGGCGAATATTTTAAGTGTTACAAATAGACCTAAAAAAATGATCCGGCACGAAACCCCACCTGAAATACATCCGAAAATATCCTGAAATTATTGTCTGAAAATGACTAGACTCGTAAAACTCATATAGACCCCGACCAATATCAGTGTAACACCCCATTATTTTCCGAGTCGTTTATAAGGCGTTACTTTTCTATTTTATTTAAATCGGGGTTTTAAGTTTAAAAAGATATTTCGTTATCGACATAAAAATCACAATATTTTGGGTCTTTATAAAATAAAACGATTTTGAGGTTTTAAAAGTGGAGCTTTATTTTATCAACCGTCTTCATTTTGAGTTAGACTTGGACTCAAATAACAAAACAAGACAAAAACATGTTTATACCCTAAACCCCCCACGTATACCCTTTTTCCATCATCCCCATTTGTTCCTTAATCCCTCTGCCGCCCTACTCTTTCTTCCCCTGTCTTTTGATTCCCTTTTTCAACCTTTCGATCGCCGTCGATGAATTGAGGTCTTAATCCCGTCTTACCCCAGAACGTTTTGACATCTTTTTCATCTAAATTGTAAGTTCTTAACCAATTGTCCTATTCATCTTTATAATTAATTGAAATATGTCAAAATATTTTAAGTTTCAATCAGTTTCATACTTTCTTTATCTTTTTGGTTAAAAGTGTTTTCTTAACATAATTAACGATCATGTAAGTAATTAGTGTCCGGGTTGGTTTGGAATGGAGTCTCGAGTAATTTGAGGTAGTCTTTTTGTCAGTATATGTTCGTTTTGGCGGTCATTAGTATTTGGATTGTTTTAAGTTGATTATATCGAGACGAACACGACTTGTGTTATTGTGGAGAGTAGAACTCGATATTAATGGTGAATAATAGGGTTATGACGTGTTGGATGTTTTGGGTTGTGTTTGGGTTACTAGGTAATGAGTGGGAAAAAATATAATAATAATAATAATAATAATAATAATAATGATGATGATGATGGGAGGTCAGTGAGTATATAACAATGTCGTAAGAGTAGAGATATAAGTATGTATTGATGGGTTTGTCTTAGTTAATTATTGAGGCGATTTATATTATTTGTAGCTTGTGGGTTCGAGGTGAAGGAATTTTGGATTAAATATTAGCTTGGATTGTCCGTCTCGAGAGGTAAGGACGTTTTACCCTTTTCACATTTAAGTAAAGAGCATGTTCGGTTTAAATTATATTTTTAAAGCGGTTTTGTAAATTATTTTGTCAATAATGAATTTTATGATACTCTTAATATTTTGGATATTGAACTTGTGACACGAGTCACACATTGGTTTTGTTTTGGTAAAACTTTTTTGAGGTTATAACAGACTCTGGGAGCTCTGTTGGTCTAGTTGGTTTAAGGTCCGTTTACGACGTTCCTGGGACTTCGTCCCGAAACTGAACTCTTGGCCCGAGTTATATTTAAGTGGGGTATTGTGGATATGACATAGGTCCACCCCGACGCGGCCACGCGCGGGTTTGGGGAGGCGAATGAATCTCCATATGAGATGGTCAAATTGAAATTTAAATCGAAGTAGGAGTCGCCACCGAATTTTGTGGTTATTCGGAACCATTCGAGCCCACTCTATGTCGTAGTGGGCCGTATACAAAATACGGTCCATTTCCGATGTCAGAGTTTATTGGGCTCGTCCCTTTGCATTACGATACCGATACCGACATTATCGGATATCGTGTATTGAATGACTCTCGTTGCCAATGGATTCGGACATTCGGAAACCATGGTTCTGAGTAAGGGGTGAGGGTACGTGTTGAGAAGTTCACTAAGAACACCCAACCCCGCCCACACTTAGCGGCCTTTACTAAGATATCGTTCGTTTTTGGTGTACACGTGTTAGTTTGACGGTTGAATGATATGCAAACATTATATTCCTAAGCATGTGAGAAAAATAAATAAATGGGTTGCTAAGTCGTTTAATGCATCTTAAACTAATAACGTCAAAGTTATTTTAGCATGCGAAGTCGTTTTAGTCTAATAAAACGATAAAAAACAAATAAAAAAGCTACAAACACGTGAAAACGAGTTAGTTACGATGAATAAATCGAATAAAGATGTAAATAGAAAATATGCATGACTCGAAAAAGTTTTAATGACACGTGATGGATTAACACGTGTTGACCGAGGTCGAAAAAAGTATTTATCGAAATATGTCGCGAAAGTCGCATTTTAATATAAGGTTCGAAAAGAATTAAAAATAGAAAAGCGAAGAAACGAAAAAAAGGACCCGGCGAACCAGACTGTTGCGCAAGTCGCCTGACAGGCGCGCGACCCGCGTGGTGGCCTGCCGAGTTTTTTTTAATTTGTCGAAAAATCGTCAATTTTTATAAATCGCGTATAAATATGGATTAATTTATACTCGATTTATATTTTCGATATTCGTCGTATCCGATATTCGATTATGAAATCGATATCGAATAGTCGGAATGTTTTAGAAAAAGTTTTAAAAAAAGTTTGTTTTGAACGAAAAAGTGAAAAAAAGAATTTTGAACGAAAAAGATGTTAATTCTCTCCGCGTTTAAAATCATCGAATTTTGTTTTAAAAAGATGTAATGATTTTGTTAGCATCAACGAGAATTAATTAATTTAGTTCTTGTAGATACGATATTTGATTAGAGAATCGGTACCGTATTTTAAGAACGTTATATAAAAATAGTTTTTTGTAGTATCGATTATTAGTAATAAATAAAAATATGTGACGAACGACCCATATTAATAATACGAAACGTCCGACGACCCGTAAAAAAAAGTGACGGACGAAAAAAAGGAAAAAAGACGTGAGAGAGAGAGAGAGGAAGGAGAAGAATCGGGTTTGATTTACACCCTCAACCTACATGCTTTATTTTCTCGATATAAGGCTCGTCGGACGGTGGCTTAGGCACGGGAGCGTCGAGATGATGCGGATGAGTTAAGGTGTCGGTTTGGTCGTGTGATGTGGCACTGTTCGGCCGGCGTGTGGGTCGGATTTTTGGGTTGATTTTGACGGTATTTCGGTGCTTGTATGAACGATGAATGTGTGTCGAGGTTGATGGATAATTCTAGCTTAATTCTGAACTAGTATAGACCCCGTGCAATGCACGGTACTTATAGAATATTTCATTTAATATTTAAAATAAAAAATTTATTATTTTATTTTTACTATTTATTGATTGTATACTTTAAAAATAGGAAAATATTTTTTAAATCGCAAAACTTATCAAAATATTTGAGTAATGTCTTGAAATGTACGGAGTATTAAATAATGTGTAATTAATGAAAAATATTGATATATTTTTTATATACTCCGTACTTCGTACTTGGTTTATGTCATCTCACATTTCGAGATATCCACTTCTCTCTTTAACATACCGTAAAATACATAAATATTTATCAAAAATTGTATAAAAATGAACTTTTTTAAATGGTTAGCACGCCGTGATACGTTTTTTTTTGTAAAAAAGCTATTCTATTTTTCATTAGAAAATTTTTAAAAAAATTAAAAATGGAATTTCTCAGGTGTAAGACTTAATATTATGTAATTTGTGAAACTTTTTTTATATGGATTTTAATAGTATATTCCGTATTTTGTACTCTTCCGTACCAAAATAATCTTTCTATATGATAATTATAATTCTCACATTTGAATAAATGAGAAGATCTTAGTGGTATCGAGTGAGTATACTCCTTCCGTCCCGATGAATTGTTTGCCTTTGTTTTTGGCACAAAGGGAAAAAGTCCAATGATGAAGTGACATGTGAAGCCAAATTCATTCATTGAGACGCTCCAATATGAAATAGATAAAGAATTCATTGGGACGGGGAGAGTATATCTTTGTAAAAGTTAAAGTAAATAGCTTATTTCAAAAATGAATTTTTTAGATAACTGATTTTTTTTCTCAAAGTTAATGACATCATATCTTAAAATTTATCTAATTATTTTCATAAGAAGAAGTTTTTTTTGTCAATTTGTTAAACATTAATGAAAATGAATAGTTTGCGAATTTATTAGTGAAATGTTCTTTTACTTCTCAATTTAAATTAGTTTATTTTTGAGGAAAATGTTAGTAACTGTTATTGTCTTAGAGTAGTATATAGAGAATTTTTGATGAATATTTACTATATATTAGGCTTTGTAAGAGCAATCGGAATATATATTCCATTTTTAAATAGTTACTAAATTTTATATCGATGTTAAAAATATGATTTTCGAATATGATTAGAAAGATATACAATAATAATCGTAACTATTTTATATTCTATGTAAAATATTGTACGGGATAGTGCAATCTCCTATTAGAAAATAATGCAAATATTTGGTTAAAACGGAATACAATATGTTTATACTTTTTAAAAAAAAAAATTGATCATACATTCCATAGTAAAAATTGTATGTGACACACATAAGGTCAAGGGTTCGATCTGCACATAACTCATTTGATCTATTTTTTAATTTTTGTTGGTGGATAGCTTTAGGCGGAAAAATACATGAGTTAAGTTATGTGGTATGGAAAATACATGAGTTGAATTATTTGGTATATTGAGTTGAGTTATTTGGTATGATCAGCAATCTTCCAATATTTATGTATTTAAGATAAATAATCATAACTATTTTATATTCTATGTAAAATATTGTACGGGATAGTACAATCTCCTATTAACAAAAATAATGCAACTGATTTTCATAATCAATGTAATCAATCAGATTTCCTTAATTACATACTTTCTGTGGTGTATAGCTTTATATGTGATGTAGTGACATTTATATTGGTAAGATGTTAGAGTGTAGTCGGAGAGGAGAAGGGTCACATATACATGAGATCAAGGGTTCGATTCGCGACTAGCTCAATTTTTTTTATTTTTGTTGTAGATAGCTTTAGGCGGGAAAATATGTGAGTTGTGTTATTTGGTTAGTGGAAAGGGAGATTTGGATGATTGGTAATTGATTTTTCGGTTGGTGAAAAGTTGTCTGAAAATCGTGTCTAAAAATCGTGTTTTTTGTGTTGAATATGAGGTCCTATTTATAGGAGTCGAGGTAGTCTTGCTTGTGTGACAAGAAATACCGGTTTGGATAGGAAACACGAGAGTTCGAAAGGGAACGAAAGTCTCGTTTCTTGGTGGAGAAGCCAAGTATCTCGGCTGTTATGAAGAGTTGGCCGAGTGTTTTGGCTGTTTGGGATGTCTTGGCCGAGTATCTGGAGCTCGGTCGGTGTCTGATTCGGTTTCCGGATAGAATTCCTACTTGAGATCGAATTCTATCCTTAAACGGATTTGTTTAATATTTATTGAAGATGATTTTTGTAGTATTTGGGACCGGATCAGCCGTGTGAGGTGTCACGGCTGACTCGTGTGTCTCGAGAATATTTTTCGACCGGGTTTTGACTCGGTCGTAAAAAGACGGTTTTACCCTTTGGTGTCGGAATCGACCCAAATTAGTCTCATTTGACTCGAAACGACCCACTGGGCCCGGATTTGAGGTTGGTTTTGTAAGATATGTACTCCGTAACAAGCCTAAACCAAATGTCCATGATTTCAAGCCCATATCCGAGTCCATTAAAGCATGTTTGCGTCTGATCATCATCGGGTGTTTGGCGGGACCTACTATAGACACCTAGCGGTCAAAATGCGGGTGTCTACAGAGCCCCCATTCTGACTAAGGCTTGGACAAGGCGAAAGTCATAGTAGCTACCAGGCCAATCGAGGATTAAGACCTGGCAGACTTCCGATCGGGTTGTTTAGAGTCCATTAGACTTGCGTTGGTGGGGCTCGCCAGCCATAAGATATAAATCATACCTGGGTAGATGTCAATAATGGCGCGGGGACTTCTACTAAAAAGTCTTGGGTGTGTCTGTTTACAGACGCATCCATCTTGGAATGGCGCGGGAGCTCCATTGGAAGCTGTGGGTATACCGCTTACTGATAATCCCACTCGGAATAGCGCGGGAGCCTTCATTAGAGGCTGCGGATGTACCGCTTACTGATACATCCGATTCTTCAGTAAAAATGTTGCTTGAATTTTCACTGAGAATTCTTCGGTAGTCTTGGGATATCTGCCTGTTTTGCATGCAATATTCAGATAAAACATCGACTCATGCTGGGGAAGAAAATGATTTTTTTTTTTGATTGATTTTTGGAGAAAGAGATTTTTTTTTTTGAAAATTTCGAAAAAAAGGCGAATTTTTTTTTTAAAAAAAAAAAATTGGAAATAGGAATGCTTGGGAAGACTTGATTCCTGATCAGATTCTGACACGGATCCCTAAAATTTCTGGTTAGGCCTGTATGCCTAGGTGAAGTAGGGAACATTGTAAAAAATCCCTATTCCAGGAGTGACTAGGAGAGGGGATTTCTCTATTATAAATAGAGAGTTCTTGCCCTTAATCTTCTCATATTCCAACCCAAAATATTTCCTTCTATCCTAAATTCCTTTTAGACTTCCTAAGATAAAACAAAACTTTCTGCTATGGGTATCGAACATCTGACCGCGATGCTTCACGCGTGGGCCCAGGATTTCCGAGATGGAGATAAGGTTCAGCTAACTCAGATGGGAATTGTGGCTTTGTTCCCGCTCCAGCGACTCAAGGTGGATGCACATTTTTTGGATGCTTGCGTAACTTTTTGGGACGCTACCCACCATGTTTTTGCTTTTCCCCGGGGAGAAATATGTCCCCTTCCCGAAGAAATTGCCGTTGTAGGGGGTTGGTGCCCAAACGCTCATCCTGCTATTCCTCCTTTTTATCCTGATTAAGGAGGAGACTGAGGGACTTTCTTGGGTTGTCTCATGCTGAGACTTCTCGTATGGTGAAGGAAAATTCCGTTTCCCTGTTCGATTTGGCTGATAAATTCATGGATCCAAATGGTGCCAGAATTTCTTCCATCCATAGGCGTAGGGCCTTTGCTTTCTGTATGCTGCACCGATATGCCTTCAAAGGTCGGATGGATGCTGACTCATGTTTAGGTGAAATTAGGCTGATCAGCATAGTGGATCAGATGGAGGCAGGTTATAGTCCAGCCTGGCTGATAACTGGGGAGATTATCATGGGCCTTGACGCTAGGAGACTTGACCCGGATCGCCAAATTAACAGGCAGTATTCGTCTTTTGCAGGTATTTGACCTTTTTTTTTTCTTTTTTTCAAAAAAATTTCCGAAAAAATTTATTTGTTTCCGATTTTATTTTTTTTTTAAATTCGATTTTTCCGAAAATTTCGATTTTTTTTTCGGAATTTTTTTTGAATTTTTTTTGAAAGTTTTTGACTTTTCGAAAATTTTGCAGATTTGGTTATCCGAACGCCTGTCGATTATAGAGCCCCCGGTGAGCATATCCAGATATCGAAGCTGTCAAATTGGCTCGCGGTCCCGACGAATTAGCTCGAGTCATCACATAAATCGGAAGTATTGGGATGAAGAGCTAAAATTCCATGGCGGGCCCTTGATTAGGTGGAACGTGATCTGGTGGTTCCTCTCGAAGATGACGGGCCTAGCTAAAAGGGATAAAGCCCGTTACCTGGTGATTTTGTCCTTGGACTGGACCGTCCATATTTACCCAGATCGTCTTCTAAGGCAGTTCGGTTCGTTCCAACAGATCCCCGAAACTGAAGCAATTATTAGCGTTTCGCTCCAATTGACGGACGCTATGTGTGACACGTGGTTACAACACTGGTTTACGCGTGTCATGTGGACTATACCTCGCCCTTGTCAGACCGCTTGGGTTTCCGAATCATATCTCAAGTGGGCTTCTGAAGAATCTAAAGAGGCCCGTGAAGCTTTAAAGACCGATGAGGCTTTTGACTTAGCCCGTAGAGAATCGGTGAAGGACAATAGATGGTTTTTTTGATAAGGAGGAAATCCCAACTACCCATGTCCGGCCGGAGTCGGGTTCTAAGTCAAAAACTAAGACTCGAGCTAAAGAGACCGGTGCTAGCGACTTGGAGAGAAGACTCGGACCGAAACTAGCGGTCCGAGACAGACTGGGGCCGAGAGACCGGTTACCCGAGAGGGCAAGGGCCCGGCTAGGACCGACCGAGGTGACCGGGGAGTCAAGTTCGAAGAAACGAACCCGGGTTAAGGAGATTCCCTTGGGGATTCGGGAGCGTTCACCTCCTCGCCGACGCCGGTGGACCGAGAAAGAAGCTAAGGACAAGGGAAAGGGAAAAATGCCTTAGATTTTTTTATTATTTGAGTATTAGTACTATTTATGTGTTTTTTTTTGAATTTTTTGTGATTGATTTTTTTTGAAATAAATAAAGGAAGTTTATTAAAAACCGTTCCTGTTTTTTCGATTGCAGTGGCTGTGCCCTTTTGAGGGGCTGCCTACGTATCCACAAATAGTGAAATCAAACCAAACGTAGTTCAGACTTTAATTTGCAATTTCGCAATACATCTAGACTATTGGTTCAAGATGTTTATAACAGTAGAATAAGTAATTCTAACTTTTGACTTGTCTTTAAAAGTTTATTTTGAAAAGATGTTTTTAATAAACTTTTGCAAATGACATTGAGAGAAACGGGTTAAGGGTAATAACGTTTCAGCTGGTCCAGGTTAGTTGGGTTGACAAACTCGTTCCCGTCCAGATCTGTTAGCATTACCGCTCCGCCTGATAGAATCTTCTTTACCAGATATGGTCCGGCCCAGTTAGGTTTGAATTTTCCCCTTGGGTCTACTGGTAATAAAGCCCGTACAGACTTGGGAACTAAGTCTCCTTCTTTGATATTCATGGGCCTTACCCTTTTGTTGAAGGCCCGTTGGATCCTTTTTTGATAAATCTGTATATTATTGAGGGCACGAGATCTTCGTTCGTCCAAAAGTACTAGCGAGTCATATCGTGCTCGAACCCAATCGGCTTCGGGTACTTGACTTTCGAGTAGGATTCTGAGTGACGGTACCTCTAACTCGACAGGTTGGACCGCTTCCATCCCGTATGTGAGGTAATACGGTGTTGCCCCGGTCGCAGTACGAATCGAGGTTCGATATCCCCAAAGGACAAATGGTATCTTATCGGGCCAGTCCCGATAATTGTCAGCCATCTTTTTGAGTATGGTGACAATAGTACATGTAGTCTTGTTAGCTGCTTCTACCGCTCCATTGGTTTGGGGTCGGTAAGGTGAAGACGTATGTCTTTGGATCTTGTACTTGGCTAACAAGGCTGCCGTTTCGGCTTGAAAGTGGGTCCCATGGTCACTGATGAATTCATGAGGGATCCCATACCGGCATATTATCTTATTTTGGATAAATTTGGCAACATGGCTGGCGCTGAGGATACGGTAGGACTCCGCTTCAACCCACTTGGTGAAATAGTCGATGGCTACCAAAATGAAGCAATGTCCTCCGGTTCCCGAGGGGTTTATCTTTCCAATTATATCGATTCCCCACGTTGAAAACGGCCAGGGTGACGTCATGGTATACAGCAGGGATGGTGGCATATGCTGTACATTAGCGAAAATCTGGCAATTATGGCAATGTCTGACGTAAAGTTGACAATCGGTTTCCATGCTGTTCAGTAATATCTGAGACTCATGATTTTTCGAACTAGCATCTGGGCGTTCATGTGAGGACCACACTCGCCGTCATGCACTTCAGCTATGACCTTTTCGGCATTAACCTTGTCGACACATAAAAGGATAGCCCCCTGCGGTGTCTTTTTGTAGAGTTGTCCGTCGTCGGTACGGATGAACTGGGTCGCTAACCTACGCAAGGCCTTTTTGGCTCGATTGTCAGCCCCGGGTGGATATTCCCCGATTGTCAAGTATGTCTGGATCGCTTTATACCACGGCTCGGGATCGAGTATCTCGATATCCTCGATGTCGTGGATATATGCTGGCTCGGATCATCTTTCGACACAGATCGGCATGCTGGTCATATGATCGGGAATATTTAGTAAAGATGTCAGTTTTGAAAGTGCATCTGCGAACTGATTTTCTTCCCGAGGCAGATATATATACTCTATCTTTTGGAATTGTTTCTCGAGATCCCTTACTCGTGCCTGGTAGGCCACGAGATTGGCATTTCGGGTTTTCCATTTTTGGAGCGCTTGGTTAATGACCAGAGATGAGTCGCCGTGTACTCGGAGGTTTGTGACCCCTAAATCGGCGGCGGCTTGTAGCCCGTGGATACATGCTTCATACTCAGCGGCGTTATTGGTGACGTCAAAGTCCAATTTGATAGACACGGGAGTATGTTCCCCTCTTGGCGAGATTAGAAGTATCCCGACTCCAAATCCTCGGAAGTTGGATGCCCCGTCAAAGTATAAGTCCCACGTTTCGGTGTCAGTATAGAAAATATCTTCATCCGGGAAGGACCAAGTGTCGGTGTGTCCTTCTTCGGTTACGGGACTGTCGGCGAGAAACTCGGCTACTATTCGGCCTTTGATGGCTTTCAACGGTACGAACTTTAGATCGAATTCTGCCAGCATCAGGGTCCATCTTGATATCCTGCCGTTGAGAATGGGCTTTTCGAAAAGGTACTTGATCGGTTCCATTCTTGACAATACTTGTACCTCATAACTGAGTATGTAATGTCGGAGCTTCTTAGTGGCCCAGACCAAAGCTAAACACGTCCTTTCGAGCATGGTGTACTTACACTCGTACTCTAGAAACTTTTTGCTGATGTAGTATATAGCTCGTTCTTCGGAGTTGACCGTTTGAGCTAGCATAGCCCCCATGGCTGTCTCTGTCGTGGTTAAGTATAGCGACAAAGGCAAACCGGGTTGAGGTGGCATCAGGACCGGTGGTGAAGACAAGATTTCTTTGATTCTGTCAAAGGCTGCTTGACACTTGTCGTCCCATAGTAACCGTTCCCCTATTTTCAGCTTCTTGAAGATCGGTTCACACACCATGGTTAGTTTTGAAATGAACCTGCTGATGTATTGGACCTTTCCGAGAAAACCTCTTATCTCCTTTTCGGTCTTAGGAGGCTGCATCTCGGTGATAGCCTTAATTTTGGCTGGATCGACTTTGATACCACGTTGGCTGACGATGTGACCCAGTAATTTGCCAGAGGTTACCCCGAAACTGCATTTCTGAGGGTTTAATCTCATGTTGTATTTGCGTAATCGGGTGAAAAATCTTCTCAGGGCGGTAATGTGACTGTCATTGTCCTTGGATTTGACGATCATATCGTCTACGTAAACTTCCACTTCTTTATGCATCATGTCATGTAATAAAGTTGTGGCGGTTCGTTGATTGGTGGCCCCGGCATTAATGAGGCCAAATGGCATAACAGTATAGCAATAAGTACCCCAAGGTATAATGAAGGTGGTCTTATCCATATCTTCCTCTGCCATTTTTATTTGATTGTACCCGGCATACCCGTCCATGAATGATAGAAGGGCATGATCAGCTGTGTTATCCACCAGTATATCGATGTGTGGTAACGGGAAATCGTCTTTCGGGCTCGCCTTGTTAAGATCCCGAAAGTCCACGCAGACACGTACTTTACCGTCTTTTTTAGGGACCGGTACGATGTTTGCAACCCAATCTGGATACTCGGAGACTCGTATGAACCCAGCCTTGAATTGTTTGTCGACTTCCTCCTTGACTTTGAGGGACCATTCGGGCCTCATGCGTCGGAGTTTCTGCTTAACCGGTTTGAACCCTTCCTTGATCGGTATATGGTGCTCGGCTATTTCGCGGTCTATCCCCGACATGTCCTTGTAGGACCATGCAAAGACGTCTTTGAACTCTTGAAGGAGATCGATGAATCGTTGTTTCTCCCTGGGATCTAAAGATAACCCTATCTTAAGCATCTGAGGTTCTAAGGTTGTTCCCACGTTGATAGATTCGGTTTCTTCGATAACCGGATTGCGGGATTCCCTCTGCTCTAGTTGCTCGATCAGATGTGGAGGTAAGGATACCTGTTCGTCGGGTTTCTCAATGTCATTGCACAGAAAATTTTGAAAATTTAGGAAATTTTGAAAATGAGACAAGTCGTAAGTAGAACGGTTGTTATTATTCATGAATTGAGAAAATAGTTTGAAAAGAGCTGCCATCTGATCGCTAGTCAGTGGCGGGATAGGTAGGGTGCCCGGGACAGACCCCGAAGCACCAGGAAAAGCTAAAGGGAGAGGGGGAGTTACAGGACTGACCCTAGCACCGGACTCACTAGACTCAATCTCATACTCAGACTCAGACTCAGATTCTGGCATTTCTCCTTCCCCTGTGATCAGCTTGAAAGTCCTTCCTTGACTGTCAGTCCACTTGACAGTCTTTCTCCAGGCTCTCTTACCGGTCCCGGATCCGACATCCGAGATCAGCTTAGATGGGTTGAAAGTGCGGCTACGGAGAATGAGGGTGACTAGCTCCTCCTTCGGCGTTGGGGTCGCGAGCTCCTCCCCAAAAAGTAGCCCCAGTGCGGACTCAGCATTCTTAGCATCTTCGGACTGGACGAGGGCGAAGATGTCGTCTGGTATGTAGTTGCAGACCTGGGCCAAGTAGGTCCCAGGGCGTGTAGTGGTGGGCCGGTATAGGCCTGTTTGGACGGACTCGAACACCGGCGTGACGAATATGACTTTATTGGTTCCGGTTTGACCCATATTTTCCAGGGTCAGGGTGTAACCCAGACCGGTTTGAATCCTCCCGTTATCGAGGACTTCGAGGATTTTTCTTGCGGGAAGATCGGGCCTTGATGTAACCCCTGGTAGAAAGCCCAGATTTTGTAACATCCGGTCCATGCTAACCATAAAGTAGGGTCGGAAAAGATATTCTTCTTCGCTGGCCTCTATGAAGTCGAATCCCCAAAGATCGGTGCGGCCCGAGGTGTTGCAGTTAGCCACAGTCATAGGTGTGGCTTCTAGAGTGATGACGGTATCGTGCAAAGGTAGCTTGACCTTTCGATGCAGGGTGGAGGACACAGCCCTGGTCGCGTGGATCCAGGGTCTTCCTAAAATAAGGTTAAAGGAAGAAGTCACGTCGATCACTTGAAATTCCAGCTCCTTCTCTATTGGGCCCGTTATGATAGTGAGTTTCACGGCCCCGGCTACGGACTTTGGACTTCCGTCGAAAGCCTGAATGGTTTGAGCTGTAGGAATGTAGTCGGCCTCAGTGATACCGAGGGCTTTGGCAGTCCTCAAGGGGAGGACGTTGACTGCGGACCCGTCGTCGATAAGGGTCATAGGCAGATATTTTCCACGGCAGATTACCGTGATGTAGAGAGCCATGTTGTGGGATGGCCCAACTGATGGCAGATCAGCATTGGAGAAGGTGATGAGTGGGCCTTCTTCTTTAGCTTTCCTCTTTAGGTGGGGTAGAACCGTGGCTACCATTTCAGCTGGAGTAGCCATAGAGTCGATCTTGACTTGATCGAGGGCCTTAGTGAGTACCTCTCGATGTTCCTGAGAGCTAACTAGGAGTTGCCATATAGAGAGGTCAACTCGAGTCTTGCTCAGCTGCTTCACCAGAGCCTTTTCAGTAGTTGGCGGCTCTTCCGGGACGACGTCCGCTTTAGGTGGCGGCTCGGTGACGACGAGGGCATGACTGCTGGCTAAGACTTTTGACTTAACCTTTTGGATCTCCTCGGGCGTGATAGGGACGGCTTCTCCTTTAGTGAGATAGATGTTGTCTTCATCGTCGCACCAGATCCCGTTGATTTGCGAGATAAACGGGGAAATGAGATGTGAGCAATCTATGACTTCCCCGGAGAAGATAGCGTGAGTGGCCAACGGGTTGTCCTTGTTGTTGGGCTTGCCTCCAGGTAAGGGGATTTTCCCGCTTTCGATGAGATCCTGGATAAGATGCTTCAGTTTCCAGCATTTCTTGGTATCGTGTCCCTTACCCTGATGGTATTTGCAATAGGCTTGGATATCGTAGAGCTTGGGGCGGTGCTCAACTGGAAGATCAGGTGTTGGGCCTATCGGGGCGATCAGGCCTTTTGATGAGAGCCTTTGTAAGGCATTCGCATAGGTAGTACCTATGTCGGTGAATACTCGGGGTGTGGCATTCTTCTTGGATGGGTTATCAAGTAGATTTACCTCGTCAAAAATGCTACGAGTAGCAGCGGCGGATGTGGGCTTGCTTGTCGATGAGCTAGCCCCTTGGTATCCCTTGGTGGAGGCCTTAGTGAGGCTTTCCAACCTTAGATCATCCTCGATTCTCGTTCCCATTTCGGTTAGGACCGCGAAACTAGGTATGATGGTGTACCGGAGATGGATCCGGTAGGCGGGCAGAAGATTCTTGACAAAGGCTTCAACTAGGACCTTTTCACTGGGCTTATCGACCAGTTTGACGCTTTCAGCCCTCCAGCGTTGGAGGTACTTCGTAAATCCTTCCTTTGGTTCCTGGGCCATTACTTCCAGGGTGCGCATCGTGGTTTAGATCTCTGCATTGTCGGCGTAGTTCCGAGCGAATTCCGTTGCTACGTTGTCCCAAGACTTGTATTTCTTGGAATCGAGCCTATAGAGCCAGGCTTTCGGGTGCTTCTCTAACGAGGAGACAAACAGATGCTTGAACATGTCTGACTTAACTTCTTTTAGGGCCATAAACTCTTTGATGGCCCGGATATGTAATACCGGGTCTTCGGTTCCGTCGAACATCGGGAGGCCTGTCAAGTTGAGATTGGCAGGCAGTTGGTCGGTCAGGGGAGAATAGTTTCGAGCATTCTCCGTATGAATCGAGTTGTGGGTCGACAAATGGACCTGCTCGTGTATCTTGAGGACTGCGCTAGTCAATTCGGCTAAAGGCCCATGAGCTTCATCTTCACCCCTCGGCTTGTCCTGTTCTATGGCGCTAACCCGGGTAACAATGGCGATCTGGTCGCCCCTGATTTGGTCGAGTTGTTCTTGGATCTTGGCCAACGAGGTGTTCAGTTGATCAATAGCGTCATTAGTCATGGTTCGGGTGTGAGGTGGCATGTCTGTAAGAACACCGTGTAATCAGAATCGGACCCAGATCGAAGAGTGCATCCCGGGCAAGAAGAAAAGACGACTAGACTCGGAAACAGACTAAAAACCGACTCCTAGACGGGTGACTCGTGGACGGTGGGCTTTCTTTAGGATTTTGGCAGAATGGGCCTAGTCCTGTGCGAAGAAAGACCTACGTGTGAGCTAATCCCCAGACTTTGGACTCGATTGTGTAAGTGGGCTTCCCTTTGTAGGAGTTTGTCCTACGTAGGTGGGTCGTGCCTTGACTAATAAGGCGGACTTGGGATGGGGTGGAAACCCGTGATGTAAGATCGACGGAGTTTCAACGCTATAGACTCTAACTACTTATGACAAGACCCGACACTGCTAAATACGGGAAGTCCTAAGAAGAAAGCTTTGAAAAGGGATTTGGATTTGAAAAACCCGAACAAAGCGGATTGGAGGGCCCGATTTTTTTTGAATATCGAAAAAAAAAATTATCGGGCCGAGATTTTTTGAATTTTTTTTTAAAAAGGTTTGGACAACATACCGGCTAGAAAATAGTCTATTTTGAGTCAAAATCATAAGTCCTAAATTCGGTAGCTTTCCGGATTTGAAAAATGGATAGTTTTTGAAAAAAGATGCAAGTTTTTTGAAAACGACGGTTTTTTGAAAAGATGAGACACGGACCAGGTAGCATGTAGTCACGGAAACAGTATAACGACATCATGTATGCTCTTAGTCTAAATCTCGGTCGGTCTAATAGGGTCTATACCAACAACGATAGCTTTCTCGCAAATCAGGACGGTCTTCCTAAGCCGAGTTGGTCTTAGAACCTGCCGTAAAACCCATGCGAGTTCCACCATCAAAGTCTTTAGTGGGTCCAAGTAGGAACGCACCGTGGTATAGTGGGACATCGGTCACAAGTAACCGGCCCGGGAAAGAATGGGTTATGCATGAACCATTGAACTAAAACGTGTACATTACTATTCGAACGATTTCTTTTCGAGTCTCACCCTAGGGATGCCGATGGTAAGTGACTCATCAGTTGATCCCCAGCGGAGTCGCCAAATTGTGGACATGACATAGGTCCACCCCGACGCGGCCACGCGCGGGTTTGGGGAGGCGAATGAATCTCCATATGAGATGGTCAAATTGAAATTTAAATCGAAGTATGAGTCGCCACCGAATTTTGTGATTATTCGGAACCATTCGAGCCCACTCTATGTCGTAGTGGGCCGTATACAAAATACGGTCCATTTCCGATGTCAGAGTTTATTGGGCTCGTCCCTTTGCATTACGATACCGATACCGACATTATCGGATATCGTGTATTGAATGACTCTCGTTGCCAATGGATTCGGACATCCATAAACCATGGTTCTGAGTAAGGGGTGAGGGTATGTGTTGGGAAGTTCACTAAGAACACCCAACCCCGCCCGAACTTAGCGGGCTTTACTAAGATATCATTCGTTTTTGGTGTACACGGGTTAGTTCGACGGTTGAATGATATGCAAACATTATTTTCCTAAGCATGTGAGAAAAATAAATAAATGGGTTGCTAAGTCGTTTAATGCATCTTAAACTAATAACGTCAAAGTTATTTTAGCATGTGAAGTTGTTTTAGTCTAATAAAACGATAAAAAACAAATAAAAAAGCTACAAACACAAGAAAACGAGTTAGTAACGATGAATAAATCGAATAAAGATGTAAATAAAAAATATGCATGACTCGAAAAAGTTTTAATGACACGTGAGGGATTAACACGTGTTGACCGAGGTCGAAAAAAGTATTTATCGAAATATGTCGCGAAAGTCGCATTTTAATATAAGGTTCGAAAAGAATTAAAAATAGAAATGCGAAGAAACGAAAAAAAAGGACCCGGCGAACCAGGCTGTTGCGCGAGTCGCCTGACAGGCGCGCGACCCGCGTGGTGGCCTGCCGAATTTTTTTTATTTGTCGAAAAATCGTCAATTTTTATAAATCGCGTATAAATATGGATTAATTTATACTCGATTTATATTTTCGATATTCGTCGTATCCGATATTCGATTATGAAATCGATATCAAATAGTCGAAATGTTTTAGAAAAAGTTTTAAAAAAAGTTTGTTTTGAACGAAAAAGTGAAAAAAAGAATTTTGAACGAATAAGATGTTAATTCTCTCCGCGTTTAAAATCATCGAATTTTGTTTTAAAAAAAGATGTAATGATTTTGTTAGCATCAACGAGAATTAATTAATTTAGTTCTTGTAGATACGATATTTGATTAGAGAATCGGTATCGTATTTTAAGAACGTTATATAAAAATAGTTTTTTGTAGTATCGATTATTAGTGATAAATAAAAATATGTGACGAACGACCCATATTAATAATACGAAACGACCGACGACCCGTAAAAAAAAGTGACGGACGAAAAAAAGGAAAAAAGACGTGAGAGAGAGAGAGGAAGGAGAAGAATCGGGTTTGATTTACACCCTCAACCTACATGCTTTATTTTCTCGGTATAAGGCTCGTCGGACGGTGGCTTAGGCACGGGAGCGTCGAGATGATGCGGATGAGTTAAGGTGTCGGTTTGGTCGTGTGATGTGGCACGTTTCGGCCGGCGTGTGGGTCGGATTTTTGGGTTGATTTTGACGGTATTTCGGTGCTTGTATGAACGATGAATGTGTGTCGAGGTTGATGGATAATTCTAGCTTAATTCTGAATTTGGATGATTGGTAATTGATTTTTCAGTTGGTGAAAAGTTGTCTGAAAATCGTGTCTAAAAATCGTGTTTTTTGTGTTGAATATGAGGTCCTATTTATAGGAGTCGAGGTAGTCTTGTTTGTGTGACAAGAAATACCGGTTTGGATAGGAAACACGAGAGTTCGAAAGGGAACGAAAGTCTCGTTTCTTGGCGGAGAAGCCAAGTATCTCGGCTGTTATGAAGAGTTGGCCGAGTGTTTTGGCTGTTTGGGATGTCTTGGCCGAGTATCTGGAGCTCGGTCGGTGTCTGATTCGGTTTCCGGATAGAATTCCTACTTGAGATCGAATTCTATCCTTAAACGGATTTGTTTAATATTTATTGAAGATAATTTTTGTAGTATTTGGGACCGGATCAGCCGTGTGAGGTGTCACGGCTGACTCGTGTGTCTCGAGAATATTTTTCGACCGGGTTTTGACTCGGTCGTAAAAAGACGGTTTTACCCCTGGTGTCGGAATCGACCCAAATTAGTCTCATTTGACTCGAAACGACCCACTGGGCCTGGATTTGAGGTTGGTTTTGTAAGATATGTACTCCGTAACAAGCCTAAACCAAATATCCATGATTTCGAGCCCATATTCGAGTCCATTAAAGCATGTTTGCGTCTGATCATCATCGGGTGTTTGGCGGGACCTACTATAGACATCTGGCGATCAAAATGCGGGTGTCTACAGGTATCCGGCCCCCACTTGCTAGGGAGTTAGACTTTCTCCTTTGGCAGTTTCATCTTACTGACTGTCCAAATGCGAGAGGTGCGCACTATATAAGTCGAACTAAGCACAGGTGATACCTCTAGACCGTGCAAGGGTAGGACCTTGGCATACAGTGGTGAAAAATATATTTTGGTTGGTTTCGATTTCGACTACGATGTTTTTAAAGTATTGTGATTTGGTTTCGAGACGGTGGATTTTAACTCTGGTTTCAGTTTACTACAAATTATAATTATTGTGTACGTTTTCATTATATTATACTTTTACTCAGGTTTGCTGACGTCCTTTTGTTTTGGGTCGTTCCCCCGCTGGAACCTGTACCTATTCGTTATTTTGGGTACAGTTGGTAGGTACACCTAATATGCTGCATGGGTGCATTTGGTTCGGGATGCTGAGCGAGGAAGGATTTTATTATTTAACATTTACCTCCGAACTATTTATATTTATGTAGAATTTTGGTTTGAAGTTGTTTTAAACCGTTTTGAATTTTGTGGGTCTTAAGTCTTCCGCTGCAACGTTTTCATTTAATTAATCATCGAAATTCTACTTCGTTTCAATTATTTCTATTAAACTTCTTTTTCGGTTGATTTATATCATTTTATTTGCCTTGCACTTGGCTTTGTGAGCTAAGTGCGGAGTAACAGCTTTAAATTTTCCTATTTTATTCTTCTACTTTGGCCGCGAAAATTTAGGGCTGTTACAGTTGGTATCAGAGCAATAGGTTTTTCCAAAATGTTTTGCAAAATTTTGAAATGGTTTAAAAAAAACCTTTATCTTTATATTTGAAATTATTATAAGAAAATCTTTGCCTTTTGTATAAAAATAGAGTGTTGGGTGGATTGGGTGCATTGCATACGCATGAATTATTATGTTTATATTTATTTTTGTCATGCTTTAGTAGTATTTCCCCTACTTTATTGAACTGTGATAGAGGTGAGCTATTTGTATTATTATTTGGGATAGAACCATCTTATGCCTAAATTTAATGGGATGTAATTTATTGGAAAGTTTATATCATGAATAGAGAGGAAGCTGAGAATGTAGACATCGTTTCGGGTAACTTTCTAGTGAACTCTATTTCAGCGCGTATTCTTTGATTGTGGTGCATCTCACTCTAGTGTACTATATTTGTGGATAAAATGAATACCGAACCTAGTGAAATTGTGGATTTTGATTTTTTTTTCTTGCCATTTGGGGACTTAGTAGACCATAAAAGCATATTTAAGGATGTGTCTGTGTTTATTAGTGATCAAGATTTTGGGGCAGACTTGTTAGAATTCTCGTGAACTTACTTTGATGTGATTTTTGAGGATGGATTGGCTCGGATCTCATCGGGCTAATATTGATTGTGGACATAGTAGAGTTTCCTTACGAGAACCTAAATTTGAGAGTACCTTATTGGACATAGCTTATATACCTAAGGGAGTTTAGTTGATTTTGTGTGATATAAAGGATTTAAGGATTGAACACCCCGACCTGAGTGAAGGTACAGTAATGAGTGAGTTTGTTGATGTGTTTTCCGAGAAAATACCGAGAATGTCTCCAAGTAGAGAAGTTGTGCAAGATTATTGACATAGTGACAAGGACATGTCCAATCGTTAAATCGCCATACCGTATGGAGCCCTTATAAATGCTAGGATTTAGGAAACAACTAGACGAGCGGATGGAAAAGGATAATTTAGGCATAGTGTGTCGCATTGGGGTGCCCCTATTTGATCTGTGGAAAAAGAAGGATGAAATGTTAAGGTTGCGTATTGATTATTGAGAATTGAATCAAGTTACTATTAAGAATTATACCCCTTACCTAGGAATCTAGGATTGAGTACTTATTTGACCAGTTAAAGGAAGCTTCTGTTTTTCTGAAATTGCAATTTGGGAACCATCTATTGATGATAGTGTTTGAGGATATACTTAAGATTACATTTTTTTTACTAGATATGGTCATTGTGAGTGTACTGTGATGCCTTTTGGGTTGACTAGTGCACCTGATGTGTTTATGGACTTGATGAACCAAACTTTGAGGACATGCTTAGATAATTTGTTGGGATTTTCATTGATGACATAGTGATTATTCAAGAATGAAGAAGAGCATGAGGAACATTTACGTATTGTCTTAGGTATCCCGAGTGAGAATTTGTTATATGCTAAATATTTGAGGTGTGATTTTTGGCCTGCTAAGGTTGTTAAGGAGTGACCTAGACTAAAATCGATATGTGACTGATATTCGCAGTTTTTGGGTTCAACTAATTACTATAGGAGATTTGTAAAGGATTTTTTTTGGAGGTTAGCTAGACCAATGACCACATTAATGAGGAAAGCCACAAAATTTTATTGGGATGAGAGGTGTGAGGAATCGTTTCGAATTTTTAAAGGAAAAATTGACAAATGCTTTGGGTTTGGCCTTATTGGATGGAAATGAAGTTTCTGAAGTTTATACCTATGCATTTTAAGAATGGATTAGTTAGTGTTTTTCCGCAGAATAAGAAAGTGATTGCTTATGCATTTAGGCAGTTGCACCTTTATGAAGAAAATTACCCTACTTATGATTTAGAGTTAGCAACCGTAGTCGTTACCTTGAAAATTTGGAGACATTATCTGTTTGGTGTACCCTTTAAGGTTTTTATGATCACAAAAAGTTTAAGATATATATGTACCCTTTAAGAGCTAAACGTGAGATAGAGAAGGTGGTCGGATTTGATTAAGGACTATGAGATCGAGATACAATACCATGTAGGAAATGCCAATGTGGTGGCAAATGCCTTGAGTAAATTTTTCTCATACAAAACTGTTAGTGATGCACCGTGATAAGCTGAGGGAAGAGTTCTGATATTTGGGAACAAAATGGAAAAATTAGAAACCCCGTCTAGTGTGTTATCTGTTGAGAGAGAATTGATGAGAGTTATTAGAGAGTTACAAGGTGGTGATAAGTTTTTCTAGGATAAGTTGGTTGGTGAATGAGTCTGCTTTGTCAAGCGCGGTGAGAATGGACTTATTAAGTGTTGAGATAGAATTTGCATATCTAATCACAAGGAATTATAGGAAAAGATGTATTATGTTTATCTGGAGGTGATAAAATGCATGCAGATTTGGAATGAGGATTTTGGTGGTCTAGTATTAAGAAACAAATTGCAGATTTGGTGGCTCGATACTTGATATTTTAGAAGTTTAATAGTGAATATAGGAGACCTCAAGGAAAGTTACAACCTTTAGAAGTTCCCGAGTGGAAGTAGAGTTTAATCCTTATGGATTTTATAGTTGGATTGTTAAGGTCATAGAAAGGTAATAATATGATTTGGGGTTATAATTAACAGAGTAATTAAGAGTGCACATTTTATTTCTAATGAAAGATACATGAGAGTAGAAACAACTTGTGGATGCTTATATAATCATGTGATAAGAATTTATAGAGTTTCAAAGAATATTTTATTATATAGGGATACAGATTTGTTTAATTATCTTGGGAGAAATTTCAGCAGATAGCTTTGAGAAAGTTTAAGATGAGCGCATCATTTTATCCAGCTATTGATGGTCAAACTGAAAGGACAAATCAAATATTTGAGGATATGTTACTGCCCTACAATTTAAAGGAGACTAGGAGGAGAAGTTAGATTTTATTGAGTTCTCATATAATAATAGTTACTAGGCTGCAATTAAGATGACAACATTTGAGACTTTGTACGGACGTAAGTGTAAGAACCTGATGTATTGGAGTGACATTAGCGAGTCTGTGGCTTTAGGATCCAAGATTATAACTGAAATGGTTGAGCATGTTAAGATGGTACTTGCCAGAAGGAAAAAAAAACCAAGATCGTCAGAAGAGCTATGCAGATAAGACTTGTAGGCATGTGGAATTTGAGGTTTGTAGTGATAAAATTCTTTTGTGCGTCTCTCCTACTAAGAGAATATTGAGGTTTGGTAAGGAGGGCAAACCGAGCCCAAAGTTGGATTGAATGAAATTTTGGAGCGTGACTTGACTTATCAGTTGATTTAGAACGAGTACATATTATATTCCATGTTTCCCAATTAAGAAATACATTAGTGACCCATCACATGCATGTGTTAGATCCATAGAACATTGAGCTTGATGAGACTACGACTTATGAATCGATGTCCAAATTTTGATAATAAGGTGCGTAAAGCCCGTAGCGGCGAAACAAGGATGGTCAAAGTTTTGTGGAATAATAACAATGTGAAGGAGACTCCTTGGGAAATTGAGTCAACCATGTGGGACAATTACCCCATTTTTTTGCCTATTGAAAATTTTCGTGCTTCGTGGACGAAGCTTCATTTTAAGGGGGATAGAAATATGCATGCATGACTACTTTGTTTTGGGTTAAATTGATCTTATTCTTGTGTGGTTTCATGGTATTTTGTATCAGTTACAAAATTTGTTGGTTATTGTTGCTGCTTAATCAGCACAATGATATTGGTTATTCGTTGTTACTTGAAATTGATTTGTTTATAAACATATTAGTGGTTTGTTTGTGCTCAATGCACATTGATGGTTTATTGCTCGTGCTCAACGCACATGTTTGTGATGTGCTTGTGGTCAATGCACATATTGGTGGTTTGTGCTCAACGCACATATTATTGGTTTGGTAGTGCTAACCGCGCTTATTTGATTGATTGATGGATTGATTTTGTGCATTGCGCACTTGTAAAATTGTTGAACTTGCGATTTTCAAAATTTTGAAATAATTTAAATATTTTGTCCGGCATGCTCTTAACTTGGCAAGTGATACTCTTACCATAGAGTATGAAAAATTTGGTGGTTTCGAACTTTGGTATTATCTTATGGAATTAGGTGATCTTATCTTGTGGATTTAGGTGGTGGTGAAGTTGTATACTTTGAAATTTGAGGAATTAGGTGGTTGTGAATTTTGAGGATTTAGAAATGTAAGATATCTTTAAGGTTGTGTTTAATTTGACGGATTTTGGATATATGGAGTAAATGATTTATTTTGGAGATATATGAAATTTTTTGGTGAATTTTGGATATATGGAGTGAACGAGTCATTTTGGACATTTATGAGTAATGTGAGGTTTTATTTTGAGGATGAGTTTAAACTTCGAGGACGAAGTTTTGTTTTAAGGAGGGAAGTCTGTAACACCCCATTTTTTCCGAGTCGTTTATAAGGCGTTACTTTTCTATTTTATTTAAATCGGGGTTTTAAGTTTAAAAAGATATTTCGTTATCGACATAAAAATCACAATATTTTGGGTCTTTATAAAATAAAACGATTTTGAGGTTTTAAAAGTAGAGCTTTATTTTATCAACCGTCTTCATTTTGAGTTGGACTTGAACTCAAATAACAAAACAAGACAAAAACATATTTATTCCCTAACCCCCCCCCCCCCACGTATACCCTTTTTCCATCATCCCCAACTGTTCCTTAATCCCTCTGCCGCCCTACTCTTTCTTCCCCTGTCTTTTGATTCCCTTTTTCAACCTTTCGATCGCCGTCGATGAATTGTAAGTTCTTAATCCCGTCTTACCCCAGAACGTTTTGACATCTTTTTCATCTAAATTGTAAGCTCTTAACCAATTGTCCTATTCATCTTTATAATTAATTGAAATATGTCAAAATATTTTAAGTTCAATCAGTTTCATACTTTCTTTATCTTTTTGGTTAAAAGTGTTTTCTTAACATAATTAACGATCATGTAAGTAATTAGTTTCCGGGTTGGTTTGGAATGGAGTCTCGAGTAATTTGAGGTAGTCTTTTTGTCAATATATATATATGTTCGTTTTGGCGGTCATTAGTATTTGGATTGTTTTAAGTTGATTATATCGAGACGAACACGACTTGTGTTATTGTGGAGAGTAGAACTCGATATTAATGGTGAATAATAGGGTTATGACGTGTTGGATGTTTTGGGTTGTGGTTGCAGTAAGAGGATTATACACCTGGTTGTATAATGTTTATATACAACCAGGGTTAATTATGTCATTTCACTATTATATTTTAATTAACCTAACCAAATACTAATGTACGTAATCTTCAATTCTTTCTCATTCTTTCTCTAACTGTGTAACTGCCAACATATTTTTCTCTTTTTCTCCTGTTTCTCCATTAAACCAGTATAGTAATCCATTTTTCCATGGATATTGAAGAATTCAACTTGGAATCGATCAAAATTCTAGAAGACGAGAACAAGTTAATTCTCCTTGTCAAGGTAATATTAGTATGAACTGTTGACATTATTATTCCGTACATATTTCTAGACTTTGTTTTGCATATTGTAAATTTTCATGGTTAATTGGTTGTATTTTATGATATGCAATAAGTAAATGTAATTTTTTTTTTCATAGATTGATTTAATATTGTCGAATGTTAATTACGGAATGAAAAGTTTTTTACGGTAGCATAGCTCAATTTATTTACGACAAAACTCAAAAAGTTATACTCGATTAACTATTTAATGAGAAAATTTGGACCATTATATTAAAAGGGTAGTAGTTATATTGATATGCTCAAAAAGTATGACAATTAGCTCGAAATTTTACTATTATATTACATTTTAATTATAGCTCGTATTATAGTCATGATAGCTCAGTAAATTTATTCATATGCTCAACAATTTCTACAGTTAGCTTGGATTTTCAATACTACATTCTAATCTATTTTTGGCTCGAGTTATTTTCATAATAGCTCGAAACATTTAAGAATTGATAATGGACCTAAAAATCAATTGTATCTCGGCTTAAAAAGATTGTGTAATTTGTCGGATAATGTTTTTTATATTTTATCTTGAACTACCAATGGGTTGTGAAGATTCAACTGCAAAGGGAACTATTAATTTATCATCGTCAACGAATAATGAAATTCCTAAGGAAAATGAAATTTCTTTGGAAATTGTAACTTCGAAAGCATTATCATTGACTCCGGGACAAGAAGTAGAGGATGCATCTCGTTGTGAAGGTAGGTAAACGGGCACGTAAACGGGCATCAAGTAATGTAGGGAAGGTGTCGGATATTGCACGAACTACGTCTACTATTAATAATCTTGGTGATAGTCACGTAGGTCTTCGTGAAATTCTCATGACACCGGAGGATTATCAGTTATGATGTAGTTTCATATTTATCGAGTTTGCACCAGATTGTCTGTAGTTGGAGTCATTTTTTAATTTATAGTTTGTCATTTTTTTTTCGTTAGTGGACCCTCATATTAAAGGAGTAGTAAGTACATTTATTAGCTCAAGAAGTATTACAAGTAGCTCGGATTTCAAATATAATATTACATTCTATTACAGCTCGTATTATAGTCATGATAGCTGAGAAAGTTTATTTATATGGTCAATAATTTCTTACGAGTATTATAGTTAGCTCGAATTTTAAATATTACATTATAATCAATTCATGGCTCGAGTTGATTTCATTATAGCTCAAAAAGTTTTAGAATTGATAGTTTACATCATCTTAAAGTATGTTGCACCTCTACGAAAGATGAAAAATGCACTAGTTCGTACTAAACTCAGATACAAGAATTAAAAGCTCGTAAAAATAATATGAAGCTCGAAAAGTTTGAAATGTTTGTCACAGAAACTCATACTCGAAAAAATATTTTGAAAGCTCGAGACTTGTTAGCTCATAATTTTTGCACACATACTCGGAATTTATAGTGAATGTATTTTGACATCACGAAAATATATTTATTGATTACAAGTTAGTGGACCCTCATATTAAAGGACCCTCATATCATACTATGCTCAGATACAAAAATTAGAAGCTCGTAAAAATTAATATGAAGCTCGAAAAGTTTGAAACGTTTGTCACAGAAACTCATACTCGAAAAAGTATTTTGAAAGCTTGAGAACTTTACTTGTTAGCTCATAATTTTTGCACACATACTCGGAATTTTTAGTTAACAGACATCACGAAAATATACTGTAAACAATTTGGAATGTTTATGGACAAAGTTTGGTTTAAAAAAATGATGTTTTAATTGATACATACGACACTCGTAAAATTTAATTAAAAACTCAAAAAATCTCATAACACGAAGCTAAAAAAATATTGTACTTGTAAAAGATTTGAAGAGAAAGTTTATTTATATGGTCATGATAGCTGAGAAAGTTTATTTATATGGTCAATAATTTCTTACGAGTATTATAGTAGCTCATATTTTAAATATTACATTATAATCAATTCATGGCTCGAGTTGATTTCATTATAGCTCAAAAAGTTTTAGAATTGATAGTTTGCATCGTCTTAAAGTATATGTTGCACTTCTACGAAAGATGGAAAATGCGCTAGTTCGTACTAAGCTCGGATACAAGAATTAAAAGCTTGTAAAAATAATATGAAGCTCGAAACCTTTGAAATGTTTGTCACAGAAACTCACACTCAAAAAATTATTTTGAAAGCTCAAGAACTTTACTTGTTAGCTCATAATTTTTGCACACATACTCGGAATCTTTAGTGAATGTATTTTGACATCACAAAAATATATTTATTGTTGATTACAAGTTAGTGGACCCTCATATGAAAGGACTCTCATATTATACGATGCTCAGATACAAAAGTTAAAAGCTCGTAAAAATTAATATGAAGCTCAAAAAGCTTGAAATGTTTGTCACAGAAACTCATACTCGAAAAAGTATTTAATTTTGAAAGCTCGAGAACTTTACTTGTTGGCTCATAATTTTTGCACACATACTCGGAATTGACATCACGAAAATATACTGTAAACAATTCGGAATGTTTATGGGCAAAGTTTGGTTAAAAAAATGAAATTTTAATTGATACATGCGACACTCATAAAATTTAATTAAAAACTCAAAAAATCATGCTATGCTCGGATACAAATATTAAAAGCTCGTAAAAATTAATATGAAGCTCGAAAAGTTTGAAATGTTTGTCACAGAAACTCATACTCGAAAAAGTACTTTGAAAGCTCAAGAACTTTAATTGTTAGCTCATAATTTTTGAACACATACTCGGAATTTTTAGTGAACGTATTTCGACATTACGAAAATATACCGTAAACAATTCGGAATGTTTATGGGCAAAGTTTGGTTAAAAAAATGAAATTTTAATTGATACATACGACCGTATCAGCGTTTGATGCATTTTTACGCCTGGATGGTACCGTCAATTGCTTCGATTTTTCCATTGTAGGATTTCTGAGAAATTGAAGAGTGAGTGTTTTTTAGGGAGCAGAAGACTACAAGGAAAAAAAAAAAGAGTTTAAACGTGATTGAAGTTAGAGGGGGGAGAGGAGTTTAAATTATATATATATATAACCACCTGGTTGTACGTTACTACTCCCCATGATATCTTCCACTTTAAAAGTGACACATTTCTTAAGAAAAATAATAAAATAAGTAAAAGTAGAGAGAGAGTAAAGTAGGTGGGTCACCCAGGTAAGAGAGAAGTGTGATAGAAAAAAGGAAAGTGGAAGAAATCAAAGAAATGGTTAAAAAAGGAAATGTGGAAAATATCAAAGAAACAGATGGAGTACTATACTACCAAGTGTATAGTACTTTTTTCCGTTGTGTTTGGGTTACTAGGTAATGAGTGGGAAAAAATATAATAATAATAATGATGATGATGATGATGATGATGATGATGGGAGGTCAATGAGTATATAACAATGTCGTAAGAGTAGAGATATAAGTATGTATTGATGGGTTTGTCTTAGTTAATTATTGAGGCGATTTATATTATTTGTAGCTTGTGGGTTCGAGGTGAAAGAATTTTGGATTAAATATTAGCTTGGATTGTCCGTCTCGAGAGGTAAGGACGTTTTACCCTTTTCATATTTAAGTAAAGAGCATGTTCGGTTTAAATTATATTTTTAAAGCGGTTTTATAAATTATTTTGTCAATAATGAATTTTATGATACTCTTAATATTTTGTATATTGAACTTGTGACACGAGTCACACATTGGTTTTGTTTTGGTAAAACTTTTTGGAGGTTATAACAGACTCTGGGAGCTCTGTTGGTCTAGTTGGTTTAAGGTCCGTTTACGACGTTCTTGGGACTTCGTCCCGAAACTGAACTCTTGGCCCGAGTTATATTTAAGTGGGGTATCCGGCCCCCACTTGCTAGGGAGTTAAACTTTCTCCTTTGGCAGTTTCATCCTACTGACTGTCCAAATGCGAGATGTGCGCACTATATAAGTCGAACTAAGCACAGGTGATACCTCTAGACCGTGCAAGGGTAGGACCTTGGCATACAGTGGTGAAAAATATATTTTGGTTGGTTTCGATTTCGACTACGATGTTTTTAAAGTATTGTGATTTGGTTTCGAGACGGTGGATTTTAACTCTGGTTTCAGTTTACTACAAATTATAATTATTGTGTACGTTTTCATTATATTATACTTTAGCTTTGCTGACGTCCTTTTGTTTTGGGTCGTTCCCCCGCTGGAACCTGTACCTATTCGTTATTTTGGGTACAGTTGGTAGGTACACCTAATATGATGCATGGGTGCATTTGGTTCGGGATGCCGAGCGAGGAAGGATTTTATTATTTAACATTTACCTCCGAACTATTTATATTTATGTAGAATTTTGGTTTGGAGTTGTTTTAAAGCGTTTTGAATTTTGTGGGTCTTAAGTCTTCCGCTGCAACGTTTTCATTTAATTAATCATCGAAATTCTACTTCGTTTCAATTATTTCTATTAAACTTCTTTTTCGGTTGATTTATATCATTTTATTTGCCTTGCACTTGACATTGTGAGCTAAGTGCGGGGTAACAACTTTAAATTTTCCTATTTTATTCTTCTACTTTGGCCGCGAAAATTTAGAGCTGTTACAATCAGCCTACGAGACTTTATTCTTTTGAACAAAAGCTGGGTAGATTAAAATGAATTGAGCTAAATTAACTAAAACAACATAAAACTCTTAAGAATGAAGACTAAAATAAGCTAAATAGAAGTAAATGAAATTGAAAAGAACATGATCGAAAACTCGTATATGTAGTAATATAACAAATCGAAAACGGGTTTAGAATCTGATTGGATGGATGAAGCTTTAACTCGATCCAGTGCCCTATAACTAACTACTCCGTACTAATCAAAGCCCAGAGAGTACACCGCCTACCAACTCCTATAAATCCGGCCCATTCTCTCTCTCTCTCTCTCTCTCTCTACCTTCTCCTCCAACTCTGATTTAAGTTCATTTAACCTTCGCTTCTTCCTTCCTTTCGCCATTTTTTTTCCAGGTTTTCTCTCTTACCACTACTATCTTCTCCTCCATTCTTGTTTCTCGCATTCATGTTTTATTTATTTATTTATTATTATTACAACTCATATTTTATATCTCAATAAAGTATTGCCTGCAATTATTCCAGTAATCACTGTTATTTTCGTTCAATTGGGGAAAGAACCAAATTAGGGCATGTAAATTTTACTCCATGTTTCAAATTTTCGATTCATCCAAGTTCAATTTACCAATTTCATGTGGTTATATTCCAATTTTATCAGATATTATGCACCTTATTTTTATGTGATCATAAATAATCCGACTCAATTTTTAAGTAATTTATCTTCTAATTTAGAGCAAACAATGTAATATATCTGACTGAATTGTCAAGTAATCAAACCCCAAATTTTGCTCAAGAAATTATGATTATATTGAGTTTTTCTATGGCTGGTGCTCAAACTTGTGATGGTATTATTTTAGGTTAGATTTTGATATAATTTCGTATGGCGATATCTTCTTGGAGTGCGGCTGCTGGTGTTTCAGCACTATTACTACCTCAAGGTACATGCATATATGCCTGTAATACGCCTCCTAAGTTGTGTACTTTTGTTATTTGGAGTGCTCTAAGTTATTGGTCAACAGTATCGCTCCTACATTAGATGGGGTTGCTTGCCTTCATAGTTTGATATTTTTCGGATAGAAAATATTAATGCCAAAGGTGTAATCCTTTTCTTCTTTCAGAAGAGAACTGTTTTGTTTTTTCGGTTCAAAAATCAGCTAGCAAAGCCCGCCCTGCGTTTGCTTTAGTGCCTCGTCTACATATGAACCTAGATTTCCTGTTGCATGCGATCCCATTTTGAAGTTTTAACCACTTGGCGGTTAGCAAACTTCAGCATATAAAGCAATTTTAGAAACACTTCATTTTATTCTTTAGGGCTCGCTTGGGATGAGAGTAATTATTAGGGATGTGATAAAGCTTGAAATTAAATAAAATGGAGAGGATTGGTGGTTATAGGGGTGGTTTAAGGTGTAAAGAGAAGATGATGGAGGAACTATTATCCTGTTGGAATTTTGGCATTTGGTAGTGGATGTATTGATCCTGAAGTTCATAAATATTGATCTTATTATTGTATAAATTGATGGTACTTGATATTAAAATATATTTGGGGGAGAGGGTGATAGGTTATTCTAAATAGTTAAGTGAATGCATTGAATATTTGAGGGATATTCTACATAGTACCCCCATTTTGTCCTTTTTTGTGAACATATCTTTGATCGATGCTGACTCTAATTTTAAAAGCGGTGATTTAAATTCCTAACATAAAATCACTTACAAACTATCAATTTGAAGAAAAAAAATCACCACTTTCGGAATTCGGGCAAAAGAATTATTGTCGACCAAAGTTCACTTGGCTAAAAAAGTTTGACTATGCTTAAGTGTTACTACAAGTTTTAAAATATATTTTCCAAATCGAAGATCTCTTAAAGACTATGAATTTGGGAGAAAAAAACGTCGTTAAAGTTATTTTGGCCAAAAGGAAGTGTATATCATAAAAAATGAAAAAAAAAAAAAAAAAAAACATGGGAACTATGTACAATATTTTGATATTTAACTACAAGAATTTTTTAGATTATTATTTTTAGCAAACCCCATATGGGGGTAATGCATCATTTGGGGGAGTTGAGTAATTATTTCCCCTCTAAGGATGCCACATTTCCCTATTTTTCTTCATCTTCACCTACCACAATCACTATCGTCCTCCATTTTCTAGATCATTTTAGCTTCTTTACTCCCTTGATAATTATCTCAGTTCCAAGTGAGTCTCGTATGTTACTCTTTCACATCTTTATCAGTGTGGCTTTGTGTATCTCTTTTGGTGGTATCTGTAAAGCTAACTTCAGCATATCTTGTAACAGGGAGACATGAAGTTTCAAAGGGACTTCCAGTAAAGCACTCTTATAAAGTAGGAAAGTATGCGAGGGTTTTAAGTTTGAATCATAAGCAACGAGTAAAGACGCTTGACTTATTGCCATTATCATTGAGCTATAAACCGCTGTCAGCTACCATTACTCGTCCACGTTCTTCATTTATTTGTTCTTCTGCTCTGGTAAGATTCTTTCTTTGAATATAAAGATTTCATTGCTAGACTATTTTGGCCTTGTTTTCAATTTGAATGCCCCTTTGCTTTGGCAAGGGAACTGGCTAAATTGTCGCATTTAGGGCCTGTTTGTAAACGAAAATGTAAGGGACATGATTGGAAAATTCAATGAGGGAACAACATATGTAGGGAAACTTTCATGATATTAATTCTGAGGTGGATGAACTTTATGAGGATGAATATTTTTAGTTAGGTCATGTTCTTTTGAACTTCTTTTCAATTCAATTAAGTTTACTTCAGCCTACTTCACTTCCTTTAGTTCAGTTGATCCCCACGAGGTTCATTTCGTGTGAGCTACTAGATCCCACTTCACTTCTCTCACTTCAGCCTACTTTAGTCGAAAAGAGGAGAATGCAGCCTTAGGCAGTGAGGTTTTGTCAAGTTTGTCATGCGGTCATGCCTTATTTTACCGAGACCAAGGTTAGCACGTGGTACATGTACAAGTGTTGAACTCATGGCAATTTTAATTTGTACTGTTGCTGGAAAGATTTAACTAACATCGAGTGGAAAGCATATTTCGTTCCATACGTTGATAGATCCTCCAAAAATATATATATGTGGCATTCTTATGATTTGCTTTTTGGGAAATAAACTATAAAGCACAGATAGTCGTATCACGGTTCAGGCATCTTTGCCTTGCTAACTCAAGGGTAAGGATGCCCCCACTACAACACAATTTGCAGGAGAGCCCTTGATGCAATGGGGTGACTTTGTTGTTAACGAGTTGTAGGTGAAAGCTCAATACTTTCTGTTCTACGCCAAGAAACATATTATTCATGAGTGTTAAACTATGTTTAGTTGGCCAAAGACCCGTATGTTACTCATTTTTACATACTCATAAACAATGTAGGGTATGTTTAAATACTGTGTCTGAGTTATAACGTTGCGTGACTCAATTTTCATAGTATAGTACATTATATTCACTGATTGGTCAATTCGACACATTTACATTGGGGCTGTGGATGACAAAATGAGTACGGAGTATTTTGTATACCTTTTAAACAGATTTAACTATAAGGTTGAGAATATGGAGGTTTAACTCTTGATTTTGTATGATTGATCTTGTAATGTGCGTGTGACTTAAATATGCATGATAAAGGTTAGCTCCTATCATGATGTTTTCTGATTCTTTTTCCCTATGTAGAATGCCAGATGCGGAGCAGAGGGCCAGACTCAAACCATGGAGAAGCCCACTTCTGTGATTCAAAATGCTCCTGGTAAGTTTAAACCTAACATCTATGCATTTAGCCATGGGCCCATGGCCCCCTGATTAGTGAAAAATACGCCATATCTAGTACGCTAATCACTCTTAGTAGAGTGTATCTGTTATTCGGAAATTTTAAGCTTGCATTATTCGGAAATTCTTGCTCAAAACTGACGCATGCTTCGCTGGGATCAAGCGAAGCTGGTACTGTAGCATTTAACTAAATATAACAACCCTCAAGTCTCTAACTAGGTGAGGCATTTTTTCAAGGAATGGAATTTCACCTTATAGACACAAACAGGCTGTTTATGTGTACATCAACAATCAACTAAAATCTTTTGTATCACTCGTGCTTTTCTGTTTGCTGACCTATTATCTTTTTTAATTCATTTGAAGGCAAGGAGAAATCACCACTACTTGATGATGGTGGAACTGGACTGCCACCTCGTGATGGCGATGGAGGTGGGGGTGGCGGAGGTGGTGGAGGTGGCAACTTTAGCGGTGGGTTTTTCTTTTTCGGTTTCCTCGCATTCCTTGGATTCTTGAAAGATAAAGAAAGTGAGGGGGACTATCGAGATTCTAGGCGGTGATCTACTGTTTAGTGGCGATAACTCCGATAAGTTGTGGGTGCATAGAATTGATGATACCATCATGTATAATCATGTACGTTGCTTATAGGAAATGCTTAAATACAGGAGGTGAAGATGATGATGATGTTCCACAGAGATTAAGTTATACCCCTAGTTGATTAATTTTGCCGATTGTAATATCAGGAGAAAATTAATTAATAATTTAATATGCCATTTCGTTTAATCATTTCAATCGCGCTGGGAAATGTATGTTGCTGAGTACTCGTCCCTTACATTCCTTGTGTTAGCTATAAATACACCAGCGATATACCCGTTTCGTTTCTTTGAGTCGGAAAGTGGAATTTTTCTCCATTTCTAATATGGATCTTGTATCTGCCATACCGGTGAATTACATAGGCTGTTTTTCAGCTTAAACTAGGAGCTGAGGAAGGATAAGGGGTGTGAACCTTATGCCTGAAGGCGACAAAAGATTTTCATTATGACAGCTTTGCCCCTTGTAAATTGGTTTGTCAGTTGTAGCTGTCACTGTCAAACAAAACAAATTCTTGTTTGTGACGAGAATATTCGTTCGTCATAAATTTGGAATAATTAAAGATAAATAATTTGTCACTTTCAATATACGGAGTATATTATGACTTTATTAATATTTAACATGGTGATGATGTATATTTGTCCGTCATAAGGGAGACTTTCGGGTCCCAAAAAGGTAGGGAAGTGGACACATTATGCATGTGTTATCCAAACACTGGCACCCACGTACACAGTTTACTAATTATTGAGCATTTTTATAAAATACCACCTGCACCATTGTAGATAGTACAGTGCAGTCCTCCTCCTCCCCTCCTTTCCCTTTTTTAATAAGCAGCACTTTATCCCATCCCACTAACCTCCCATTTCATCATCAGATTCTCTATCAATCAATCTCAATCTCAATCTCTCTCTAAATCTCAATCCCCAGATCCCCAAATCACCTTATCCATCCCCACCTCCCTCAGATTAAGGTTGTTCGCTCTACTTCTCTTAACTGACTCTGTATAGTATAGTATAGTGTTGGTTGAGCTATAGGTAGAAAGATGAGCCTGGGTGTAGCTGAAGACGAATCCAGGGAAATCCAAATCCAACTTCCTGCAGAGGTTGACTGGCACATGCTTGACAAATCCAAGTTCTTCTTTTTAGGAGCGGCCCTTTTCTCCGGGGTCTCGGCCGCTCTTTATCCTGCTGTCGTGCTCAAGACACGACAGCAGGTGAACCATACCTCGATACCATGCTCGAGGATGGCCCTCCTGATGCTACGCCAGGAAGGCCATCGAGCATTTTATCGAGGTTTTGGGACGTCTTTGATGGGAACAATCCCTGCGCGTGCACTTTACATGACTGCCCTCGAGGTCACCAAGAGCAGTGTAGGGAATGCCAGTGTTCAGTTGGGGTTTTCGGAAGCATTTGCTGCTACTGTTGCTAATGCTGCAGGTGGTTTGAGTGCTTCAATGGCGGCGCAGCTTGTGTGGACCCCGGTTGATGTGATTAGCCAGAGACTCATGGTCCAAGGTGGTTCTAACAACAACAGCAGCAAGAGAGGGTTTTCCACATCAAACTACTATGCAAATGGGTTTGATGCATTCAGGAAGATTCTGAGGAGTGATGGGATTAGAGGGCTGTACAGAGGTTTCGGCATCTCAACCCTGACATACGCGCCTTCGAGTGCGGTCTGGTGGGGGTCTTATTCTATAGCTTACAGGCTGATTTGGGACGGAATCGGATGCTATAAGTGTAAGTGGAAGAACGATCCTAAGAACTGTGAGAATGGGAAGATACTAGAGCCGAATCCGTTGTGTATGGTTGGAGTTCAAGGGGTGAGTGCAGCATCTGCAAGCGGGGTGTCAGCCTTGATCACAATGCCTCTCGACACCATCAAGACTAGGCTGCAGGTGTTGGAGGGCGGGCGAGGAGGTAGGCAGCCAACGATGGGGCAAACGGTCAGAGATTTGGTGAATGAGGGAGGGTTTGCAGCTTGCTACAGGGGGTTGGGCCCAAGATGGGCATCAATGTCGATGTCCGCTGCTACTATGGTCACCACTTACGAGTTGATCAAGAGACTGTCCACCAAACAAAGGAACTAGAGTCTAGATAGGAGCTACCTGTTATCGGTCATTTGATGAAAAAACTGTCTTGTTTTTTATCGTGTTGTCCGGTGTCTGGAGTAGATGCAATAACGCCGTGGATTAAGTGAGTAGAGGGATCCTTGGGCGTTTGCTTTCCTTATTGCTAATGCATTTCGAGTTCCTTTTGTAGAGTAGGAGGGGTTAGATTGCTACTGTAAATATGTTTTTGTAAATTTGTTTATCTTCAATGTACATATACTATGAAGTACTCCCTAATAATAACAAATCCTTTGCTTCAATTCGCTCCCTTTTGCTGTGTTTGCTGCTATCTACGTATGCACGGAACATAAAGCGCTAACAGTCTCAGTCTGCACATCCGTCTGATCTTTAGACGAATGGCGTTTTACATTAGCAAAATTTCGAATAACTCATGATTGAATGATCAATAATCATCTTCTTTAACTGGTAGCGACTCATAGTGGTGATATTTCTACCAGGCCAGTCTGTGACTTCCCATCAGAATGCAATGCTCGATCATTTATTTCTTTGTTCAAGTCATTACAAATTGCAGATATCATTACAATTGTTAACACTTTTTTAGAAATTGTAGGAGAGGAAGACGGTTCCACATGTGAGACAGCCCTTTACGTTTAAAAATAATTTATTTATGATTGATAAATGAATAATATTTTTTATGCAAATGGACCGTTTCATGGTGGGAGAACGGATGATTGATGTAACCGAGTAGAATGAATAGTTTTTGAATACAGTAAGAAGTTTCTGATACTAATGATTTAGAGCACAACATCGATATTGATATGGGGGGTTTGTTTCTATCCACATCAAAGAGATTCAAAAGGACGATATTTCGTAGTGTACAACATTATTATTACTCGTAGATAGCAACTTTTTTGTTTTTTTAATATTAATTGCTTGCAACTAACAATTTAACATCATGATTCATGGCGGTAAGTCAATATACAAAGCACGACTGCTGCTACTGCTTCAGAAGGAGTTTTACTAAACAAATCACCAAGTCCCGAGTTCCAATCTTTCATATTTTTATATACATTATATTCCGTAATACTCGTATTCACTTTAAATTTTTTATTGCACTTTAAAAAATAAAGCAAGTTAATTCATCTTCATTTTGTACCGTGTTTGTTTTTTATTTTACACTAAGATGTTCGAATGAAACATCAATCAAAATAACATTGCTAATAACTTAACTTGTCATATTACTTGGTACTCCACACGTACTGAATTCATTTAAATAAATGGATAAAATATACCGTATTTATTAGACACCTGGTGATAGTTTGGAAAATTGAGGGGTTCTGATTTGATCCGGGTAGATATTATGTAGGATGGAGAGGTGAGACAAAGAAGTTGAGAAAGAGTAATGAAGAGTCAAATGCATGTTGGTGAGATTCATAGGTCGTGCAAAAGAGACAAATCATGAATCTTGACCATATATACCTCTTGATACTTTGGAGGGACAAACATTGTTATACTCTTAATTTCGGTTTCTGTACACTCGTTTGGTTATCCTTCCTAAAATACATAATTATTGGATTTGCAAAATTTATGGTTTGTTTATTTATTCAAATCTCTTGGAACTCTAATTTCTACCTCTCTTTCTACGTTCTTAATCAAACAACTTTATTCTAATTCATGTGAAATGTATAATCATGAAAATTGTTACAGTACTTTTTAGAAAATTATATTTTCTCCTGTGTACTAAACGATCCCTATTTTCTTTATTTTCATTTTGTAAATACATAAAACCAACGTTTTGTAATACTACTTCTATTAGTTAGTATGAAACATACATTGTAATACTAAAAAAAGGAATTAAAAACTACCTTCATCATCGTGTGAGATATCATTAACGTTACTGAAATCGCCTCTTATATATTTATGTGTCAAACCGATTATGTTTTGGAAGATTGATCACCGACCAATCAATCATTTTTAGTTACAAGTTGCAATCTTTTTAAAAAAAAATGTGTTATTACACAATACTTTTAACCTTCAACACTTTGAGAATAATAATTTATCAAGGTATCCAATAAAAATGTCATTTATCTAGTAATAATATAGGGAGTTTACTACTTTGTATTTTTACTTGAACCATGTTATTTCCAACTTATTTTCCACTTCAAACCAGTTTGTTTATTTTTTATATTCATTATAGTTATGTTTAAGTTTAATCTCATCAATTTTAATTTGTCTTAATTATCAATGCATCTCCTTAATTTATTTCAATTCCGTTCAGGGTCATTAGATTATGTTGCATCGGTCCCTTCATTTAAGAAAAATAGACAATAAATTTGAGAGTGACAAATAAACAAATCGACCCGATAAAAGTGGAAGCTTGTATGGTTCTAATATAGGAATAAAAAATACTTAGTACTTGGTACATTTTAAAACTCGCTTAGTAAATCACTTGTTTTATTAAAGGATCGAAAGAATTGGAAATCATATATGGTCGAAAAAATGTGGGTGGCATGCATGATCCAGGCGAATAAGTAACTAGTGGCTAGTTGGAATACATTAATACAGTACGTGATTGATATGGAGTTTAAATGAGTGAATTAGATAAATTGTTGGAGGCTGGAGGAAGGATCTTGAAATCTTGATTGATTCATGAAAATAAAACAAACAAACAGTGAGTACATTATTATCCAGATTGACTCCTCACATTATATATATCTTGATTATTCATGAAAATAATTTAAACCTACGTTATCCAAACCATGAAATATGAAATATATACAATTAATTAATTAAAAAAACAAGGGGCTCAAATGCTCAATTATCATCATCAGAATTCAGAAACTTGTTGGCTTTATTATCCGCTTTATTTGTCCACTTGCTTCATTAATTAAACAAAACCAGGGGCAACCAACCGCATCCTCTCTTTATAACCAAACCTTGTACGGAGAACTATTTTTGTTTACGCCAAACAGAATCTTCAATATCCAATCTCAACAATCGTACATTATTAACGATAAAAAAATGTACGTTGACAAATGGTAAACATGAAAAAGCAAATTGGAAAGTTACGGTTAATGAACAGAGGGAGTATGAGAATCTGTACTGTGGAATACTATATATTATATGAGTCATATACCGATCCAAACAATAATAATCCAGAATTCAATCCATAAATCGCTTATTTTAATGTGAAGGTTGCCCTTTTAAATTAAGGACTCGCTTGGGATGGGGTAATTATTCCGAGATAATAAAACAAAAATGAACTAGAAATGAATGAGCTTGTTGCTTGGTTGTGACATTTTAGGGTGGAAAAGAGATATAAGGGGAATAATTACCCATTGGGGGTAATGCATTACTTGGGGGAGTAGTAATTCCCCAGTTTAATTTTCTAATTCATTTTTGCTCTATTATCCCCAGAATAATTACTCCTATGCCAAGCGAACCCTAAATTTAATTGTCCAATATCATAACGGACGGTATTTCAACAATATTAGTTTTCAAATTTAGACTTGCACTCCGCAAACCGATGGCCTATTTCATGTCTGCGTGAGTGCGTGCTACTCATATGTCAGTTAGGCTAACCTGGAATTCCAACACAGATGAATGCTCCCTACCATTTTGTAACCTACACTTTATATTACTATGGAGTATTGATTGATTATTGGATCTGTGAATAATGTTATGTTTACGAGTAGATGCATAATGCCACTCATCCGCCATCATTTGAACTTTTGTTAGGCGTTTTTTTCATTAACTGTCATCTACATACTCCAGTAATTAAGAACTTGTCCTAAATTAACAATTAGCTAGGAAAGTTGAGGATGAGTTCATATACATGGGATGATGGAGCATAGTTAGGAAATTTTGAGTATAGTGTCATGAGTCTCATGAGTAGAGGAGGCAATCGGGGATGTGTCAAGGTCGGCAGCATGACTCGGCCCGGGTCCAACTCCACGTGTCCATGCGATCTGCAACGTGTCCAGGATCCAACCCATATATATTAAACCAAGCACCCTTAATCCCTTTCCAACAAACAAGATATGTACCACCACTACGCCAACATTCATTCATCTCAGAGTCATCTACCCCGTCTATGCCACAAATCTCATCACAATCGACACAAACATCACCACGAGGCCCACAACCGGTAGAAACCAAAATATGGAAAATTGATGAAAAAACATAAGTAATTTGGGATCTCCTCCCAAAAAAACTTTAGCCTCTAAAAAAGTTTGGGACTACCACCGTTAATTGGTGGTAAGCCCCTCAATTTCAACAAAATATATATTGTTCATTATATCGAGTTGTTTTAGTTTCAATATTAATATTCTATTTATTATAATTTATAATTGTCCTCTCCTTTTCTATGATAGCGGAGAGGACGCGGAAGATAAGTACCACAATTGTTCATTATATGATATATCAATTTATGTTAGACTATCGGTTACAATATATCAGGTTAGATGAAATCGATTCTCTTCAAAACTTTGGAAGATCCGAAGACCTTAGGTAAAAAGTTATATCATTAAACAGTGTGTTGAAAGAGGACGTGCAGAAACGAATATCAATATCAAAATCTTTGTTTTAATGATAATTTATTTTACTCAAATTTGATAGTATAGTATAGCATCCGTTCAATTTCGATATAAGTTGTAGATGTCGTATGACTTTTTATTACAGTAATTAAATAATTTATTTGCTCAAAAAAAATTGGGACACAACCACCGCCACAAGGCCCACCGCCAATCAATCATGACAATTTAAGCGTAACACATTACTTATCTAACCTGGGTTTTCACTCCTTAATGAAGCACCTAGCCCTCTCTTCTCACTTCATAAGGGAACAAATTTAGCTCGATCATTTTCGTGTTCAACATGTACTCACTCCGTTCCATTCAATTGTTTGTGTCTTTGATATCAACTGTGTGACATTGTTATTCAATTATTCCTTACCAAACCACTATCCAGCTCGCGCTTCATCACTTAGTTAACATTAATTTATAACCGACCATCTTGCGGGAGCGTCTTAAGGTTATACACTTATACCTTCCCAAGATACACAATATATGCACCCTCTCCATTATGGTACCAAGCACAATTGACATTAAATGATTGATTGTAATTAGTACTCCGTATGTGATTGATTGTAATCCGTAACTTCTCCTACCTTAAATTAATTTCTGTATGAACCAAAAAATGCCTCACTGAAATAAAAGAGAGAAAGGCTAGGTTGATAAATCAACTTACTTGGACCGGTCGATCAGATTGCCAAACTTGGGATCCGCAAAAATATAGTGATTGGACCAAACAACATATTAAAATAATTTGAAAACCCCATTATATTTGCATGTCCGGTCCAGTCCAGTCCAAACCGAGCAATCCATTTTCCGGGCGTGTTGATCCGGATCCGGTGTACACCCGAGTATAAATGGGCTGGGTTGGGTTTAATTGTGGCAACAATCGTGCCTTGGTCAATTAGTCACCCTCCTTTCTTGCATCGTCTTCCACTGCAATTACATACCATTTCACTCAGGTAAACTAAACTACTTTCTGCAATTCTAACGCAACTCATCAATCTCACTTGAGATTGAGATTTCCTCCCTCATATTATTGTTGCTCTTTCTGTGCTCCTTGTTTTAGGTTTACCTAATTTACTCCCAAGAACCCTAATTTTTTAAAATTTGATTTTATGTTTTACAGTTTGTTAGATTGAGATTTAAAGGATGAGTACTGGAGGCGAGAAGGCTTTAGGTAACACGAAGACACCCACTGATTTTCTCAAATCAATTAGAGGGCGTCCTGTTGTCGTCAAGCTCAATTCTGGTGTTGATTATAGAGGTAATCCCCTCATCTTTACCCTTTTTATCATGTTAGAGGGAAAAATGCATAATGTAATATGTTCAACATGAAAGAAACCAATATATTTAATTAAAACTTTCGATTTTTCGACTAGCCCTTGTAGTTCAACCATTGGTTTTGATATATTCACGGAGTTGCTCCAAGAATGTGATCGTGGTATTGGTGTCTTTATGGATTTAGTAAGTGCTGTTGTTGATGGTTGAAGGCTCTTAGAAAGCCTGTTTAAGAACTCGAATTGCCTCAGTTATGAAGTGTAGGGTTTTAGAAAGCCTGTTTCCGTTCAGCTCGTATATATTTGAAATCCTTTGCCATACTTTGCTGTTATCGAATGGATGTGGAGTTGCACATTTTGTGAATAGTGAATGTGAAACTTTTGTGAGCGTTTGAGTACTTGACGCTTTTTTCAGTTGAAGGATCTTTTGTGAATAGATTTGGGTTTCACGAAAAATTCCTCACTACTGCTACTACTACTAAATTACTAATAATAAAATTTCTTAACCCGTGATCTTGACATGGAATGTTTTTTGGAGTTATTGAGTTTGCTAACGTAGTTAGTGGCTTGTGGTGGGTATGAAAAAAAAGCTGCTTCATTTTGGAATCGCACTCAACTAGATGTGTGGGTTCACCGACCTTCTATTTAAAGACATGGTCACAAAAGACGACCATATTATTGACATTATGCCAGCGTCAAACATTAGAGCTTGGTGGATAGATACTAGAGAGCACGTATATAGGTAATGCAGTAATCCTTTTGGCAGTTATCAGATAAAATTTGCCAGTTGCCTCCTGGGCTTGAAATTAGGGGATTGTTAAATGAAGGCCATAAAACAAAAATTAGCCATCTCCACAAGGACAAAGAGTTCACTGTGTAAAACCTAAATGAAGTTTTATTCCAAAACCAATTGCTAGTTGATCGATTCTTTCCTCTTTAATCATTGTGGGTTGCTCACATAGTCACATCCGATTTAAGATTTATCGTAGCTCTTCAACATAATCTGCTGATTTTGTTTGGCATGTCGGGTTTTTAGGGCCTTTGTAGTTGATTCTTTTTACCTAAACTTTCATGTATAACTAATGACTGTAGTTCCTTAACGTGCAACTCCTTACCCTAGGCTTCACTGTGATTCACCTAAAAGTTGGTGCACTTGTCCCTAATGGGCCTAATCTTTGTTGGTGCATTAAAGTTGAACTTGTCCCTATTCCCCACTAAGCCAACTAGGTTACCGTAACAACACTTCTAAGACCTTCTGCTCCACCCTTAACCATTTCTCATCCACTCAGTTTGTCACCGGACTCGCCAGTCACCACCACTCAAAGTCTCAAACCCTCCACCTCTTGCAACACCCTTAACTTACCACCACCACCAAGCCCTTCACCTGCGGTGAAACTTCACCAGACCACTATAGCCACATTCTCATGTCGCACTACACTGTCTCACACCTCCTCCTGACACCACCAACTTCACAGCAGTACACCACCCACTTGACAGCTGATGTCACCCACGTCAACAGACTCATTAGACCGTGCTCTCCTTCAACTTGTTATCTCTCTTCAAGGGTCTAGTCCCCTTAGTTCTAGACTTTTGAAGTTATCCTCAGATCTACCAAAAAAAAAATACAGTTTTGCAAATCAAACTATGCCATTGAAGCTTATCGAGCCTGTGACAGCTGGCGGTTCTGCCAATGTAGATAGTGACACTCTAGGTGGCAGTGTTGGCTAACTGCAGTAATATTGATGAGGAATTGATGAAATAAAATAAAATATTAGGTTTCAGTTTTATGCCTCTTTGCTTAAAGATATGGAGTACAAGTGTTCCAGCATTTTTTTTCTTAAAATTTGCGCATTAAGTCATGAATAGAAAGCAGAATTGATTTGATAGGAGTGAGTATATAATGATCAGAGAATGTCTATGTGACCAAAGCAACAAACTCATTAACATTTCAAACCAGGTTTTCATTTGCTTGTGAAGAAGATAATAAGTTAATAACTATACCTGACTTGCTCTATTTTTAATCATTTAATAGGATTTAGAATATTTTTAGTAAAGGTATAAGTTTGAGTTAGTTACATGTATTCAATTAAAAATGTTCTTAGGTCAATTCTCACTTTCATTTTAGTTAGGGAGTATACCTTGGCAATATAGGTGATTCTGATTTGTTGATGTTCGCAGGCATTTTAGCATGCCTTGATGGCTACATGAACATTGCCATGGAGCAAACAGAAGAGTACGTTAATGGGCAGCTAAAGAACAAGTATGGTGATGCATTCATCCGCGGGAACAATGGTATTTACTGGAAATTGTTTCTGTCATTATTTACTTGGTCAAGAAGTCTCTTCTAAAATGATTCTCATTAAGATATTGCAAAACTGCATGTTATTTACTCAAATACCCTTTTCAAATAATTTATACGGAGTAGTAACTAACAACATCCTTGGGGTATTTGGTTAAATGACATTACGTTATACAATAATACTCGTGCAAAATTTCTTAGACAAGTATGCGTTATTTCAAATGATGTTGCTGAAATGACTGCCTTTTTTTCAAATGCAGTTCTTTATATCAGCACCACAAAGAGAACTCTTTCTGATGGAGCTTAGCTGTATGACATGAACTTACAACCATTTTGAAAACGTGTAACTTTGCTCTAACCTATGAAAACAGTACATGTTCAAGATTACTTCCAATTCGAATACGCGGATGTATTGATTGCTAAACGTGTTTGTTTGTTACTCTATGATGGTTGTTTGTCGTGCCAAGTGTTGTGTCTCAGTAGCTCTTTGTTCAGCTGCTTATTCTTTCTTCTTCTGTCCATGGCTTGTTAGTTGCTAGTTGTGCATAGTACGAGCTTTCCCTTTTTTTCTGCTTCGGATCTTTACTTCAGAGCATGGTTACCAGAGTCGCTATGAATACGCCCTTAGCTATTTGCAATTTGCTCTAGAGTACATGTTATGTGTATTTTTAGCAAGTAACATGATAGAATTCGCTCTTTTCGATACACAATTTGCCGGATACGTGCGGGGATCCGGTAACCATGCTTGAGACTACTTTGAGAGTGTCAAAATACTTCCTCCCGTCAAGCCCAAATGCCCTGGTGGCCTGGTCTGTCTTTTCTATGAGAGGGTACTTGCATTTGAAAGGAGTAGCTGCTACAATGTGATCGTACTTTGCTGCAATAACCGAGTTCAGGGGTACCGAAAATATTCTTCGCTCTGAGTTTTTCAACATGGATTTATAATTTTGATTGAAGGATGTCCAAAAAATTTGAGTGAGACCAGTGGACAACATTTTACAGATGCGAGGAATTCCACAGTGAGAAATAACTCTTCCATGGATCTGCTTCCAAGTTCAAGCCATGGAATTATCATCGGGATTTCGATGCATTGAATTATGGATAGAGAGAAACCTAAATATTAGAGTTTTTTCGTTCAGTGTTGTGTGAGGTAATCGATTTAGGCACAGGCAAGTTACATGACACAAAAACATGACTTGAATCTGAAACAAAGTAATGGATTAATGACCCATTTATGTAGGTCGATCAAAACGAACACGACATGAAACTTAATTGATTCAGATTTGGGTTGAGGGATTCATATCTACTTGTAACATAAACTCGACACAACCTGATATGGTTGTAGGCTTGTAGCTAACAAAATCACTCATTTTTTTCTGATCATACCATCTTTTCTGAATTTAACCTTTCTATTTTCACCTCACTTTTCTTAAGCACCTCTCTTCCCTTTTCATTAATCTAAATCACAGCCACTGCCACGAAAATTCAACCGTAACACCACCTCTCTTATCACCCTACCCACCAGACCACGGCACTCCTCTGTCAGCCTCCTCAAGGACACCTGCGTGGCTGCCGCCCTGCAACACTCATCCACACTGCACACACCCTCTCACCTGCTATAGCTATGTAATTGCTCCGTGTCCTAGTTTGTTTGATTTTAGGTTAATTGATGGAATTAGAGGGGAAGTGAAGTTAGCAGATAGAGTATTTTATTGGCAGCAATTATCTAAATTGACTGAAATGCCATCATAGGTTTCAAACATGTACTCGTATAACACTAACATTATAAGAAAAATAATCAAAATTGACTGTGAAACGCCATCATAGTTTTTGAACAGGTGCTATAACACTATTATGAGAAAAACAACGGCAAAATTAAACGATCCCACGATTTAAAATTCAAGGGAGTACAATGCTTCTGTGAAAACCGCCTCAAAAGTGAGTTTTGGTTGTACTCAAAATCTTCACTTACGAATGTTCTGTTCTTCAATAATACCTACACTGAAAAACAAAACCAGGTTAGGTCGACAACAAACAATCACGCAATTTAAACGGATTCAGCAACATATGCTCTTTTTTCAGTCCAATGTAACAACGATCCATCAAGCATCTCAACAGATTTATTAGGGGAAAACTATCGATTGTAGAACACCCTAAATCATGTATCCTAAACCTGTACTCTTTCCACAATTCACTTACATTTTTCCTCATTTGTACAGACATCCATATTTTAAAATACCTTTGTTTCACTTTTATTTGCATCATTTCATTTAGGTTGTTCCAAATTAATTGTACTCTTTGTACAATCCAAAAACTATTGTTGTTACAACATCCATATCCAAAAGCAACTTCACTCGCAAAAGATTTTCACATCCAAAAATAACTCTTAAAACAATATCAACATAATCTCTTAAGGTAGACGATATCATGGTTATTTCAAGTTTTCGACACAACACACAGCCCCTTGATAATGAGGGTAATTGAACAACAAATACATTAACATTTACAGCAAACAGCGCGGCGACTGAACAAGGTATCTCCTTCAATCTGATACATCAGCCTGACATTTCATTTCGATTCAGCAATTTTATCTTGGAATACTTAGTGCAAGGATAATGTATAGCATAGAAGAATATCTAAACTTTCCAATTCTTATACTAAACTACTGAAAAGAACTCTGTGGGTTAGCCAGTTACCAAACATACTAAACTAAAAGAAACTCAATAACAAACTACTCATCATATATATGTATATGAAACAACATAAAACATAAGTAAACAGTTTACCAACATACCCGACAAATCATTTTAAGCAGATTTAGCGGTAGGGGCGGGGGATGAGGCCGAAGCAGAAGCAGGAGCAGGAGAAGGGGCGTGGCACACAACTAGTGGAGGACGTAACGCTCTATGCTTTGCATCATTCTCCTTCCGAGCATTGTACATCTCTTCCGTCTCCACCACAACCAACCTTTTAACCTGTATTAAGAAAACAGAAGTTATAAAATCCACCGAAACAAAAACGTGACTAACAGGAAGCAGCGAAAAGTAGGATGATGTGACCTGCTGTATCATTCCTCTAACAGTGGGCGTATTCCACCTCATGACGGTCCTATTACTCTTGCGAAGCCTCAACGCCTCCAAAGTCCGCCTATGAAGTTTCCGTGTTCCTGGCATACCCCTGACCAATGTAATATACAGGTTGGGGCTCCATGCTACTGGAATTTGTGCCTTGAACGCCTTGAAAGCACTCATCTTCTACAACCTGTTGCGCCTAAGAACTGTTACAAATACCGCGAAGAAATCGAAATAAATTACCCTTTCCGCATTAATTAAAACACAGATTAGTATTAGCGATACCACACATCCCCAAATAATGATGAAAACAGTACTACTCCTTACAGTATTTGATTCAACTTAGATCAAGGGTAATTCAACCAAATATACGAGATAGTAAGTAGACTATAATCTATAGATAACTAATTGAAAAACACTACATGAAATATACTTAAATGTCAAGTTCATCCAATTGTACAGAAAAAAGGGTGCGACAAAACCCTAATCTGAAGCATAAAAAGAAGAACCCTAATCGCATAAACCTGTTGGGCAAATCAGAGGATGGGACAATTAATTGAAGAAAAGAGGGAAAAATCAAAAGCAATGGGAAATCAATTGAATTAATCACCTTGAGAATCCTGGAAGTAGTGAGTAGTGGAAAACTGGAAATCAGGGTCTACCGTACTCAGTTCGTATGTTGCTTCACTCGGGTGGGTGGGTGGGTGGGTTTAATGATTTCATGGCCCAACAAGGTAACAAATCCGCCCATTTCCTAGATTAATACCCAACATGTTTTATTCCAATTGTTAATGTAATGAAACTGTACAAAAATACGAGTAGTTCGGTGCACTTATATACAGAATATTACCTAGGTCGAATGCACAACTTCACGGTTTACACGGATAATAATTTTCAACTTTTGATCATGATCATGAGGTCAAGATTTCGGCTCATAAATGAGTTAAAACATTGCCCTGTGGGTAGAATGGTGACTTATTTATAATTATCACTATAGAGTCAATGATTGATTATATTCTCATGGTTTTGGAGTGTGTACGACTTACCATCTGACCTCAACTTTTTTTGAAATACCATTGGTTGACTGCAAAGAGCCTAGTAAATTAATTTCCGAGTAGAGTTGGTCATTTGCGAACTTATCCAAACGAGCTGGTTTATGGACACTTTCGCTTGTTTGTTTGTTCCCGCCTATATATACTTTCGCAACCCTAGTTCCCTGGTAAGTTACTCAAATTTAGTTTCATTACCATGTCCATAGTCCACTTAACAAGCCGACTAAATATCTTTTATTATTGTATACTTTCTCCGTACCACTAAGATCTTCCAACTATTATTCATTTGTACATATGGAGTACACATTTTCAAAATAAGTAGACTAGACAAAGATATTGTAGATTATACGAGTAGTTCGCAGGAGCAAATCCGCCACTATGTAAATTGTACTCGTAATACAAATAATTGAAAAAAAAAAATCGAATCACAACATGAGGAATGATAAGTCTGCCAACGCAAAAACAAAACGTTACACTAGATTGGGGTTACTTCAGGATCACCAGGAGTGACCGTAAACCTTAAAAACGTTGCCTCAAGTACAAAGCTAAGAACTAGTTGGCGACTTGTCACCCAACACATATGCACTCATACTGAAGGACGAGCGCCACCAAACTCAAAATATAAGTTCATCATTTTGTGATTACAACAACTCTAGCCAATTCCCACGACGAGGACGCCAATCTCTTATATGATAAGAGAGGCCAAAATTTTACCACAACAGAATCCAACTCAAAAATAGTAATCAGATTTCTTTCATATAAGGACGGATTCGGATACAGTTCCCTCATAATATCACGTAATGAAAAGATTTCAACAAAAAAAACAAGCAAGACTCAGTTGAATTATCTAAAAAATATCCATCTTTAACAAGAAACAAAATTCCTCAGTCATTCAGGAAAGAAAACTAGCCATCTCCTGCGATTCTAGGTGGTAATTTGTCTAATTGTGGCTTATGCCACTGCAACGGGAACAGGGATGGGAACATCAATGTCAGACGTCAACACCGGGGGTTGGATGATGATCTCATCGTCCTTTGGAGGATGAATGATAACCAAATCTGGCAATGGTTTTTGCGGACCCTGTTTCCCCTTGGGATCCCAGTCGAGCATGATTCTCACCTTGATTCCCAATACACCCTGTTGTGATAACAAACGAAATTAACAATAACACCCAAATAATTACATATACATACCAAGGGGAACAAAGAACAAAACAAAATAACTAACCTGTCTAAGAAGAACGTGCCTCACGGCTGAGTCAATATATTCTTTGACGGGTTGTCCTGAAGAGATCATGTAACCATCCTTAAACTTCATGGCTTTGGCACGTTGTGCTCTGAGCTTACCACTGACAATAACCTGCACAACAAATAATTAGGGGGAATAAACTATGTGAACCCATACAAATGGACACGTAAAAAAGTAGCTAAATCTGAGTACGCACCTCACACCCCTTGGCCCCACTTTCCATCACAAACCTCACAACACCATAGCATGCCCTGTAAAATGGACACAAAGAGGGGCCATCAGAAATAAAATTCTTAGACTTGAATGAATCAAGCTAGAGAAAGAAGCTGGACAAGATAAACATTTTAGACATGACAATCCACGCAAAAGCTTTGGTACAAAAAAAAACATGTCACAAATGATATGTTTATAATAACATATCAACTTCTCCTATTTTCACAACACAAACAGATAGAAAAAACAGAAGATTGTGGTTCGCAGAAGTAATGTAACCCCTAAGTTTATCAAGAAAGTAATAACAAGTGTCAAGGGGGTTAAACAGAGGAACTGTTCCGCTACTAGAAAGTTTGTATCTCAATCGTAGTTAAATGCCAAAAATAGTTGCAGACTCCAGAACCAAAATATAAGTGTACCATCACGACACTTGTTCAACTCAAAATTTTCATCAAAAAAAAAAAAACTAACCACTCAGCGAGTTCTGAAAAATATCATCTTTATTACAAGACTTAAAGAGTAACAAATTCAATGTAATGGAGCGTAATACTTAAAATGGAAAAAGTGGAATACACTATACACTAAAGTGGGAATAGCAAGTAGAATCCTTAGTAGTAGAGAAAATGCATGAGAAAAGTGTTTTGTACCTCCTAACAGCCAATCCTCCGAGGAGCTTGTAACGCAATGACTCGGCCTGTGCAATAGCGCAAAGCCCCCTGTTGTTCACCTTTTCAGCATACAGTTCAACACTGTTCTCTGGGAACTTGAACCTCTTTTGAATAACCGAGGTCAGCTCCCTGATCCTCCTACCCTTCTCACCTGATGATTACATTACAAAAATTAACCAAGATACTTGAGCTTTCGGAATTCTTTCATCCAAGAAAGGTCATCATGATAATGTGATAGTAATACGAGAGTTTTCAGGCTCCTTGATCAACAAGGTTAATAACAATGCAATAAACACGGTTGGGTATCGATCAAAGGTAAACAACAAGCATTGAAACAGAGAATCAATAAAGTTAGGAAAATATCAAAAATGCGAAGCAAAATGACAGAAGGATTGATCTACATAAAATGAGGTAAACCAAAAACCCATCATCTGAAATGATAAGAAAACATCACAGACGAAAGAATTACCAAGAACATTTTGGGTGCGGGTTGCACGGATGATGATCTCAGTACGCATAGGAGTGACACGAACTTCGACACCGGAGTATCCATCTTCTGCAAGTTCCCTTGTCAATACTTCATTCAGCTCCGCATAGAACACTCCGTCTGCTACAAACTGCTCACCAAAATAATTAAATAATTAAATAAATAAATAAGATGGGGTCGTAGTTGTAGTCTTTAAATAAGATAACTAATGTGAATCTGATGTAGGTACAGATAGAGCTTTCAAATAAAAATAAGAAAAATTACAAATCAAAATAAAGAGGTAAACATGAAAAGAAGTGATACCCATTAATTGGTAATGAATATGTGATGCAGTGGAAAAATAAATGAATGAATATGAATAAATAAGATAAATGTAGAAATCAAATCAAATGCCTAAATATGAAGAATTTGGAGTATAGAAACTGAAATGTGTAATACAAAGGTAAATTAGAAGAAAAATACTACTCCGTATTAGATAGAAAAGAAGGGACCTTTCGTTTCTTGCTCATCTGGGTGGCCATGATTTGGGAGAATGAATGAGCTGGAAACCCTAGGCAGTGTAGATTTCTGAGGTTTTTTTTGGGGGAGAGATAAATGGTAGGCCTAGGGGTTGAGTTTATGATGTTTGTTTGTTGGATTCATGCATCTTTTGGGCTCAACTTTAAGCAGTTTTAAAGCCCAATCAATCGCCTATGCTGATGCATAATCAAATCAATACGCTTTGTTAGGCCAAATAACCAAATTGGTAAAAAGAATGGCTCAAATGTGACGGATTGGTAAAAAAAGTATCGCCGGTGCCGAATACGTAAAAAAAGTGGCACGACAAATTGGTAAAAAAATATCGTCGTTGTCAAATAGGTAAAAAAAGTGGTACATAAGTGACGAATTGGTAAAAAAAATATAATCGTGTTACGGATTTAAAAAAAAAATTAACCGATGCAAGAAATTGGTAAAAAAACGTAATCGATGCCAAATTGTTACGGATTAAAAAAAATTAATCAATGCGACACTATTTAGAAATTAATGTTGGTAAAATAAATTACCTAGCGTTTTGGGTCAGTTTAGATTTTTTTTTTCAAAGTGTGCCAATATCGTCAAATAGGTTCATGTCTACGGTTCTTAGACGAAAATTTGTTTTTTTTTTTGCACCGTATGGAATTTTTTTGATTAGAAGATTTTAGATATTTTAGATTGGTCGGGTTACAATACAGGTCGAGTCGGATTTCGATCCTAGATTAATGGGTCTTTTCGGGTTCGGGTCAAATGGATCGTGGATCGAGTTTCTACATGTCTAGATTTTTTACACCGTATCGTAAGAACTAAACACGGACCAATGTGACAATTTCGACCCACTTTGAAAAGAAAAAAATTCTAAACTGACCCAAAACGTTAAGTAATTTATTCTACCACCATTATTAATTCTAAATAGTGTCGCATCGATTAATTTTTTTAAATCGTAACAATTTGACACCGATTACGTTTTTTACCAATTTCTTGCATCGGTTAATTTTTTTTAAAATTCCGTAACACGATTATATTTTTTTTACCGATTCGTCACTTTGGTACCATTTTTTTAACTATTTCGCACCGGCGATATTTTTTTACCAATTCGTCACTTGGGTGCCACTTTTTTACCTATTCGACGCCGGCGATATTTTTTTTACCAATCCGTCACCTTTGAGCCACTTTTTTTACCAATTTGGTTATTTGGCCCGCTTTGTTATATACATAATACTCCCTCCAAGTTATAGAGCGGTGTCCATAGGAATGTCAATTTCACCCGAATCCGTTCAAAATCCATCCACCCGAATAAAATTAATGGACGAAAACCCGAACTAAATGGATTTTAAGCGGATGACGGATGAATCGGGTGATGGATCGGGTCGAATTCGGGTGGAGATTTTTCACCCGTCACCCGATCCGTTCACCCGTTTATAGATTTTTTAAAAAAAAGTTATGAATATATCAACAAAATAATTATTTCACTCTATTTGTATACTCATTATCCTTTTTTTTCTTAAAACCCTAAGAAAATATTTTCCGTAATCACTTTGGCGGCCACCATTTTAGATTTTCTTTCCCCGTCTTAATTTCCGACCACCAAAAAATCCAAAAAAACTTTACGCATCTTATAATTTGTATATTTGTTATTGTATTTTAAAAAAAAAAATCATCCGCTAAGTACCCGATCCACCCGAATCACCCGCGGATGACGGATGGATTGGATCCGGGTGGAGGGTTAATCGGGTGGAGTATGCAGATTCGGGTGAGGCTCCACCCGACCCGAAACCGACCCGTTGACATCCTTAGTGTCCAACAAAAAATAAAGGTAACATTATAATTTATACTGTAATGGATTAGGAAGAAAATAAGAAGAGGTAGATATTCTACGTGTCAATAGGTCGTAAATTCGAATTTCTCTTCTCTTATACTGTATTACTGTGATGTGACTACGTGCGCTTTGTTGAACAAAAATAAAATGTTATGTGATCGAGGGTAAATTTAGACACATACAGAGACGGAGTACAGTAATGAGTTAGTGTTGAGTAAAAATATGATTGTAGACACCCGCATTTTGAGTGCCAGGTGTCTATGGCAGTTTCCAAAAAACACCCGATGATGATCGGACGCTAACGTGTTTCTACGCGCTCGGGTATGAGCTCAAAACCATTAGTTGCTGGCTAATGCACTTACGGAGTAAAAATCTCACAAAACTGACCTCAAATTCAGGCCCAGTGGGTCGTTTCCATTCAAACAAGACTAATTTGGGTCAAAACCGATACCGGAAATAAAACCGACGTTTAGCGATTGGGTCAACCCCGGTCAAAGTCATTTCCGTGACACACAAAAAACAGTCACACAAACATCAAAAAGTCCAACTCAAAAGCAAAACCCATCAAATACCAAAGTCAAGGCCCAAAGCCCGGACCTTCGCGACCCAGCTGAGCCACTCGATCGAGTGCTCAGCCCACTCGATCGAGTGGGCCTTATTCAGGCCCGACTGCAGGCACACTAGGCCACTCGACCGAGTCAGCCAGTTACTCGGTCGAGTAACCCTAGACGGGGGTCAATAGCCTAGCCTATATATACACCCTCATGCACAACTTTACACACAACTTTTTCAACCCTAATCAACACATATTATTACAACCCTAATTCTATCTCTAGTCAAACCCTAGCAAACCCTAAACCTAGCTTTAGGAATCGAAACCCTAACCACCATAACTCAACCTCCATGAACCTCGGAACTCTCGTGTTAAAGCCACGACTACGAGTCTTATCCGAGACAAGAACATGTAGGTTGAGGGTGCAAAACCTCTTTTCTTCTTCTCCTTTCTTGTCTTTCTCGCGTCTTTTATCGTCATAAGGGTCGTTTTTTTTATTTCTTATCGTTATCTTCGCATCATAATATCGATAGCACCGTTAGTATTAAAACATTAAAATACTTGTCAATTTGTGTCGAGTATGAGGGATGTCGGAATAAGGAAACCCGAATATACAAGTGTATAGCACACAACGTTGCCGGTCGCTTATTCTGATACCCCAATTACTTGATTATTGAGACAAGTCAACTTAAATAATAATTCGTTATTTTTTTGTTTTCGTCATCATTAATCGCGCATTCATCAATTTTTTAAAACCAATTTTCAAAACAAGTTTTTCAATAAGGGTCGAAACTCATTGACGTGGATCCAATTAACATCTCATAATCCCTAGGGATTTATTTCGATGTCGGAGAAGCCGAGGGAATCAAGTCTTCTCATTCAAGCAAAGTGTCGATCTTTTAGATTCGATACCAATTCCATAATTGGATGTTGAATCTAACGATCTAGTCAATTTAAATAACTAAGACGATTTTTTTATTGATGCTAAAATAATTGTCACACGATTCGCTAGAATCACGACATTATTAAACGCGGAGAAAATCTATTCATATCGCGATAGTTAATTTAAAACGACTCAAAGCAATTTTTCTTTTATTTTCACTCTAGTATTCCATATCGATTCAATAATCGAATATGGGATACAACGAGTATTCAAAATTAGAATCGCGTATAAATCCCATAATATTTATATTCGATTCAACAAAATCAATGATTTATAAAATCCGAGTCGAGCATAAATTGTGCAATATTTATGTCCGATTCGGTAGAATCATCGAATTATTAAAAATCAAAAGCAATTTCAAAATCATATCAAAATTGCAAGCGAACCTGGTTCGTACAGGTGTTACTCGACCGAGTGCCTCGGCCACTCGATCGAGTGACATCACAATTTACCGAGCAGAATGCACTTTCGACCTCTACTCGGTCGAGTCTCATAGTGACTCGATCGAGTGACGACGTACTCGGCCGAGTTGGTCAATAACTCGACCGAGTAAGATCTACAATGCGGGACAGGAACCTTTTCAAAGGTCCACTCGGTCGAGTCCGTCATTGACTCGATCGAGTGACCTTATCACGACCAATGCCGTGAGTCCTATATTGTTTTCAACTCTTGATAAAACTTCTTTTATGACTTAGGTCAACACGTGCCTAATTAATCACGTGCACTACCGTCTTTTCGAAATCATGCATCACGTTTTCATTATTTATATCATTCATCTTTGCAAACCGTTATTATTCGTTATACCGTTACTAACCGTTTGCTTTCTCGTCAATTTTTGGTTTTTTATTTTATTATACTAAAATGAACCCACATGCTAAAATTCAACTTTGACGTTAGAATTAATTGCATTAAATCGACATAGAAACCCTTTCAATTTCATTCACATGCTTAGGGAAAACAACGTTTGCATAAGCATTTTCACCGAATTACTAATGCGCGTATTAGAAAGTCATTCGAGATCTTAGTAGAGGCCGCTAGTGCGAGCGGGGTTGGGTGTCCTTTGTGGGCTTCCCAGCACGTACCCTCACCCCTTACTCAGAACCTCGGTTTCCGGATGCCCGAAACCGTTGGTGCACGAGAGTCATTCAATACACGATATCCGATAATGTCGGTATCGGTATCAAATGCAAAGGGACGAGCCCAATAAACTCTGACATCGGAAATGGGCCGTATTTCGTATACGGCCCACTACGACATAGAGTGGGTTCGAACGGGACCGAACTCCCACAAATTTCGGTGGCGACTCCACTTCGACCTAAATTTCAATTCGATCCATTCTCATATGGAGATTCATTCGCCTCCCCAAACCCGCGCGTGGCCGCGTCGGGGTGGACCTATGTCGTGTCCACAACGATTATCCAATTTGATCTGATATCCTAAGTGCAGTTTAGTTAAGCATTACGAACTTCGGGTGATAATATTAATGTGCGTCAAAATTCCAACTTTGAAGTAAATAATTTGGTTTCTTCTAATATCGAACTTTGCATTATCAATGTCATATTAATATTAGTGTTGATGAGATATTTTCTTGTTAAACGAATTTGGCTTAATAAAAATCTAAATTAAGAACTGCACCATTAAGATCAATTAAAGGCAACTACAATATTAAACTAGTATAGACCCGTGCATATCCGCACAATATATTTTAGTTTTTATTTTCCAAATGTACTCCGTATATAGGATTACTTTTGTTGTCGCCAGAATTGTATAATCAGTATTAGGAATTGCTTGGCCAGGCTCCAGGATGAAGCACTCTGCACTTTAGCTCATCCTTCTTCATTTCAAACACGTCCCTGTCCCTTGTCCCTCAGCTTATTCATTTACATGTTCATTCTTTAGGTAGTACAGTACTTAGGCCCGGTTCTTTTCAGCTTATTTTCAGCCCGTTTCAGACCAGCTCAGCTTTTATCAGCTCAGCCCAGCTCGTATCAGCTCAGCCCAGCTCCTATAAACTCAGCTCAGCTCAGCTCTAATATTTTCAGTCCAGCTTCAATATTTTCAGTTCTTAAAATAAATAAATAATAATAATAATAATGTATTATTATTATTATTTTATTATTATTATTATTATTATTATTATTATTTATTTATTTATTTATATGAAACGGAAGTTGCATTAAGATCGAAACAAATTACAATAAGTTATTATTATTATTGTTGTTGTTGTTATTGCATTCGATATTAATGCAAGTTTCTTTTCATAAAAAATAATAATAATGATCATAATATTGTTGTTGTTGCTGTTATTTTTATTATCATCGTCGTTGTCGTTATCCTCATCGTCATTGTTATTATTATCGTTATTGTATTATTTTCAATTTTTTTATCATCATTGGTATTATAAAAATTATTAATATTATTATCCACTCCTGTTTGGGATAAAATCCGCACCCTCGGATATGACGTGGAAATTCTCCGAGTCAAAAGTCAAAGTCAATAAGTCAAAGAATTGACAAGGAAAGTCACGAAACAATACTCGGGAAGTCCAAAGTCGTAAAAGTCGAGGGTCGATACGAAGAAAGTCAACGAAGTAAAACCCAACAACAATATTGGGCCAGAAAGCATCCAAGCTCCGAGATGGGCCGAAGACAGCCAGCTATTCAAAGAAACCCTACCCCAAGCACAAAGACCCAGTCCAATAACCAACTTCCTAAATTCCAGGGCAGTGCCACCAGAGCAGGAGAGAAATCAGGAGAAGAGGAAGGCGACGGTTAAGGAAGAGGGAGTTAAAAGCGCAACAGAGGGGTATAAGAAGCACGGTCAATCAATCTTCAACGACAGGTCATTCAAGGCCAACATACTAGCAAAATCTCTCATAGCTTAATACCGTCAAAATATTTGTATTGTCTTTCGTACCTCACTCTCCTCATTCATAGTAGAAGTTTGGCGGGATTCCGACTCCCCCCGCGGTTTTTCCCACATTTGGGTTTCCGCGTCACCAAAACTCGAGTCCCTTTGCTTTCTTTCATCACACTTTCATTTGTTAGATTCGATTCATCTCGTTAACTCGTAAAAGGCTAACCCGATCGCTTTAACCCGCAACTTGATCTTAACCCGGTAAATTTTTACCTAAACAATTTGGCGCCCACCGTGGGGCAAAGTGATCGTTTCCTAGCCAAAATTCTGCAGAGATTCAACCTATCGTCATGTCTGGATCCGATCAAGACCTTGTTGGTAGCCAAGATGCCTCCACTCAGTCTGCTGGAGGGACACCGTCCTCAAGGGCAGCAAGTCAGCCCATCACACCATCCACTCAGGCGACTCCTGTCAGTCTGACAGCGGGACCTGCACCGACAACCTCCAGACCACCTCAAGGGCCCCCGATGTCAAAAACACTCAGATCTAGTAAGAAGGGAGCGCCATCTAAGACGCCGGCTCATGGAGGGTTGTTTGGAGATGCGCTCAGGATTCCGTCAGCCTCAGATCCTGTGATGGAAATACTTCAGGGGATCAATACTCTGCAGCAAGCGGTGAGGACCCTGCAGAAGGATAACCGTGACATCAGGGCTCAGATAAAAGCGGTGTCAAGGCCACCATCTGTTCCAATTCAGTCACCACCAGAGATCCTGCCTCTGATATCTGGAGGAGAGCCAAACCTCCACAGAGAACCCGCGTCAGCGGGCAAGCATCGAGGGCAATTCCTCAAGAGGTGGTCACTAGGCTGGATCTGGAGCTATCACCACCCGTCCAAACCGTTGCGCCACAGGGGCTAGGCTACCTGACCCACGGGCCCACATCCGACAGATCGCGCGTCTTAGGTAATCTCTTCCCCGGGATTGAAAACCGAGAAACTAACGCGTTATCTCTTGCAGGTACCCCGGTCCACCAGGTGCTAAGATGGCCACCAACGCAATCGCCAGGAGTGTATCCCCTGTCTAGCAGCCAACCTTCTGGAGGAGCATGGGCAGCACCTGCTCCCAACCAGCAGACACCAGAGTGGCAACCCAGGCCTGAAACGGTTGCATTCCCTTCGCCGCCTCCTCCAAACAGTCTGCACCCTGGGGGACCCCAAACAGGAAGTACGCCTTTCAGTTTTCTTCCCCCTGCTTCTAACCCTCTTGCAGGAACCAACAGCGCTGCAGACCAGCAGTCCCGAGAATTGAAGGAGCTGAGGGAACTGATCAACAAAATTCCTGGAATGTCGCGCCCCCTGGAGAGAGCAGCCAGGGACAGCTATGCAGATTCACCCTTCACAGATGACCTGGCCTGTGTTGCTGTGCCCAAGGGCTTTGTGCCACCAGCCATGACGCTTTACGATGGCACTGCAGATCCCATGGATCATATCAACCAGTACAAGCAGAAAATGATGGTGATAACCGCCACAGGACCTCTGAAGGAAGCTTGTATGTGCAAGGGGTTCGGCTCCACCCTCTCAGGAGCAGCCCTGCATTGGTTCGTTGGCCTGCCAAACAGGAGTATCGCTTCCTTTGCTGATCTGGTTAACTCCTTCAACCAGCAATTCGCCAGTAGCAGAAAACCGGAGAAGCAAACTAGTGATCTGTACAGGGTGGTACAGAGAATCGATGAATCTACGCGAGATTTCCTCAACAGATTCAACAAGGAGAAAGTGACTATCCCCAGATGCGACGTAGCCACTGCCATCGAAGCCTTCCGTCAAGGGCTTCTCCAAGACTCGGATCTCTACAAAGATCTCACTAAGTATCCTTGTGCTACATTCGAGGATGTGCAAACCAAAGCATTGGCAGCCATTAGGCTGGAGGAAGATTCGGGCCCCAGAAGAGCTACCTATGGATCTGAGCATGTCTCCAGGAAGGCACCAGTGGAGAGGAGAGGCGAAAGATCCAAACCCTACGACAGAAATGTTCACAAGATCTCAGAAGACAAAGATTGGAAGGAGAACCCAGGACTCCCACCTAAAATCAGCGAGTACGGGTTCTCCACCAACGTGTCTGGTCTGCTCAGGGCCCTAAAGGAGTTAGGGCGCAAAGTCAGATGGCCCAGAAGACAGGAGTACGCCAACGACCGACGGGACACCAGCAAGAGATGTGAATTCCATGATGATATTGGGCATACCACCGAAGAATGTGTCCTCCTCAGGAAGGAAGTGAAATATCACTATGACCAGGGAAATCTGGATCACCTGATATCAAGGAGCTCCAGCAGAGTAAACGCGGCAGACCAGGTGTTACCTCCGCCCCCTCCCCTGTGCACCAGAATTGTCAACGTGATCACGAGAGGATCAGAATTGAGCGGTCTGACCTATTCAGCAGCTAAAAGACACGCTTCCCAGTCCAGAGGAGACAAACCAGAACATTCCTGTAGAATCAGCTGCCCAGACCTCCCCGATGTCACCTTCGACGAATCCGATGCGGAACCATCTCCAGAATCCCACCATGATGCCCTAATCATTACGCTCTCCATAGAAAACTGCACTGTGAGGAAGATACTGGTGGACACTGGAAGCTCTGTCAACCTCATCATGTTGGAAACCTTGCAAAACATGGGGTTCAGTGAGGAAGACCTGAGCAAAAGGGCGGTTCCCCTCATAGGATTCAGTGGGGAAACTAAATACTCCCTTGGAGAGATTACGATTCCCACTTATGCTAGAGGGGTAAACAAGCAAGTGCGGTATTTGGTTATTGATGGTCCGTCCACCTACAACGTGATCCTGGGGAGACCATGGATACATGAAATGAAGGCCATTACATCCACCTACCACCAGTGCTTGAAGTTCCCCACACCCTGGGGAGTGCAGAAGATCAGTGGCGACCAAAGGGAAGCCAAAGATTGCTACAGAGTGGCATTGAAGAAGACGGCGAGTCCCCCAGCATAGCAATTACAGAGTCTTCACCTACCCCTACAGGAATACCTTGAACCCCCTCAGGCAGAGGTAGATGAAGTAAACCTAGACAAACAACACCCAGAGCGGAAAGTATTGATCGGCTCAGAATGCACAGATAATATCCGACAAAACCTTATTGAATTGTTGAAAACTAACATGGATTGTTTTGCATGGTCCCATGATGATATGGTAGGAATAGATCCGAATATCATAACTCACAGATTAAGCGTGGACCCGAGCTACAAACCAATCCAGCAGAAGAGGAGGAAGTTCGCTCCAGAGAGGAACCAAGTCATAAACCAGGAGGTAGATAACCTGCTGGCTGCCGGAAAAATCAGAGAAGTAAAATACCCAGAGTGGCTGTCCAACGTGGTAGTAGTCCCAAAGAAGAATGGCAAGTGGAGAGTGTGCGTCGACTTCACCGACCTGAACAAGGCGTGCCCAAAGGACCCATTCCCCCTGCCACACATAGATGCCATGGTAGATGCCACAGCAGGTCATGAGATGCTAACTTTCCTCGACGCGTGGAGTGGATACAACCAAATCAAGATGCATCCAGCAGACCAGGAGAAAACTGCGTTCAGATCCGAGAGAGGTATCTATTGTTACAATGTTATGCCCTTTGGTCTGAAAAATGCAGGATCCACCTACCAGAGGCTGGTTAACATGATGTTCAAGAAGCAAATTGGCAAGACCATGGAGGTATACATTGATGATATGGTCATTAAGTCCAAACAAGCAACACAACACACGGCACATCTAGAGGACGCTTTCAACACCCTCAGAGAGTACAAGATGAAGCTAAATCCTTCCAAGTGCACGTTCGGAGTATCCTGTGGGAAATTTCTGGAGTACATGGTCACCCAGAGAGGAATCGAAGCCAGCACAGAGCAGATCAAAGCAATCCTGCAACTGGAGTCTCCACAGAAGCCGAAGGATGTGCAGCGATTAACCGGAAGGATTGCCGCCCTGAACAGGTTCATCTCCAGATCCTCAGATAGGTGCCGCTTATTCTATGATATCCTGAGGAAGGCCCAAAGATTTGACTGGACGGAAGAGCACGAGAAAGCGTTCAAAGAACTAAAGCACTACTTGAGCACTCCACCACTTCTATCAAAACCGGAGCCTGGAGAACCACTTTTTCTATACCTTTCAGTGACTGAGGTGGCGGTTAGTGCAGTGTTGGTAAGAGAACATGATGGAGCACAGCATCCTGTCTACTACGTCAGTAAGTCTCTGCTTCCTGCAGAGACCAGGTACACGTCCCTTGAAAAACTTGTACTTGCACTAGTTACTGCGTCGTATAAACTGCGTCCCTATTTTGAATCACACATTATATCTGTAATAACAAATTACCCACTGAAAACCATTATGAGAAAACCTGAGTTGTCAGGTAGGATGGCGAAATGGTCCATGCACTTGAGCGGTTTCGACTTAAGATTTGTCCCCAGAACAGCAATCAAGTCCCAAGCCCTAGCAGACTTCATATCCGACTTCAGCCCGACGCTGCAGACACAAGCAGAGAAAGACATCATCCTTTTGGAAGAAAACAAGAGTGAACAGGTGTGGAAGCTCAACGTAGATGGTGCCTCGAACATGAGAGGATCTGGAGCAGGGCTGGTGCTCAGGTCACCTCAAGGAGACCTCATAGTTCAAGCAGTCCGATGCGAGTTCCGAACAACAAACAATGAAGCAGAATACGAAGCTTTGATCCTAGGTCTCCAATTGTCCCTAGACCTAAAAATCAAGCAGCTGGAGGTGTACGGTGATTCCCAACTGATAGTCAACCATATAAACGGTTCATATACCGCAAAAGACTCGAAAATGATGGCTTACCTTGAGGTGGCAAAAGACCTCTCCTTAAGGTTTGCAGAGTTTTCAATTAACCAAGTCCCAAGAGAGCAGAACGTAGAAGCCGACGCCTTAGCAACTCTGGGGGCAACCTTCAAGCCAGGAGAAGTGTCCACCATACCCATAGTCCATGTACTGGAACCAGCAATCCGGAGAAGCGTGCAGGAGCAGGGAACACCAGAAGGAGGTTCACCAGGTCAAGGGCTGCAATGGTTTCAGGAAGCAAGGATCTATAGCAACACTGTAGAACAGGAGGAAATCTCTGACTGGAGAAAACCCTACAAAGATTGGCTGCAGAACGATATTCTGCCAGCAGAAAAAAGAGAAGCGCGAAGTTTCAGAATGAAAGCGTCAAGATATACACTCATTGATGGCGTACTATTCAAGAGATCTACCGCTGGGCCATACCTAAGATGTCTAAACCAGGAGCAAGCAGAAATGGTAATGCATGATCTCCACAGCGGAGAATGTGGAAATCATGCAGGGGGCAAGAGTCTATCCAACAAAGCACTCCGCCAAGGTTACTATTGGCCAACAATGCGAAGGGACGCCAAGGAATATGTTAAAAAATGCGACGCCTGCCAAAGACACGCACCGGTCAACCACTAGCCAGCAGAACCGCTACATCCAATTATTTCTCCTTGGCCCTTCATAAAGTGGGGAATGGATATTGTAGGTAAATTGCCAAGAGCACCAGGAAACAGAGTCTTCATGCTCGCAATGACCGACTACTTCTTTAAGTGGATAGAAGCAGAAGCATTCCCTCAGGTGACTGAGAAGCAGGTTATATCCTTTATTAAACGTAACATTATCTGCAGGTTTGGAGTTCCCTCAGAGATCATCTGCGACAATGGGTCCCAATTTATTGGCAATAAGATGGAAGCCTATTGCGCCAAATGGAACATTGCTCTCAACAAGTCTACTCCCAGAAATCCACAATCCAATGGTCAAGCAGAATCCAGCAACAAAATTGTGATGGATAACCTGAAGAGGAGGCTGGAGGAAGCAGGGGGCAGATGGGCAGATGAACTCCCCCTGGTGTTGTGGTCTGACAGAACCACACCTAAGGTGGCTACTGGGCAGACACCCTTTAGTTTGGTCTTTGGTGCTGAGGCGGTCATTCCTGCAGAAGTAAGGGTACCCACCCACAGGTATGGCTGCACAACAGAAGAAGGAAACCAAGTGGAAATGGCAAACAGTTTAGACACCATAGACGAGCTTAGAACTGATGCTCAGATCAGAATGGCCTCCTACAGACAAACTGTCGCCAGAAGCTACAACAAGAATGTTAAAGTCAGGATTCTACAGGAAGGAGACCTGGTCCTCAGAAAAGTATTCCAGAACACCAGAAACCAACAAGCAGGGAAATTTGCTTACAATTAGGAGGGGCCCTACCAGGTGGAGAAAGTAGTTGGAAATGGAGCATATCAACTCATGACCATGGAAGGAGAAATCATCCAAAAACCTTGGAACATAATACACTTAAAAAAGTACTTCTTCTAAGTAAAAGTCACCAAGAGCAAGGGTCGTTGTCGCCAGAGCTGGGGCATTCAATCTGCCAGGTACGCCTCCACCAGAACCCAGGTTCAATCTCATTTACTCTATCTTTTAAGCCTATTTCTTTTCAAGATCTTTCTTTTAAGCCTACTATACTCTTTAAGCCTACCCTGTTTACAAAGTCTTTCAAAATTTCCTCCAAAACTTATCTCATTTTTACACCTCAAAATTCGACTCGATTATCATGAAAGTTGAAGGGAAATTCTTGTTGTTTCTTCAAATCCAACCATTTGAACCTCCTTTCTTTTTGTGTATTTTTGAGACGCAATTTTTTGAATTTTAAAGTTCCTCTTACATGTTTTCCTCTTATTCTCTCTTTATACCACCAAACTGAATTTCTTTTTTACAATCTCATTTTATCCTCAATTCAAAATTAACGATTAATCTGGTGGAGCGTATAACTTCCACAGAAGGCGTGCGTCTTATGCTGAATGCCTACAACCAGGGCAATACAAGTCCCCTGCGCCACTCAGCACCCACGCAAAGCGTGGCACCTCTGACTGAGTGGGCATACTAAATCCCAGGCCACCAACCATCAGGGTCGACCATACGGACAAAGGCATGCATACAAACAGCTGACAGCAACCAAACAAACAAAACAAACACCACAAGTAAACAAAACAAGTACCATAGAAACAAGTCTAAAATGATTCTGCTCCCTTGAGCAGAAAAAAGGTTCAGACATCCTGCTCCCCTGAGCAGAATGAGAATTCAGGACATAACAAATTTTTTAACAAAATATTTTTTGTTTTCGCCGCACAGGGCCAGAGTTAACAAAAGATAAGCAGGCTGAACAGCCTAGACATCATTTTCCGGGGGAAGAGAGGCAAGGGGCACCACCACAGCAGCATCCTCAGTGGTCACCATAGGACCAGGCGTCTCTTGAACTGCTGGAGGGGAAGAAACCGACTCCTCCACTGCTTCCCCTTCCCCATCAGCCAGCACCTCCAGATCGAAGCCATGGGGAAACTCCACCTGCATCCTCTCCTTCAGAGCAGCTAAATCCCAGTGCACGTGCTCCCCCTGGGCGTGAGCTTCAACCATCTGGATCTCAGTGCTTAGGGCTGACCAGCTGAGAGCACCGACCATCTGCTCCTACAAAGCTACCACTTTCCCCTGAAGATCAGAGTTGGCATCTTGGACTTTGGCAAGCTCAGCCTTCACCCCCGCAGCAGCCTCCTCCCATTGCTTCTCCTCTTCAGCATGTTTCCCCTTGACTTGGTCCAGCTCTCCTCTCAGCTCAATGGCCTCCTCCTTAGCTGCCTTAGCCTCCTCCTCAAGCTCCATGACCTTCTCCTTGGCTTGAGTAGCCTCTTCCATCAGACGGGCATTGTCCGCCTGGAGACGACTCCCCAATTCTAGGAGGTGCGATATACGGGCCTTCACAAAGATAGCCATCTGAAGAGTCTGAATAGAACGGCAGCAGTCAGTAATGGAACTCGAAGCTGGAATAAATTCAGAGCCAAAAAAGACAGAATTACCTCAAAGCCATGAGCCACGATGTGGGACGCGGTCTCAATCAGAGGATCCTTGGCCATCACAGCCTCAGAACCTGGGAAGAGGAACTGGTCCAAGACAGAAAGATCTTCCAGGTCCCTGATGACCCCAAAATTCCGGGGAAAAGTCATCGTGATTTCATCAGAGCTGCACCCAGCTGAATGAGGAGCAGAAGGCTGAGGAGAATCAGGCACATGAATCACATGTGGTTTCTCCGCAGAATCTGCTTGAGTTGGAGGGGAGGAGCTGCGTTTTCTCTTCGAACTAGTCGAAGGGGCAAGAGAGGAGCCAGTAACCTTCCGGGATGAAGAGCGGGTAGCCATGCTCTTTCTCCTGACCCGGTCTAGGGTCATGGGAGCCTTGGCACTGCCTGAGAAGGGCGAGTATACCACATAAATCTCACAAGCAAAAACTAAGAGGGAAAAAGACAAAACAAGAATTTACTCGGCAATTCTCACCAGAAGACATTGTGTCGTCAAAAGGGGAACAGGCACCGCCGGCAGAGGGAACGAACAGATTATTGAAGGAGAGCTGCTCGGAACTTAAGTCGGAGAGTTTGGCAGCAAGATCAACGATCGGCGTTACTCCCTCCGGCTGTTGGAGACCTACAGTATGAAACCAATAAGAACCATAAGTGTGCGAGGAACCGAAAAGCCAGTGATACGATGAATACCTGCAACAGGCGCCCACTGAGAAAAGAGGTAACCACAGGAGGGAGAGAGGGAGTCAGCCTTCACAAAGATAAAGCCCTTGAACCACCCCGCATCAGGAGGGTTAGGAGGAAAGATTATGCCAGGGAAGTTTTTATCCTTGACGCGCATCGTCACCTGATCATTCCCCAGGGGCCTTACCTGGAATGCGGCACAGATGTCGAATAGCGAAAAGTCCTTCTGATAGCGGCGATTTAGAACACAGAAGGATAGCAACACCCTCCAGGTGTGAGGGGCGAGTTGGCATGGGGCAAACTTATAATGGGTTAGGAGTTCCTGAACAATTGGGGGAAAAGGAAAGCAAAGGCCCAAGAGGAAAGGGTAAGCATACATGCAGACCCATCCAGGAAGGACGAAATCCGCCTGCTGACCTGAGGAGGGAAGGTAAATCTCAACCCCCTCATCGAAGCTAAAAACCCTCCTGACAAAGGAAGGGTCCACATCGGCGAAGAAAGAGTCGCAGGAGTGAGTTTTGCCTAATTTGTTAGAAGGAGAAAAGGTCATCGCCGGCGACGACGGGGCAGGAGCCGACGATTTACCCCGGACCGATTTAGACGCCATAAAAGAAGAAAAAAAAACAAACGAAGACGGAGGATCACCTGAGCAAAACGGGAGTGTGAAGTGCGACGACGGCGAACAACGAAGAATGGGGAGGTGGGATGATTCAAATTTTTGAAAAGGGGATTTAGGGATATGAATGAAGTGAAGAGGATGATAGTAAATGAGAGGGGAGTTAGGAGTGGGTAGAGTAAAGAGGGTAGGAAGCATGGGGAAACGCAAATAATAATGAGAAGGAAGAATAAAATCATCATGAGGAAGGAGAAGAGTCAGTTAGGGAAACGAGAAGTGACAGACTCAAAAACAAACTCTGTGGAAGAAAATCGTCATCAGAACCAAAACGTTAAAACGCAAACGGAAATTCCCGCCTAAGATGAGCTTAGTCGGAAATTTGGGGGCATTTGTTTGGGATAAAATCCGCACCCTCGGATATGACGTGGAAATTCTCCGAGTCAAAAGTCAAAGTCAACAAGTCAAAGAATTGACAAGGAAAGTCACGAAACAATACTCGGGAAGTCCAAAGTCGTAAAAGTCGAGGGTCGATACGAAGAAAGTCAACGAAGTAAAACCCAACAACAATATTGGGCCAGAAAGCATCCAAGCTCCGAGATGGGCCGAAGACAGCCAGCTATTCAAAGAAACCCTACCCCAAGCACAAAGACCCAGTCCAATAACCAACTTCCTAAATTCCAGGGCAGTGCCACCAGAGCAGGAGAGAAATCAGGAGAAGAGGAAGGTGACGGTTAAGGAAGAGGGAGTTAAAAGCGCAACAGAGGGGTATAAGAAGCACGGTCAATCAATCTTCAACGACAGGTCATTCAAGGCCAACATACTAGCAAAATCTCTCATAGCTTAATACCGTCAAAATATTTGTATTGTCTTTCGTACCTCACTCTCCTCATTCATAGTAGAAGTTTGGCGGGATTCCGACTCCCCCCGTGGTTTTTCCCACATTTGGGTTTCCGCGTCACCAAAACTCGAGTCCCTTTGCTTTGTTTCATCACGCTTTCATTTGTTAGATTCGATTCATCTCGTTAACTCGTAAAAGGCTAACCCGGTCGCTTTAACCCGCAACTTGATCTTAACCCGGTAAATTTTTACCAAAACAACTCCATAATATTTTGTGGTCTTGAAATGGATGTTACATTCAAATATTTACAACTTACCCACACAATATAGCATATGAATATTTTTTGTATTGTATTAAGATTTAAGAATATGAAAATTTAAAATTTTGTATATTACATAATCAAAGATATATGCATAATATTTTCTATTGTCAAGTACTAAAAAAAACAAAAGTAGAAATCAAATGAATTGGAGTGAGTACTATGTTGTTGTTGTTATTATCATTTCTATTATTATTAATTAATTAATTATTATTATTATTATTATTATTATTATTATTATTATTATTATAATTAATTTATTAATTATTATTATAATTATTATAATTATAATTATAATTATTATTTATTGTTATAATTTTTTATATTTTTTTCTCATTTTTTAAAATATTATTAGATAATTTATATGAGTAATTATTAGTTTCAACTTCTTTTAATTTAGCTCAGCTCAGCTTCTATCAGTCCAGCTCAGCTCAGCTCAGCCCAACCCTGTTTCAGCCGTAAAGAACAGGGCCTTAGTGTGGCATTTATAGAGTTTGATACATGTATGTTTTCATTGATCCAAAGTCTGGCATCCAAAGCCGGAATTAACTCAGATACTAGACTGTCCATAGCGAACACCGAATTTCAGTGCCATCGTCCATATATATTAAGAAGTTGAATTACATCAAGAATTCGTGGTATAAAGTCTATAAACTAGGGAGTACTTACTCGTTACTAGAAAAAAATTAAAGAATAAAGAATGAATTGATGAGAAAAAGTTGTGGGATTAGAGCTGATGAAATGGCTCAGACCCTAAGGACGGACGGACGGTCCAACACTAGACTAGGAGGTAGTGGTAGTTGTGCATTCGGTGGGGAGGCCCTGAGGGAACCTTTGAACATCAGCACAGTAGTTGTATATCATATAATTCCTTTGCACCCACTTCATTCTTTCAACGCTTGCCGAATCCAGCTCTTGGGTCAACCAGTCGGAACCGGAGGTATTAGGAGACGAAACCGGCCCACAGGACGAAGAACCGGAAGCCCAAACGCAGGCATCGGCCTTGTAGGCCTTGAAAGAGGCAGTGAAAGGAGCCTGAGACCAGTCGGCCTTAACCCGACCGCCCTGTGTGGCCCAATCATCAGCATTCCACAAGCTGGAGTAGACTCTCATGGGCTGGTCCTTGGGGAACGCTACTCCCTTCGACTCCATGTTGCTGAACTCCCTGATCGGAATCCCGTCGACAGAAAACACAATTCTGTGGGGATTCCAGAGGATTGAGTATGTATGGAAATCGGCAGTGGGGTCGAACCACAGGTGGAATTGTTGTTCGCGGTTGCCTTTCCCTTGGGCGAACACGTTGGTGTGGAGAGTGTAAGGCTGGCCCGTCACGTTACCTAGAAACTCCAAGTCTATCTCGTCGTGGGAAGAGCCAGTGGAGGAGAGGTAGTAAGTAGTGACGCTGCCGGCCGAGTTACCGGGCACCAGTTTGATTTGCATATCAATCTTACCGAACAAGTAGTCGTTTTTAGACTTGAAACCGGAGCCGGAGTAGTGGTCAAGGGAAAGGGTGAGATCTTGACCATTGTCGAGTATCCGGGCTCGACCCTCCCCGAATGTGATATCAAAGTCGTTGTAGAAGTTGGCTTGGGTTTGGGTTGCAACCAACAAAGTGGCTAGGACTAGGACTATGACAAGTAATGAGGCTGCTGCCATGATCATATATGTGAAGTTGATAGTTGTGTATTGAGTTGGGTGATGGGTGATGAGTGATGAGTGATTTGGTAAGGAGGAGAAGGGTATATATAGGGTGGATAAGGAAGGGTGGTGGTAGTTACGTAGCAGTGAGCAAATTGGAGTAGTAGTTGCAAGCTGGAATATGGGGTGCACTTGGAGTGAACAACAGCACAATGAAGAATGATATTGAATGTCACGCGGATTTGGTATTGCCAAAGATTGCCAACCCATGGGATTTAATTGGTATTTAGCCGCCTCTATCTATGGTCTTTCTTTTTGTCCACCGCCTTGCTTATTTTTTATTTTATTTTTCAACGAAACACGCGCCTAGTTTCATTACAATATGGGAAAAGGTGATTCGAACAGAATTTATTGTCCAGAGTACTTAGCCTTAGTCACTAGACAAATGCATAGAACGAGTCCTATAATTTGTTTTCGACTAGTTTGCACATATCAAAAGTTGTAAACCAATAGTCGGGATAAGTCTCAAAACATAAATTTTGGATACCGAGTTTTCCATGTTATTTTATACTATACGTACTTGTATTAAGGCCTCATATTTACAAATTTTAACAAAGTGAGGTTGAGTTAGATTCTGATAAAGGGTCGATTTGGAACGGGTTAAACCCGTCATTAGGATTAATAAATTCGCGGAAAAAAAACCTCTTAACCCCGCCATATTTTTTTTTTTGGTGAGACTTAAACCCGCCATGGGAATGACGGTTTATTGAGCACAAACCCACGACTCCCAGTGACGGGTTTAAGAGTTTTTTTTGTACTTACTTACCAGACATCTTTTTTTTGGTTTTTGGTGTGAATTTGTGTGAACTTAGCATGATGTTCATTGATTTATGTATGGATAAAATCCGGTTTAAAGTGTGAAGCACGAAAGGCTATGAAGAGCGGTACAAAGATCGCTCCGTTTCCAAGAACTCTAAGGGTTGAAAACAAACTGCAATTTTTAAAAATTTAAGCAAGTATTTAAGCTAAACTATTGAAGTTGCTCTAAAAAATGGTTTAAATATCATCTATTTTGATAGATAAAAAGGGACAGAAATATATAATCTCCAAAATAACAATGTTATGTCTTTGTCCACCTAAATGTTGGATAGTCGACTCGTTAATATCCGCCAAAGGGAGAGTATATTACCCCTCTTTCGATTTTATAAATTGCTTTAGGAGTTGTCACATTCCCGCTATTCTAATGCGACTAAATGTGCTCTTCGTTAAACCAAAAAAAAAATACGGAGTATCACATTCCCACGATATGGAATAAAACTGAGTGGCTGCAAAAATTATTCACATTCGCCACACATAATTTTATAAGAATATCACGACATTTTATCGTTCATCTGCTAACTTATTGAACGATGGGCTTACCCGATTGTCATGAAATCACATTGCACTGTACAGTACGACCAAACTGCTAATCTGCTGGGAGATCTCGAGACAGGCATCACAGGTCAATAACATTTATAAAAAGATTTCTCGGCTTCAAACAGGACACTTCTATTGCAGTACACAAAACACTGAAACAATAAGACGGTTTTACAGACGATCACAAAAAACACGGCAAAGAATTAACTAACACGCAACCCAAATATCAGGAGAAATTGCTAAGCAACGATAATGAGAAATCCTATCAACAAAATAAACACATTTGCAAACAGACTAGACAGTAAATTTGCCCTGCTTTTAACAGTGACGTTGTAACCCCTCGACCAGCAAGAACATAGATACATAACCAGAGAAACCGAGATCAAAAAACAGACCAAAGAACTACTACAAGCAGTGAAACCAAGACCAAAAAGCAGGTAAAAGCATCCTTCAGACCAAAGAACTACAACGAGTAGAGAAACCGTGACCAAAAAACAGCGAAAAGCATCCATCACACCAAAGTACTACCACATGGAACGCAGAATTTAGACAAAATGGAAAACAATAAGGAGTAATATTCATCTCGAAATACTAAGCAGCAAGTATACTAGGTGTACCTAATTAGTGTGCTATTAAAAAAAACCTAAAAATAATCACAATAATAATTTTCATCAGACAAATAAATCTATGCTTTGTGTCAATTAAGAAAATATCGTCTAAATTATACTCGTATGTCTTTCCCTAAGACAAAGACTTCAGTAACAAATCATGCAACATTTTGCATACTAGTACTAGTAACATCATAGAAGCAAAATCCCAAGTTGCTTATTTTGTAATAGACACAAGACGCCTGCCGAAAGAGATGGTACAAATGAAGGTAAATAGGTAATGTGCTCAGAACTGAGTAGTAAAAATCAACAAAGAAAACTAACCCAAATCCTTTGCCAATCCGTAAGTATTAAGAGTTAAAGACTATGCAATTATCTCAACACAACAAAAACATAAGAAGTTCATCCCTTACTTTGATAACCATGGAGCTTGGGTGTTATCATCCCAATGACTTGACGAATCTGGTCTTGATAGGCATTTTGGATGCTGCAACTGCTATAGCCCGACGAGCTACACTTTCTGGCACACCGTCTATTTCAAACAATATTCTGCCAGCTTTGACACTGGCGACCCAAAATGCAACACCTCCTTTCCCCCTCCCCATACGAGTTTCAGCAGGTTTTAGAGAAATCGGCTTGTGTGGGAATACACGTAAAAACAATTTCCCCCCTTTCATGTTTCTTTTGATTGCTAGCTGCCCTGCTGTTATCTGCTTAGTCGTTATCCAAGCTTGTTCGAGTGTTTCAAGACCGTATTTCCCAAACGAAATATGATTATCTACTGCTCCCTTAATATCTCCTCTATTTCTTCTCTGCTTCTGGAATCTGAGCCTCATATTAGGGACCATCCCTCCTGAAGTAGAATACGACCTTTGAGCACAACCTAATTGCAACGAAGATTGATAATGTGACTGACCGACAATCGATCCCAGACCCGAACTGCAGGCACTCAAACTTCTCCATGGAATCCCAGACCCGAGGGATTTATGGGTACTGCTCATCAACGTTGATGTTGATGAAATTTCTTTCCTCGACGCATATCGAGAAGCAATCGATGATATGCTATGCTTAATACTGCTGGTGTAAGAGTCGATATGGCAAGTCTTGCGAATAAGCGAAAGTGCTCTCATAGCCATCACCAAATTCTAGCTCAATAGGAATATAAACAAAATCAAAATCAAAATCACATCTTTAATTAAAGATAAGTAATCATAATCTTTGATCAAAAAAAAAAAAGTAATCATAATCCAAAGTAAATAAAGGAAAACCTAGCAGCAACAAAGTTAATCAAATCATCAAACACGACACGACACGACACGGATATGGAAACGAAATCCGATCAGGACCCTTCAATTTGTCAATGGATGAAATTATAATTGAAAAAAACATGCAATTGATGAAAGAACTAGATCTTATATATACTGAAAAATGAAGCAAAAATCTGTACCTTAAATCGATAAGCAAATGACTGGAGGAATGGGAGGGGTAAAAGTGTGATGGATGGTTTAGAGTGAAATCGGTGGAAGCATCAGCGACGGTGTTGAGATGGGAGTGGTTAGGGTTAGTGAGATTAGTAAAACTGGGAGACAGATTGGAATTGATCCTAGTGAATTAGAACAAGATGTACCGCTTAAATTTCACCTCGTTTCATACCTTGAGTAATTCGGTCCACTTTTTTATTAAGATAGTCTCGTGGTTAGACCATCTCTCGATAACTTATCGTGAGACCGTCTCAATTTATGATTTTTATTTAGTTCATCTTTTGTAATTTCGGTCCGTATAAATTTAGAAAGCAATACTCATCCCCTATCTACTAAGAATAGGGAGGGTTAGAAAAAAGATGATGTGTCATCTTCTCCTTCTCCCATTTTCCCGCTCAAAATAAATGTCTTCTAATTAAGATCCATTATTAATATTTGTCCAGTAAAATGTATGGTCTGGGGTTAGTAGTGAGCCAATATATATTTCTTATAATTACATCTCATAATATCAAGGCCATAAAATATACTACTCCGTACGCAATATGAATTACTCCGTGTAATAGAAGGATGGGGTAATAGGTAAGGAATACATATAATACGGGTATAAATTATAGTATATTTAATTTATAAACGAAAAATATAATTTATTATATACTTCATACAGGTAATTAGTATACGAGATTGACTTTATGTATTATATATGTACGTGATAACTTATTTTCTTTATAATAACATATAATGTGGTGTATTGAAAAAGTATATTATAGTGTGCATATTGCTAGATATATTATGTGTATGTAAGTAATAATCAATATGGAGTATTTTTTAAGTTCAAAGTTGATCTAACACTATAAATATACGACCTCCTAAAATCACTTTCTCGAAATAAGCTTTAAAAAAATCATTACAATAATATATTTCAAACTCAAACTTATTTTTAATAGTACATGGCAAAACCTAATTGATACCACTACATGAACCCCGCAACTCAAAACCCATGCATTTGCACGGGATCTATCCTAATTTTGTTCAATCGTATGTATATAGTTTATCTTATACAGTACAAATTATCATAAAAACATTAACGATCTAAAAATACAAGTTATTAAATGTGAATATATATTTCACAATGTATTCATATATTATATTAAAAAATATTTAAAAGAGAAGTGATTGTCTCGAGAAACATGACAGATAAAACACAAAGGTAGTAATTTTTTGAACTACATATTTCATGATATTAGTCGAGGTCATTATTTTGATTAATTATCCAGTTTAAATTATTTTATAATATCCAAAAACAAAGATAAAAATAATGAAAAATTATCGGTTTGCTAATTAAATCTATTTTCTATAAATCAATCAATATATATTAATAAAGCAGAAACTTTTCGAGCGATGTGATTGGTCGAAATTTTTTAATATATTTTTTATGTTAATAAAGAATATAAAAATTTGTATATGAAAAAAATCATACTCCAACTCAGACTCGATTTTTTTGAAATTTAGATTAAAAAACATATGAATTTGTATAGAAAAAAAACAATCCTACTTCATTTAAGATTAAAAAATTATCACTATATAAACCGACGATTATCCCCTCATAAGACCACAAAAGTTGGATTGGTCGAAATTTTTTAATATATTTCTTATGTTAATAAAGAATATAAAAATTTGTATATGAAAAAAATCCTACTCCAACTCAGACTCGATTTTTTTGAAATTTAGATTAAAAAACATATGAATTTGTATAGAAAAAAACAATCCTACTTCATATAAGACTAAAAAATTATCACTATATAAAACGACGATTATCCCCTCATAAGACCACAAAAGTTGGATCTCATAAGATTATAAACTTACGTAAAAAAATCACTCTCATCGAAAAATTATAATAATTCATGTATAGAAAAAAAACAATCCTACTTCATTTAAGATTAAAAAATTATCACTATATAAACCGACGATTATCACCTCATAAGACAACAAAAGTTGTACCTCATAAGATTATAAACTTAAGTAAAAAAATCCTCTCATCGAAAAATTATAATAAGGCATGAATTCTATATTACTTCATTATAAATAAGAGTAATAATTTATTTTTAGATATTAACAAACAATCTTTTGAATCTTAAAAAAAATTCCTAAGATTATAAAGTTAAGTAAAAATTATCCACATCGAAAAATTATGATTGGTAATGAAATTCTGTATTATAAATAAGAGCAATCATTCGTTCTTATATATCAACTAAAAATCTTTTGAGTCTTAAAAAAACGATCTTATGAATATAAACTTAAGTTAAATTGTCTCACATTGAAAAATTATAATATAATGTGATAGAATTTTATTATATAAATAAGAGTAATAATCATTCATTTTTAGATATTAACCAAAAATCTTTCGAGTCTTAAAAAATCTCTTTAGACTATAAAGTTAAATAAAATTATCTCACATCGAAAAATTATAATGAGGTCATAGATTTCTATTATATAAATAAGAGTAATAATTCGTTATTAAATATTAATAAAAAAATCTTTTGAGTCATAAAATGAATTTAAAAAGAATTTTTAAGACTATAAACCAAAAATATTATACTCCAATTCTTTAGAAATTCTAAAAATATAAAATTAAAATTTTAAAATAATTAATAATAAAAATAAAATTATTATTATTATTATTATCCTAATACAAGTAGATATATTTTCTTTTCCTTTATTTTATTATGATAAATAAGAGTAATCGTTCGTCCTTAGACATCAACCAAAAAATTAACCCACATCGAAAAATTATAGGAAGAAAATTATAAGAAGGTGATGGAATAATATATTATAAATAAGAGTAATTGTTCGTCCATAGATATCAACAAAAAATTTAAGAAAGTAAAATTTCAACCACATCGCATGATCTTAAGACTCTCACGTGGTGAACAGAGTATCTACAAGACTACAATTATAAATATGAAGTCGTAATTTTGAACTTTACTATCATTTCAAATGCATTTATAATTGTATTATTATAAATAAGCAAAGATATATGCATCGTTACTTTAAGCTCAATAACTCCTGCGTTGATGATGATAAATTTGTTTTTTATCACATGTTTCATCGTTGTTGACGGTAATATGTCCCATTTTGCCCAGTGAATATTTATATCTACGTATATTTATGTGCGAGGAACTTTAATTAATTAGTCTTTATTCTAATTACAACGCACCATATATAATGCCTATAATTTAATTTGATATTTATCGCATATATTATCTCTGATTCCTTGAAACACATTTAGGCATATGGATAATATTTCTTTACTATTAAGCATACTCTTAACCTCGACTGACTCTCTACTGTTGTACAGTTTCACAAATTTATGCAATCATTCAACTTGGTATCTTTATCAACGTAACTAAAATGTGGCCCGTGCATCGCACGGGCTTTTCATCTAGTAATTAACTATAAATAAATAAATTTCTATAAATAACGTGCATATATGCACGGGGTCTACCCTAATATTAGAAGTAATTACATTTGTTCTATACGGAGTATTAATTTTGAAACAAAATACGCAGTATAAGAAATTAGTGGATCATTGAGATACTAGTTGGCTCCCTCTCATCTACCAATAGAAAAACTAATCCCAATAAAAATGTCAGCAACAACGCGAGGTCCGACATCCTAAGTCTTATTAGCAAAGCGACAACCTCTGTATCTAACGTGCCTAGAGAAGAGAAGGAGGAAGATAAGAAATCATAACCAATCGGCGTACATAGAGCTTATACTAAAGCATTTTTATGCCGAGTAGCATCGACCACCACGTCACCAAGCACAAAATCAGTCATCCCGGATTGGGTCAAGGAAGAAAATACAGTTAGATCAGTACACACATTAAGTCCTATGTCCCACGAATATAAGAACAAATCTGCAAGACACAGAGGTCGGTAATGGGAAAATAGTACTATAACAATTTCAATAATTAACAATAAGCTATGAAAAATCATTCAATAATTAACAATAAGTCTAACCTAAAACCAATTTCATTTAACTTGAACAATTTTTCATCTAATTTGTCCATAAACCCTAGACTAAAATATAATTTAACCATAAATCTAAACCCTAGATTAAATTTGTTTGTTAGATTAGAGTTAAATTAAACCTAAATCTAGCCCTAAATTAGAGTTTATTTACCCCTAAATCTGATTTAACTCTAATCTAACAACAAATTTAATCTAAATTAAACTAACCTAGGTTGAATTCATCTAACATAAAACAACAATAGAGTAAATATAAACAAAATTCAACAACAAAATCAATTAAAATTCATACCCTAACTTCAAATTGGGGATTTTCAGAGAAAGGTGAGAGAACCGGCAATAAATCGACGGCAGGAAAGAAGTCCGGCAAGGTGGCGCCGGCGACGGTCGTGTCCGGCGAGGAGGAGGGCAGGGGGTTCGGGTTCAACGGACGATTCGCGAAAGGGGGGAGGGAGGACCTGTCGTGCGTTTTTTATTTATTTTTTGTTTAAGTGACAGCAGGTAATGACTGAAAGTTGGGGTTTATTTCAAAACCATCACCGACCGAAGAGAATCGGTCCGTAATACTACGTCTGCGGTCGGTAAATCATTAGGTCAGCGACCGATACCTAAATATATACCGACTGCTATGTGACGGTCGGTAAATTATCGACTGTAAATTATATTACCGACTGATATCGGTCGGTATCTGTAAATACCGACTACTATTTCTGCGGTCGGAAAATATCGGTTGCTAAGTTACGCTTTTCTTATAGTAAGTACTAGTTGTGATGCCCGTGCGATGCACGGGTGCAACAATAACATTATAATGTGATGTCCTACGATCAGCTAATTATCATCCTTTTTAATTCTGCTAATTTAATTTAATTATCGAGGCGTTCCACTTACTTGAACCCCAGTTCGACGATTCCTACAATCGAAATGAACAACCTTTGGGCTGACCCTGAATACGAATCGATTAGGAGCATAAACATATGAAATCCAACATTAACTATGTCACATAATCTAGATCTATCCTATCATTCTAATTTTTTTACTTAAAAAAGGTAAAAAAAAAATTAGGCATTCGAACTATTTATGACCCGTATTCTAACCATAACTATAACCCGACCCATGACTCGTATTTGACCCGACCTGCCCAACAGGTCTAGTACCTACATTAGTTATCTGGTGAAACAAATGATGTTCATCAAGATACCATCACCTATGTCCGTTAGCAATATAAATATGTCTGTGACAACTCAGATGAAACAATGAGTTTATCTATATCTTTTACTCTCTAATTATTTGATTTTCTACATTGAATATATTGAATGTATGGTATCAAGTACTATCAACTTGCTCTAAATTTGACCCGACCCGCAAACCTGCCCCATCCCATTTGTTGTTTGTAGAGTCATGAACCTGTTTTTCTTACCCGAATCTTAAGGGTGTGGATGGATAATAAAATGAGAGAGAAAGCTAAGGGAGTAGTGGAAAAGGAAAAAGAGAAGGGAAAGTGTCGGGAAGGGGAGGGAGAATGGAGATGATACATTTTCCCTCCAAATTTTGTCTATTTTGGATAGAGTGGATCATGGGTCGTATCGTCCGATTGACTTGTCCCGTCCGGCCCTAATTTTTAGCGGGCTTGGACACAACATTTTCAATAATATACAAAAGTCCGATCCGCAAACATGTCTCAAGCCGACTTGTCCGTGGGTCAAAATTTTACCCTTAGCCCTGCCCATGTCCGACCCGAACTCGCATATAGATTACCTCTAATTTTGGAGGGAAAATATTTTGCTTTGGAGGAGAGGAATGGAAAAATCCATTTTACTATCACCTACAAATCCCTTCGTCCCATTTTGCTAACCAAACAAAGGAACTTGCTTAGATCAATTTTCTTCCCCTCCATTTCCTTCCAAATTAATCTTTCAAAACATACCTAAATGACTTATTAATTTTGGACCATGACGTGGACTGACCTATTCAACTCGTTGGAAAAAAGAGACTACAAAGCCTTAGTCTAAAATCTCAGCTCAAGCCAACATATTCATATGCCTAGATTTTGCTAAAATTCTAGTTATTCGATATAATTAATTATTATATGTTATCCTTTTATTTTAATGTAAATTTGTGTCAAGTCTTAACTTAAATTATCTAATAATTTTTGTATATTATTCTCTTGTACAATTGTACATAGGTAGACCAATACAAATTCTTACTTTACATAGAGAGCAATTTTAATACTTCCCCCTTTCATAAGTGTACTACTCATTATATATTCGATCATTAGGTGGTATAAAATAATCAAATGGATAGAACACTGATGGGGGAGGAAGTGCATTATTCTTCTAGCTTGCGACGGGTCAAGTGCAACCTATGTAGGGTAGATAAGACAAAAGCAAAATGGGTAGGAAATGGTTTCCTGGTTTGTCTTATCTATTACCCAAATGGGTGGTGATTGACGCGTCGTAAACTTGTGACAGATATGCAAGTCACAAGAAAGACTTGTTGGGAGACTAAAGTTGTATTATCGTGTTAAATAGTAACGTTACTATTAGACTTGACAAAACTTGACCTGACTTGTAAATCCGTTCTGTTCAACCCGTTTATTGGTAGGTCAAGATTCAAAACCTTGATCCGTGACTCAATATTTTAAATTAAAAATATAGACTAATATTCAATTTAATACAACATTTTTTATCTTTTGATAATAAAATAATTATTAAAATAGTTTTAAAAATTGATTGAAATATAAACATTATAATCAATGTCTATAAAATAATATTATTAAAATAAATAAAACTGTAATATCAAAAATATTATTTAAAGGGTAAAAAATTCGTCGTTCGAAACTACGTTTCACCCGTATTCTAACCATAACCCGTCAAGTGACCCGAATAACCCGACCCATAATTGAACTTGCCCTTGTTTCGATCCAGTGTGTATAAAAGTTATTTAAATAAACTATGTAGCTTAAAAAGTTGGAGACTACATGTCACTCGATAAAATGTTCAATTATATTCATTTTATTTTTAATTATTTAATCAATTGTTCTATTTAAATGTTTTTAATTTCATAAAAATTTTGAATTAGTTAAAATAGTTTAATCAAATTTGTAATGTTAAATTTTTTAAAAATTTAAATGTGTTCAATAATTTAAGTTTGTATTTAAGAATCCAAAAACTATTGGAGATTACCATGTCGCTCGAAAAACATCTTGCTTAATTAATTATATTGATGATTCAGTGAATGTTTATTGATTCAACGTAGTTATTTTTATATATAAATTAATTTTAAGTTAAATCATCTACCACTCTTAGTATTTCGTACTCCCTCCGAGTCTGAATGATCTTCCCCTTTGTTTAATATATGTGAGGTATATTTTAATAAAAGAGGAAGATCATTCAGACTCGGAGGGAGTATATTGCTTGCTTATATATCGAGAGACTAAAGTTGTGCTCTTGAGTTGAACATTACCCCCTCCGACCCACTAAGATTGCTCCGTTTTATAAAAATTCTCACATATAATGAGAAAATAGGGCGATCTTTTTAGGACGGATGTAGTATTATACCTAACAAAACTTGGGTTGAGTTGACTCATAAACCTAACCCGTCCAACCTGTTTTTTCGTTGGTTAACACCTATAAATCTTGATCCGCGACTTGACTGTCATGATCCCGGTAATTTAGGGTCGTGACTGAACCCGACCTGTCCGTAAAAAATATTTATATGATTGTTGTATTAATATTTATATATGAATTGTGAAATAATATTTTTATAAGGTATCTATTCTAGTACTTTAAACGATAAATACAATAAAAAAATTATAAATGTAATGCTACCTCTTTTTAAAATTTCTTATTTATAAGTATTTCTATATGACTATTATAATTAATGAATATAAATAAAATATTACAATATAATATTAAATAAAATAAAACTCCTAAAGCATATTTTTATTGATATTATAAAAAGGTAAAAAATTCGAAAAAATTATTTATTGTAATTTTATCTAATACGTATTCCGTGCTAAAAATCATAGGAACAATAATTTGTTTGTTTAAACGAAATGTAATGGTTTTACATGAAACTGTAATTTCTCACAACTTCAACTATAATTCTATTAGGATAATTTAGTTACTTTATATAATATAATATATCTACTTAAATTAGGATAATAATTTTATTTTGTTAATAATTATTTAAGAAATTCAAATTTTATATTTTATATTTTTTAGAGGTTCTAATATTTTTTAGAATGTGAATAAATAAATATTAATATTAAAAAGTTATCAAACCGAACTGAATAGTTCCACGCGGTGTCTATTCAAATTTCGTTGTTTTCTTGGGTGATAATTGACGGGTTATATAATGGTAATTCTTTAGGGTCCTAGGATTATTTTGTCTACTACTAAGATTCAAATAAGTAATTATCTAATACTAAGACAAATGGGGTATCATTTATCATATCCACTTTTAATACAGATAATATTTAAATTCTTAGTGTTTTACAAAAGTTGTATTCTTCGCTCGAAAAAAAAAGCTTCCTTTAATTATATATATTGATTATACCACCAGTTGTACGTAAAATCACCTCAAAGTTGTCGAGTTTTTGTGTATACTTACCGAGCTTGTACAAGTTTTTTTTAGCTGAGTTGTAAGTCTTTGAGCTTAAACATTTATGTGATTTAACTCAACAAATTTGCACTAAAGTTCTAATAATTCACAACAAAACTCGAAACTTTGCGATAACACTCAAAATCATAAAACAGTTATTCATAGAGTTAGGTACAAATGACGGTATAATCCACCCATTGTCATGCCCGTCAAGCAAAACGATGTCAACCACCTTATTATTGGAGTATTATTTTTTAAAAATAATTATAAGAAGTTGCGGATAGCTATGATACTATTTGGGGCCACCCCTATCAATCGCAAAATTAATCCTAGTAGAAAAATATAAACAGATGCACACGTTCCAACATCCTACAACATAACGAAGTTCCAAATCTGCTTGCCGTACTTTATTTTGATATTAATATTATCACTAGTATAGGTCCCGTGCATGAATGCACGGTATACATAAAATATACTTTGTAGCATACTAATTAAAGATTTTAAATTGGAGGTATCTTAATGTTTACATTTCTCAATTTTGAGAAAATAATTTCAAATTGATAAGCAATCAAGGTAATGGAATAAAATTAATAAATGTATATTTATATGAAAATATTATATCTACGAAGTATATTTTTATTTATGTTATTCTCATATTTCGAAACACTTAATTCCCTCATATATATATATATGAATTAATACTAAGAATTGAACATTCATATGATACATTTTTTTTTGAAATGGTTTAATAGCATTTTTTTTTATGAAAGAGAAATTGGACTTGTAGACACCCACATTTTGACCGCCAGGTGTCTATAGTAGGTCCCGCCAAACACCCGATGATGATCGGACGCGAACATGCTTTAATGGACTCGGATATGGGCTCGAAATCATGGACATTTGGTTTAAGCTTATTACGGAGTACATATTTTACAAAACCAACCTCAAATCCAGGCCTGGTGAGTCGTTTCGAGTCAAATGAGACTAATTTGGGTCGATTCCGACACCAGGGGTAAAACCGTTTTTTAGCGACCGAGTCAAAACCCGGTCAAAAATATTCCCGAGATGCACGAGTCAGCCATGACACCTCACGTGGCTGATTCGGCCTCCAACTGCTACAAAAATCAGCTTCAAAAAATATTAAACAAATCCGTTTAAGAATAGAATGGGGTGGATCATTCCGAGTCAAACAAGACTAATTTGGGCCAAAACCGACACCGGAATTAAAACCGACTTTTCACGATTGGGTCAACCCCGGTCAAAGTCGTTTCCGAGACACACAAAACAGCCATACAATCCTCAAAAGTCCAAGTCAAACATAAAACCCATCAAACACCCAAGGTCAAGGTCCAAAACAATGGACCCGTGCAACCCGGTTGGGCCACTCGATCGAGTGACCCACCCACTCGATCGAGTGGGCTTGTTTTGAACCCGACGGCAGGCTTCACGGGCCACTCGACCGAGTTAGCCCCATACTCGGTCGAGTAACCCTAATCCGGGTGCCCTAGCCATGCCTATATAAGCAACCCCCAGACAACACAATTACACAACTTTTTCACAACTTTTCACAACCCTAAAAAAAACCCTAGAGCAACCCTACACACACACATACTACGTCTTTTTACAAACCCTAATCAAACCCTAATCAAACCCTAGCAATTCTACACTAACAAAAACCCTAAACCTAGTTTTAGGAATCAATCCCGAGCCACCATAACTTAACCTACATAAAACCTCGAAGACTCTTGTGTTAAAGCCACGGTTACGAGTCCGCACCGAGACAAGAACATGTAGGTTGAGGGTGTCAAAACCCTCTCTTTTCTTCCCTTTCTCTCTTCGTCGTCCGTCTCCTTTTTCTCCATCTTTTTTTCGTTTTTTTATTCATTTCGTTCGTTGCGTCATAATATCGATAATAATACTACTAATATCAAAGCGTTAAAATATTTATCGATTTGTGTCGAATAAGAGGGATACCGGGATAAGGAAAACCGCATATACAAGTGTACTGCACACGCGTCGTCGGTCGCTTATCCCGATACCCCGACTATTTGATTATTGAGATAAATTAACTTAAACAACAATTCGTTATTATTTCTCGTCATCATCATCAATAATCTTGCATCCATCAATTTCTTTAAAAATCAATTTTAATAAGGGTCGAAACCCGTTGACACGGATCCGACATCACAATCCCTAGGGATTTATTTCGATGTCGGAGAAGTCGAGGGAATCAAGTTTTTATTCAAGTAAAGCGTCGATTTTAGATTCGATACCAATTCCATAATTGGATATCGAATCTAACAATCAAGTCACATGAATTAATTAACGTGATTTATTCATATCACGATAATTAATTTAAAGCGACTAAAATTAATTTATTTTTTTCTATTTCACTCTAATATCCTATATCGATTCAAATAATCGAATATGGGATACAATGAGTACTCCAAATTTAGAATCGGGTATAAATTCAACAATATATATATTCGGTTCAACAAAATTCGCGATTTATAAAAAACCAAGTCGAACATAAATTATGCAATATTTATGTCCGATTTGGTAAAATCGTCGAACTCTCAAAAATCAAAAGCAATTTCAAAATCAACAATTAAATTGCAAACGAACCAAATTCGTACAGGAGCCACTCGACCGAGTGCCTTAGTCACTCGATCGAGTGACACCCTAAAATCCAATCAGAATGCCTTCTACGACGCCTACTCGATCGAGTCTCACAGTGACTCGGTCGAGTGGCTACGTACTCGACCGAGTTGGTCAATAACTCGGCCGAGTACGGTCCATAACGCAAAGCAGAATCGTCTTTTACGGGTCTACTCGATCGAGTCCGTCGACCATTCGATCGAGTAGCCTCATAACGATTAACACAATAAATCGTACATCATTCTATTTTCTAAACCCGATAGTATTTCACGACTTAGGTCAACACGTGCATAATTAATCACGTGTATACTATCTTTTCAAAACATACATCATCATATTTGCATCTTTTCATCTCATTTATCATTTGCACAAACCGTTATTATTCGTTATTTCATCACATCGTTACTAACGCGTTTGTTATTTCTTTTGTCAATTTAATTATTGTTTGTTTATTATACTAAATGAACCCACATGCTGAAATTCCACTTTGACGTAGAATTAATTGCATTAAATTGACATAAAAACCCATTTTTTTCAGTTTCATTCACATGCCTAGGAAAAACAATGTTTGCATTTTTTCCTGTTTTACTAACGCGCGTATTGGAAAGTCATTCGAATTCTTAGTAGAGGCCGCTAATGTGCGGGCGGAGTTGGGTGTCCTTTGTGGGCTTCCCAACACGTACCCTCACCCCTTACTCAGAACCTCGGTTTCCGGATGCCCGAAACCGTTGGCGCACGAGAGTCATTTAATACACGATATCCGATAATGTCGGTATCGGTATCAAATGCAAAGGGACGAGCCCAATAAACTCTGACATCGGAAATGGGCCGTATTTTATATACGGACCACTACGACATAGAGTGGGCTCGAATGGTTCCGAATAACCACAAAATTCGGTGGCGACTCCACATAGACCTAAATTTCAATTTGATCCATTCTCATATGGAGATTCATTCGCCTCCCTAAACCCGCGCGTGGCCGCGTCGGGGTGGACCTATGTCATGTCCACAATTTGGCGACTCCGCTGGGGATTAACTGATGCGTGACTTACCATCGACATCCTCAGGGTGAGACTCGAATAGAAATCGTTTGACAAATACAATACTCGTTTTAGTTCTACGGTTCATGCATAACCCATATTTTCCCGGGCCGGTACTCGCGACCGACGTCCCACTATACCGTTGATGTACTCCAATATGGATATGTCAAAAGGCGTCCATAGTCGATTCGAGTGGGTTTCGCGGCATGTTCTAAGATCAACTCGACTTAGGAAGTCCGTCCCGATCAACGTCTAGACTATGTACACTGGTATAGACCCCCTATAGACCGACCGAGACTTAGTATAGAGCATACATGGCGTCGTTATAATGCTTGTGTGACTACGTGCTACTTGGTTTCCGAGTCGTTTTTAAAAAACCGTCAACTTTTCAAAATTGCATCCTTTTCAAACTATTCGATTTCAAAACCCGGGACACGTACCGAATTTAGGACTTATGATTTTACTCAAAATAGCCTATTTTCTAGACGGTATGCTGCCCAAATCAAAACTCGAACTTTCAAAACCCGTGGCCCAATGACTTTTCGTCCTCTTTTCCGGAAATTTGGGCCATTCACCGAGTCCACTCAGTCCTTTTTCAAAAATCATCAATTTTCAAAACCTTCCACTTCTAGGACTTCCCGTATTTAGCAGTGTCGGGTCGAGTCTTAAGTTGTCAAGGTCTTTAGCGTCGAAACTCCGTCGATCTTACATCACGAGTTTCTTCCCTATCCCAGTCCGCCTTATTAGACTAAGGCAAGGCCCACCTACGTAGGACATACTCCTACAAAGGAAGGCCCGTCTACACACTCGAGTCTAAAAGTTTGGGGATGTCTCACGTGGACCTTCCTTCGGACGGGACTCGGCCCACATAGCCAAACCCTAAGGAAGGCCCACCTTTCACAAGTCACCCGTCTAGGTGTCTTTTCCGAGTCAACCTTTTACAAGGTATAACCTTATAACAAAAGGTTCACGGTCCTTACGTCTAAGGGTCACTCGTCCCACACTCGAGTCTCAACAAAATTATCGATCCCACTTGGGGGCTACCCCTTAACATGGCAATCAGTCACGGTTGCCCTAAGGGTCATGTCTTACACGTATCTCACGTACTCCACTTTCGAGTCACTTAGGTGTCATACCATCTAAGTCCTTAGTCTCACTTGGGAGCTATTCTCCGACGGAGTGATTAATCACAGTCATTCTGAGAATCGCACCCTACACACTCGTCTTAGGAGGGTCTAACCCAGGTGAAACATGGTCGTCCCATTTTCGGACTCACCCTTCTGCAGCTCGAGTCTAATTTGCGGTCGTTATCTCGTCTAGGTCAACATTCAAGTATCCCGAGCCGAGAGTATTTGTCGACTCGTTACCCCGGGCCGTGTCTAGTTTGACTCTCTCTCTTGCGCAAAGCCGAGTTTAGGCGAGTTCTAACACCCGTCGTTTCTTCCGATCAGGGACCCTATGAACGAGACGCTACCAAACCACAACAAATCCCACGCCGTCAAGAAAGGGGATATCCAGGGGAGTATGCTTATGCTATCTTGCTCCATTAACAACATCTTCTCAAAAATCAATACTGCCCTAGATAACCTAAGTTCCAGGGTAACCACCACTGAAGAAGACCTTGCAAGAACCCGATCTCGTCTAACACAGCTAGAGCGGGCAAGGCAGGCGATCACCCAACCGAGCCATTTGAAGGGTGAACAATCTTACGAAACTGGCCGATACCCTCAAGATGGCAAGGCCGAGAGAGGTAACTAACCCTTAAGTCACCTCTCCAAAAATCAAGAACCAGTCAAAGGAAAGGACATTTACCCACTTGGATATGTCCTACACCGTCGCTTTCCAGAGGTTGGTTCCGAGGGGCCTAGTGCTACCTATAGGCCCAACAGCCGACCCACCTGTGGAGAAACGTTCCAAAGCATGGAACGCCGAGCATTACTGCAAATTCCACAGGGGGAGGGGACACGATACAGAACAATGTTGGAAGCTGAAACACCTCATTCAAGACTTCCTCGATGCCGGGAAGACTCCCGTTTTGGAAACACTGTCACTTGCAAAGCCCCTCGTGGACTACACAGGGCCCGATGACCGAAGCATCCAATCTACCTCTCATGCACCCAAGAGTCCGGATTTGATTGAAGTCCGAGTCTGAGTCTGAGTCTAGGATGTTCTATTCCAAAGTCAAAGTCAAAGACAGAGTCAGAGTCAGTTGTATTCTGTCCTCTTTTTCAAAATTCAATAAAATCAGCTTTCAATATTCTTTCTCATATATACTTTCCTTACGTGTTTCCGAGAACATGATGAACACCATCATACACTGTGAGCACACACACGTGACTATTATAGGCACATCTATAATGACTGCAGGAAACCGAGCCCGTGTTTTCCTTTTACCTATTCCGTGTCTGGTATAGAAAAACGACATAACTACCCGTAGCAGGAGCGGTATCGAATCCTATGACAAATCTAGGTAATCTCCTAGTTTGGGTTCAAGATGGGAGGCAAGCCCATTTCCCACAATAAAACACCCCTCCAACAAGACTAACCAATCCCTACCTTAGGTGTTAGTCTGACCGGAAAAAAAAAAAGCAAAAGACCAAAACAAAAAAAACAGGCCAGCAAAAAAAAGAAAACTGGACAAAAAAAAAAAATCGAAAGTCCGTGAGAAAAAAAAAAGCAAAAGGCCAAAGCAAAAAGCAGGCCATCATCAAAAAATTCAGAATACCCATGACCGTGGTCAACGGTCAATTCAAGTGAAAGCCCCATGACCAGGGTACGGTCAAAATTATCAAAACCCATGACCGTGGTCAACGGTCAACTCAAGTGAAAATCCTTTGACCGTAGTACGGTCAAATTCAAAATTATCAATACCATCCAATAGGGGAGTGACAATCAAGCTGGTCAGCTAACACCACATCTAGCCTTCCCACATTACAACCCTCAAGACCTTCCCGAGACCCAGGCCAGAGACAGCCCGGAATTCTGAGGATTCAAGCTCCATAGGATACCTCTAACAATTAGGGCCAGACATCGAAACCAGATACTTCATTATCAAACCGGCTCTCGAAGCCTCAGTTCCACAGAACCGAGCTCCAGATTTCGAGTCATCAAGGCCATTTACTTCCTAGCACCACATTCCCAAATACGTCAAATCCCCGAGAGCAAAACTCGTCAAATCCCCGAGAGCAAAACTCGTCAAATCCTCGAGAGCAAAACTCGTCAAATCCCCGAGAGCAAAACTCGTCAAATCCCCTCGTCAAATCCCCGAGAGCAAAACTCGTCAAATCTCCGAGAGCAAAACTCGTTAAAATCCCCGAGAGCAAAACTCGTTAAAATCCCCGAGAGCAAAACTCGTTAAAATCCCATCCCAATTTTTCACATCCAAACCAGTTACCACCCCCGAACACGGGAACTCAACTTGTAGTCGGCATAGAACATGCCCAAATAGTTCACACCACCTCTGGGGGCTACCCCGGAGAACGCTCACAGTCACAGGATTAATATCCTAACCATTCAAGCCCTTTGATCAAGACATCACTGGGAATGCACCTAGCCTACACCGTCATTATGGCTACTTACACACAAAGTCCTATTAGAATAGGCACCATAATACATCTTCCGGCACTGAACTACGGCATGGTTTGATTTCACTACACGTGAATACGTAGGCAGCCTTTCAACAGAGGCACAACCACTCACATTGACACACATTCAAAAAGCGCCATTATTCCGGTCACGACACCATCATGTTCTCAACAGCTAGCTTTTTTGTCCCGGAGGCTTCTCCTAGGCAGAAGTTCTTCATCCACTCACAAAATCCAGATAAATCCAACAAAAATCTAGCCTCTTTTCTGTAGTATGTCCTAGTACTCTTCTCAGTCGAAGACAAGAATCTGTCAGGACTCGAGGCAATACCCACTTTGGAAATGTATCCTAAAATAGGAAATCCAGAAGGACACCAGACTAAAACAATCTCATTACAGGCTACTGCAATCCCCCCATAGCATATCTATCCCATTTTGATGTGCGACCGTGTTGCCACTCGCCTAGGCTACGGGATAGCGCGACTTAAGAGTCTTGTTAGGCGGCCCACACCCCTATTGAGTCACAGTCCAACCCTTAGAGAGTTCAGTCTGTGTCAGTCAACTCATCCTGTCCAGAGTCGAGTCTGTCAGTAGGTCCCTCTCTTCAAATTCCACTTTGAAATTTGCAAAGTTTAGCCATTTGAAAAAAAAGATCCCTTTCAACAAGGTCAGATTTCAGTCTATTTAAACTGTGAATTTCTTTTATATCCCTTTCCATTTTGAAAACCTATCTCGTGATTGCTCTCAGGATTTCAAGTTCAAAATTTCAAAAACTTCAAAAAAGTCATTTTCCGCAGCACGAGTCATTTTACTACCTACGTGTTGCATGCATTTTATGTAACTTATACAGGTACGACTCAAGCAAAAACATGCAAGCCATCAAATCTCCCCAGCAGCATTTTCCGGGATAGCACGGGATGGACCAACACACAGGCACACACAGGGCTTATGCAACAAGCCTAAATTCCCCACGGAGTACAATCGCCAAGCTCAGGTATGATTTCTGTCTTGCGGCTGGCGAGCCCTTCACGCGAGTCTAACAGACTATAAACGACCCGACCGGAAGTCTACCAGGTCCTAACGGGCTTGGTAGCTACTCTGACTTTCGCCTTGTCCAAGCCTCAGTCAGAGTGGGGGCTCTGTAGACACCCGCATTTTGACCGCCAGGTGTCTATGGCAGTTTCCAAAAAACACCCGATGATGATCGGACGCTAACGTGTTTTTATGCGCTCGGATACGGGCTCAAATCCATTAATCGTTGGCTAACACACTTACGGAGTACAAATCTCACCAAACGGACCTCAAATCCAGGCCCAGTGGATCATTCCGAGTCAAACAAGACTAATTTGGGCCAAAACCGACACCGGAATTAAAACTGACTTTTCACGATTGGGTCAACCCCGGTCAAAGTCGTTTACGAGACACACAAAACAGCCATACAATCCTCAAAAGTCCAAGTCAAACATAAAACCCATCAAACACCCAAGGTCAAGGTCCAAAATAATGGACCCGTGCAACCCGGCTGGGCCACTCGATCGAGTGACCCACCCACTCGATCGAGTGACCCACCCACTCGATCGAGTGGGCTTGTTTTGAGCCCGACGGCAGGCTGCACGGGCCACTCGACCGAGTTAGCCCCATACTCGGTCGAGTAACCCTAATCCGGGTGCCCTAGCCATGCCTATATAAGCAACCCCCAGGCAACACAATTACACAACCTTTTCACAACTTTTCACAACCCTAAAAAAAACCCTAGAGCAACCCTACACACACATACTACGTCTTTTTACAAACCCTAATCAAACCCTAGCAATTCTACACTAGCAAAAACCCTAAACCTAGTTTTAGGAATCAATCCCGAGCCACCATAACTTAACCTACATAAAACCTCGAAGACTCTTGTGTTAAAGCCACGGTTACGAGTCCGCACCGAGACAAGAACATGTAGGTTGAGGGTGTCAAAACCCTCTCTTTTCTTCCCTTTCTCTCTTCGTCGTCCGTCTCCTTTTTCTCCATCTTTTTTTTCGTTTTTTTATTCATTTCGTTCGTTGCGTCATAATATCGATAATAATACTACTAATATCAAAGCATTAAAATATTTATCGATTTGTGTCGAATAAGAGGGATACCGGGATAAGGAAAACCGCATATACAAGTGTACTGCACACACGTCGTCGGTCGCTTATCCCGATACCCCGACTATTTGATTATTGAGATAAATTAACTTAAACAACAATTCGTTATTATTTCTCGTCATCATCATCAATAATCTTGCATCCATCAATTTCTTTAAAAATCAATTTTAATAAGGGTCGAAACCCGTTGACACGGATCCGACATCACAATCCCTAGGGATTTATTTCGATGTCGGAGAAGTCGAGGGAATCAAGTTTTTATTCAAGTAAAGCGTCGATTTTAGATTCGATACCAATTCCATAATTGGATATCGAATCTAACAATCAAGTCACATGAATTAATTAACGTGATTTATTCATATCACGATAATTAATTTAAAGCGACTAAAATTAATTTATTTTTTTCTATTTCACTCTAATATCCTATATCGATTCAAATAATCGAATATGGGATACAACGAGTACTCCAAATTTAGAATCGGGTATAAATTCAACAATATATATATTCGGTTCAAAAAAACTCGCGATTTATAAAAAACCAAGTCGAACATAAATTATGCAATATTTATGTCCGATTCGGTAAAATCGTCGAACTCTCAAAAATCACAAGCAATTTCAAAATCAACAATTAAATTGCAAACGAACCAAATTCGTACATGAGCCACTCGACCGAGTGCCTTAGTCACTCGATCGAGTGACACCCTAAAATCCAATCAGAATGCCTTCTACGACGCCTACTCGATCGAGTCTCACAGTGACTCGGTCGAGTGGCTACGTACTCGACCGAGTTGGTCAATAACTCGGCCGAGTACGGTCCATAACGCAAAGCAGAATCGTCTTTTACGGGTCTACTCGATCGAGTCCGTCGACCATTCGATCGAGTAGCCTCATAACGATTAACACAATAAATCGTACATCATTCTATTTTCTAAACCCGATAGTATTTCACGACTTAGGTCAACACGTGCATAATTAATCACGTGTATACTATCTTTTCAAAACATACATCATCATATTTGCATCTTTTCATCTCATTTATCATTTGCACAAACCATTATTATTCGTTATTTCATCACATCGTTACTAACGCGTTTGTTATTTCTTTTGTCAATTTAATTATTGTTCGTTTATTATACTAAATGAACCCACATGCTGAAATTCCACTTTGACGTAGAATTAATTGCATTAAATTGACATAGAAACCCATTTTTTTCAGTTTCATTCACATGCCTATGAAAAATAATGTTTGCATTTTTTCCCGTTTTACTAACGCGCGTATTGGAAAGTCATTCGAATTCTTAGTAGAGGCCGCTAATGTGCGGGCGGGGTTGGGTGTCCTTTGTGGGCTTCCCAACACGTACCCTCACCTCTTACTCAGAACCTCGGTTTCCGGATGCCCGAAACCGTTGGCGCACGAGAGTCATTCAATACACGATATCCGATAATGTCGGTATCGGTATCAAATGCAAAGGGACGAGCCCAATAAACTCTGACATCGGAAATGGGCCGTACTTTGTATACGGACCACTACGACATAGAGTGGGCTTGAATGGTTCCGAATAACCACAAAATTCGGTGGCGACTCCACATAGACCTAAATTTCAATTCGATCCATTCTCATATGGAGATTCATTCGCCTCCCCAAACTCGCGCGTGGCCGCGTCGGGGTGGACCTATGTCATGTCCACAACTCCTCATTCCTTTCAACTTCTCGCGTTTCCTATCCAAACCGGTATTTCTTGTTGTTCAAGCAAGATACCTCTCCTAAACCTCTACTCATATAAATAGGACCCTTCATTCAACACAAAAACAACATCAATAATCCCGACACATTCACGCACATCATAGATCTATTACCCACACATCCTCGATATTTAGTAAAAATAAATCAAAGCAAATCCCGACGTATTCCCGAAGAAGCCTCGAAATACCGACGAAATCCGGCCGAAACCCGTCCCATCACACGTCCAAAAAACCGACACCTTAACTCATCCGCATCATCTCGACGCTCCCGTGCCTAAGCCACCGTCCGGCGAGCCTTATACCGAGAAAATAAAGCATGTAGGTTGAGGGTGTAAATCAAACCCGATTCTCTATTCTTTTTTCTCCTCCTCTTCGTCCTTTTCTTCTTTTATTATTTTCGTCGGTCGTGTCGTTTTTTGTATATGGGTCGAGGTCGCATATTTTTCTAATAATCGATACTACGAAAACTATTTTTTTCTTTAACGTTCTTAAAATACGATACCGATTCTCTAATCGAATATCGTATCTACAAGAACTAAATTAATTAATTTTCGTTGATGCTAGTAAAATCATTACATTTTTTTAAAAACAAAATTCGATGATTTTAAACGCGGAGAGAATTAACATCTTTTTCGTTCAAATTCTTTTTTTCACCTTTTCGTTCAAAACAAACTTTTTTTAAAACCTTTTCTAAAAACATTCCGACTATTCGATATCGATTTCATAATCGAATATCGAATACGACGAATATCGAAAATATGAATCGGGTATAAACTAATCCATATTTGTACGCGATTTATAAAAATTAACGATTTTCGACAAATAAAAAAAACCGGACAGACCGCCACGCGAGTCGCGCGCCTGTCAGGCGACTCGCGCGGTGGCCTGGTTCGCCGGGTTCGTTTTTTTTTTCGTTTCCTCGCTTTTCTATTTTTTATTCTTTTCGAATCTTATATAAAAAGCGACTTTCGCGACATATTTCGATAAATACTTTTCTTGACTTCGGTCAACACGTGCTAATCCATCACGTGTCATTAAATCTTTTCCAAAATCATGCATATTATTTATTTACGTCTTTATTTAATTTATTCACCGTTACTAACTCGTTTTCTCGTGTTTGTAGCAATTTATTTGTTTTTATTGTTTTATTAGACTAAAACGACTTCACATGCTAAAATAACTTTGACGTTATTAATTTAAGATGCATTAAACGACTTAGCAACCCATTTATTTTTTCTCTCACATGCTTAGGAAAATAATGTTTGCATATCATTCAACCGTCGAACTAACTCGTGTACACCAAAAACGAACGATATCTTAGTAAAGGCCGCCAAGTGCGGGCGGGGTTGGGTGTTCTTAGTGAGCTTCCCAACACGTACCCTCACCTCTTCCTCAGAACCATGGTTTCCGGATGTCCGAATCCATTGGCAACGAGAGTCATTCAATACACGGTATCCGATAATATCGATATCGGTATCGTAATGCAAAGGGACGAGCCCAATAAACTCTGACATCGGAAATGGGCCGTATTTTGTATACGGCTCACTACGACATAGAGTGGGCTCGAATGGTTCCGAATAACCACAAAATTCGGTGGCGACTCCTACTTCGATTTAAATTTCAATTTGACCATCTCATATGGAGATTCATTCGCCTCCCCAAACCCGCGCGTGGCCGCGTCGGGGTGGACCTATGTCATGTTTTTATAAAAATTATTGTTTAGAGATTCAACTCAAAAAAACAAAAATGTTATTTAGAAAAAAAAACCGAATATATTTTTCTAGTGTAAAGCTAAGAATCGATATACTATAAATTTACCATTTTAATAATTTTATCATCATTCATGAAATCTAATGGGTTACAAATTTTTTATATTTATTTTAAAGGACTCTTTGTTTAACTTTCATCTTTAGAAATAATGCATTTTGGAGGAAAAATTTTATAAAGTTGTTATTCTTTTGGTATATAGGGGAATCATGGATAATATCCTAAGAATGAGTTAGGTGAGTAATTGTATAGAAATTTATGGCACGATACATATATTTCAGAGAATAAATAGTTGCATATTCTAATCAATCAACCAATCATAGAAATATACTAATCAACGGTATAATTGTATAAAAATTTGCATATTCTAATCGATCAACCAATCTGTTCCGGTCACGGAAACAATTAACCCGGTCTTGGATCCGGGTCGTGTAATCGGAATGTTAATAAGTAGTGGATCGTTTGATTTCCTTCAACCTCTCATTTCTCCTTCTCCTATGATCGGACCTTCCCGGCGGAGTTGGCCTGCTCCCTGCACAATGAACGCACAGGGCCCCGGAGGTTGTCCGAGGGAACCCTCTCCGATGCCTAAGTTAGTCCGTGAAATGCCATGATGAACCTAGCTCGTGAGGAACTAGGCGGCGTTTTTAGGAGTGAGAGTCTAGAGAGAGAAAATCCAACCCTCTCTAAATGGGAAATGGGTGGGTATTTATACCTTCCCACAAGAGAGAGAAGTGGAGAGGGAAAAGAGCGGGAGAATGGGTGGATGGCGGGGTGACACGTGGACCTATTTCATCCACCCATTTCCTTTTACCTTAGGCAGAAAGACGGAAGGGCCCCTGGTAACCCATGCCCTGCTCGGTGGAGAGGTTGCCTGGGGACAGGCGAGCAGGGAGCGTCTGCAGGCCTTCCCCAGTGGGTCGCCCTACCCTGCTGGGCGAGCGGCCTCCTCGAAGCTACGTTCCACTGAGGAAATCCTGGTGTCTTACCTCGACGGCCTGCTGGGCAGGCTCTTCGGCTCCCCGGGTTGGGTCTTTGCGGGGCCTGCTAGGCGGGCGACCTGGTGCAGGCTCCTGACCCTCATCAATTGGCCCTCACCGGCCGGGAGGAAGTAAGGCTTCTCCTTGGCAGGTGGACTCATGATGGTGGGGAGTTGACTTGTGGCTTTACCACTGCATTTAATGCGTTCGCGTATTCCCGAGGGGGGAGACTCTTCTGCATTGGGCATGCCAAGAGTTTAATTGTCTTTTGGCCATGATTGCTTTTATACCCAGTGGATTTTTGGGCAGCGTGCTGGTGCGCTGATTGGTTGTGCTCTCTGTCACAGTGGTTGGGGCGCCATTTAATGTCTTGGCCTCCCTTATTGTATAAATTGCACTTCCTTTGCCACTTTCACGACCCATCTCCAACCTTCTTTTCTTCTTTTCTCAAAGAAAATGTCGTGGATTACCAAAGTACTTTTTTGCCAAGGGATTCATGTGGTGACCCGTCGCTTTAGGGGGCATTGGAAGCTGAGGTACCCTAGGGCGTCCTTTCTCATTATGCGCCGTAGCCGGCAGCCCTGCGCTCGACTTCACAGGAAGCTCAAAAGGAGGACTCTTGTCAGGGCGGGCAAGCGCCCTCAGAGGGCTTCTCCAGCCGCTCCAAAATACAGGCGCTGCCCCCAGGGCGGGGGTTGTTTCGACAGGGGGTGCCATGAGTGTTTTCCATGGCTACACCCTGAGCAGTTTGACCCCGACTGCTCAGAGTTGGCTTCTTCTCCTGAGTCGGGCCCTTCTTCTCCCTTGAGGAGGAAAGTGGGCTGCGGCTCCTGTGATGATACTGAAACAGTCCCTTATGGTAGGGATTGGGATGTTAGTAGCCGGGATTCTGGTGATAGTGACGGCCAGGGTTACTCCTCTGGTCGGGACGACGATGATGATTCTGCGGACCCCTTCAAGGATTCTGACGACTGGGACTGGGGATTCGATGCAGGGGGGTGCCACAGCCCTGGGGACTACTATTCCCCAGGCTTTGATGACGATTAGGCCTGCCCGCGGGGTGCAGGCGTGGTGAGCCAGAAACAGGGGCTCTTTTTGTCTTTTTTGCCTGTACTGGATGTAACTTGCCCGTTTTTTGGGTTTTCTTTGACTTAATGAAAGAAAAATCAGGCAGTTTGTTTATGTGTGGCATTTTTATTATCTGTTATTATTTATTTTCTGTCTTTATTATTATTTGAATGGAGGGAGGACGTCACAGGGTGATCGATCCTCTGACACCCTTTGGTCTTCTCGAGGCTACCCTTGGGAAGCTACAAGAGGCTGACTTTTGAGAGTATGACACGTGGACAGTAGTCCTTGGGCGGATTTTCGAGGGTTGGCGACTCTTTGTCTGCCTTTCCTCTTATAAAAGCAATCTGTCACTCATTCTTCTTCTCTTTTTCTTTTCAAACTTCCTTTCTTTTCTTCTGCAAATCTTTCGGTGTGATAACTCGAGCCTTCTTTCGTACCCCCGTTTCTCTGGGAGATTTCTCTTTCAAGCTTTCATCCCATCGGCGGCCGACCTTAGGTTAGACTTTTAATTTCCAGTTCTTGCTCCCTTTCTTTTCGATTTCTTGCTTTTCATTCCTCTTAGAGTTGCTATGTCTAGAACTCGCGAACGCATCCTACCATTTACCGACCCATTGAGGAAGGAGGAACGGGAAAAGGGTAGGGAGGATCTTGCCTCCTCCTCTAGGGAGGTTGGCCTTGGGACGGTCGAGGAGGAGAACTCAGCGGGTAGTGGGGGTGGTAACTCTCCTGAACCTGCCCCCTACGACGTTGTTGACTCGGACGACGAGGCGCTGGAGATCGACCCTTCCAGGACCTCCGGTCCCCTTATTCCCCGGGAAAGGGGTAGGACCTATTACTTAGACAAAGCCAAGTACCACGTTCCCCTGGGAACTTACCCCGACCCCAAAAACCGGGATTTGATTCTTGCGAAGAATGCCGCCGGCGCGATTGAGCGGTTCTACAATTTTGGGGATGGGTATACAGTTGTCGTCCCTGGTGAAAAAGACATCGTATGTTGTCCTCCCGACGGGTGCATAGCGGTTTACCACAAGTGTTTGGAATTCGGTCTTCGTTTCCCCCTTCATCCCTCTCTGGAAGAGATTTTCAGGCGGATGAACGTGGCTATTGCCCAGGTGACAGCCATGGCTGTCAGGTCATTAATTTCATACGTTTGGACCTGCCTGTTCCATCGTGCCGAGCCCTCTATTGACGCTTTGAGGATTATGGTCGGCCTGCAAATGGTTTCTTCTGGGAGTGAGGGTTCTCTTGGATATTGGTCTCTTCTGAGACAGAAGGGGCATACTCTGGTGTGGCCAGCTATGGACAGCCTGAGAGATTGGAAAAACAATTTCCTCTATGTGCACAGCGCCCAAGGGTGGAAGATTCCCCGCCATTTCAGGAATCACGTTCACACCAGGCTAGAGACTCACGAGGAATATCACCCTGGCGTGGGAGGGAAAGCCTTGGAGGTGAAGTTGAGCAGGAAAGATAAGGATTTGGTAGACCATTTTGCTGCCCATACCGATAAATCTGGGGTGTATGGCCCTTCATTATGGCTCCCCCATGCGGAGATTATTGCTACTGACAGGTACCTGACCCGGGTGGGCATGAATCCGGGCCTAGACGAAGGTAGTTCAGTAGCGCTGATGATTTTTCCTCACCCACCTTTTCCTTCTTAAATGACCTTTCTAACCGGTCGCCTGTTTGCTTTGCAGACCTTGCTACCTTCCTTTGGACAAAAAGGGAGGTGAAGCGTTTGGGTTTGACCGAGACTCTTGACGTTGTCCAAAGCCGTCCTTCCCTTTCTCCTGACTTCAAGAAGGGCGAGAAGAACCTGATGAAGCATCTGAAGGGCCTTTCGTTTAGCAGGCCAAGGCTCCCTACTCCCCCCAGATCAACGCCTGCGAAAACGGCGGTCTCTGAAGCCACTCCTTCTCCGGTTGCGAAAAAGGCGATCGCTTTTGAGGTTACTCCTTCCCCTGCTGGCAAGCAGGGAGGCTCTCCTGCAGGGGTTCAGATCCCCCAGGGGCCGCAGGCCGCTGGCTCTAAAGAGACTGGAGAAAGTACTCCTAGGGGGCTGATCAGGAAAAGGAGCAGGGAAACTCCAAATGCAGATCACGTGGTGAATTTGGAGGCTGATACGCCTGACCCAAAACGCTTTGCTCAGGGAGTTCCTGGTACCCTTTTTTCTGAGGAGAATACTGAGTTCCATTACACTGCCGGCGATAGCCAGGACGTCTCTGCCTTACTCTCTGACTCCGGGGCGGTTTTGGCGGATCACCTCCTCAAGACTGTCCACTCTGCTACCCATCAAGTGACTCAATACATTCAGCGCACCGCCAGAGTTATTCAGGCCTCTGCTGAGCTGGCGACCCTTAGTCGTTTAAGTGACGAGGATTTGGCCAACTCTGACCGCCTGACTACAGTCGAAAGGGATGTTGCTCTTATTGCTGGTTTGAAGGATCAGCTGACAAAAAAGGAGAACGAGTTGGAGGAGGCCAGGAGTCAGGTGATTCACTGGAGGTCTCAAAGTGAGAGGGCAGTCAGGGAGGTATCTCGCCTGGAGGAGGAGTCGAAGAGAGCTAAGCAGGCCTTTGCAGAGCTGGAGCAGGCCAAAAAAGCTTTAGCTGAGTTGGACCAAGCCAAGAGAAAGGCCGCTGACCTAGGGGAGCGCCTTTCCAAGGCAGATTCGGATCTTCAGGCGGCTCTTGGTGACTTGGCGGCGAAGACTGAGGAGTGGCAGAAGGAGAAGGATGAGATAATTCAGGAGGTGGAAACTGTAGTGTCAGCAGGCTTCGTGAATGGCGCCAACTCTTGCTTGGGGGTGGTTATGGAGGCTGTCAGGGAGATGTTCCCTGGTTTTGATGAAGAGGCTTTTCGGGCTCTTTATACCGCTAAGGATGAGGCCCAGATGCGCAGGATGGCTGAAGGGGCTGCTACTTCTGGCCCAGAAGCTCCCCCTGCCTAATATGGAGGGCAGTCATCCTCAGAGGGCTCCTGTTCGTCCCCTGCTGCGCTTATGCTGACGTTTTAACTTCTTATCTTTTTGCGCGCCGAGCCCTTTTGTGGCCGGCTGCCGTGTTCATTGTAATTACCTTAAAAAAACCTTTATTTCGTGTATCCCTGCTACTTTATTTCCTTTTATAAGGATTCTTCCATTTGTTTTCATCCTGTTACTGTTTGGTTTTCTGTACAAGTTTTTAAGGTATGGCCTGCCCCCTGCCTGCCCAAAGGCAAGCAGGGAGGCTCTTTGCGTTTTTTATACAAGGTTGGGGAGCCTGCCCCCAGTCCTTGTTCATTCGGCCTATCCCTGGCTTTTGATCAAAGTCCAGGGGGCCTGCCCCCTGCCTGCCCAAAGGCAAGCAGAGAGGCGTTTTGCGTTTTTTATACAAGGTTGGGGAGCCTGCTCCCAGTCCTTGTTCATTCGGCCTGTCCCTGGCTTTTGACCAAAGTCCAGGGGGCCTGCCCCCTGCCTGCCCAGAGGTTAGCAGGGAGGCGTTTTGCGTTTTTTATACAAGGTTGGGGAGCCTGCCCCCAGTCCTTGTTCATTCGGCCTGTCCCTGGCTTTTGACCAAAGTCCAGGGGGCCTGCCCCCTGCCTGCCCAGAGGTTAGCAGGGAGGCGTTTTGCGTTTTTTATACAAGGTTGGGGAGCCTGCCCCCAGTCCTTGTTCATTCGGCCTGTCCCTGGCTTTTGATCAAAGTCCAGGGGGCCTGCCCCCTGCCTGCCCAGAGGCTGGCAGGGAGGCGTTGAATTTTTCATTGAGGGGCCATTTTCCTTAGTTCTGGCAACAGGGGGCCTCCCCCTATTGCCCCCTGCTCGTTTGTGTGTGAAAATGCAAGTTTGAACAGGCAACGAGTATAGTCTCGAAGTTCCTTTTATTTCTTTGTTAAAAACTTAACACAAGGGTGGTTGGAGCCGTCGACATTCTTTGACCGTTCTCCGCCAATTTTCTAGGAAACGAAAACTATCTTAAGATTGTGCTAGACATAATACTTCTTTAGGGTGTCTGCGTTCCAGTGAGCACTCAACTCTTGGCCTTCAAGATTGGCGATTCTATACGTGCTTGGCCCTAGGATTTGAGTTACTTGGTAGGGACCTTCCCAGTTAGCACTTAGTTTGCCGTGCTCTCTCGATTTTCCCACAGCCTGTGTTTTTCTGAGAACTAGATCACCCATCTGAAAATTTCTCTGATGTACTCTCTTATTGTATGCCTTCCTCATTCGTTGCTGGTAGGCGACGATATTGGCACTGGCTTCCTCCCTTACCTCACTGACCAGATCTAAGGCCTCAGCCATTGCTACTTCATTCTCAGCCTGGTCGTATTGTAGGGAGCGCAGGGAAGGGATCCTGGCCTCGATTGGTAATAGAGCCTCTGCACCATACACTAGGCCGAACAGAGTCTGGCCCGTAGATTCTTTTCGGGTGGTCCGGATTGACCAGAGTATGCTGGGGAGCTCGTCGGCCCATCTGCTCTTGAGGTTATCTACCATCTTCTTAAGGCCATTCAAGATCTGTTTGTTGGCTGCTTCTGCCTGTCCGTTGGTTTGAGGGTGGCAGACGGCAGAGTAAGCAACTGCGACGCCATGGTCTTCCAGCCAGATTCTCAGGGGGTCGTTATCGAATTGTCTTCCATGGTCAAACACTAGCATTTTTGGCAGGCCGAATCTAGTGATGATATTCCGCCATATCACCTTCCTGACTGCAGGCTCAGTAATGTTAGGCACTGCCTCAGCTTCCACCCACTTGGTGAAGTAGTCGATAGCCACGATCAAGAACTTTCTGCCCCCGGTGGCCACCGCAAAAGGTCCTAGTATGTCCATCCTCCACTGAGCGAAGGGGATGGGGGATAGGATTGGCCTGAGCTCTTGGGCCGGAGCATGGATGGATGGGGCAAAAAGCTGACATTTCCTGCACTTTTGAGTCAAGTCTTTTGCGTCGGCCAGCAGGGTCGGCCAGTAGTACCCTGCCCTCAAGGCCTTGTGCGCCAGCGACTTTCCTCCTATGTGATGGCCACATATGCCAGAGTGGATGTCATCCAATACCTCCATCGCCTGCTCTGCCCCCAGGCACCTGAGCAGGGAGGACGGGAAAGATTTCTTGTACAAGTCTTCTCCCATTAAGATAAACCATGCAGCTCTTGCCGGCATTTTTCTTTTTTGCACGGGGTCAGACGGTAAAATTCCATGTTTCTTGAATAGGATGATGGGGGTCCTCCAATCTCCAGGTTCTGCCTCCTCCACTGCGCCGACGGTTTGGCAGGGGACGGTAGATTTTTCCTGGATGACGTCTACCCATACCGACCTCCTTATATCCTGCAGGCTGAAACTAGCCAGTTTTGACAAGGCGTCCGCCCGATTGTTCTAGGACCGAGGGATTTGTCTGATTTCATACGATTTTAGGCCTGACAATTCCCTTTTCACCATTTCCAGGTACGCGGTCATCGTTTGATCCCTGGCCTCATACTCTCCATTGATTTGGTTGGCGATGAGCTGGGAATCTGTTGCCAAGACAATCCGCTCTGCGCCTGCGGCTTTGGCTAGGTTGACGCCTGCGAGCACTGCTTCGTACTCAGCTTCATTGTTTGACGCGGGGAAGACAAATCTGAGTGCATGCTCAAAGTCAGTCCCCTCTGGGCTGGTCAACACGACTCCGGCCCCTGCTCCATTAGCCGTGGAGGACCCATCGGTGTATACTATCCATTCGCCGGCGGTTGGGCTATCCTCCTCAGAGTGGGAGCATTCTGCTAGGAAGTCGGCCAGGGCTTGGGCTTTGATGGTTGTTCTGGATTGGTATGTTATCCCTAGTCCACTCAACTCAATAGCCCATTTTAGCAGCCTGCCTGACTTTTCAAATTTTTCTAGTACTTTCTCTAAGGGCTGGTCTGTCAAAACTACGACAGGGTGTGCGTCGAAGTACGGCCTCAATTTTCTGGCTGCTATGACAACCGCATAGGCTGCTTTTTCGACCATAGGATAATTTTTCTCTGCTGCCCCTAGGGCATGACTTACAAAATATATGGGCTGTTGAGCGCCTGCTTCTTCCCTCAAGATGATTGCGCTGACTGTCACATTGGTTACGGCGATGTAGAGGAAGAGTTTTTCCCCTGCTACTGGCCTCGCCAGGGTGGGGAGCTTCTTTAAATGTTCCTTCAACTGCTCGAAGGCTTCCTTTTGCTCGTCCTCCCACTTGAATTGCTTGTTGCCTTTCAGTATTTTGAAGAATGGGGTTGACTTGTCTGCTGACCTGGCGATAAATCGTGCCAGGGCGGCCATGCGGCCTGTCAGACGTTGGATGTCCCTGATGGTCCTGGGTTCAGGAAGGTCCAGAACAGCCTGAACTTTTTCGGGGTTAGCGTCTATCCCTCGAGAGCTGACCAAAAAACCCAAGAACTTTCCAGAACGAACCCCAAACGTACACTTCTTTGGATTGAGTTTCATTTTGTAGGCGCGCAGGGAGGAGAAGGTCTCCCGCAGGTCTGCCAGGTGCTCATTGTCTCCTTTGCTCTTTACAATGGCGTCATCGACGTAGGCCTCTATGTTTCTGCCTTTTTGACCTTCGAATACCTTGTCGACCAGGCGTTGGTATGTGGCCCTGCGTTTTAAGCCCGAATGGCATCATTTTGTACATGTAGGTGCCTGAACTAGTGCTGAATGCGCACTTCACCCTGTCCGGCTGCCATAAGTACACTTGATGATACCCTGAGAAGGCATCCAGGAAGCTCAGCATAGTATATCCACTGGTAGCGTCCACCAGTTGGTCGATCCTGGGGAGTGGGTAGCAGTCTTTCGGGCAGGCTTTGTTGAGGTTTGTAAAGTCCACGCACATTCTCCATGCGCCTGATGATTTTTTGACCATGACTACATTCGCCAGCCACTCTGGGTAGTCACAAACCTCAATAAAATCTGCCTTCAGAAGTTTTTCAATTTCCTCCTTGATTGCCACGTCTTTCTCTGCGGACATATTCCGCTTTTTCTGCTTCACAGGGCGGGCGTCCGCGTTTACGTTCAGCCTGTGAACGATACACGCTGGATCGACCCCTAGCATTTTGTCCGCCGAGTAGGCGAATACGTCCTTGTTCTCTTTCAACAGCTTGACCAGTTCCGCCTGGTAGGACTCTTCCAGATCAGCCCCTATAAGGACTTGCCTCCCTGGCTCCAGGTCCACCAGCATGCTCTCTCCCCCAGGTTCCAGGTGGTCTGACGCCTGATTACCGACTGGAATCTCGCCCTCCCTGCTGGGGGAACTGTCAGCTTTTCTCTTTCCTTTTCTTTCACTTTCGTGAGTTTGCAGGGCCACGGAGTAGCACTGTCTGGCCGACTCCTGGTCTCCATGCACTTTTCCTTCCAGGCCAAAATCAGTAACATAGGCTATGGTGAGGGCCCTGATTGATATGGCCGCCTCAATCTCGTCCAGGGTGGCCCTGCCGATTAGGGCGTTGTAAGCAGACCTCGCATCCACCACAACGAATGATGCCTGACATTTCTGGCAGTAGCCCCCTCCCTAAATGTTACAGGTAGGTCTATGATCCCCATGGGCAGTACGCCTGCCCCGCTGAACCCATATAATGATCCAGGGGCAGGTCGTAGGTGCCTTTTCTCCAGGCCCATCTTGTCGAAGGCGTCTTTGTACAGCAGATTTGTGTATGCACCGGTATCCACCATGCATCTCCGCACAATATGGTTGCTGATTTCCAAGGATAGCACCAAGGGATCGCTGTGGGGATACACCACCCGCCCTGCATCCTCGGGGGTGATGCTCAGCGTTACTCCCTTCGGGCTTCCTGCTCTTTCAGCGTAGCAGATTTGGTTCCTCAGCTCACGAATTTGCCTTTTCCGACCTCTTCGGCTGATTTGGCCTTCTGCATCCCCTGATATCACATGGATTACCAGACGGTTCTGTACTGAGCCCTCGGGTTTTTCAGGCGCTTCTTTCTGAGATTTACTCCTGGCTGCGTAGTTGGCCAACCAGCCATTCCTGATCAGCTTCTCAATTTCGTCTTTCAGGTGGCGACACTCTTCGGTGGTGTGGCCTACGCAGTCGTGGAAAGTGCAGAATTTCTTGGGGTCCCCTTTTGGACTACGCGGTTTGCTCAGGCGATTCCATTTAGCAGTTTCCTTTTCCAGTTCGAAGATCTCCTCCCTGGATTTGTTAAGGGCTGTGTAACTGTCGAACCTGGGCTGGTAGACAGTGCGCTCCTTTTTAGGGGCATCCCCTTCCTCAGTTCTTTGCCTTCCGGATTCGTTTCTACTGCGTCCACCCTGCGGTCCCCCTGCTGCCTGGTGGGGCCTGCGGGGGTCTCCGGCAGGCTGTGGAACTCCTCTTGCAGCATAAACCCCTCTGCAATCTTTCTGGCTTTGGCCAGGGTCTCCGGCTGGGCCCTGATCATTTGGTTTTTCATCTCGCCGGGGAGCAGGGAGTTGGTTAGTGCATATGCTGCTGTCGGGTCGTCAATTTCTTTCACCTGCTGGAATGATAAGTCAAACCTCTTTAGGTATTCCCTGACAGTTTTGCCCTTCTTTTGCCCGAGGGTCATCAGGTCAAAACGGGTGAGACGTCGCCTTTTGTTTCCAGCATACTGGTCCAGGAACATTTCTGCCAGTTCAATGAAGAAAGAGATTGACCCCTGCGGGAGGTCCCTGAACCAACCCTGGGCTAAGCCCACCAGGGTGGTGGGGAAGATCTTGCACCAGACTGCGTCGTCGGCGTCATACATGCCCATATGACTCTCGTACGCAGCCAGGTGAACCTCCGGATCTGTAGTTCCGTCGAACTTTACAGTCGGCATCTTAATCTTCGGGATAGGATACGCCTGCACCTCAGGGTGAAGCGGGGTCTTGGTTGGCCTGCCCACCATTCTCGACCTGCTCATGCCTGAATAGTGACCGTGGTCATCCCTTCTGTCAAGGGTCGGTCTCCTACTTTCAGGGGAGCGGTACCTTGGCGGGGGCCTGCTTATCGCTTCGTCGTCTTTAAGATGGGAATGATACCGTGAGCGCTTCTTCTAAGCAGGTTCGAGGTTATCACCCTGGCGATGCCTGGACCTCAGAGGCTGGCCATTGTTAAGCCTGGACTGCAGGCTCTGAGACAGGCCTGGCGCAGGCGGTACTTCCTCGACCGGTGTCAGCCTGGAGAACACATCTCCCTGTTTCTTCCCCAGGCGCTTGGACATCGGCTCCTTGTGCCTCATTCGATTCCTCAGGTCTTGGGATAAACCCCTTCTTTCACGAGCGGCCGTGGATTCTGTGGTATGAATGGAGAATGCCTCCTCAGGACCTGCAACCCCTTGCTGCGCAGGTGGCTGCTGACGGGCTTCCGTGATTCGCCTTTGCACCTGCGAATACGCCTGAGCTGTCTTCCTGGCTTTTCTCTGAACATTTCTGGCGGCGGTCCGCTTCGTACCCCCGGTTCCTTCTCCACTTTCAAAGTGGAGCAACCTGGGGGTCGTGGCGACCCTGCCTACCAGATCGTCCGGAGTAAATTCCTGATCCAACATAGCTGAGAAGAACGCCGCAGTCTGTACCATCTGGGTAGGGGTGAGGTTCAGAACTTGCCTCGGATGGTTGCCCTGCCCTACCATGGGAGCTGCCCCTTGACCCGGTGCTCCCTGGAGACTGGCTCGCCCCACGCCTGGAATCGTGGCGGCGGGCGTTACTTCTGGTGGCATGCCATAATGGGGGGCTTTGGGCGGGTTTGCCACCGAGCTGGTGTCGAAAGTTTCAGGCATGTTTGATTGTAATTGGTTAATTTGTTAATTTCGCGTTTTAGAATGGTTGATTTTGTGGGTAATTTCGTGGGTACAACCTACCGTTCCCCACAGACGGCGCCAAATTGTTCCGGTCACGGATACAATTAACCCGGTCTTGGATCCGGGTCGTGTAATCGGAATGTTAATAAGTAGTGGATCGTTTGATTTCCTTCAACCTCTCCTTTCTCCTTCTCCTATGATCGGACCTTCCCGGCGGAGTTGGCCTGCTCCCTGCACAATGAACGCACAGGGCCCCAGAGGTTGTCCGAGGGAACCCTCTCCGATGCCTAAGTTAGTCCGTGAAATGCCTTGATGAACCTAGCTCTTGAGGAACTAGGCGGCGTTTTTAGGAGTGAGAGTCTAGAGAGAGAAAATCCAACCCTCTCTAAGTGGGAAATGGGTGGGTATTTATACCTTCCCACAAGAGAGAGAAGTGGAGAGGGAAAAGAGCGGGAGAATGGGTGGATGGCGGGGTGACACGTGGACCTATTTCATCCACCCATTTCCTTTTACCTTAGGCAGAAAGACGGAAGGGCCCCTGGTAACCCATGCCCTGCTCGGGGGAGAGGTTGCCTGGGGACAGGCGAGCAGGGAGCGTCTGCGGGCTTTCCCCAGTGGGTTGCCCTACCCTGCTGGGCGGGCGGCCTCCTCGAAGCTACGTTCCACTGAGGAAATCCTGGCGTCTTACCTCGACGGCCTGCTTGGCAGGCTCTTCGGCTCCCCGGGTTGGGTCTTTGCGGGGCCTGCTAGGCGGGCGACCTGGTGCAGGCTCCTGACCCTCATCACAATCAATTATATTCTAATCAATCAATCAATTATATATATTTTCTACAAATATTCCGTCTCGAATATGATCAGAAAGATATACAATAATAATTATAACTATTTTATATTTTATGTAAAATATTATACGGGATAGTGCAATATCCTATTAACAAAAATAATGCAACTATTTGGTTAAAACGGAATACAATATGTTTATATTTTTTTAAAAAATTTAAGCGATCAATGAAATTTGAATCACTAAAATGTTGGAGTGTAGTTGGAGAGGAGAAGGGTCACACAGGGTTTGATTCACATGTGGCTTATTTTGTCTACTCTTTTTTATTTGGTTAGTGGAAAGGGGGATTGAATTTGGGTAATACTCCTTCTCATCCATTCAATTCTTTACCCTAATATAAATGGACAATCCAATCAATTATTTACATTCTTTTTTCGGCAAAAGACGTTACCATATAACCCTCATATCTTTCCTCTATTTACACAAAATACCACAACTTTTTCCTTACTTTAAATTTGGTGGACCCATAAAATCATTTGATTTACCAATAATACCCTTACTTTTACCACTTTTCTGAAAAGTTGTGAAACCCCTATGTAAAGGATTGTTTGGATGGGAGCATCCAATTATACATATCGTATCGTATAATATCGTATAATAAAATCGTAGAATAAGAAGCAGCTGCTGTACATGCCCTTCCAAACTCAACGAACAAGAAGACACACAAACAAAAAAAATAAAAATCAATCCCCGCACTCATATTCGCCTCAAATCTATAGTCTACACCCGTAATCCCTAATTACTGTATCCCTTTCGCACTTTCAGTTTTGCAAATCTGCATTGATCAAGTACAATTCCGCCATGGCAATTCGCTTTAAATTTAGAAGCTCACCAAATTTCGACACTGTTGAAATCGGACAACAATCAACCATCTCAATTCGCGATCTTAAATCCAAAATTGTATTGAAGAAGCATCTTAATCTTTCTCACGATTTCGACCTTGTCTTCTCCGATTCTCTCTCCGGCGCAGGTTTACCATGATAGTTCAATATTTTTCTAGTTGTTCAATTTAATTTACTTTTTTTTTGGCCACGCAGAATTCACGGATGAAAACACTCAAATTGCTAGCGGTTCTAGTGTGATCATCAAGCGAGTTCCGGCGAAATCATCTCCGTTGCTAAGGTGACTAAAACGACTTTGCTTCGTTGATTCAATTGTTTTTTTGTTGAAATTTTGATCAGTTCTTCATGAATACGAGTTTCTTGATGTGTGTTTGAGTTTTGGTCTCTGACTTGCGTTTTATATTTCTTGATTATATGTTCCTGTGATTCCGGAATCGGGCGGGGACTATTATGACCAGATAGATCATAGATGTTATTGATGCTTATTTGCTTTTATGGTATGCAGTATTAGCGCAATTGGTTTGATTATTGTGTCTATATATGTGCGCTTATTTATGGTATGCAGTATCAGTGCAATCGGTGTATGCTCGAACTGTGGGGTTGTTTTAATGAGCTTGGAAGACTAGATTGCTTATGCCTGTGAATTACAATGTGAGAGCTTCTGTCCGTCTAAACGAGGTTATGTTTCACGTCGGATTTTTCAGACCAAGATTAGGTAATGGTCTTACCTTCGATGGAGATTTGAAGGTTACGGAGTCAGCAAAAGTTTACCAATGTCGTAGGGGTCTATTATTCTGTGATAATAAAGATCTCACTCCAACACTATTACTTGTATTTGACTTGAGAAAACATTTTGAGTAGATTATTAAGTTTGTGGATGAATACTTTCATTATGTTTTTTTTGGGCTTAAGCTTAACCACCAAATGTAGTAATGGCATGTTTGGGAACTTGGATTTGGAATTGAATTCCGGATTTGAAATATTTCGAGCGTTTGGAAACTTTGAGATTTGAATTTGAAATTTTGATCAAATCCAACCTAGTTCAATTTTGATTTTCTCAAATTCCTAGCATATGGGTAGTCATTTCAATTCCGTCACTTCTCGTTTCTTTGTTTTTTCGCATAATCTTGTCGTAGTATTTGTTTTTCTTTCTTTATTTTTTCCCGTATTTGAACATTTAGATTTTTCTAATGAAAATTTTTAAAAAAAAAAAAATGGGTGACCTTGACTCGACTCCACCCGCCCGAAATCCAAATCCAAATCCAAATCCAAGGGTACCCAAACACCATTTTGGATTTGGATTTAGATTAAATTCTAGAAATTCAAATACAGGAATTGAATTCTTGATATTCAAATCAATTCCGAGTACCCAAACGCAACCTAACGATAATCTCCTTAGTTACTCAGACACGTGTCAGACACGTATCGGAGTGTCGGACACGTAACTTCACAAATTTTAAAATACGTGGACACGGTCAACGGAGCTTCTTGACCATGAAAAATTGAACCTATATATTTTAAAATTTTAAAAACTTCACAAAGAAGAGAAAGAAGCAACTATGGCTAACACTTGCCCACTAAATATGCCCAAGTGAGGTCATCTTTTTAGCTCCCTCTCCTTAACTTGTTGAATGTGTTGTGTCGTGTGCAAAACTGGCGTGTTGGATACGTGTCACGTGTCGTGTCTACCGCGTGTCGTGTCGGACATGGGACACGGCTGGAATCCGGTGTGTCTAAGTAACACAGATAATCTCTTCAGGTTATTGCCTTTTATTTCTTATTATTGTCTGCGGGTCAATCCGTGATAATTTTTCTGGTTAACCTCTTAGTTATCTCCACTGTGAATGTTTGTAGTTGTGTATGCCTAGTTTATAGGGTCCTTGAACTCGTGGAAAGACTGTTGTCTCACTTTTACAAGATTTGTTCTGAATTTGGAGAATGTCTCTCTTCTCCTTATTTGTGGTATACTAGCATTCTATTCCTTCAGGATGGAAGGAGTTTATGTTGCTGTTTTCCCTCTTTGGATACTACTGATTTGCATTTTACTTTAGTCTGAACATTCTCATTACGTGAGTATCCTTCAGTTTGTTATGTTCTTCTACATTGAATGAAAACTTGTGATGAATTCTTCATTGACTATCATAGTTCATCATCATAGCCGTTGTCGTTATGATCTTTGTTTCCCTATAGAGATTTGAGGTGGAGCAGCCTACTTCCTGCAATTGCAGGGGTTGTTTTGAACATGGATGGTAATTTTTATTGCCAACATTATTCACACACAGCGCAGCACAAGTTAAATGGAAAAGACTCCGAAAGAGGAGAAAGTCACTTACTTATAGAAAGATCTGATGTTGCGATGTTAGCAGCGATTATTTACTGGAAAATCTGGGGAAAACCGAAAACTATGTATAACTGTTTATAACAACTCTTTGCTGATCTTGCTTGCAAATGCTTGGTGAACATCTTTTTCTTATTTTAAAATTACAATTTTTATTATTACCCATCTCTTTTAGGTTGTTGAAGACTATTATGATTTTGTGCCTTAGCATGCTCTGTTTGCATTCAAAAGTCTGGAAACTGGTTACCTAGATTATTCACTTTGAAAAGCAGTTTGTCAATGACTTGTTTGTTAGTATCTAATACTCTGTATTAAATAAGTCGCTGCAGGGAATCTGATGTTTTAGCTGGTCACGCTGGCAGTACGGATGCTGATTATGTAAATGTTGCTGAGTCTCCTGTTTTGGTATATTAAATATCTCTACTCTTTCCATATTTGATGTCTCATTCTATTTATTATTATCCTGATTTTGTAACAACATTGTCAAGTTCTTTTTACCTTAATTTAACTTCTTTGGTTGAGGTGTTGAACATTATCGTTTCAAAACCAAAGAGCTAAGCACATATCCCTCGGTATAGGGGACATTTCTTTTAACATCTATCCTGAGTTTAAGTACTCATGGTAATATTGATGGTCTGCCTTGTGGCATCAATATTGTGTTATAATGTTGTTGAAACATCACAGCTAAGTTCTAGAAAATTTGCAATTAGTGTGGCCGAAATTAATGGTCAAGGTTTTTCGCTGGATTGCAGCTGATGTTTGATACGAGTACTATTTTTGAAAATATAGTTTAAGATCGAGCAATGACAACAATTCCACAATGAGGAAGGGAATGAATCATCTAACACGATGGCAATGGTGCTTTATCTCATTTGAATGGCCATTGGTTTTGACCCTAGCCTGGTTGCTAAATTAGATGTCAATGCAATCTATCATGTCGGGCAAAATTAGACTGCAAAACAACACAACTTTACATCACAAACAACATTAGTACGTGTTCATGGACTCATGGTTGTTCATTAAAGGTGATGAATATCATGTCCCTGCTCAATTTGCAGCCATCTTAATTAAATCTCGCAAATGATCGCTACACACATGTTCCTGTTTTTGTTCATAGCACGAATTTGAAATTTCTTATGGACTGAGATCTCTTCTGTGTTGTCCGGACGGGTCTTTGTTTTTTCCTTTCTTATGTTTCGTAAACTCTTTGATGTCATCCATTAGTAATTTGCCTAGAACTTCTATCGGATAGATTTTTCCTGGCGTATTTATGTCATTCTATTTTTTTAATGCTCTGCAGGATTTTGGAGTTAATGATTGTGATGATTATGCAGCTGACTTGTGTCCACTTCCTGATGCAAACTTGTCAAAACTGCCATCCAACATGAATGAGAAAAATGATTATTCTCCTCTTGAAAGGTATCCTACCTATTCAATCCAAACTTTACACCCCTTTTGGTAAAAGTTTTACGTCTTTACCATATAATCTTTATATTCTTCCACCTCACACAAAATCTACTCACCTTAATTTGGGGTGTTCATAAGACTGATTTTCCAATAAGACCCTTATTTCTTACACACTTTATTAAGACTTGCGCAAAACCGAATGTAAGGTTTGATTGGATGGGAAGAAGTATTTAATTTATGCGCTTTGATGAGCCAGCTGCCACTTAGACACTCACAGTCTGTATGTATGAGACTATAAGTATTCTGTCACTCGCCTTTTCAGTCGATAAGCTAGTGGCCTTGCATGCATATTTTTGTACCTCTTGTCCCTTTCTTATAGACACATCAACAGCTCACTTAAAGCGATGCATCCGTTTCTAGATGGATATTTTCTCAACAGCTCACTTGAAGCGGTGTTGTTTATGCAGATGTTTTGAGAAACTACCAGTGACGGGTGAAAAGGTTGATGGGACTCCCCCTACTTGGTTTGATCCAAAAGGTTGATTGTGAATCTTGTATATCTTCACGAACTTAGCATCTTCCATTCTTAATTTTGAATCCTTATGCATTTTGTCAGACTATTGTGCCTATGAGGGAAGCACAGTAGAGCTGCAGCATATACCCATAATCAAGGGGCAAACAAAGTTTGACAGGTAAAACTTCAATCAGATAATTAGAAAGTCAACAGGAGATTTCTTATATCATGAGTTTCTCAATGATTGTTTATGGATGCAGAACCATAGCTGAAAAACAACCAGACCTGGAGGACTGTCATATGCCATCAGAGTTGAAGTGTTCCTTATGCACAACCTATTTCAAAGAGGCTGTCATGATACCATGTTGTCAGTATAGCTTCTGTGAAAAGTGTGAGTTTTCCTTTTAAGCTTGTCCACTCGATGTATTTGGTGTTGGATCAGTAAGCTCAGCTAATTTATTTCCTCACATCCTTAAAATTTAAAACAACTATCAAGTTGAAAAAATATATCATCTCAGAATTTATAAACCCTGCAAATCAGTCAATTCGACTGTGGAAACTGGAACTGGACAACTGGCATGGGGAACCATTTATCTATAAAATTTGAATTTGCTAATACATGTCTAAGCGAATGATCACACATATGGCTTTGAAATTTGTCCCCCCTTCGGAGGGCCAAGCCCTTGTATCACATCCTTTTAAGTTTGTCCAGGCTCGACTGCTTAAGAATAAGTGGAAATATGTATCACATTGAATCATTAGCAATTCGTGCTTGCTCTAAAATTCTATTTTCTTATGATGTGGTTTTTTTCTCTCTGTTTATTTACAGGTATTCGTCTAGCGTTGGTTAAGAACTCCAGGTGTCCTATGTGTTTTTCTACAAAATGTAAACCGGAAGATTTACTTCCAAATATTTCACTTAGACAAACAACCAACCGATTTCTGGAATCTCAATCACACAATGTCTCGGAGAAAAATCTTGACAGATATGCACCAGGTACTGTGGGACATGTGACATTGTTGCCTTTATTTTATTAAGCTTCTTAATGCAACCATAGGTAACCATATAAATGTTATTTACAGATGGCGAATCTGGAATTCAAATGAAGGAGCTGTCGTATGCTGGAAATGTTCCACCAAGAGATCAGCGGTTAAACCAATCTGCAATAAAAGTATCCGCCAAGTTAATGGGTAATCCAAAATGCAACCCTGTTGTGATAGAAAATTACACGGAATTTGAAGGGGAGAATGAGCCGCCAAATATAGCTGAAACAAACGAGGAAGGTGATTATATTTTATTCTTTCATAGTTTCATGTAACTGTTGTGTATAACGAATGATCACAAGTCGGACAATTACCAATTGCGTTTTTGGTTTTTGTTTTCTGATGAAATGGTCTCTATTCCAATTCTTACGAGTGCTCTTCTTTTTGTAGCAAATTCTTGCATAAAGAAGGGACAAGCTTTTGGGAGTGTTACTGGAGGTACGATCTTTGTCATCAACGTGTTATGGTTGTACTAAGCTGCTTGTTAAGATGTTTTTATTTGAGCTCCGAATTCTAATATGGAGAATTCTTGTACTTCCAGGTGGTGAAAGGAACTTCATAACTCCGTGCAGACTTAACAAGGTGATTATTAAAATCTTTTAATCAATGTACATTCCTTATCGAGCATAGGTTTATGTCTTCTATGCATCTTTTAAGAATGATGGGGCAACATGCTCAATTAGTGAATTGGGGAAGCATTTTGATGCCCTTAACCTGTATTCTAATAGATATTTCTGTTCTGAATATTGTGGACTACTCAAATCTCAGACTGATAGCTTTGAGCTTGATGACGATATTGTGTCTGTTCACGTATTAGTGGTTGATAACTTCTTCGCATTGTATAAGGAGAATTTTTATCTGTTTCCATGCTTCTCTAATTCCGGTGATGGAAACGGTAGTTGTAATATACTGTACCAGTAGTACTTCTAGGCCTAAATGGCAGTTTGGTTTTGGAAGTGGGTATTGGCTAAACGCATTGAGACTCTTGTACTTTGGAATTAACTGTGATCAGAAGACATCATATTAAATTTCTTTGTTTTTACACTTCTCATTTGTCTGCCTTCGTAACTTGAAAATTTGAAATGCTGGAAGGTGATATTGCTGTTTTGCTTTGGTTGCACTTTATTAAACCCTCCTTCCCTGAGTGAGGCAGTTGTCAGAAAACACCTTAGAAGTCTCATTCCCTTTCCTGGCCAAACTGTCACTTAAAACTTTTTTGTGACGTTGGTATAGGTCTTTTTGTTTCTAAAAGACCGAGCTACTGTTTTGCAGGGTTTCCGGACATGTTACATGTGTGGGTCTCCAGATCATTTAATTAGAGAATGTCCTGTTGCTGCAAGTTCACATAGTGGCAATTGGAATGGTATGTTCTTTTCTGTTTGCTTTTAGTCTCCTAAATAGCTGGTTTGCATCTTTTGCCGTTATCGGCTAACCAAGATAATTTGATGCAAATAATAATACCTTCTGATGGTAAACCCCGTATACATGTTTGACGAAGCTCTTACCCTTGGACACAGGGAATGTCCCATTTCAAGGCGTACTTCCAGCATATGCACCTCAGTATTGGCCTGGAAATCCTTCACCCAGTAGACCCCTTTATAACATGTTTTATGGTCCTGAGATGATGCTGTACAATACCAACATGGCTGCAGCTACACCATTTGGGTTGTCTCCATACGCGTCACCAATGTTTAGTGGGTATCCTTTTACCAGGTAATCACTGCAATTTTTTATATATTTGCATGGTCAAGTTTTGTAGCTGTGGTTTTGCTCTTTAGCTTGTGCTATATAATGGTCCAAAATAATCCGCTTGGTTTCAAAATAAAAATAATACTGTCACATGTGATTAAGGCTTACTTGTAGTGAATAAGTTGGACTGCCATGAATGCCCTTCTGGGCTACATTCAATTTGCGTTGTCTATTCAAAGATAATAGGATGATTACCATTTACCACCTCATTTTCATATAAGAAAGTCATCAGTTATCTTGTGGCAATTTAAATTGGAAACTTCATCCGTTTTGGTGGAACACTTTGTTGTATATGAGATAAAGTCAGCTCTTTAGATGTAGCCTCTGGCAGTATTTCTTTTAGATTGCTGGTGTTATGGGCTTCCATTTCTAATGAGTTGCCAATTAAAGATATATTAAGTGAATGATTGTATTTTTGGTATTAGTAGAGAATTTGGACTATTGACCACTCATTAGTTGAGTTTTATTGGAGAACAACTTTCGTTATCTGATTGATTGAATTGGGTTTGTCATATAGAAGAATTGGTGGACTATTAAATTGTACTTTCTGAGCAGTCATCAAAGTGATAACTTCTTTCAAGATTTGATCAAGATGCTGACAATCGTTGAAAGGAAAAGTAGATAACCTGAAATGGCACAAAACTCACAGTTTCTTGTTTTATTCTCTGATTTATTTTTGTATAACTTGTGAGACTTCGTTCATCTTTGATTTTAAATTTCTGCCTTAAAAGAGTGATTGATTTTGTGTTTTTTTGGATAGCAAAATAGGAGGGAAAGAAAGGGGAGGGGGATAGAGGGAAAGGAAATGGGGGAAGAGAAGGGGAGGGGATATGTGGTGTGTGGGTGTTTGGATACAATTTTCCTCCAAATATTTCCTTTGGAGGAAGGATTTTGATTTGCATTGGAGGAGGGGAAATGGATCCCTCCAAATCTGTCCCCCTCCATGTCCCTTCTTCACCCTTATTTGCTATCCAAATAGGGGATTTTGAATCCGTTGCTCACCCTCTCCTTCCTCTCACGGCAAATTTCCCCATGCAAACAAACTCTTAACAAACATCCTTATGTAGTAGGGTTTGTCACTAGTATGCAAAAAATCAGTGGCTAAGTCTAGAAAACAAAATGTTGACATTTGGTTGATGGTACAGCGGATCATTTACATTGGGAGGCATGGCACCACCCTCCGGGATTAATGTCCATCAAATGGGTCAATCAGACCCTATGGGGTTCATGGGCTGTGTGAAACAGCGAGGAAGTTGTGCTGAAGCCTTTGAAAGGTACTTCTTTGATGATACTTATTAATCATTGTGTTTAGTCTTCTTTACTCTGATGTGTTTCAGCATGCGCGCTTAATAAATTTTCGTTAAGTGATGTGTCCTATCTGCTATCTGCTCCTTCCATGTTAAGATAACACTCGTGTGATATGTCAGTTTCTTATGTGGAGCTTTCAGGTTTCTATTGTGTATGTCCTATCTAAATGTCTTCGGTGCTTAATTATTTCAACTTGACCGCTAATTCATTCATATACATGTAGAGATCAATTATAGTAAAAATTATCATCAAAACAATTCATTTCATCTTTTTCTAAAAAGTTGAATTGTAGCTCTTGTATATTGTGAGCAAATCCCCCTTTCCACTAACCAAATAACTCTACTCACATATTTTCCCGCCTAAAGTTTTCTACAACAAAAAAAAAAAATTGGGCTATGCGCGATTCGAACCATTGACCTCATGTATACACGACCCTTCTCCACTCCAACTACACTCTAACATCTTACTGATACAAAATGTCACTACATCACACATAAAGCTATACAACACATGAGGTATGTAATTAAGGAAATCTGATTAATTAAGGAAATCACATGTTTTAATTGGAATGTATTGATTATATATAATATATATAGTAATCAAATAAGATTTAATTGATGGATGGTTCATACTAACTAATTGATTGTTGTTGATTGATTAACTGATTGATTATATGCCATGTATATCACAAAAATTATTTCAGTAAAAATATTACTCCGTATATTATAACACTCTTATATGCTATGATTAATCTTTAATATTCTTATTCTTATTTGATAGCATAATCTTACCGTATAATCTTGAACATATAATATTTTTGTCAAATAAATTATACTGTTTTTAAACCTCTATTCTATAAATAACTACTCTATAAATTATTATAGGATACTACTGTTTCACATATGCACGGTTGATACTACTGGTTTATAGTATATTATTTACACGGTATTATTTGTACATATGCAGGAAATCACATGTTTTAATTGGAATGTATCACACACAATATTTAATATGGAATGTATCATCAATCTTTCTTTTAAAAGTATAAGCATTTTGTATTCCGTTTTAACCAAATACTTGCATTATTTTAGTTAATTGAAGATTGCACTATCCCGTACAATATTTCACATAGAATATAAAATAGTTACGATTATTATTATTGTACAATATGTGTCACGTGTTATATACATGTGTTATTCAAGTCTACACTAGAAGATATTACTATAATTTTACCTATTGTTATGATATATCATAATATTACATATGTATAATCTTATTCCATGATCTATTCAATATAGGATATTTGTAGATATTATATAGTAACAATATAATCACAAGTATTGATTATATATAATATATATAGTAATCAAATAAGATTTAATTGATGGACGGTTCATACTAACTAATTGATTGTTATTGATTGATTAACTGATTGATTATTTCATGTATATCACAAATATTATTTCAGTAATCAAATATTATTTCAGTAATCAAATATATAGTAATCAAATATTATTTCAGTAAAAATATTATATTATAACACTCTTATATGGTATAATTAATCTTTAATATTCTTATTCTTATTTGATAGCATAATCTTACCGTATAATCTTGAACATATAATATTTTTGTCAAATAAATTCTACTGTTTTTAAACCTCTATTCTATAAATAACTACTCTATAAATTATTATAGGATACTACTGTTTCACATATGCACGGTTGATACTACTGTTTTATAGTATATTATTTACACGGTATTATTTGTACAAAATTACTCACCTACCTTATTCTTATAGGATATTATTCATGATTTATTATATATATAATTCACCTAACTCATTCGTCGGATATTTAATCCCGTACACATTTCACATACAAACATCATTCTAGCTTCACTTCCATACTATACGTAATATTCTTTTAATTTTCTAATCTTTCAACTTTATTTACACCATACCCAAAAAATGTCTGCGTCTCAATCCCGACGTTTCAATATGGTCGGTGACATTAATGACACCAAGGAGACGTGGAGAATCAGGGTAAGAGTCATTAGGATGTATTCCGTACCGGCTTGGAATAATCCAAATGAAATTAGTCGGTTTGAAATGGTTCTACTCGATGAGAAAGTATAAATCCCCTTTTCCACTAAAAGAATAACAATCTTAAGTTTTTTCCCGCCTACTTTGTATGGGCTATAGTTTGGGTCTATCTTGGTAGGATCATTTAGTTGTTAAGGCGGCTGGGCTTATCCATCATTCGTCTACGTAATTATGTACTTAACGTGATTCATATATCAATCTATAATTATGCCATATACACTATTACATACTTGGCAGCTAATTACGTACTTAACTTGATCCATATAATTATATGTTATATATATCAATCTACATTATTTCCCATATATTATGCCGTAAATTCCTAATTTTATTAAGATTTTACGTCAATTTAATCCAATCAATCTTATCTTACTCCATATGAAGCCACAACAGTGTTATATCTAACTATAGTAATTTTCATAAGTTTATAGTTATAACTTAGTAATTTATTAATTAGTAATTGTAAAGTAATTTCGAATTTAGATAATCAATAATCTAATCAAATGTATAAACCCCTGCATGTATGCACGGTAGTTATAGAAATTTGGTTTGAACCCTGTCAGCATTATTTTACGGTTTTCCCTTTTACGAATATACACTGAGAGAATAACTCTCTCTAAAGTTTTATCTCAAAACTACTCTCGCTACTCTAAATATGGAAGGAAAAAAATCATTACATAAATTAAAGATTAATAAATAAATTTCAATCTATTAATTGTCATTAATACAAAAAATGACAATTTTTTTTATGAAATCAATTTGGAAATTTATTATAATGTTATTAACTTTGTGACAAAAAAACGTATTTCTCTGAAATGTAAATATTTTCGAGATGATTTTTTTTACTTTAATTTCTACAAAAATATACAAAATCGGAGTATACCAATAAACTCTGTGTGATTTTTTTTTCACAAATTAAATCATGACTGAGTTCACATGACACGTGGGATAACTCATTTTATAAAAAATGAAAAAAAATGAAAAAAAAATCCTTCATTAAGTATTGAAAATTTAGGACTTTTCTTACTACAAATAAAAATTGTTCCCCATAACAACTAAAAAATCATCGGTACACATTTTTTACAAAATAGTACTCCGAAATTAAAAAGAGAAATGAGTATGTATCTTTAAATTCAAGATGACATATACGGAGCATAAAAAATATACGTACTATTTTCATTAAAACACACATTTAATGACATTTCAAAACATTATCCAATTATCTTGATTTGTTTTGCAATGTCAAAAATATCGTCATATATATACCTGCATATATCATTGTTAGATTAATAAAAATAAAAGAATTGAAAATCTAAAATAAAATATGCTATAAAATAAATTTATTAAAAATACCGTGCATCATTGCACGGGGTCTATACTAGTATCAGTTTAAGTCAACATCATTTGACAGGCGAAGTCAAACAGGGACAATGTAAATGGAATGGAGGGAGTATTCGTTTCTTTAGCAATTAACTAGTTAGCACGTCAGTTAACTAGTATTCCACAAATGTACGGTGGACAGTATAACACTACATCCTGCACAATGTTTGTAGATGGATGTTTTGGATGATTATTATCATATGTTTTTTTAGAAGCTGCTTCAGTTTATAAATACTGTTTCTTTCCTTCCATACACTATCTCCTACAAAGTCTTTATAAAATTAGTAGGTGTGCTTTGTGATTGCTGAACATGCTTTCTGTTCACCAATGCAGAGAAGAAGTCATTGATTGGGATCGGAATGCTGGTTGGCAACATGTCCCAAATGACTCAGGTGACAAGTTTGCTAAGAGATCAGAAGAAAATCATAGAAGCCATGAGCCTTCAGTTGATGACAAATACTTGTATGAAAAAAGACAGGAGAGAATAACTCATTCCTCGGAGGGTAATTTGAGGAATGCTCAATCAAGTAAAACAACTTCAGAAAGAGCTAAGCCTGATGGCAGGATTCGCCCTCTGGTTTCCAGAAGAAATGAGGAAACGGTAGCAGAAAATGACAGTGATTCGAGTCAATATTGTCGTTACTCTCGCAAAGATGGCATTAAAAGGACAAGGATGGAACAGGAGAGAAGATCTGATAGAGATGTTTACAACCACTCTGGATCTGGAGTGGAGCCTAGCTATTCCAGCAGTGATGGAAGGCGAAGACGAGACAATTCCAGCCATAAATACCGACGTTCGGATAATAAGTCAAAACCAAGTGGTAAAGATGTATATCATGAACGAGGGAGAACAATTAGATATTCAGATGACGACTATCTGGATGATTACCACAGTCGTAAGAGGAAAAGATATCATTAGAGCTGGCAACACTGTCCGTTGGTAATAGTGTACATGAAAAGACCACATATATCTTGGCGATCTCTTGACTTTTGATGAGGTAACTGTATCAACATAGTTTACAACTGGGCTGTTTTCTCATGTATTGTGTAGGAGTTTATTTTAACGTGGGACCACAAAGCTTAGAACATGCACATGCTTGTCCAGTTCTAATTCTTGCTCTTTGTTTGTTTTGTTGACACAGATCTAGTAGAGTGCTCGGAATTGGACTACTCAAACATGATTAACTGATTTTGTTACTCTAACTATTTTTTTCGTTTTCTTAGCTTGAAGTTTGAAGCCAGAAACTGGGTTAACAAGATGAGTTCACTTACACAACTTAGGTTCGAGTGCTTTTTAGTTGTCGCCTGAGACGTTCTCTGTGCAAGATTCTTCAAGCTGATCAAGGTATGTTGTTTAGACAATTTCGAATGTTCTTTGAGGACGTTCCTATCAGGTATGCATGTGGGACTTGGTTCATTTTAGCTCCTTTCATCCATGATCTACCCACCATTTTGAACTGTGACAAATGGCAACTCAGTGTGCAATTGTGTATTGCCATTGCTCTGTAGCAAAATGAGGCAACGCCGACTTTTGTCATTACTTTGAAGCCCTTTGAGAGGGTAAATATGCAGGAGTAAGTACGGAGTACAGGAGTAGTATTCTTCATTTCATCTTTTTGTGTTACACATATTGGATTGGGGGTACTAGAGGAGGGCAGTCCAAGAATTGGTACTCTTGGTTTTGTGTAGTCGGTGCACTTCATGCTACAATTTTATCATAGGCTACATAGAGCGATGGGCAGGATTCTTTTTAGACATAGGGTAAATGGTGAGGAAGGGAGAGGAGGCAGGTGCGATGAGCTTGGGGTTTAGACCACTACTGAGATGAGGGCAGAGTAATATGGTAGTGATCTTTCTGCATGGTCATGTACAATAATGGAGCTGTCAGCATGCCATATTTTTGAAGGAAAATTGATTTGCATGAGCAGTAAAGAGAGCCAGCCATGCATAAGTCACTATAGCTCATAGAACCCACTAAAGTACCATTTCAGTATTATTGGCTTGTTAACTCATGAGCAGTACTCATGGCATTAGCAACTTGGAAGTCTGAAAACTGATATCAACATGGCATTAACTCATACTTCGACCCTTAACTTTGGTTGTGTCCAACACGACATCCCGATATGTCATTTAAGGTATAAAACGTTGGACTTCAGAAAATGTCCCATCTTTGCCAGTCGTACGTGGACTGGTGTACTTGAGTCGTGGAGTATACATTAGTCATACCAAGTTTTTTTTTCCATTCATTTAGGATACTGTAGTGGGGAAAAGAAATACCTTCCATCATCCCCCTCACTTATACATCTTATCAGGTATATTCCGTTAAACATACCATGCATCTAAGCCTTGACCAAACTAGAGGGGGAAACACGATATTAGTGGGTTTGGATCTTGATTACTCACGTATATATTTTCTATCATGAGTGTAACACAAGGCACTAAGGCAGTGTGAATGTCTTTTACTCCACTTATGGCGGACACCCATGAGCATTGTGTATTGTTTTTGTCGGGATTTGACGACGGGTAGGATTGTGAGTGATGAAGGAATTTTTGAAATTTCCGTCTTGGTGAATATGATAATATGACGAATAGTCGAATACAGTCATGTCGTGAAGGGATTTGACTTTGTGTTTGCTATGTGCATTATTAGGATTTGTATGGATTCGTGAATTTAAAAGGAAAGGGAGGGGAGGAGTGAGGCGGAGGATCTCTTTTTCGCCTAAAACTCCATGCGGTATGTAGAAAGTAGTATCGGAGATGCAGTATGTAGAAAGTAAAAGCAATGCCCGTTTTTATAGTGAAGGGTATTTTAGTGAAAGTTAATCAAATAATTAGAACCGAGTTAGTAGTATGGAGTAATATATTTATGGCCTATTTATTTGCTTTGTGTTAATTCCGTCACTTTAGATTAGAACTAGCCGATGTGGCTAGCCACCATTACCTTCATGCCCATTTTTATCGTGTTCAACACACATTTGACACGCGACAAAATGTTTCAAACACCAGTAACATTGTGTACGGTTTTTATTATTAATCGGACACGTAGTGAATACGGTCTATGATATTTGAGCACTTGTTAGACACAGTTCATGATATTTTGACACCTTTAAATGGATGACCTTTTTTTATGAGTTTTCGAAATTATGATAAAACATCATTGTGAGTTCATTTCTAATGGAGTGGGACACGAAAATGGCACAGAGTTTCGTTTGGACTTTAGGTCAAATTTTATTTTATTTGTTTTGCTTTACTTTTTCTAACTATCTTGGTTTTGCATTGTTCCCTCGGTTTTTCTCCAATTTATTCACGAATTAGTATCTAAAACATGGTGCCGACAAATGGTAGTAAAATATTCGAAAATAACATAATAACTGCAGTTATTGATCACTTGATGTTTCAATTTGAATAAATTCTTTGTTTTTTGTTTAGTCATTTCACAATTATATGAGATTTTAAATAACCAAATTTAAATTTTAGTTATAAATTACTCCCTCCGTATCTATATGTTCGTCCACTTTCAATATAATACTTCACCTATATATTAAATAAAATGGACGAACATATAGATACAGAGGTAGTACTTCCTATTCTCTTTATCTTTTTTTGTGTCCTTGTCCTATAAAGTTGAGTGGTGTCTCGTGTCGGATACGTGTCCATGTCCATGTTTGTATCGGTGCTCGCTAGTAGCCAAACACCTAGTGTGTTAAGCCGGCACAACCCTCCATGCCTAAACCTGGCTCGGGCTACGGATCCAAGTCTATTCAATGAGGCCCATTAAATTCTTTTTAATGCTTATCTGGGTGGGTTTGTGCTATACACAAGGGGGCCTACGTCTACGGTCTGCCCCACCCCCACCCCTCTGGACCCTAAGCCATGAAAATGGCCCGATGGTTGTCTGAACCGCCCCGCACCATGTGTGCCACGACCAGCTCTACTTTAGATTGTTTCGGTCAAGGTTGATAGGATTCAGGGCGTTTTGGATCATATTCAAGTTTTGCTTTGTAAGGTTGTTTTTGGGTCTCAGCCTCTCAGGTCAATCTATTTGGGTCAGATTAGCTTTGATAGTCATAGTTTACAGTGGGTCTTGCGTAACATAATAGGGTAAAATTGTTTACTAATAACTTGCGTAACCTTAAAAAAAGAAGTTAATGAAAAAGGTATGAAGGGCACTTATGTGACATTTATGTACGTTTTCGTTTGTAAATTGAGCATGAGTCGCAAACTTGTGGTATTCCTAAATAAAGAAAAAGTTGCTACTCCTTAGAAACTTATCTAATCATGAGGTATTACTGATATTCGATGGATATATCAGTCACAATATGGGCTGTGTGGACCAAATAATGTACGGAGCATTACAACAACCTAGTCAGCATACTCAACAATTGAGGAGGTCATTTAAAATGATACGGGGCATCGCTAGTTTATCCCTATGACTGAATTCATTATACATCAATCGTCTTGCTAAAGAATATGAACAATAAGACTGAAATCGTAATAAAATCCGATTTTAAATATATTATGTATGTAGTACCTATGACCCTATGTTTTGATCATTTGTTTATTTCTTTGTTGGATAGACAATAAAGAGAGATGAAGATTGAAGACACCAATTGTGATTATTTTTATTAATCCGTACATAACAACAAGTGATGTTGGACAAACAGTAACTGGGGAGGGCCGGGGCCCCGGAGATGTTGAGATGAGGATCAAATGATGTTGGACGAGTAAATAAGTGAATGAGACCATAAAATGACATAAACTAGAGTATCTTGGGCGGGGCAAATTCTTGTTTGTTACGGTAATATCCGTCATAAATATATGACGGGTCAAGCATTTGAGAAAAGGACAAAAATAAAAAGTTTAGGGAGGGATAAAGGTGAAATCTTATTCTATGTAAGTAAGATATTATCTGACCTGTTATAAACTTAAAATGAATAACCCGTCTTAAGGGTAGCCTACTCCTTAAACGAAGGGATACCAAATTTAATAACGAAACAAAAGCCAAGAGGCGTGAGAGTGAGATTTTTGCGGCACATAATATAAGCTCAAATCTAGGGCTGTTCAAAAACCGGTCCAGACCGACCAACCGGACCGAACCGGACCGGTCGGTCCAGACCGAACCGGCCCTACCCACAACCGGTCCGGTCCCCGGTCCCTCCTCCATGGACTTTCCGGTTTCCGGTCCGGTCCGGGCTAAAACCCGGAAAAAACCGATCCGGACCGGTAGACCGGAATTGATTCTCAAGTTCCCAATTTTCCATTAATCTCAAATACTCAAATTCTCAATATTCCATCAAATTCAAATCCTATAATTCCTATTTCCTATAATACTCAAATTCCCAATATTCCCAAATCATAACTTCCCATAATTCTTATTTCCTATATAATTTTTAATCTATAAATAATTCAAAATTCTATACTAAATTACTAAGTTACTATATAGTTGAAACTACTATTTTACATGTTTACGTAAATTACAGTCAAATCAACCTTGCTCAATTAAACCACTTCTTGTTGAGTCATTTTATTATCCATCAATTAGTACTGTATGATAGTATTTGTCCAACTTTTGACTAAATTCTCTCAAATTTGCTCATGCTTCCTTCCCTTCTCAACTGTAAAAAAAATATAGGGAGTATGAAGATATAATATTCCGTAATCCGTATTATAATTTCACTTCTTTCTCAAATCCCTATCCGTATTAATCAGCCAACTTTAAGAACTCAAGGTTGGTTTTCCACTATTCGATGCCCAGCTATTAAACTTGATTCTTTCAAATCTTCAGCAAGTCGTTGTAGTATAGTGGTAAGTATTCCCGCCTGTCACGCGGGTGACCCGGGTTCGATCCCCGGCAACGGCGCTCGTCTTTTTTGAAGTGGATTATTTTCTTCGCCTATAAGAATCAATACTGTGAAGTGAATACCACTTGTGCTAAATCTTTTCAAATTTTAATAATGGCTATAAATGACCAATTTCGTTGATTCTTCTCAAAAAAATTATCAGGCATGCATGCCTTCAAATCTTGAATAAGTGTCTTACTTGTGAGTCGTTAGTCGTCATATATAATACACGTTGCAGATGATACTTGTGATACTAGCTGGGCGAAATGGGGGACGAAAGGAGTGTTTGTAATGAACGACATGAGCAAATGATGGAAAGAGAGGAGGGTATGAGTTGATGTTAGTGGGTAAGATCAAATTGAATGAGTTTTTTTTATGAAGGGTTTCAAAAGAGATCATGGTGTCGTCTCTAGCTTTCACTGTGTAAATAAGACAATAATAAGTCTCACAATCAATGTTATTAGGATCGAGATTCTACTTTGGATCGATCGATAGGGAGGGTAGACTCGAAACCACCTCTTTACAGCGTTAAGCCGTTAATGAAAAACCTTTTCCATGATGCACAAAGTGAATTATTAAATTTTCATTTTTCATGTTATGTCTACCAATAATTTAGTGTGAGACGGTCTTTCATGAAACCATCCTTTAAACTATAAAGTAAAATGTGCAATATTGTGGACATGACATAGGTCCACCCCGACGCGGCCACGCGCGGGTTTGGGTAGGCGAATGAATCTCGTGGTAAGATTGATCTCGGGTTCGAAATTTAAGTCAAAGTTTGAGTCGCCACCGAATTTATGGGAATTCGGATCCATTCGAGCCCACTCTATGTCGTCATGGACCGTACACAAAGTATGACCCATTTCGATTTCAGAGCTTATGAGGCTCGTCCCTTTGCATTGCAATACCGATACCATCTGCACCGGTTATCGTGTATAGAATGACTCTCGTGCGCCAACGGTTTCGGACATCCGGAAATCAAAGTTCTGAGTAAGGGGTGAGGGTACGTGTTGGGAAGCCCACTAAGGACACTCAACCCCGCCCGCACTTAGCGGCCTCTACTAAGACATCGTTCGTGTTCGTGTACGCGCGCTAGTAAATTGGTTAAATGATATGCAAACAGCGTTTTTGGCTAAGCATGTGAATTATTGGTTAACTACTTCATTTAATGCATCTAAATTATTGTCGGAGTTGTTTAGCATGCGAGGTTCATTTATAAAGCGATAAGCATCAAAATAAACAAAACTCATAAATACGTACAAAATACACGGGCGGAAATACAACCCGGTCAATACAAAAATTACAAACAATAATAAGGTAGAACAAATAGAATAAATGGAATATACAAAACGATAAATAATAACTAGAAACGGACCCGTATATAATAAATATAAACTAGACCGTTAGTTAAATAGATGGACGAACTCCGATTAAATACACATTATGTTGTGTATTAAACGAAGGACGGAGACATAGGACCTAGGCGTGATGCTAGCCCGATCCCGAATCTCAATGCCTTGTCCCGATTTATCACGTCGAAAAATGGCGTCTAGATTAGCCATATATCGGACACGATTAAAGAGTCGTCGATATAAAACTAATCGTGAAAGACTTCGATCAAAGTCGTTAAAGTGAAGTGATATGCTTGGGTTTTGAAAAAGAGGATCATGTGATTGATTTTGCACGTGACGACTAAAGTCGTAAAAAAAAGGACGAGGCTCGAATGATCGCTCTCGGTTTTCTTGGGCTACAGGACCCACTCGATCGAGTCATGGCATGGACTCGATCGAGTGTGCCTTTAAGGTGGCTACTGCCCGGTTTTTGGGGTGCTACTCGATCGAGTAGCCTATGACACTCGGTCGAGTGCCCCCTGTACGAGGCATGACTCGTTTCGTTTTTGATTTGTTTAAAGTCGATGGTTGACCGAATTGAATAAAAATATTGCATTATTGAAATTCAACTCGGTTCTCGGTGTCATACTCGTGTACTATACGATTATGAGACCGTCATCGGGATTATATGAAAATATGTTATTATGGGATTGAAAAAATTTGATTAGTGACGAAATTGTAGCCCTCCGCGTCACGACATCGATACTAATCCTAACGGATTATGTGATGTCGGTTTTCGCACTAATCTTAGAAATGGAGTCTTACACGTTCAACTACGAATGACCACGATCTCGTTACGCCCTTGAGTACATTGGGGCGACGCTCCTCGAAAGGGTGCCACCTCTATCGTGACTCGTAAAGGGATTAAACGGACTTTGTGCGGTGATTATAGTTAAACGTGTTAAGATCCAAATTTTTACTACTATATATATATACACGGTATATAAATTAACGATAATAAAAGAACTATAATTAAAATGCGAAAAAAAGTAAAAGTATTAGTGTTAGTGTTAGTATACTAATATGTTTATAATATAAAGTACGAAATGTACATATAAATCGAGATAGGAAAAGGATAAAAATGGGGTTGATGACACCCTCAACATACATGCTTAGTAAGGGCCTCGGCAATGGACTCGTAATAGCGTCGGGAACGCGGGAGTATCGAGGATGTATGTAAAGTTATGGTGTGTGTGTGTATGGGTGGTTTTGTCGGTTTTTCGAGGGACAAATAACTCGGTTTTTTGCCTAATGTTGCTAGGGTTGTAGTGTAGAGAGGGGTAGAGTGTTAGGATGAGAGTGTAGGGTTATGTGCCAAACTTGAAATGAAGAGCACAAGGAGGGGTATTTATAGAGTTTACCCCTCGACCTAGGGTCACTCGATCGAGTGGCCCTAGTGCACTCGATCGAGTGCCCTAGAAAACGGGTCTGTTCCGGAAATTTTGGCTCCACTCGATCGAGTGAGGTCAATCCACTCGATCGAGTGGATAGGGAGTGGCGAGCCATTTTAGGAAATGATTGACTTTTTGATTTTCAATCTTCTAGAAGCTCTTCAGGCTGTTTTTGAGGACGGATTCGTCTTTGACCCGGTCGCCAAAAGACGGTCTTTATTTTTGATGTCGGTTTTGCTCCAAATTAGTCTTATTTTACTCGGAACGACCCACTGGGCCTGAATTTGAGGTCAGTTTTGAGAGATTTGTACTCCGCTAAATGTCCACGTCGGATATTATTGATTCCGAGCCCATATTCGAGTATACTAAGTCACGTTTGCGTCCGATCATTGTTTTGTCAGGAACTACTATAGACCCTCGAAGGTAAAATACTGGTGTCTACAAATATGTAGTTTGTTTCCTTAACAAATCACGGATATCAGGATATGTATCAATATGAGACATATCGGAGTAGCATATAGGATTAGGAGGGGGAGTATATGGGCGCAATTGTATGGCGTTATATATTCCGTGGAGTCTCCTTATCTGGGAAAAAACATTATGACTCAGGAAACAAAGTCTGAAACACGCGTCGTTTTTTTATTGGCAGACCGCAGACCCTCTTCTCTTCCTTCTTCTTCTTCTTCTTCTTCTTCAACCTCAAATGTACATGTACTCCATTCAGACTCACACTTACAGCTATTCAGTAATCACCTCTCACTTCACTTCCCTTCCCTTCCATCGCTTCATCTCTATCTCTACTTTCTTTCTCCACCTTCAACAATGGCGACGCTTAACCTACTCAAACTCTCCTTCTCCTCCTCTTTATCCCCCCGCCTCTACACTCCCCGACGTCACTCCACCTTCCCCTCTCCTCCTCGCCGACGTCACTCCACCTTCCTCATCACTTCAATCTCCACCACCACTAACCTCCACCCGCCGCCCATAACCTCCGAACAATCTTCCTCCTTTCTTCTGGAAGTCAACGACATGATGTGCGGCGCCTGCGCCTCACGCGTCAAGAACATACTCTCCTCCGACCACCGCGTCGAGTCGGCCGCGGTCAACATGCTTACGGAGACCGCCGCCGTGAAGCTGAAGCCGGAGGTTACTGCGGCTGCGGCGGCGGCGGATGAGATGGCGGCGAGGTTGACGGAGTGCGGGTACGGGGCGAGGCGGCGGGTGGCTGGGAGCGGAGTGGGCGAGCGGGTGAGGAAGTGGAAGGAGGGTGTGGCGAAGAAGAGGAAGGGCGTTGAGGAGAGTAGGAATCGTGTGGTGCTCGCTTGGGCTTTGGTTGCTCTTTGCTGTGGTGGTCACGCTTCTCATATCCTCCATTCCCTTGGGATTCATGTTGCCCATGGTATGTATACTTCTCTCAGCCAAAAAGAACACGGTCTTAGTCACAGATACACACCCTTACCCTTAACCAAACCAAAATGTTATTACTATTCATATTACACCTCATTGGGCTTGAAGAGTACTCAGTGTACAAGTTTCCCATACCATGTGCCAAGATTCTACTCTTGATGTTGGAAGCTCTCAAGATTCGAACGCCGAACCGTTAGTCATGCATGAGCTAATGCTTGTGATCCAACTATTATTAATACGAGTATCACTGTTAGATACACGGAGTAGATTTCCACCGAAGTGTTTTTTTTGTAGTAGATTGAGCTATGCGTGTCACGTATAGTTGCTAGATTAGGTGGTTGTTAGTTGGTGCTTTGTGATAACCATACTACCATAAAATCGAAATGGTAATGCCAAGAACTTGAGACGTTTAATGTGTAAGGGCACGTTCTTATGAATTATGAAAGAGGAGAACTCCATCGATTGGCGGATTAATTCCCGTGAAATTCTAAGGCTTCTGAGGAATCACCACACAGCATTCCGAATCACTTATTCTTACAAGTGAAAAAGTAGCATTCTAACGATTGGAATTGAGGTGTATGTAGTAAGCCTAAATTGATGTTTTGTGTGACAGTTTTAGTTATCGCCATATCAATGGCTGTGTTTGACTGTTTGTCGTAGCTTAAATATCGTAGTTTTGCGACTGAAAAGAGATATTATTAATCTCTTTTTTTGATGTTTATAGCTGATAAAGTTAGGACTATGTATATGTGCTGTAGCACGCTTGCTCTCAGGCCATTTTTGTCATATGATTGCAGCTAAAATCATGAGTTTTCCTGACACTACTACTGACATGTGATGGTTATTTGTGGAATATGGCTGCTATACTCAGAAAACTCAAGAGATCCCTTTTTTTTATTTGGGGCAGGAGGAGTATGGGATGTGCTTCACAATTCATATGTAAAGGCTGGTGTAGCTCTGGGAGCCTTACTGGGACCTGGAAGAGGTTTGTCTTTTTAATGTATGTGTTTATCCTAGGTTGCTCAGATCCAGGTGTCAGGCTCGTCTAAATTCTGCATATTTTGTCTTAAAATGAAGAGTCCAACTGTCATACCCATATTGTTTATCCTTGCAAAGCTAAGATTAGTCATGTTAGAAATGATGAGAGAGCACTGAACTTCAGTTCGTTGGCTCAGTCCTGTGTAATGACTAATAACAATGGAGTAATGATAAAAGAAAAGAGAAATAAACTTCAGTTTGGTAGCTGTAAGCTTACCCAAGATTAGTCGATTGTAAGAGATGATGAGAAATCATTGAGAAGTAGCCTCCATTTTGGTGCAGGATTTGTGGCGACATATACGTGTTGACATGTTGTGACAATGAATTCTCAAAAAAAAAAAAAAAAAAAACGTTGATCAGATTTAAATAATCCAAGCTAAGGCATGTCTATGTCTTCGTTGTACATTAGGTGTTTTGTTTTAGAAAGTTTGCAGATAAAAAAGTTTGAATGCCTCTTATTGATTATCTATCATATGCTGATGAAGTGATGACGGAGCTACATTTTAAGGATTTGCATGATGGATGTCAAGTAATCATATAACATGTACCATTTGGATCTATTTTTTTTTTATGTTAACTTGACAATGGCAGGTTCCCTTTTTTATTCCTTTCCTGAATATGTGTACTCCCCCTCCTGCTCTTTTCGGAGAAATTTAATTTGTAGAGAATTATGCAGAAGTTATCTTGCTTCCTCCCATGACCTTGTTAGTCCACTACCTTAAATTTTATGGATAATAAAAAACGAGAAAATTCCATATATGATATACTTGTTGTTTGTTACATTAACCTGAAAGTAACGATTACAGTCGTCTAGGAAGTGCTTTTACTCCTTTCAGCTTGTCGCTATATTTTTTTTTATTTTTAAAGGTTATGTTAGCTTTGAACTATCTGAATTCTTGGTCAAAGACTGATACTTTTTACTCTTTTCTTTTTCTCAGATTTGCTCTTTGATGGTTTCAGGGCATTTATGAAAAGTTCTCCAAATATGAATTCGCTTGTGGGTTTTGGATCAGTTGCTGCATTCATCTTAAGTGCTGTAAGTCTTTTATAGATCAATGAGTGTCATATAACAATGAATCTTATGTTATTACTCCTATGTCACTTCCTGTTCATTTACGCGTGTCATCCTTACATATCAAGCAACTCTCTTCAACCTTGAAATTTCTTTAAAAATATGATACATTTATGAAAAACGGAGTATATAATTACTAAAGAAATTTTGCTACAGTTACAAACATGAGTTTCATAATTTTAGTCAAAACTATTTTTTTGAGTACTATTTTTTTTGAGTCATCAACCTGTGAACTTTAAAAATGAAAGCTTCATATATAAATAAATAAACAGATGTAGTACTCTTTTTTGTACTGAAAGTCTAATATGATAATGTTCTCTCTTGCACAGGCCTCACTTGTTAGTCCTGAACTTGAGTGGAATGCATCATTTTTTGATGAACCGGTGAGTTATTAGTTTATTACTTTCAAAGCAATTGTTGGTCTATTAGTCTTACATTCTTGTATAAGTTGAACTAGATTTGCAAGTATCATTATTTTGATGGATTTTTCATTTGACCATTCTATGAAATCATCTATGTCAATTATTACCCTAGGATATTCAGATTAAACACAGGGTTAGTCTTCAATCTAACCCCTGAAAATTTTAGTTTTACCTTTTTCTAATATGATTGTCAAATCTCATCCTAGCTGTTACTGGTCTAAACCCAATTGGCGGTGAACTGTGACATAGTGAATGGATACTTGCATTTGTACCTATGGTACAAATTATAATTTTGTATCATATGTCTACCTTCTGAACAAGCATGTGTTTGAAATGTCAAATGATGTTATGTAGCTTTTGTACCATATAATATTTGGTTGCTCCTGGGTTTTCTGCTGTAAGCCTGTAGGTTACTAAGTTGTAGTTTGTAGGTGTATGTCATAGTGTTGTTTTTAGGGATATGACTAACTTACATTGATAATACTAAAGCTACATCTTAGATTTTTTCACGCATGAAGTTCCTTCTACCATATCTCGTATCATATATGAATAGTCCTTTTATCAGTCTTTGATTCACTTAAGTGAAAAAGTGATGCTGTTAAAACTATTTGATGCCCTGCATTCCATAATTTTTTTTTGTCAATATGTCCTCTTCTAAGAAAAGAGATACATAAACAAGGTACATTTCTCATATGGTGATATTGGCTTTTAGCATGCAGGTGATGCTTCTTGGGTTCGTGCTTCTTGGCCGTTCGCTGGAGGAGAGAGCCAGGATCAAGGCCTCTAGCGATATGAATGAACTCCTAGTAAGTGCTTATGCTTCCATTGTTTCATAGGTATTGATTGCGGCATTAAGTGAAAAAGCTTGCATGAGCACCAAAAAATTCTCTGAAATTGGTACTGGAGCTTAATTTCTGCTTTTAGATGCTTGGGGAGGAAACTATTTTTGATACATTCATAGATAACTGTCTGTTTTAATAATAGATAATTTGATTAATAAATGTGATTTTGCAGTCACTTGTATCTACTCAAGCACGACTAGTGATTACGTCGTCAGAAAGTGACTCTTCCGTGAAGTCAGTACTCTCTTCTGATGCCATTTGCATGGACGTGCCTACCGATGATGTCCGAATTGGTGATAGTGTGCTGGTTTTACCTGGAGAAACTATACCCGTGGATGTAAGCGCGTCTATGTTAATATTACTTCTATGTTGTTTCTTATATGCACCGGATATGATGATTTACCAGGTTTTCTAGGCTGCAAGAAATGCACATACATGTGAAAACTGAAAAGCAAAAACCAATTTGTAATAATGTTTATCTATGTTTCATGGGATACAGGGCAAGGTTCTTGCTGGCAGAAGTGTTGTGGACGAATCAATGCTGACAGGAGAATCTCTTCCCGTTTTCAAGGAGGAAGGGCTTTCAGTGTCAGCTGGAACAATAAACTGGGTATATGTTTTTTTGATGTCAATCATGTCATTAAATTTGTCTTTCAGATCTGTCTTCTATGAATCATGACTGTTAGTCTGTTACACTAACATATGTCTGCAATTTCGTCTTAACAATTTAGAAGCAACAACATCTATATTTGCATATGCACTAGGTAGTAGCTGAGTATATGTTGCACACTTGTACCTTGTCATGTTATATACTCCGTATCTAATGTACTACGAAGTATTTTTTTATGCAAAAGGCACCCTACTCCCCCCTGCTTCTTTTTGTGTACTGTCCATAAAGCCATAGATATTGGTGGAAATCATCATACACTCCCAAAGCCTCGTATATAATGTGCATTTTTTCTTTCAGTTTATATACTGTTTAGGCCATGTTGGGCCATGTTCTTTTGGACTTAAGTAGGCTGAGGTGAACTGAATTGAATTGAGTTGAACTAACCTCAACTGAATTGAAGTGGGCTGAAGTACTGAGACAAAATGAGGGTCCTGGGGCTAAACTGAACTGAACTGAAGTGGGCTGAACTAAACTAAACTGAACTTAAGTGAGCCGAAAAGAAGTTGAAAAAAAAGGCCTTACTCTCATTTTTCTTGACTTTCTATCTTTCTTCATTTCTCCATTTTTGCCCTCGCTCTTTCTAACCTCTCTGATTCTTTGCACTACTACTCCCTCCTATCAAAACAATTCTTTATACTTTTATAAATGGACAATCCAATCAATTATTTACCTTCCCCTTTTGGCAAAAAACTTTACCTTCCTCATATCTTTCCTCTATTTATACAAAATCCTCTACTTTTTCCTTACTTTAAGTTGGGTGGACCTACAGAATCACTTGATTTACCAATAATACCTTTTACTTTTACCACTTTTCTTAAAAGTGGTGAAGAATCCTAGGTCAAGGAATGAATGGATGAGAGGGAGTATAATTTTGGGGAAGAACATCCTACAAATAATATAGGGAGTGCAGGCCCACTCTTCACCACATAATTAGAAAAAAAAATAAAGTATTGAAGGCGGTAGACTAAAATGTAGTACTCATTCCGTTTCATTGATACCTTCCACATTTTTTTTTCCAATCATTTCTTTGATTTCTTCCACTTTCTTTTTTTGCTACCAAACTTCTCTCTTACCTAGGTGACCCACTAACTTTACCTCCTCTCTATTTTTACATATTTTATTGTTTTTCTTAAGAAATGTGTCACTTTTAAGGTGGAAGAAATCAATGGAACGGAGGGAGTAATATATAAAATACTAGTGGGAACATTGTGAGTTTTAGCTTGTTTGATCTTCTGATTCTACAGTCCGATTCCACCAATCTAATCTGAGACACTTCATTGGTCCTAGTAGGATCATAATTCTGATAACATTAGGTTGCAGTGTATCCACTAACTTTACCTCCTCTCTATTTTTACATATTTTATTGTTTTTCTTAAGAAATGTGTCACTTTTAAGGTGGAAGAAATCAATGGAACGGAGAGAGTAATATATAAAATACTAGTGGGAACATTGTGAGTTTTAGCTTGTTTGATCTTCTGATTCTACAGTCCGATTCCACCAATCTAATCTGAGACACTTCATTGGTCCTAGTAGGATCATAATCTGATAACATTAGGTTGCAGTGTACTAGTGTGTCACACACAACATGCCATAGGATTATACAATGCAAAAACATCACCCCAATTCATCAAAGGTGTTATGGAAACAACTCAACCAAAATCTTGAAATGGTTGGAGCCCCATAATTGTTTATATACTCTAACACGCCTCCTCACACGAATGCCCATCGACCATGAAGTGTGGATGCAACTCAGGCCTTCCCATACCTGGCGCCAAATATTTCACTTTAGAAAGGAGGGGGGGGTTTGAGATTCGAACCCGCAACCGCTATGACTCTGATACCATATTATAGAATCAACTCAACAAAACCTTAAGGCGATGGTTGGAGGCGCATAAATGTTTATATACTCTAACAAAAGGCTCCTGCCTATGTTAGGATAAGGGAGTTGGGTACAAACAACCTTACCATTATGTTGTAACTGAGAGGGGCATTATTTGGATGACACATAGGTGAATGACACATTGAGAAGTGTCAACCACTGCAATTTTATGATCTGACAGTATAAGAACCACGTAGTTTAGTTAACCATTTTGCTTAATTCCATCATCCTGCAAAGCCGAAATTATTGGAAATGGAAATACATACCAATGTACATTAATGAGAAAAATTATTGCAGACAACCGAAGTTTCTGTATGATTAGGGCTATACATTTTTCAGTTCTCGTCAAGTTTTTGTGTTATATAATTGAGTGTTCAGTTAACCTGTCCGTTTCTCTGTTTTTCAAAGCTTTCTATTAGAAATGAATTATTTAATGTATATGTTTTTAAATGTTTCCAGGATGGTCCTTTGAGGGTTGAAGCTACTTCCACTGGCTCCAATTCTACTATATCCAAAATTGTTAATATGGTAAGATTTTGTCCATGTGCTTTGAGCGCATCTGGAAATCAAAACTGACATAGCATCCTATATTCATATTATATTACTGTTTATAACCGGCTTAAAGTCAATATTTGTCTCTCTGTATACTATCTACATTAGGAGCATGAGCTAGTTCACGCCACCCTGAAATTTTGGAAGTGTTTCCGTATAGAAACTTGTCTGTATGAACCCTACTCTTGCATTGTTCCACATTGGTGAATACTCAGCTAATATAGTAGATTTCATGAGTATACCCCGTTTGGCATATATGATGCATAATGTGTGTTGTTATTTAACAGTTATAATCTAAATGAAGACCTACCTTTTCATGTAAAATTTTTAATGCAAAATATTATGGCCTAATGATTTAATTTAACTAGGCAAATTTGAACAATAATCATTTACAAATCTTGAAATAAGTGCAATAGGTATCATGTGTGAAGGTTAAGTTTAATTTACTGAAGCTGGGACTCTGCCTTTGACCTATACTTGTTCTGTATTTGCAGGTTGAAGATGCGCAGAGTAATGAAGCTCCAATACAGAGGCTCGCAGATTCAATTGCCGGACCATTTGTTTATACTGTGATGACATTGTCTTTGGCGACATTTACTTTCTGGTATTCTTAAACTTCCTTTTAAGTTCATCACAAGAAAGTGTTATACCTGTATAGGCTCTATTTTGTTGTGACACATTTAAGAAGAGTACATGATAGTTGATGCTGAACTTAAATGACCTTTGATATGTTTTGACCGCTTTGCTAGGTAAAAGCTGAAGTAGATTGACATTTTAAAGATGTAACCTTTGCTAAATTCTGATATTATATGACACTATTTCTTTTACGAAGGTTCTGTATGACATCTATGTTGAAATTGTGATTTTAAAAGAAGCTTCCACCATTCCGCTTTAATGGTCTTAACCAGAGTCAATATATTTACATTGGAGGTTAAGACAAATATCTGAATGCAACCTAGCCTGTAGAACTTCTCGGACTTTGGAAGTTAATTGTATCCATGGCCATTGGCTACATACTTTAGTATAAACTTCAGGAGGATGTTGTAACCACTACTAAAATAGCTTCAATGTTGGGTCTTTCTTTTGCCTTTATGTTTTTACTTGGCGATCCAGTTGGTATATTATCCATGATTATGATGCTCTTTCAATAAGGTTGTTGTAAAGCTTTATATTTGCCTCACCGTTGACATAATTTTCTATATGCATTTTAAATATGTACTTGGTAGAAACTACACATTAAGGTTAATCATTTAGAGGAAACTTACAGAATGATATGATTGGTAATGTCAATGTCACAATGATGGTATATTCCAGTATTTGTTTTAGTTAACATATAAGATGTCACCTACGGAGTATGATATTGTTCTTTACAAACTTGACTTAATTACCAACGTTTTTTTTATGCTTATAGGATCACAGTTGGTGCAAAAATATTCCCTGATGTTTTGCTCAATGACATTGCCGGGCCTGATTGTAGTCCTTTGATCTTGAGTTTGAAGCTAGCTGTGGATGTTTTGGTGAGCTATAACTTATGACACACAAGCTAATTAATTCTAGAACTTCCTCTATTTGTTTCTGTGCCCTTTTCTTGACTTTGCGCCTTTCTATGACAAAGCAAGCAAATGTTTGAATGCATTATAACATTGCTACACCTCTTGTATTGATCAGCGTAAGTTTTAGCGTAGTTGATGTAACTTTATATTAATGACAGGCTTTCTAATTTTGTGATAGACCAAATCACTCCATTAAATGCAGAGATGTGCTAGTCTATTGGTAACTTTTGATAGAATGAGTACTGGACGACAATGAAAAGCTCATGGTCTAGTGTTGTGTGTATACCACTTAATTGATTTTTTTTCTAAGTTCTAACTTCTCAATTACTTCTCAAAAATGAACTAACTCATTCCTAAATGTATGAACTGCAATTTTTTCATACGGCTTGATGTTGCCATCATCTCTCAGCATGTAAGTACATTTTTGGATGGCCATACACCCTATAGATGAAGGCAAAAAAGCTGTTACTTAACCATTGTACTTTTTAGTTTGTGTCAAATGCTAAGAAAACGATGGGATCAATGTGTTTTCCTCATTTCTAACGGAACCAAAGACTCACTAAGCAAAATGTCTCATGAAACCGATAGCGCTTTTTTCTATCTTGAAGTGGCTGTCTTTATCCTCGAAAGCCGCCTCTTTGTGCTTGTTAGCTCAAGGTTAAGGTTGCATATGTTTGACCCTCTAACTCAGCCTTTTACAGAAGCCCTCGGCATAGGATCACCGTATGTACATTTGCTCTCCATTGTTGTGGTATGTCAATTGGCCAATGAATGGGCAACTAGGTTCTTACAATTGACATGCAAATTTTGTACGGTTTCACCTTCACATGTATATTGAGGTGGTGCAGTACTTGCAAATTCTTAATTCACCAGCAGCAGAAAAGTGTACTATATCTACTTAAAAATGATAAATTGAGATCTAATGCCTGTTGCAGACCTTGACAGTTATTATTGGGGGAATGATGAGAGGCATTATAATAGTGCACTTGAAAAATGATTGTGAATTTGTGTCTCTCGTGCTCAAGTTTTGATTGTAGAGTGGTCTAATGGAATTATGATACAACTTCAATTTGGATTTTATATGCAGTACCACCCGTTTATTTAAGTTAATGTCCCCATGACCCAAAAGATTCAGCACATAAATCCGTGCAATTTCTTTCGTGTCCTCTCTTCATGATTATGTATTTGTCAAATGAGAGGAGACAATGTATGGATAACGTAATCGTCATTTCTTGGGAAGCGTCTTGTTGGTCTAACATACAGACTTTGTCACTTTCAGGTAGTCTCCTGCCCCTGTGCGTTGGGCCTCGCCACACCCACGGCAATTCTCGTTGGCACTTCTCTGGGTACCTAGTCCTGCTGCTGTCTTTTAGTTTTATATGATTCTTTTCCGTTGAAGTCACACACACACACACACACACACACACACACACACACATATATATATATGGTTACTGACATTCTACTTATGTTTGTTTGCTTAACTGACAGGAGCGAGACAGGGCCTTCTTTTGAGAGGAGGAGACGTGCTGGAGCGCTTGGCTAGCATAGACTACATAGCTTTTGATAAGGTGAGCATATATGTATGTAATTTTAGTTATGTTCTTGCTGACTTTGTAGGACCTGTTTTGGGAGTTGAAATATTTGACTTATAAGTTTGGCGACCTATATCTTAAGAAAGCAGTCTGTTAACTCTGAGTTGCCCTCGTTTGTCAGACAGGAACCCTCACAGAAGGAAAACCTACTGTTTCTTCTGTGGCTTCTTTTGCTTATGATACTTCAGAAATCCTTCAGCTTGCTGCTGCTGTGGAGAAAACAACATCACACCCATTGGCAAATGCTATTTTGAGTAAAGCAGAGTCATGTAATTTGCGAATTCCTAGTACAAGCGGACAATTGACGGAGCCAGGTTTTGGATCCTTAGCTGAAGTAGATGGGCGTTTGGTTGCAGTTGGTGCATTGGAATGGGTTAATGGACGGTTTGAAAAGAAGATAAATCAGTCAAATATAACATGTTTGCAGCATGCTTTGATAAATAATTCTGCTAAACCAACTTCATCATTAGATAAATCAGAAACAATGGTGTATGTTGGACGGGAAGGCGAGGGTGTCATTGGTGCCATTTTAATCTCTGATACGCTGAGACATGATGCTGAGGTTACCGTCTCAAGGTAATCTGGTTTTTTATTTTTATTTTTGTTCACGTTTCCATTTCCGATAGACTCAAGGACTCATTAATCGTTGCCTTGTGATTATGATGGAGTAAATCATACTCCCTCTATTTTCTTGAATTAACTTCATGGACCCACTTTTTCCCTCAAAGGTAAGAAATGGGGCTAATTGCATAACTTATAAAAATGGAGTAAGGTTGCATATATTAAACCTCTCTTATGGTCTTACCCCCAGTTTGCGGCCGTTTTCGATCATCAGGGCAATTATAAAGTGCCTTGGTTAACCTGAATTTGTCATTCACTGACTTGTGAAATCGAAACTGAGAGTTAATGACTCCTTTCTCATATACCATGTGGAGTATCTAGTAGTGACCTTGTTTCCTATATTTTATCAACAAGTCATTTATGCGCTGATGTGTTTACCTTTTTTTTTGTACGTGGACTATTCAACTTCAACTAAGATTTTACTAAGCGTGCTGTCTCTTTTAATTTGTAGGCTCAAGGAACTTGGAATCAAAACAGTTCTCTTATCAGGTGACCGCGAAGAGGCAGTTGCAAGTATTGCAAACATTGTTGGAATAGATACCAAATCTGTACAAGCATCCCTAACTCCACAAAAGAAAGCTCAATATATATCCGATATACAAGCTTCTGGGCATCGCATTGCTATGGTAATGTACAACCTCCACATTTGCAGTCATTGTTGTCTGATACTAGCACACGCGCGCTAGCATGTCGTTGAACAGTAGTGCGACCTGGGGGGGGGGGGGCAGCCAATTTTGTTTTATTCATTCACAATGGAGAAGCAACGCATACTGAGTCTTTGTCTCCATTAGGAATGGAAATTGCACTATCTATATCCTTCCTAAATATTAGGTTCCATGCAGGTTGGTGATGGGATAAACGATGCTCCTTCTTTGGCCCTTGCAGATGTTGGGATCGCTTTGAAAACTGGGACCCAGGAAAATGCTGCATCTGATGCTGCTTCAATCGTACTTCTTGGGAACCATCTTTCACAGGTGGAATTCTATTATTAATAGCATCATGCCATCATATGTTTAAAATACTTCTCTATTTGAAGCTTTCATGTCCCTTGATGCCGAGTCTGCGAAAACATTTGTCATTTTCTATTTTTCTTAAGAATCAAGGATGACTTGTATGTAGTTTCTACCCTCTTCATCTCACGGCTTCACCTCCTGCCTCATTAATACTTCTAAGGTGGTTACAGTTTACGTCTTAATTAATAAGTTTAAAGCAAAATGATTCGAAATTCCTCGTGTTTGCTGTTCAGAAGCCTCCTAAGTCCTAACCAATACTCCGTACTAAATTGTAGATAACGGAAGGACTACACGTATACAATGCACTGTGTAAGACCGAGTATTTACTTATGTGGCAAGTTGTATGATATTTGGTTTTAGAAAGTATTAGTTTGCTTTCTTACTGTCGTACTGAGCCTTAATCTTGGCAGGTAGTAGAAGCTGTTGATTTGGCACGATCTACTATGAGAAAAGTACATCAGAATCTACTATGGGCGGTCGCATATAATGTCATTACAATCCCCGTAGCTGCTGGTCTACTGCTTCCTCAGTTTGATTTTGCAATGACGCCTTCTTTATCAGGTAATATCATTCACAAAGATATCAGTCTTGCTTTTTCATGCATATCTTTAGCTGGTTAGATCAGTACTCTTGTTTTTTCATGTTTGCAAGTAGATTATTTTGTTATTTCCTTTTGGCGAATTCTTTGATCATGATTTTCGACAAGATTACTTTTGGTGAATTCTTTGATCATGTAATTCTCCTGGTATCAGGGAGTCAGTGACCAAGCCACTCTTTTGTGTTGTGAATTTCAGGTGGTTTGATGGCTTTGAGTTCGATATTTGTCGTCACCAACTCGCTTCTACTACAGCTCCATGGTTCCAAAAAAGACAAGACAGAGAAAACACCACAAATGAACATAGAAGATACAAGCTTCACCTTATAGGTTTGCCGGTTTCTTTTCTTTGTAGAAATTAAACATCTGCTGGAGCTGCTAATTACATTAAAGCCTCCAACGCCTTGTGATTTTTAATGTATGTGTATAGTATACTAATTTACAGATGCATTTAATTTTCCTGGATGATTCTAAATTTTCCTGATTGATTCAAAATTTTCAATCTTTTAAGGGGGCGTTTGGTTTGCGAGAAGGTATATAAGAATGAAATCAGGAATCAAACCAGGGTGGTATGGGGTTGGAGCTTGATTCCTCATACCTCGTGTTTGGTTTATTTTTTTAAATGATTAGGAATCAAATTATAAATTATAGTTTTGTAAAGTACTCTGTATTTAATAATCTAATTTTAAATATATAAACCTCTATACGGTAATGTTATACGAAGTACTACAAAATAAAATAAAAATCAGCTAAAAAAAACTATAATGTGGAAAGAATTAACCAAACTCAGCTAAGAGAATAAGAATTTTCCAATATTTTATATCTAAATGTGGAAGGAATTAAAACTCATTCTACTACACACTTTTCATGAAATATGTGTCAATCTTTTGGAGAGATCTCTATACATTTTAGATAAAAATTTAACCAAACTTTAGAAATATATATTTCCATGATCATTAACAAATACAAAGCTCAGTATATATAGCCGAGTCTTGCTACAAGATACGATCAACTAAGCTAGCAACTAATGATACGGAAAGTGAAGAGATTATACTAATTACGAGAATGCGAAGTGAAGAGATGGAGGAATAAATACAATGCATAAATACAATTACAATATTTACTAAGACACCCCCGCAGGCCGCGGTCAGAACGGTAGGAGGACGAACGTTTAGGCTGGACCGAACGGGTAAACAAGTATTTTGGAAGGCCTTTGGTGAAGATATCAGCATATTGGTAGTCAGTCGGAATTTGTAAAACACGGACTAAACCCAGTCGAACCTTTTTGCAAACAAAGTGGATGTCGATTTCAATGTACTTTAGTTCGTTGATGTTGTAACGGGATCCCAGAAAGGTAGACGACCGACACATTTTCGCAATAGACAATGGAGGCGTGGTGGAGGGGGACGTGGAGCTCCAAAAGAAGATTTCGGAGCCAACACGTTTCGGCAACAACGTTAGCAACGCTTCGATTGTCAGCCTCGGACACCCCATGTTAATTGAAGATGTCATAGTTATGAGCTTAAATGACTAGTGCTTTAAGGGATTGAAAGTACTACTTATATCAACAAAATGCACTTTATTTTCTGGTCATCCATGCAAAAGAACTCCACAGTTAAGCGTATTTGATTGGGAGAAGTCTTAGGATGGATGACCTCGCGCATGAGTAAGGAAAAAATGTACTGGAAATGACTCGTGTTGGTCTGTAAGACTAGTACAGAGCCCGGGGAGCTACCGCGGTTAACATTTTCGATCCTAGTTTGGGTTGGGATGTTACCGACCTAGTCGGCGTCAGAGTAGGCAGTGAGCTTGTGATTAGCAGACTTAACGATGCTGAGCCCATGATCAAGAGTGCCTTTTAACTAGTAGAGAATGCGTTTGAGGAACTGAAAATGAGCATACATATTGCACAACATAGGAAGTGTTGGGACGAGTAATAGTCAGGTAGGGAAGGGCCCCGGCTAAACTGCGGTACAAAGTAGAATCAGAGAGGAGCTAGCCCCGATTCTAATACCATTTAGAAATGTATATTTCGATGATCATTAACAAATATAAAGCTTGGTATATATAGCCGAATCTAGCTACAAGATACGATGAACTAAGCTAGCAACTAATGATACGAAAAGTGAAGAGATTACACTAATTACAAGAATGTAAAGTGAAGACACGGAGACATAAATATGTGTCATCCTCAAATTGAAATTTTTTCTCCAAACTTTCAATTTTCAATTATAGAAACAAATAATTAAAAGAATAAATCAATAATTAATTCATATTTAATTTATAAAATCTCATTATACAAATTAGTTTTTATGATAAATTACAAAAATTGAAAAATATAAATAAAAAATTATAAATATTTATTTAAATGTTATTTGACATAGTTTAATTAAAAGAGTAAATAATTAAATATATCAACTAAAAGAATAAGTCATTTTTCCTTTTATAAACCTCTTCATTTTTTCACAAAAAAACCTATTTATTTTAGGGTTATTTAACGACAATAATACCAAATATAGGGCGTCTTTAAATAACCGAATATTACCGACAATAATATTACCAAATATAGAGCGTCTTTATTTAACGACAATAATACCGAATATTTTGGGAAGAAGCTAAGCTCTATATTTGGTATTATTGTCGTTAAATAACCCTTGAAATAAATAGAGGATTTGTTAACCTTCTTACTGTTACGGAGTAGGTGTTGCCGTAACAATTTCTCTTCGATAATATCCTCCTGATTTGTATTCCGAGCGTGCTAGCTAAACAAAACGGTTATTATTATTCCACTTGACACACGTTAATCTCCTAATTAAAAAAAAACACAATGATTTTCTCATGCAGGAGAAATTGAAATACCAACTCATTATACCTAGACGACAACATTATTTTATGATTCTTTCTCTTACAAATCGCAAACAAAAATATAAATATTGTTTCATTAATTAATTAAGGAATCCTAACAGGAATTTATACATACATTTACGTTAATTGAAAGAGATCCAAATCTCCATAAAAATTTAGTGGTTGTTTGTTTTCATTTATTACTTTGGAATAATATTCTACGTACGTAACTTAATCAGGGGCGGATCTTGGTTGGGCGGGGCAGGGGCCCGACCCCCCAACTCAATTACGAAGCTTTTATTAGATTTGGTCTAAGTAGTCCTTTAAAATAAAAATAAGTTACATACGGAGTAAATCTTATATCACTTGTTCGGAGTGTTACACTTGGTTAGGAGTTCCGGTACTGACATGAATGATTAGGGGTTTGAATCCTACTGTGATTGTACGGTACCATGAGTTTTATCGTTTTTTTTTTTTTAATTTGGTATATATAAATAAATACAGAGTATATGATTGATTGATTGGCTACACCTACACCCGCCCACGACCAACTCTTGACTCTTTAGTATGGAGTATATTATATATACTCCGTAGTCCGTATAATTCAATTCGTTCTCATTATGAAAAAGAGTTTTTTGTCAAAAGGCACCTAACATTTAGGCATTCTGTAAAAAAGGCACCTATAATTTTATTTTTTGTCCAAAAGCACCTTAAATTTACATTTTTTTGTTGAAAGACACAAAACCTCAATTTCCGTCAAAAAACCGTTAATATTGACGATCCTCCTCTTTTAATCATCTTCATTCATCTCTTAATCAACCATTCTCTCTTAATCAACCCTTCTTTCTTAATCAAATTCAATTTTTCCTTAATCAAACCCAATCAACCATTTTCCTTAATTCAACACTCATTTTTTAATCAAACCCTCGTTCCTAGCTACCCTTTATTTGCATACATCTCAATCAATCTCCATTATTTAAGTCATAACCACCAAGTTTTTGCTCAATCGATTAGTTTTCGATCATAACTTTTCATTTAAGTAATCATTAAGTTATCAATAACAAATTAAATTTTTTAATTCAATTTTTATTTTTATGTTATTTACCCTTAATTTCGGGTATAATTTTGGAGTATGTGTATTAGAGGTTATTAGACGAATTTTTGAGCTATTATTGAATTGAAATTTCTGTTGTAAGAAACTAGGAACACTAGTTTGTGTTCAAATTTGTGATTTATGAGTAACCATTTGTTATTTTTTTTCGTCAATTCATTTTTGGTTTTAATAACCATTTGTATTCCATTCTTTATGTGTATAGTACTTAAATATGTCATTTTAATTGAGAATATGCAAAAGTGAAGAAAAAAAAAAGTGTGGTTCAATTAAGGGGAAAATAAAAGAGGTTTTGGATGGAATTAAGATTTTTGGGAAGGAAAAATGAAATATTTTGGCCTTGTGATAAATAAAGGGGATGAGAAAGTGAGATAATAAAGGTAATGTAAAGAAAGAGGAAGAAGATGTTAATTGAGTTTGATTAAGGGATGAATGTTGATTAAGAGTTGAGAAAAAAAGATTAAAGGATGAGAACCGTCAATATTGACGGTTTTTTGACGGAATTTGGTGTTTGGTGCCTTTTAACAAAGAAATGTAAATTTAAGGTGCTTTTGGGCAAAAAAAAAAAAAATTATAGGTGCCTTTTTTGCAAAAGGCCTAAATGTTAGGTGCCTTTTGACAAAAAAATCTATGAAAAATGGATGCATCATCAGATCACTAGCTTAGGTAGGTCACTACCACTAATCATGCATGCCATGCCACTCACTCTTCTAAGCTACACTAATTCATTCATTCATTGATGAGTATATACGAGGTAAGTACGGGGTATTGTACGTATGTACTCGATCTGTTATTATTGGCTTTTTGACTTCAATCTTCTTCTTATCACCAACTACATACTCTCTCCTTCAACTCCAACCTATCCATCTTCATTTTACTAACGTAATTATTTTAATATTAAATAAATATTTTAAATTTTACCTATTTACTATCTACCTTACATTTAATATTAAACGAATATTTAACTTTTATCCACTTTTACCTTTAATAATATACAACCAATTGCATTTTGGACCACCAATTGCATTTTGCTCCTACTAACTTTTAAACCTAAAATGAATGATTGCATCCTTTTAGTAAAGATAAAGAAAGCTAGAATATCAAATAGGCAAGTACAGTCATTTGGACAAATTCAAAACCAATTATTTTATTTATCATGCTGCCTTTGTCCTCTTATATAATGAGGGAATGAGACAATTTTTAAGAAATCAACGAAGATAATTATGGTATATTTTATCTAAATTAATTAAAATTATTGCTCATTATAACCTTAACTACAAACCTTGCCAACGAGAAAGGAGCTAAAAGTGAAATTTGTGGTATTAAACTTGATAGTTTTATATTGATAAGTTGATAATTAATTAGACTTCCTTTCTCTGTTTTTTTATCCACACACAGTCACGGTTGGATTGTTGTGATCCAAAATACTATTAGTCAAAATAGTTGTTTCCTATAATTAAGTTAGTACTCGTACTAGTTAATAAGGTTCCTAATAAATGGAGTACATGTGAGCAGACTACCTAACAGTAAGGATTATGTAGTACGTACGTGTTGACGTCTATCAGTTAGTTTCTTTGTATTGCCTATTTAAAGACCAATTTGTTATATTTATATTTTGAACAATATTAACGTAACTTTAAGAACGGATTTCTCCATTTTCTCTCAGTTAATTAATAACATCATTGCAAATTTTACATGGTATTAGAGCTTCTTGAGTCGAGAAGGTAAACATAATTGTTACCTCTACTCAAGTAGCAAGGTTTGATTTTTGGGACAACACAAAAAAAAAAAAAAGCAGAAAAGTGTCATGAGAAATAAAAAAAATGGTGAGAATAACACCATCGAGGGATAAAGAGAAGTGCTCTATTGAGTTTGGTATAAAAAAACGATGCCTCTACTGTGTTTTGGACCTTTTGGTGAAGAGATGTGCTTCACATATGTATGGTGAGAAGTGCACCACGAAATGGTGGAGAGAATTGCCCCATCGATAATCGAATTTGTAAAGAGTACTGTTTCGCTCTACTATATGATTTTTGAAAAGATGTGCTCCAAATATTGGTTGATGAGTGATGACAATGGGACATCAACAAGTTGGTGACAAAAAGTATGTGACTATGTTTTTTTTTTTGGAGAAAAGTGCTCAAAGCATTTGTTGGTGACAATGGACATCAGCAAGTTAATGATAAAATGTGTGTCACTATGTGAAGACAAGAGCTTCATAAATTGAAGACGAAGAGAACAAAATATAAAGGTTTCATAAATTTTGGTCATGACAAAAGTATAAAACATAAAGCGTGGTTCGACATGGAAGAAGTCGAACAGAGATCTGACAAATATTGAATCAAGGAGGTGTGTTTAATTATTGTGATCCAAAATTTTAGTCAAAATAGTTGTTTCCTATAATTAAGTTAGTAGTTAATAGTTAATAATTTTCCTAATAAATAGAGTATTATGTTACTGGAATACGTAATACTCCAATTTTTTTTTTGTGCTACGATGTGCGAATGGAATACCTAATACTTCTCCGAGTTCCATTATTGTCCCAAAAGCTTTTGGGTGGAAAATAAGGAAGGGGAAATGAGTGTCTTAAAAAAAAGAAGGAATGAAGAGAAATGACGAAAGAATAATTGTGAATCACACATGGCCTAAAAAGAAAAGTGAGACAAAAAATCAAACTCAAACCAAAAAGGAAAGTGTGACAATAATACGAACTCGGAGGGAGTAGTTAGGATCATGTAGTAAATGCATACCAGCATATGGGTGAACTATTATTAGTTAGTTGCTTTGTATTGTATGGTTATTTAAAGGCCAACTGATTATGTTTATATTTTGAACAAGTTTTTCGTTGTTTTGTCGTTATCATATTAAACGTGGTGGGAATTCTGTGGCTCATTGGACGGCTAGGCTGAGTAGTGCCGTGGGCTCGGTTATTGTACTGGATTCTCTTTTTTCCCAGACCATCTTGGATCTTGCGGAACTTGATTTAATTTAAACCACGTTTTTTGCCGTCAAAAAAATAACACCCCTTGACAAATTCTAGGCTCACACACCCAAGTGTTGGTAACACTACCAGCTGTCATGTCGCCGCGCGCCGATATCGAGCCCAACCACCGCAACTTAATTAACTATTATGAGATATAGAGTAGCATACAAGACGTTAGTTATAAGGTTGTTACAAGAGATATTTACACGAGATTATGTCATTAGTATAACTACACACCTCAACCCATTGTAACAGACACGGTTTTATCAATATACAATTACAATTGATTCCTTTCTTCTCTCCCCTCTCATCTCACATACATCAATCAACAATACTCAAGCTTACAGCTCACTCATCAATGGTGAAGGATTAGGACTTCACATGGTATCAGAGCATCCGACAACTTTCTTGGCTATAATCCTCTAGTTCTTGCTTGGTATGCAATTTATTTCCGCTTCCGCACTAATTTCATCCTTCCTCATCATTGGTTAGTTTTCTTCCTACATCATCTTAATCATGGCAGATAGTTCTGTTCCTAATTCTTCTTATGCTCTCCTTGATGACCCACTTTACATCACGCCCTCCGATCAACCTACTTTACAATTGGTAGGATATAAATTTAGGGGTGATAATTTCCTACAATGGAAACGTGACGTTTTAATGGCCTTAATAGCTAAAAACAAGGAAAGCTTCATTGATGGTACTTGTCAAGAACCGGCTAAGAATGATAAGACTTATCATCAATGGGTTAGGTGCGATTTGCTTGTTAGGCGATGGATTCTAAATTCAATGGAGCCAGAGTTGGTCCTTAATTTTCAGTATTCAAGATCCTCTAAGGAACTGTGGTCTAATGTTCTTGAGACTTATGGACAAACAAATGGGTTGGAAATCTACCAGCTTAAGAAAGAGCTCTCACAAATCTCACAAGAAAATGCTTCTTTGGTGGAATATTACAGTAAGATTAAAAGTTCTTGGGAAGGTTTGGATGAGATTGAACCTATTCCTAATTGTTCTTGTGGAGCGCTCAAAGTCTGTACTTGTCAATTGCTCAAGAGAATTCTTGATAGAGAGTCCCAGGCCAAGCTTATTCAATTTCTAATGGGATTGAACAGTGGGTATGAGCAGGTTAAGACAACTGTTCTGTCCATGGAGCCTCTTCCTCCCATGAATAAGGCCTTAGGTTTGCTGCAAAAGATAGAACGACAACGTCAAATTTAAGACAGTCAGGTTTCTGTTCTTGAAGCTAATGCATATGCAGCTAATCAGACTGGTTATAATCTGGCTAATTACAGGCGACACAAAAAGGGTCAAGATGCTTCACAATCTGATGTTAAACTCTGTACAACTTGTAATAAAATGGGATATCTTAGGGAAGATTGTTATCTCAAGAAAAAGAAAGAAAGAGCACAGTCTAACAACAATTTTAATGCTCATACAAGTGCTATGAACAATGCTGATTTAGTCACGGACAGCTTGGTTGGAGTTGAATGCAATCCTTTGGGGGAATTTGATTCTGTCACTCACAGAGATTTTGTTCCTCCTGCTTTTGATCCAGCCTTAGCTTCATGGAAGGAGTGATGAGTAATGTCATGAAGTCTTTGTATAAGAGTTTTGGAGACAGAACAGAACCTCCATCTACATCTAATTATGCAGGTACAACATTTTGTTCACAGGTTAATTTTGCTGAAAAATTTCTGCCTATTGATGCTTGGATTGTAGATACCGGTGCCTCCAATCATATGACAGGTAATATAAGGTTGTTAACCAAATGTGAAATCTTTGCCTAAACCTGTTATGGTAGGTTTACCTGATGGTTCCCTTAAAACCGTTCATCAAATTGGTACTGCTATGTTGACTTCTCATGTAATGTTATTATAGAGATTGCTATTAAGCACGACGGATTATACTGGTTTCATTCGTCTATCAAGATTAAAGCAAATTATGATTCCTTGCAATCTAAAGATGTCCTTGATTCTGTTGTTTTTCAATCCAATAGCTGCAATAAAACCTGTAATAATCTAGATCTTTTTCATGCTCGTTTAGGACACACATCTTTAGACAAAATCAAACATGTAATTCCTTCGGTACAACATGAAATAAAAGATCTTCATTGTGATACCTGTGTTTTAGCAAAGCATAATGTTCTTCCTTTTACTCGTAGTGATTCTCATGCCTCTCATGCTTTTGATCTTGTGCACATGGACCTTTGGGGGCCATATAAAACTCCGAGTGTGACTGGAGCAAAATATTTTCTTACTATTCTTGATGATCACACAAGGGTCACTTGGACTTATATGTTCCAAAATAAATTTCAAGTTGCAGCTATTATCAAGTCTTTCCTTGCATATGTGCTTAATCACTTTAAAGTTACTGTCAAAACATTTCGTACAGACAATGGCACAGATTTTTTGCAAAATGAATGCTTAGAGTTGTTTAGATCAAAGGGCATTTTGCACCAAAGAAGTGTAGTTGGCAGACCTCAACAGAATGGCAGAATAGAGCGAAAACACAGACACTTAATTGAAACTGCTCGTGCTTTAAGACTTCATGCTAACTTGCATGTAAGATTTTGGTCTGATTGTGTTCTCACTGCTGCTTATTTAATAAATAAGATGCCTACTCCTCTGTTAAATTGGAAAACGCCATTTGAAATGTTGTATAACAAGGTACCGTCTTATGAAGAGCTTAGGGTTCTTGGTTGTTTATGTTATACTACAATGCCCCCTACTATTAGGGATAAGTTTGGTCCCAAGGCTAGGCGTTGTGTTCTCATAGGTTACCCAGAAGGGCAAAAGGGATATAAGTTGTACGATCTTGAGAACAAGGTGGTCTTAGTAGCCAGGGATGTTAAGTTTCAGGAACACATATTTCCTTTCAAAAATGGTGTTGCTCCTGTCAATTCTCCTACAGAAACACCTGCTGAAATGCCCATGGTGGATTTCTTTGTTGATCAACCTACACTTACCGCAGTCACTGGTGTTGATACCATTGAAACTGAACCACCAGCCAGCTCTGTTACTGCAGTTCCTCCCTCTTCATCCCCACCAGTTACTGGAGTTCCTGTTCTCAGACAGTCAACAAGATCCAGGCAACCTTCCACCCGATTTCAAAATTATAATTGCCCCTTGCGGATCCCCTCTTTGCAGTCTAAACAATCTGCCTCAGGTATGAATGCCTAGTCCTTTAATGCTTCTATTGTTAACAGTTTGGTGGATGTTTTTACTCCAGACTTTGTTAGCTCTATGTCTCAAGTTCTCGCTGAACCTGAGCCTTATACTTATAAGCAAGCCAAACAACATCCCCAATGGATTACGGCAATGGATGATGAATTAACTGCTCTTGAAACTAACAAGACATGGGTCCTAACTGATCTACCCAAAGGTCACAAAGCTATTGGTTCGAAATGGGTTTACAAAGTGAAGCACAGACAAGATGGTACTGTAGAAAGATATAAAGCACGACTAGTTGCAAAGGGCTATAACCAGATTAAGGACAAGGATTACAAACACACCTTCTCCCCTGTGGCCAAATTTGCGACGGTTCGTCTTCTCGTTGCACTTGCTGCTGTTAAAGGCTGGCCCCTTCATCAGTTAGATGTCAACAACGCTTTCTTACACGGGTTTTTAGATGAAGAAGTATATATGATGCCCCCTGAAGGTTATTCCAAGGCTCAACCAGGACAGGTATGCAAACTGGTCAAGTCTTTGTATGGTTTAAAGCAGGCTTCCCGTCAATGGAATGTGGAGTTAACGAAGCGTCTACAACATATTGGATTCAGACAATAAAAATATGATTATTCTTTGTTTATCAAACAAGCTTCTGATGTGTTTACAGTAGCCTTAATCTATGTGGACGACGTAGTGCTCACTGGTACGTCTTTGGATGACATTGCTAAAGTTAAGGCCAGTCTTCACACAACGTTTACGATTAAGGATTTGGGTCCTATGAGATACTTTTTGGGCCTAGAAGTAGCTAGAAATGCCAATGGCATTCTACTAAATCAGCGCAAGTACACATCAGACATCATTAGAGATGTCAATTGTGAAGATAGTACTGACACCAATTTTCCAATGCCTAAAGGGTTGAAGCTTTCAACTGATCAGGGAGATATTTTAGACAATCCTGAACAGTATAGAAGACTAGTTGGGCGGCTTCTCTACTTAAATATGACGAGGCCAGATATATCATACTCTGTGCAACATCTCAGCCAGTTCCTTCAACAGCCAAGGGTCCCTCATATGCAGGCTGTTATCCATGTGGTTAAGTATCTTAAGTCCACAATTAATGCAGGCCTCTTCTACCCCGCTTCTTCCAACTTGTCATTAACTTCTTATTCGGATTCTGATTGGGCTAAATGTGCCTTCTCTGCGCGGTCCCTCAGTGGGTATTGTGTATTTCTTGGTGACTCTTTGGTCTCTTGGAAAACAAAGAAACAGAACACTGTCAGCAAAAGTTCCACGGAAGCTGAATACAGATCAATGTCTTATACCACCAGTGAGGTTGTTTGGCTCAACAACGTTTTAATTGATCTACAGGTTGTTGTTCCCAAGCCCATTACTCTGTATTGTGACAATAAGGCGGCACAACATATCACAGAAAACCCGATCTTTCATGAACGCACTAAACACCTAGACATTGACTGCCACTACGTAAGAGAAAAGTACCAAGACGGCTTTCTGCTTCCCACACATATCAGCTCGGCTCTTCAATTAGCTGACCTCATGACTAAAGCGCTTGGAGCTCAGCAAAACATGTTTCTCGCCTCCAAAATTGGTCTCAAATTTCTCCAAGAATGTCCATCTTGAGGGGGGATATGAGATATAGAGTAGCATACAAGACGTTAGTTATAAGGTTGTTACAAGAGATACTTACACGAGATTATGTCATTAGTATAAATACACACCTCAACCCATTGTAACAGACACGGTTTTATCAATATACAATTACAATTGATTCCTTTCTTCTCTCCCCTCTCATCTCACATACATCAATCAACAATACTCAAGCTTACAGCTCACTCATCAATGGTGAAGGATTAGGACTTCACAACTATCACACCCATTCGATAGATATATATCCACCACCAACAAACTATAGTCGTCATGCATCATTTCCATCTCCTCCGCCACTCGACCACCATTCATGGGTTATACCCGTCAACTTAACCATCCTCCTTCGACAAGACACACACCCACGCCTCTCCCGAACCACCTCCAACGCATAGCCTGTTGGAAATATAGGGTCATTATAGGGGTGGTATATAATTATGGAATATATATGTTGTTGTATCATGGTATGAATGTCACTGAATGAGAAACGAAATCGCCCCGACTACGGTACAAATTGGAATGAACATCGTCCCCAACGTCACACAACACTCCTAAAAGGTTGTGCACTCAACCATTAGGACTTGGAACTCATATGGTATGCTCAAAATTATCATAGAGAAGAAGTAGATGAGATGAAAGAAGATGTTTATCAAATGACTACAAGCTTCTCATTTTATTTTATAGTGGTAGGAGAGGAAAGCCAAGGATTAAAGTGATTAATTGGCACCACAATCACCAATTTAATGGCATACCCACCACCATAAACATAAGCCATAAAAATATACTCCCCCGAATTTCTATTTTTGTCTCACTTTCTTTTTTAGGTCATCAATGTGTGGTCCACATTTACTCTTTCATTTCTCTTTCTTCCTTCTTTTTTGAGTCATTCATTTTTCCTTCCTAAATTTTTATCCCAAAAGTAAATGGGATAATAATAGGAACTCGGAGGGAGTAGTTTAATGGCCATAACCATGCTATTAGTGAAAAGATTCTTTTACGATGTTATGAAAAACTTATCTACAATACAATGTATATAGTCAACATTGTTAACCATTGCATTACATCTAACAATACCTCACTAATGCAAAGGATAAACAAAATTCTGAGCATATGAAAAGGTTGACACTTAATTAGATGTTAATTTCTTTCGATTTGAATTAACGTATTAGTGAAATGAGACAACAACTTACTTACAACAAGAGAATATCTTTCGATTTGAATTCTTTATTGAACTTTGATTGAATAGTTCTCACAACACATATCATACCTTAAGTTTCACATCAATTCCGCGATACAATTCAACAAATTTACGGTCAACTGGACCTTGAGATTCTAATGAGTGCTCTAGAGAGATAACTCAATCTTTCACGGAACGAGGTCAACCCTTCACACTAACTTATAGTGATTCTATCAAGGATATCTCCATATAACCCACTCATGATCACTTATGAGCTATAGAATCATTAAGAGTTCTAAAGTTCAACCTCTCAATACTACGGTGAATTCATCAAGTCCTTCACAACATGACAACTCAAACATAGAGATATAGATTCATTAAGAGAAATATATCAACCTTTATTATTACAGTGATCTCATCAAGTCCGTCTCACAAGGACCACCCAAATTTGGGCTATAAGACCATTTAGAACTATATGCTTAACCTCTATTATTACGGTGATTTCATCAAGCCCGTCTCACAAGAAACACCCAAATTTGACCTATAAGACCATTAAGAGCTATATGCTCAACCTTTCAAATACACAAAATCATATTTGATGATTTCAACATGCCCAACTCCCTCTATGATTCACGACGTAGATTCGACAAGCATCGTGCCTCATCTGCCTCCATACCGGCAGCCATTCCAATCCACTATTCTTCGACGCCCACCAATGGCACCAAAAAGATGATCTGATTTTTTTTGCTTTATTTAGCCATTACAAGTCTGCGTTCGGTAATAATACTCGTCCTTTTTCACATTCAGTTGAAGGTGGTATTAGTAATAGTGGAGGTGGTTTGGAGGATTGACCATCATGGCATTAATAAACTTAAGGGTCTACTCGGGCAATTACGACTGGAATGACAATTTTATGTATCATCCGATCTGGTCGAGTATCATATGTAAACTAACTACTCCCTTCATTCCATTCATTTGTTTATGTTTGATTGACATATTTCTCATAATGAATATAAAAGACAAATAAATGAATGGAACAGAGGGAGTATTATATGCGGGCACATTAAGAGGAAGAGGCCGTCAATCTAGAATTTATGACTTGGTGATGACATCAAAGTAAATCTCTTTGATCATGTGTTACGCAATGACAAAGGACTTCTTATGCATTTAAGTTTCATATGTTGCGTCCCAACATTGTTTTGTTTTAGTGCTGCTAAGAGTGTATTGGATGAAAGAACGAACATCTATGACTTCCGACATCCTCCGAATGTGTGTATGCTACAAGGATTGGATGGATGCTAACAACGGAAAACAAGGCGAGGTCGAAAAAGTTTGTGCCAATGAGTCCGACGAACGTACCACCGAATCCGTCACATACACTAATTATTCGTTTTGTAAGTTTCATAAACATAGAAATTATCTTTTGATATTACAATATTCGTAGAATTTTTTTTTTTTGTATATTCGTCATAACTCATAAGTATCCATTCAAAATACTTAATTACACTGAAATTGTAACGGATCATTTATAATATTATAGAATCACTCCAATTTTTTTATTTACACTTTTTGCAATTACTTTCAAATCTATTTTTAACAAATAATTGACTTTTTGAGTAATCGTGAAATGAACAATAACATACCAGATGTATTACAAATCATAACACTTAAATATATATAACAAAAAAATTGTACTCCCTCCGAACCTGCTGGCCTATGTTCACTCTTTTCCTATCGGGATTGAGTCATTTTTTCTTCCATCTTTTCTTTTAAAGCCATGAATATTCGACTCATATTCACTCATTCATTTCTCTTTCTTCCTACTTCATTTTTGAGCTACAAATTCTCACCCTTATCTTTTTCCCCAAAATCCAAAGGGGGAACACAAGGGAGGGAGTACATAATTAAAAAGGCCAAATTTAACAAATTTAACATAAAACACGAATAATTTAATTTTTAAAAACGTCAAAATCACCGAATCAAAACGAAAAGGGGAAAACTTATTTATTTATTTTAAAAAAAAATGAAAATCGGGTCAAGCACGTGGATTGGGCCGACCGTACCCGTGCCTAGGGTCGTGCTTCGTTTGGGAGGAGGTAGTCGGGCCGGGCCCAGGCACGACACGACAAGCCTCCAACCTATGCTTGACCGTAATGCCGGAGGTATTAGGCACGGTAGGTCAACACGACCAGTCGAAGTGTCAGCTCTAGTCTCTTTGTTGTTGGGTTTTAATGGTGGTATATATCAATGCACAAGATATCATAATATTGCAATATAGTATGGCATTTTTTGCATGTTCAGTTTATCAAAAACTACGGGGAGAGGGTCTCTCAATAATTTATTGAGAGACTATTTTTTCGTATTATTTTATGTGTTATTCGTATCTATTTTGTTACTCCGTATTAATTAGATGTCCCTTAACACGAGAATTTCTTTTTCTATCTGTTTTTATTCATGTTTACCCCTTTTATATTTGTATACTATTTTATCTTAAGTAGAGCTAATCATGGGCCGTACCATCGGCTTGTCCCGTCCGGCCCAAATTTTTGGCGGGCTTAGACAAAAAAATATTTTTAAACGGATAACAGATCGGACAAACTCGGCCTTAATTACTAAATGGGCCGGGCATGGACACGAATATCTTTAAACATGCTAGCCCGCCCGGCTCGCTATAATTATATTTTATAAATATAATTATTTGAATAAATATTAATTTCCTAAATTGTAGAAAATTATAGACGCGATTAAAGTTTGAGCACGTGAAATAATGTAGAATTGTCTTTTAATGTTTAGCGATATCTATAAAAATATACTCCAGAAATCGTCTCTCAATAGACTTACAGTCAGTTTATAGAGAAGGTGCATGCTTTTTCATGGTGGTGTTGTTGCAAAGAGGTTATTGTAATGTTCATCAGTTCATGCGTCTTCTTCTCTCTAATATACATGGAATATTTAATTATAAATGTTGAGAAATATTCACATTGTTGCATCCGTTAATAGTTTAATTTATATTGATTTAGTTTTTATTTTTTTGGATTGAAATAGGTTGAACTGAACTGAATTGAAATGGGTTGAAGTATTGGGACAAAATGAGTCTCCTAGGGATGAACTGAACTGATGTGATCTGAAATAAAATGAACTAAATTGAGCTGAGCTAACTAAAATTAACTGATGTAAGCGGAGAAAAAGTTGAAAAGAACGTGAGTAAAATACTACTCCCTCTGGTTTTAAATGATTGTCATGTTTCAATATAATACTCATCACATATATCGCACAAACGGAACAATCATTTAAAATCGGAGAGGTGTTTGTATTTATGGTAACTAAATGAGTTTTTTATCAGAAGGTACCTAACCTTTGGTCTTCTGTAAAAAAGGTACCTTAAGTTTTTTTTTTTTACCCAAAAACACGTAAAGTTTTCTTTTCTTTGTATAGAGGCACCAAAGTCCAAATTCCAAATTCCAATTAACATTAGATTTAACGGTTGTTTTATTTTTATTTCTCCTAATCATCTTCATCCCTTCCCTTATTATCCACTAAAAGAATAACTCCCTATGTGAATTTTCCCTCCAAATGCTCAATCTTATTTATGGAAACAATTAATAATAATAATTTCTATAAAATATATACAAATTAAATGCAAATAATTCAAATACTATTGTATTAATATTTTACAATGGTACGACATTGTAAACAACTACGCAGTATAAGTATTATTAGCTTCGTAACGATATAATCATTAAGATTTATAAACTTATACTTTTCCGTTCAAGTCCAAGCTACCCATATTCGTTTTTCGGAAATTCAAGTCTAAGCTTACCATTTCCATTTTACTCATTATTTTAATATTAAACAAATACTTTAAACCTTACCTACTATATTTAAAAAATATCATTATTTACGCCACATTTAATAATAAACAAATAATTAACCTTTACACATTTGTATCTTTAATAATAAAAAATCGGTTTCTTAAAACTTGTGCTAAAAGCAAATGGGTAACTTCGACTTGAACGGAGGGAGAATTACTATTCGTTACATGATCATGAAAAAATAAACAAAAATATACATACATTTCATTACATTACTAATTTCTCTCAATTGGTTTCAAGTTTCAATTTTATTTCTCAAATTAAAAGTTAAGACAAAATGTTAAAATAAGTACGAGTACTACGTAATAAAAAAATATATCAACAATTGAAATGTATCGTGCAAGTATGCACGAGACTATACTAGTTTATTTAATCAAACTCAATGAATCCATCAATCCCTTTATTTCTCTATAATACTCAACTAGTATAGAGCCCGTGTATGCACGGTATTTATAGAAATTTATATATTTGTAGTTAATTATTTATTATTTATACAAAATGAATTTTAATTAACAATCCGATAATTTTCCATTATTTTTATCTTTGCTTTTAAATATAATAAAATAATTTGAAATTGCATAATTAATCAAGATAATGACCTCGACTAATATCATGAAATATGTAGTCCAAAAAATTATTACCTCTATATTTTATTTGTCATTCATATTTTTCGAGACAATCATTTCTCGTTTAAGTAATTTTTTATTATAATATATGAATAAATTGTGAAATGTATATTCACTTTAAATTTATTTTAAAATAGAGTATTGCCTTTAATTAAAATACTCCTCACAATAAATATAAAAACAAACAAATGAATGGAACGAAGAGAGTAGTTATTCTTTATGATCTCAGTATATATCATTTGTTCATAAAGTTCATAATTGTTGTTCGAGATTTAAGCAACTATATTTCTACAATTTATTTTCATCGATACACCCATTATTAGTTTTTAAATATTTAAAGTACTCCCTCCGTATCTATATGTTCGTCCACTTTTAATATAATACTCCACCCATATATTAAACAAAGTGGACGAACATATAGATACGGAGGGAGTATTATTTATATGATATGATTGATAATTTAGTGTGATTCTTTTCTTATTTGTTATATTGATTTTATTCACATTAAGTGCTTAAATTTATTCAGGTAAAAGTCTTGAGAATTTTTATTCTCTTAGCTAATAGAGGATTACAATATTTAATTACAATCTTATATCAGTCATGATTATTACAAAAATAAAATGTATTTCCGTTGGTATATATAAACTCTCGGTATTTAGTATACATTGACGCAAATCATAGAGATTGTAAAATATACTTAACATATCAGTCATGAGACTACATTCAGACGTTAATTTAGTCATTTTCATGCATATTTCATCCCTAAACTATGATTGTCTTTCATTTATACTTGAATATTCCAATTTGCACGTTAATTTAGTCAATCATTTCTAAATTATGGTTGTCTTTCGTTTATAATAAAACATTCTAATTTGCACAAATGATTAATACTTTGGTTAATTAGTAGTGTCTTTGACCATATCAAGTTAACTAAATTTCAGCAGTACATAACCAAAGTAGCGAAGGCCAATATGAATAGGTGGGGAAATTGTTTGTATGCATCTTTTTGGAATTTTATTGAATGAGAATCAATGAATTTAAAAAAAAAAATAGACCGAAAAATTATCGGTGAGTGTTAATCTCTTGCGTAGTATATTAGGGATATATACTACAATCTCGTATATATCCCTAATATAGACCCTAATTACAATCCTCTAATTACAATCTTATATTTTAATCTCAATCAAATATGACTTGATATCGTCTTATTTTAAGGTGAAATCTTGATGATTATTTATAATATGAAAATCAATCTTGCGGTTCATATAGTGAAGTTTTAAACGAAAATATTCTAATTTGATGATTGATTAACAGTGGATAATTTGGTTACATTTTGGTTAATTAATAATTTAATCTCGTTAGAAACGGATTATTTTCTTATCGATTAATTAGCACAATACATAGAATAAGATAAGATTGTATATGATATATGGAATAAGATTGTGCATATCATAATAGTATGACACATCATAACAATATATAGGAATAATTATAATAATATCTTCTAGTATAGACTCAAATAACAAAAATGTTTCTACTCGGTTAATTATACTATTTTATGGTAGCATCTTTTAAACATATAGCATATGATCACAATTAATATGCACGAGTAATTTAGATATAAGCCCAACCAATGCATATTAAATAACCCAAAAGTAGGCCCATTTGGTAGGCCCATATGGCGGGAAAATATTGGAGAATTGTTATTTGGTTAGTGGAAAGGGGGATTTGATGGTTATATATTAATCAAAGATTACTAACTAAACCTAGATTGAAAATGTATGTTGTTCCATAAGTGAGACTTGTTGATTGGTATTCAAATGAATAATCATATGCATATAAGTTTTTGTGATAGTGGAGAAACAAGTTCATTTATATAAAACATATCCTATATGCTAATTGTCCTTACTTTTATATATGGAATCGGGGAAGAGAGGAAAAGATGCAGAGTAGAATTTGCGGAAGTCTGATGAGGGATGTCTGTAATATATATCATCATTTAGGTTAGTAGGAGAGTAGTCTAGTCAAGAAGCATATTCACCAGCTTTGAAGAATTGGAGTAGCTTTATCATAATATTCTGATGTACTCTTATTGATATTGGATATAAAAGAATTTTTTGATGGAATTGAGTATTATGGAGGAATAAGGAAGATAAATGAAGTAATTGAGTTTGGTTAAATAAATGAACATGATTAAGATAAATAAAAATGAAACAACCTGTTAAATCTAACGTTTTTTAACGGAATTTGAGCTTGGGTATCTTTATACAAAGAAGTGGAAACTTTATGTGTTTTTGGACAAAAAAAACTTAAGGTGTCTTTTTTACTTACATAAATGTTAGATACCTTCTAGAAAAAAATCCTAACTAAATAGAGTACTACCTACTGTGTCTAGGGTTGTGATCAAGTCGAACTATATCAAATATAATAGCATTATATTGTTTGATTTGATATTTTTTTGAGCCGACGTTTGATTTGGTTTGATATAGCCGAATGATGAAAATCATTATTTGATTTGGTATTTAATTTATCGAATCGAATATCGAATAATATTTTATTTGACCTAATAAAATACGGAGTAAAAAACTAAACAAAATGCAAACATACTTCATAAAATCTCTACTTTAGAGACTCTAATATCTATTACGATATAAATTCATCCAAAAAATAAATAATAAGTTTTTAAATTAATCTAGTTTTAAATTCTTCTTTGCTTCTTTTTGCACGATGACGATTGTTTTTGCAAATTTCTTGGCGGCTTAGCGATTGATGGTTTTGAAACTTCTGACGATATATCAGCATTTGGCTCTTTATTGACAGTTTCAACGTTTCATACTTTCAACTGGGCCGTGATTTTAAGAAAACTGGGTCGTGGATTTAAGTTAAACGGACTGTGAATACCAACATTTTAAGTAAAATTTTAGGGTAAATTTTCTAAATGGACCAATGAATTAAAAACATCGAAAAAATGGAATGAGTTGAAACGAATCAAGTCGAATATTTAGCTTGATTTGATTCGAATGCCAAATAATTATTTGACCCGATATTTGATCGAATACGAATCGAACTTTTTTCAAATCAAGTTTCGCGAATCAGATGGAATAATTCGGCTCACTCACAGACTCACAGTCCTAACTATGTTTAAGGGTGTCTCCAAAGTCTTAGACTCTGTCACCTCAGCTTTCCATTCACTTTTAATATTTATTTATTCCTCAGATTCATCTCAGATTTTACACATTATCAGTCAGACTCTGCTCAGACTCACCTTACCCTTTTTTGGTTAAAAAGTTAATTAATTTGGTTTAATTTATGATTAAACAATACTAAAATTTACTTGTTTGGTACAAATTATTATTACTTTACTATTTAGTTTTATTAAAAACAAATTAACTTGTTTTATTTTATTTTTGTTTATTTTCGTGTGATATACAAAAAGACGGGAAGACGATCTTTTGGGTTTCGCTCATATTATTTGTTCCGGTCACGGAAACAATTAACCCGACTATGAATTCAGATTCTCAATGTTCGGATATTGCTTGCTTGATTTCCTTTGGTCTCTCCTTTCCCCCTTCTCCTATGATCGGACCTTCCCGGCGGATTGAGCCTGCTCCCTGCACAAGTAGCGCACAGGGCCTCGGAGGTTGTCCGAGGGAACCCTCTCCGATGCCTAAGTCAGTCCGTGATTGCCTTGATGAACCTAGCTCGTGAGGAACTAGGCGGCGTTTTTAGGAGTAAGAGTCTAGAGATAGAAAATCCAACCCCCTCTAAGTGGGAAATGAGTGGGTATTTATACCTTTCCACAAGAGAGAGAGAAGGAGAGGGAAAAGAGCGGGAGAATGGGTGGACGTGAGGGCGACACGTGGCCTCGCCTCATCCACCCACTTTCCCTTACCTGAGGCGGAATGACGAATGGGCCCTCGGTTTCCCCTGCTCGTACTGGGGGTTTGGGCACCCTGGAAACCAGCACGTAGGGGACCTGGTGGCCCTGCTCGGCTGACAGCAAGACCTTGCCGAGCAGGTGCAGGCTTTGGAATGCTTTCAGTAGTCCTTTGCAGGGCGGGCCTGCCGGGCAATCCTCAAATTCACCCTGGGGGCGAATTATTCCAGGGCGCCGCAGGCGGGCGACCCGTGGTACTTGGTCAACTCCCATCAATTGGCCCACGCCGGCCAGAGGGAGGCAGGGTCTTCCTCTTGGCAGGCGTCTCTCGAGATGGGGTGCAGTTGACTTTTGGACTCCCTTGCATTTAATGCGTTGCTTGTTCCCGAGGTTGGAGGCCCAAGCGCATTGGTTATGACAAGGAAGGTTGGAATGTTCTTCTAGTATTGATTATTTCTCGCAAAGCGGATTTTGGGGTAATGCGCAGATCCTATGATTGGTCGCTTCCTCTTACAGGGTGGTTGAAGCGCCATTAATGCACAGCCTTAGTTCTTTGTATAAATTCTGTTCCTCTTGCCATTCTTCATAATTCATCTTTAGCTTTCTTATTCCCCAAAGAAAACATGTCATGGATTACAAAAGTTCTCCTTCATCGCGGGGCCCGGGTGGTGACCCGCCGCTGGGAGGGAGGTTGGAGACTAAGGTATCACAGGATGTCTTTCTGTGCCCTTCGCCGTAGCCGGCAATTCAGCACCCGACTTCGTAGGAAACTCGGGAGGAAGGCGCGTGTCAGGGCAGGTAAGCGTCCTAAGAGGGCTTCGCCGGCTGATTCTAAGTTCAAGCGTTGCCCCCAGGGAGGGGGCTGCTTCGACAGGGGATGCCATGAATGCTTCCCCTGGCTGCATCATAAGCAGTTTGACCCCAACTGCTCGAAGCTAACTTCTTCTCCGGAATCAGGCCCTTCCTCTCCCTTAGCGAAGGTTGGATGTGGTTCCTGCGATAATGCTCGGACAGTCCCCTATGGCAGGGATTGGGACGTTAGCAGCTGTGTCTCCGGAGACAGCGACGACCAGGGCTACTCTTCTGGCTGGAATGAGGACGACGAGTCTGCGGACCCCTTTAAAGACTCAGATGACTGGGATTGGGGTTCCGACGCAGGGGGGTATAATAGTCCTGGGGATTATTCCCCAGGTTTTGACGATGACTAGGCTTGCCTTTATCAGGCAGGCAGGTTGAGCCAGGCTCCCTGGTTCTTTTTGTAATTCGGCTAGGCTTTGTAACTTGCCCATTTCTTGGGCTTTTTCTAATGAAAAAAGATCAGGCGGTTTATTATTATTGTTTGTTTGCATTTTTTTTGAAAAGGAGTGACGTCATTGGGAGGGTGTTAGCCCTCTGACGCCTTTTGTCTTCTCGAGACTTTTCTTGGGAAGAGGAGGTTGGTTGTTAGAAACGTGACACGTGGGGGGTAATTTGCGGGGAGAGCTTTGCAGAGAAAGGTGACCCTTCAGTTGCCCAGACCTATATAAGCCCATTCTCCTCCCCCTAATTCCCTTTTTTAACATTTTCGAAACTCAAACCTCTGCTACTTCTTCACTCTCCTTGCTGCTGAGAACTCTTTCAAGACTTCAAGGAACGCATAACTTCGGATTTATCCAGCGACGGTCATCTTTCTAGGTTAGAATCTTGATTCCAATTCTTCTTTTTTCTTCCTTTTTCTCATACTCCTTCGCGAAATAGAATGTCTCGCGCTCGCGCTCTTTCTTTTAGTCCATCGTCTGGAGGGACGGAGGGTAGGAGAGGGGGGAGATCCGACCTAGCCTCTTCCTCTGGGGTCAGACCCGGCGGGGGAAACCGCCCCGAGGAAGATGGGGGTGCCAACTCACCCGAACCCGCTCCTTTTGACGTTGTCGACTCCGACGACGGTGCATTGGAGATAGACCCCACCACCATTGCTGGCCTCGTTCCCAGGGAAAAGGGGAAAAAGTATTTCTTGGATAAACACAAATACCTGGTTCCTTTGAGAACCTACCCTGAAACCAAGAATCGAGACCTGATTTTGGAGAGCAATGCTGCCGGGGAGATTGAGAAATTTTATCACTTTGGGGAGGGATACACCGTTATAATTCCTGGGGAGAGAGATACGGTGTGCTGCCCTCCTGACGGCTGTGTGGCTGTTTACCACAAGAGCCTGGAATTCGGCCTACGATTCCCTCTACGCCCCTTCTTGGAGGAGGTTTTTAGGAGGATGAACGTGCCCATTGCTCAGCTGACTGCCTCGGCGATCAGGACCCTGGTGGCCTACACCTGGACTTGCCTCTTTCATGGGGAGGGGCCCTCTATTGATGCCCTGCGCGCCATGACTTGGCTACAAATGGTGTCTTCATCAAGGGGGGATGACTCCCATGGGTACTGGTCCATTTTGAAGTCGAAGAAATACGCTCTAGTCTGGCCGGCTTTAAACAGCCTGAAAGACTGGAAGAACAATTTTCTGTATGTACATAGTGCCTCAGGGTGGCGGATCCCTAGACACTTTAGGAACCACGTGCATACTCGCATGGAAACTCACGAAGAATACCATCCGGGCGTCGGGGGGAAGGATCTAAAGGTGAAGCTGAGCCAGGCCGACGAGAGTTTGGTCGAGAAGCTGAAGCAGATCTCATTACCACGGATGAATATCTGACCCCGCTGGGCCTGATTCCCGGCCTTGAAGGTAGTTTAGGGGCTTCAATTGGCCTGATTTTTCTCGAGGTTTCCATCCCCGTTTCCTTAACTGGCTGTTTATCCGTCTTGCAGGTTCTGCTTCTCGCCTTTGGACAAGGAAGCAGGTGAGGAGGCTTGGCCTGTCTGAGGAATTTGTTGTTACTCAAAAGTGCCCCTCTCTCCCCTCCAACTTCAAGAAAGGAGAGAAGAACTTAATGAGGTTTGTGAAGGAATTCGCCTCTGGTCGACGACTCCCCTTCCCTCCACGGCTAAAGCCGGCGGCTCCTTCCCCCAATGCCCAGGGTGGGGAAGCTGAAGTTACTTCCGTGGCGACCCCCTTTCATGCTCACCGGCAGGGTGATTCCCCTGCCGGGACTCACATTTCCCAGGGGTCTCACCCTGCGGACTCTGAGCAGACTGGAGAGAGTGCTCCCTTGGTCCACAGGAGAAAGAGGAATAGGGAGACTCCAGGGACTGTGCCTATGGTTGACTTGGAGGCTGATGTGGAGACCCCCGAGGCGAAACGCCCTGCTCACGACGTCCCGGGCACTTCTCTCTTGGAGGAGAATGTAGAGTTCCATTGTACCGCAGGCGACAGTGTTGATGTGTCAGGCCTGCTCTCGGATTCTGGTACTGTCTTGGCGGACCGCCTTACCAAGTCTATAACTACTACCTCCAACCAGGTGATTCAATACATACAGCGCACTTCCAAGGTGCTGCAGGCCTCTGCCGAGCTGGCGGCCCTCAGCCGCCTAAGTGACGAGGAGCTGACTGTCACCCCTGGGGCCCCTCCTCCTGATCGCCTAGCCATGGTTGAAAGGGATGTGACCCTGATCATTGGCTTGAAGGACAAGCTGACAAACCAGGAAAGCGAGCTGGAGGAGGCGAAGGGGCAGGCCAATCAGTGGAAACTCCAAGGGGAGAAAGTTGTAAGGGAGGCGTCCAAGCTGGAGGTAGAGCTGAAGGAGGGTCGCCTGGCACTGGAGCGCGCTACAATGTCCCTGGCTGAGATGGAGCATTTCAAGAAAAGAGCGGCTGATTTGGAAAAGAAGCTGTCCAAGGCCAACTCAGATTTCAAACAGGCTCAGACTGGGTGGCAAGATGAGAAAGATGCCATCCTGAAGGAAGCTGAAGCTGCCGCGGACTTGAGCTTTGAAAATGGGGTTACTTCTTCCTTGGAGCTTGTTATGGAGGTAATCAAGGAAATGTTTCTTGTCTTTGACGAGGATGCTTTCCGGAACCTTTATGCTGGCAAGAATGAAGCTCTGGCGGCCGGAGCCCCTAAGGAGACTGCTGGCCCCAGCCATGATGTGCCTGATGCTTAGGCTTTTTCTTTGATAATAACTCTTTTGTGCTGAGCCTTAGTATGGCCAGCTTGTCTGTAATGCTCTGGCTTTTTCGGATCTTTATTTTGGGTTCTGTTCAAACAATATTACTCTTCCCTGAATTGATTTTCGAATATTTTGTCCTTTATTTCTGCTTGCTTTGTTTTCCATAGAGTATGGCCTGCTCCCTGCCTGCCCAGAGATAAGCAGGGTGACAATTTGCGTTTTTTATACAAGGTTGGGGGGCCTGCCCCCAGTCCTTGTTTATCTGGCATGTCCCTGGCTTTTGACCAAAGTCCGGGGGCCTGCCCCCTACCTGCCCAAAGGTAAGCAGGGTGACAATTTGCGTTTTTTATACAAGGTTGGGGAGCCTGCCCCCAGTCCTTGTTCATTTGGCCTATCCCTGGCTTTTGATCAAAGTCCAGGGGGCCTGCCCCCTGCCTGCCCAGAGGTAAGCAGGGTGACAATTTGCGTTTTTTATACAAGGTTGGGGGGCCTGCCCCCAGTCCTTGTTCATTTGGCCTATCCCTAGCTTTTGATCAAAGTCCAGGGGGCCTGCCCCCTGCCTGCCCAAAGGTAAGCAGGGTGACACTTCGTTTTTATACAAGGATGGGGGGCCTGCCCCAGTCCTTGTTCATTTGGCCTGTCCCTGGCTTTTGTTGGGGGGGCCATTTTCCTTAGTTCTGGCAACAGGGAGGCCTCCCCCTATTGCCTCCTGCTCGTTTGTGTGTGAAAACGCAAGTTTGAACAGGCAACGAGTATAGACTTGAAGTTCTTTCATTTCTTTGTAAAAATTTAACACAAGGGTGGTCGGCGCCGTCGACATTCTTTGACCGTTCTCCGCCAATTTTCCAGGAAACAAAAACTATCTTAAAATCTTGCTAGACATAATACTTCTTTAGGGTGTCTGCGTTTCAGTGAGCACTCAACTATTGGCCCTCAAGATTGGCGATTCTATACGTGCCTGGGCCTAAGATTTGAGTTACTTGGTATGGGCCCTCCCAGTTAGCGCTGAGTTTGCCGTGCTCTTTCGATTTTCCCACAGCCTGTGTTTTTCTGAGGACTAGATCACCCATTTGAAAATTTCGCTGATGCACTCTCTTATTGTACGCCTTCCTCATTCGTTGCTGGTAGGCGACGATATTGGTACTGGCTTCCTCCCTCATCTCACTGACCAGATCTAAGGCCTTAGCCATTGCTACTTCATTCTCAGCCTGGTCGTATTGTAGGGAACGCAGGGAAGGGATCCTGGCCTCGATTGGTGATAGAGCCTCTACACTATATAACAGGCCGAACGGGGTCTGGCCCGTAGATTCCTTTCGGGTGGTCCGGATTGACCAGAGTATGCTGGGGAGCTCGTCGGCCCATCTGCCCTTGAGGTTATCTACCATCTTCTTAAGGCCATTCAGGATCTATTTGTTGGCTGCCTCTGCCTGTCCGTTGGTTTGAGGGTGGCAGACGGCAGAGTAAGCAACTGCGACGCCGTGGCCTTCCAGCCAAATTCTCAGGGGGTCGTTATCGAATTGCCTTCCATGATCAAACACTAGCATTTTTGGCAGGCCGAATCTAGTGATAATGTTCCGCCATATCAGCTTCCTGACTACAGGCTCGGTGATGTTAGGCACTGCCTCAGCTTCCACCCACTTGGTGAAGTAGTCGATAGCTACGATCAAGAACTTTCTCCCCCCGGTGGCCACCGCAAAAGGTCCTAGTATGTCCATCCCCCACTGAGCGAAGGGGATGGGGGACAGGATTGGCCTGAGTTCTTGGGCTGGGGCATGGATGGATGGGGCGAAAAGCTGACATTTCCTGCATTTTTGAGTCAAGTCTTTGGCGTCGGCCAGCAGGGACGGCCAGTAGTATCCGGCTCTCAAGGCCTTGTGTGCCAGCGACTTTCCTCCTATGTGATGGCCACATATGCCAGAGTGGATGTTATCCAATACCTCCGCCGCCTGCTCTGCTCCCAAGCACCTGAGCAGGGGGGACGAGAAAGATTTCTTGTACAAGTCCTCTCCCATAATGATGAAACATGCAGCCCTTGCCGGCATTTTTCTTTTTTGTACGGGGTCAGTTGGTAAGATTTCGTGTTTCTTGAACAGGATGATGGGGGTCCTCCAATCTCCAGGCCCTGCCTCCTCCACCGCGCCGACGATTTGGCAGGGGACGGTAGATTTTTCCTGGATGACGTCCACCCATACTGACCTCCTTATATCCTGCAGGCTGGAACTAGCCAGTTTTGACAGGGCATCCGCCCGATTGTTCTGGGATCGGGGGATCTGTCTGATTTCATATGATTTTAGGCCTGACAATTCCCTCTTCACCACTTCCAGGTACGCAGCCATCGTTTGGTCCCTGGCCTCATACTCTCCATTGATTTGGTTGACGATGAGTTGGGAGTCTGTTGCCAAGACAATCCGCTCCGCGCCTGCGGCTTTGGCTAGGTTGACGCCTGCGAGCACTGCTTCGTACTCAGCTTCATTGTTTGACGCGGGGAAGACAAATCTGAGTGCATGCTCAAAGTCGGTCCCCTCTGGGCTGGTCAATACTACTCCGGCCTCTGCTCCATTAGCCGTGGAGGACCCATCGGTGTATACTATCCACTCGCCGGGGGTTGGGCTATCCTTCTCAGAGTGGGAACATTCTGCCAGAAAGTCGGCCAGAGCTTGGGCCTTGATGGCTGTTCTCGATTGGTATGTTATCTCCAGTCCACTCAACTCAATAGCCCACTTTAGCAGCCTGCCTGACTTTTCAAACTTTTCCAGCACCTTCTCTAGGGGCTGGTCCGTCAATACTACGACAGGGTGTGCGTCGAAGTATGGCCTCAATTTTCTGGCTGCTATAACAACCGCGTAGGCTGCTTTTTCGACCATAGGATAATTTTTCTCTGCTGCCCCCAGGGCATGACTTACAAAATATATGGGCTGTTGAGCGCCTGCTTCCTCCCTCAAGATGGCTGCGCTGACTGTCACATTGGTTACAGCGATGTAGAGGAAGAGTTTTTCCCCTGCCACTGGTCTCGCCAGGGTGGGGAGTTTCTTTAAATGCTCCAACTGCCCGAATGCTTCTTTTTGCTCGTCCTCCCACTTGAATTGCTTGTTGCCTTTCAGTATTTTGAAGAATGGGGTTGACTTGTCTGCTGACCTGGCGATGAATCGTGCCAGGGCGGCCATGCGGCCTGTCAGACGTTGGATGTCCCTGATGGTCTTTGGTTCAGGAAGGTCCAGAACAGCCTGAACTTTCTCGGGATTGGCGTCTATCCCTCGAGAGCTAACCAAAAAACCCAAGAATTTTCCAGAGCGAACCCCAAATGTACACTTCTTCGGATTGAGTTTCATTTTGTAGGCGCGCAGGGAGGAAAAGGTCTCCCGCAGGTCTGCCAGGTGCTCATTGTCTCCTTTGCTCTTTACAATGGCGTCATCAACATAGGCTTCTATGTTCCTGCTCTTTTGGCCCTCGAACACCTTGTCGACCAGGCGCTGGTACGTGGCCCCTGCGTTTTTAAGCCCGAGTGGCATCATCTTGTACATGTAGGTACCTGAACTAGTGATGAATGCGCACTTCACCCTGTCCGGCTGCCATAAGTACACTTGATGGTACCCTGAGAAGGCGTCCAGGAAGCTCAGCATGGTATATCCACTGGTAGCGTCTACCAGTTGGTCGATCCTGGGGAGCGGGTAGCAGTCTTTCGGGCAGGCTTTGTTGAGGTTCGTAAAGTCCACGCACATTCTCCATGCGCCTGATGATTTTTTAACTATGACTACATTCGCTAGCCACTCCGGGTAGTCACAAATCTCAATAAAATCTGCTTTCAGAAGTTTTTCAATTTCCTCTTTGACTGCCAAGTCTTTCTCTGCGGACATATTCTGCTTTTTCTGCTTCACAGGGCGGGCGTCCGCGCTTACGTTCAGCTTGTGAACGATACACGCTGGATCGACCCCTGGCATCTCCTCCGCCGAGTAGGCGAACACATCCTTGTTCTCTTTCAACAGCCTGACCAGTTCAGCCTGGTAGGACTCTTCCAGGTCAGCCCCTATAAGGACTTGCCTCCCTGGCTCCAGGTCCACCAGCATGCTCTCTCCCCCAGGTTCCAGGTGGTTTGACGCCTGATTACCGGCTGGAATCTCGCCTTCCCTGCTGGGGGAGCTGTCGGCTTTTCTCTTTCCTTTTCTTTCGCTTTCATGAGTCTGCAGGGCCACGGAGTAGCACTGTCTGGCCGACTCCTGGTCTCCGCGCACTTTTCCTTCTAGGCCAAAATCAGTAACATAGGCTATAGTGAGGGCCCTAATTGATATGGCCGCCTTAATCTCGTCCAGGGTGGCCCTGCCGATTAGGGCGTTGTAAGCAGACCTTGCGTCCACTACAACGAATGAAGCCCTGACATTTCTGGCAGTAGCCCCCTCCCCAAATGTTACAGGTAGGTCTATGATCCCCATGGGCAATATGCATGCTCCGCTGAACCCATATAATGACCCAGGGGCAGGTCGTAGGTGCCTTTTCTCCAGGCCCATTTTGTCGAAGGCGTCTTTGTACAGCAAGTTTGTGTAGGCACCGGTATCCACCATGCACCTCCGAACAATGTGGTTGCTGATTTCCAAGGATAGCACCAAGGGATCGCTGTGAGGGTACACCACCCGCCCCGCATCCTCGGGGGTGATGCTCAGCGTTACTCCCTTCGGGCTTCCTGCTCTTTCAGCGTAGCAGATTTGGTTCCTCAACTCACGAATTTGCCTTTTCTGTCCCCTTCGGCTGACTTGGCCTTCCGCATCCCCTGATATCACATGGATTACCAGGCGGTTCTGTACTGAGCCCTCGGGCTTTTCGGGCGCTTCTTTCTGAGTTTTACTCCTGGCTGCGTAGTTGGCCAACCAGCCATTCCTGATCAGCTTCTCAATTTCGTCTTTCAGGTGGCGACACTCTTCGGTGGTGTGGCCTACGCAGTCGTGGAAAGTGCAGAATTTCTTGGGGTCCCCTTTTGGACTACGCGGTTTGCTCGGGCGATTCCATTTAGCAGTCTCCTTTTCCAGTTCGAAGATCTCCGCCCTTGATTTGTTAAGGGCTGTGTAGCTGTCGAACCTGGGTTGGTAGACAGTGCGCTCCTTTTTAGGGGTATCCCCTTCCTCAGTTCTTTGCCTTCCGGATTCGTTTCTACCGCGTCCACCCTGCGGTCCCCTCTGCTGCCTGATAGGGCCTGCGGGGGTCTCCGGCAGGCTGTGGAACTCCTCTTGTAGCATAAACTCCTCTGCAATCTTTCTGGCTTTGGTCAGGGTCTCCGGCTGGGCCCTGATCATTTGGTTTTTCATCTCGCCGGGTAGCAGGGAGTTGGTTAGTGCATATGCTGCTGTCGGGTCGTCAATTTCCTTCACTTGCTGGAATGATAAGTCGAACCTCTTTAGATATTCCCTGACAGTTTCACCCTTCTTTTGCCTGAGGGTCATCAGGTTGAAACGGGTGAGACGTCGTCTTTTGTTTCCAGCATACTGGTCCAGGAACATTTCTGTCAGTTCAATGAAGAAAGAGATTGACCCCTGTGGGAGGTCCCTGAACCAACCCCGGGCTAAGCCCACCAGGGTGGTGGGGAAGATCTTGCACCAGACTGCGTCGTCGGCGTCGTACATGCCCATATGACTCTCGTACGCATCCAGGTGATCTTCCGGATCTGTAGTTCCGTCGAACTTTACAGTCGGCATCTTAATCTTCGGGATGGGATACGCCTGAACCTCAGGGTGAAGCGGGGTCTTGGTTGGCCTGCCCACCATTTTTAACCTGCTCGCGCCTGAGTAGTGACCGTAGTCATCCCTTCTGTCACGGGTCGGTCTCCTACTTTCAGGGGAGCGGTGCCTTGGTGGGCGCCTGCTTATCGCCTCGTCGTCCCGGGAAGGGGAGTGATACCGTGAGCGCTTTTTCTGGGCGGGCTCGAGGTTATCACCCTGACGGTGCCTGGGCCTCATTGGCTGACCGTTGTTAAGCCTGGATTGCAGGCTTTGGGATAGCCCTGGGGCAGGCTGCAATCCCTCAACCGGTGTCAGCCTGGAGAATACATCTTTTTTTTCTCCCAAGCGTTTGGACACTGGTTCCTTGTGCTTTATGCGATTCCTCAGGTCCTGGGATAGGCCCCCTCTTTCACGAGCGGCCGTGGATTCTGTAGTATGAATGGAGAATGCTTCCTCAGGACCAGCAACCTCCTGCTGTGCAGGCGGTTCCTGACGGGCCTCTGAGATTCGCCTTTGCACTTGTGCATACGCCTGAGCTGTCTTCCTGGTCTTTTTCTGAACGTTTCTGACGGCGGTTCGCTTTGTGCCCCCGGTTCCTTCTCCACTTTCAAAGTGGAGCAACCTGGGGGTCGTGGCGACCCTGCCTATCAGATCGTCTGGAGTGAATTCTTGATCCAACATAGCTGAGAAGAATGCTGCAGTCTGTACCATCTGAGCAGGGGTGAGGTTCAGAACTTGCCTCGGTTGGTTCCCCTGCCCTGCCATGGCAGCTGCCCCCTGACCCGGTGCCCCCTGGAGACTGGCTCGCCCCACACCTGGAATCGTGGCGGCAGGTGTTACTTCTGGTGGCATGCCATATTGGGGGGCTTTGGGCGGGTTTGCCACCGAGCTGGTGTCATGTTCGATTGTGAGTGGTTAATTTGTTAATTTCGTGTTTTAGAATGGTTGATTTTGTGGGTAATTTCGTGGGTACAACCTAGATCTTCCCCACAGACGGCGCCAAATTGTTCCGGTCACGGAAACAATTAACCCGACTATGAATTCGGATTCTCAATGTTCGGATATTGCTTGCTTGATTTCCTTTGGTCTCTCCTTTCCCCCTTCTCCTATGATCGGACCTTCCTGGCGGATTGAGCCTGCTCCCTGCACAAGTAGCGCACAGGGCCTCGGAGGTTTTCCGAGGGAACCCTCTCCGATGCCTAAGTCAGTCCGTGATTGCCTTGATGAACCTAGCTCGTGAGGAACTAGGCGGCGTTTTTAGGAGTAAGAGTCTAGAGATAGAAAATTCAACCCCCTCTAAGTGGGAAATGAGTGGGTATTTATACCTTCCCACAAGAGAGAGAGAAGGAGAGGGAAAAGAGCGGGAGAATGGGTGGACGTGAGGGCGACACGTGGCCTCGCCTCATCCACCCACTTTCCCTTACCTGAGGCGGAATGACGAATGGGCCCTCGGTTTCCCCTGCTCGTACTGGGGGTTTGGGCACCCTGGAAACCAGCACGTAGGGGACCTGGTGGCCCTGCTCGGCTGACAGCAAGACCTTGCCGAGCAGGTGCAGGCTTTGGAATGCTTTCAGTAGTCCTTTGTAGGGCGGGCCTGCCGGGCAATCCTCAAATTCACCCTGGGGGCGAATTATTCCAGGGCGCCGCAGGCGGGCGACCCGTGGTACTTGGTCAACTCCCATCATTATTGATCCGGATAATTTACGATATTTTAATTATGCTTTACTTATATTAATTTACGATATTTTAATAATTGATTTAGGTTGACATATGATAAAAAATACTAACATACCTGATAAATTAATAAGTAGCCTATCATTAAATATTTAAAATACTACGTATTAGATTACTAATTTAGAAATGAAAATAACTATCGTCTCTTCCGAAACAAGTCCAAATATGTTCCACCAAGTCGTGTTGAGTTGATGATGTCTTGATCGGTTGCGAAGTCGTATATGATTTTTGAAGAACCTATCCCGATTAGCATAGTAATTTGGAAGTATACCAGTTTGAAATTCAGTATTGATCGTGAATTATCGCTTCTGTCAAATTGGATATTATTGACCAAATTATTATTGAAAATAAAAAACTGTACAAATGAGAGTAATTTATCGGGTCGTATGTTAAGAAATGTTTGTCACGAGTCACGACCCCACAAAAGTTTTAAGTTGAGTCTTTAAAATTCAAGACTCAACTTTAGACTTTGGTACAATATTGGTAGACCTCACATGGTTTTAAGACAAGACTCAGCTCAAGACTACCAATAATCTTTTCAAGATTCCAAAAAATCTTAAGACTTTCTCAAGCCTACCAATAATCTTAAAGACAAGACTCACCTCAAGACTACCAATAATTTTTTCAAGACTCCAAAAAATCTTACCAATAATCTTAAGATTTTTCCCAAGATTTTGCAACATTATTGGTAAGACTCACATGAATCTTGAAACAAGACTCTCTCAAGATTCACATAAGTCTTGCCAATGAGCTAGGATACCCTAACATTTAACGGTGGATGCAAACTAAACGGCTCCACCTTATTTACTCCCGTCTCCAGAAGTAGATACAGTAGAGAGGCGCAGACAATGTAGTAATGGTGAGTGTGTCAAGATTTAGCAAATATAGTTCCTCGAGGAACACGAGGGAGACTAACAATCCATCCCATTGCTTGCGGTAGCGCTTCGAGTTACTCGCATTACAATACACTTTGTTTCTATTTTTAATTTGTTCACCACACTGTGGACCATTATTATACTCCATAATTAACTCTAATAAATTGGACTAGTATATAATGATGCACCTCCTAAATAACCTGTCTATACTCCTACTCCCTCCCCCATTTCCCTTTCCTTCTTCATTCATTCATTCATGGAGCTCCTTACATTACTGAGTGGCCTCCTCGCTCTCGTCGCCCTCAGCTTATCGACCTTCTTCATCCTCTACTACTCCCACCCCACTAAAGATGGCAAGTCTCTCCCCCCCGGCCGCATGGGCTGGCCTTTCATAGGCGAGTCCTACGACTTCTTCGCGGCCGGTTGGAAGGGCAAGCCCGAGAGCTTCATCTTCGACCGCCTCGCCAAGTTCGCCCAGGGCAACCTCAACGGCCAGTTCAAGACCAGCCTCTTCGGGAACAAGTCTGTGGTCGTGGCCGGGGCCGCCGCCAACAAGCTTCTCTTCTCCAACGAAAAGAAGCTTGTCACCATGTGGTGGCCCCCGTCCATCGACAAGGCCTTCCCCTCCACCGCCAAGCTGAGCGCCAACGAGGAGGCCTTGCTCATGCGCAAGTTCTTCCCTTCCTTCCTCATCAGGCGGGAGGCGCTCCAGCGCTACATCCCCATCATGGACGACTGCACCCGACGTCACTTTGCATCGGGTGCGTGGGGTCCAACCGACAGGTTGGACGCCTTCTGCGTCACCCAGGAGTACACCTTCTGGGTCGCATGCAGGGTGTTCATGAGCATCGACGCTCAGGAAGACCCTGCCACGGTCGAATCCCTCTTCAAGCACGTTAAGCCGGAATCTACTCCATGCACATAGACCTGCCGTGGACGAATTTCCACCACGCCATGATAGCGTCCCACGAGATAAGGAGCGCGGTCGAGAAGATTGCGAAGAAGAGGAGAGCAGAGTTGGCAGCCGGAAAGGCGCACCCGACGCAGGATATACTGTCTTTCATGCTCGAGACGCCCATTGCTCCGGCGGAGGAGAGCAAGGATGGGAAGGCCAAGTATCTGAGCGATGCGGATATCGGGACCAAGATTCTTGGTCTACTGGTCGGCGGTCACGACACAAGTAGCACTGTTATTACCTTCTTTTTCAAATTCATGGCTGAGAATCCTCACGTTTACGAAGCTGTTTACAAAGGTATGTATTACTAATAACTAATCAATCCTCAAGGTGTCCTTTTTGGTCCAAAAGCGACGACTAGGACTAGGACTACGACTAGGACTAGGACTAGGACTGGGGCTAATAAAGTGCGTGCATGCATGCATGTATGTATTATATTGATGCAGAGCAAATGGAAGTAGCGGCAACGAAAGAGGAAGGGGAGCTACTGAATTGGGATGACTTGCAAAAGATGAAGTACTCATGGTGTACCATTTGCGAGGTTATGCGTTTGACTCCCCCCGTCCAAGGTGCCTTCAGGCAGGCCATCACCGATTTCACCCACAATGGCTATCTCATCCCCAAGGGCTGGAAGGTAACCTAACCTAACCTAACCGACCAACTTACTCGCTCATTCAGTCAACTTTAGTCGAAAAGAATGAATATACTTGTGTATATAATATGACTCATTTGCATTGAAATATAATGATCGTAAATAATCAGATATACTGGAGCACTCACTCGACACATAGGAGCCCAGAATGCTTTCCTGAACCAGAGAAATTCGACCCAACAAGATTCGAAGGGAGTGGGCCGCCAGCATTCTCATACGTGCCATTCGGAGGAGGACCGAGGATGTGCCCGGGTAAAGAATACGCCAGACTACAAGTCTTGACATTCGTCCACCACATGGTCACCAAGTTTAAATGGGAGACAATTCTGCCAAATGAGAAGATTATTGTGAGTCCCATGCCTTACCCTGAGAATAACCTTCCTCTCAGGATGATAGCTCGCACTTAATCGCATCAGATCGATCAACTCCTTCCCTCCCTCCCTTCCCCGGCCCCCATTATATTCTTTAGCTTCATTTCTATTCCCCATCGTATTTCCTTGCCCTAATGTTTATCTCTTCCTATATTAATTACTGTTTTTTTACGTCAAATCTATACCCCTAATTAATAAAAGAATGGTGTTTGAATCATTCCGTAATTAAGCATTTTATTTCATCTCGTGATTCTATCTTTAATTTCCGCTTATTTTAAGAGTTAAATTAATTTATTTAGATCTATTGGCTGACACGCTTTGTTACTGTGGTACATTAAGTGAAAGTGGCCCATTCTAGCGTACGTGTCGGAAGTAACTATCCCTCGTGCCACCTAGGCTAATACAGATGCTACTTATGATATTTTGGACAGAAGAAAAGTACCAAGTCCATGCATGTCTTATTAAGGCACATGATCCAACATGACCTCCCTCTTTAGGCTCCTTTTATTCTAGGCCCTTTTCTTTCCTTTCCTAGGCTTTATCTTCTCGTCTGTGTCCTATATATTCACCTTACGTACAGCAGTCAATCAATCATTACAACAATCATCAGACGTTTAGTCTCATTCAAAGTTATGTACTTTGCTTATTCATCAGATTAGAACTTGGGACGAGTTCAAAGTTGACGTTAAAAGTTACTCCCTCTCTTCATAACCAAACACACCATTTGCTTTTTCATATTTGTCGAGACGTATTTTACACCATTGATATCTTTTATTTTGCTTTAGTAAAAATTATAAAAATTTGATATTCTTAATGAACTCGTAGAGACGAATCAAACAAGATCCCACATGACTATATTTACTCTTGTAGATTGACGAGAATATCGAAGATTCTCTTAACACATGAATAGCGTCAAAAGGAGATATGGTGTGTTTGGATATGAAGGGAGGGAGTAACTAGTTTTGATGTTCGTGCAATGCGTGGATGTAACAATAATTAGACATTCGAAAGTTTGAAACTATCTTTGTTCCGTACCGTATTCTGATCATAACCTGATATATACGTGACCCATATTTGATCCGACCCGTCTGACATGTCCAGTGCTGATTAGTTATGTGGGTGAAACAAATTATATATGCTCGTCAAAATAACAAGTCATGTGACTGCGAGCAATATCAATATGTCATCTGTGAACATTGATTTTATCTATGTCTTTTACTCGTTAACCATTTGATTTTCGCATCAAGCTAAAGCCCCGTTTGGTAAACAGCATATTGGGGAAAAATTAGCAGATTCCGGCCTAAATAGTAGATTGACCATCAAACTACTAATTTTCTGTGTTTGGTAAATGGCATATTGCGATAGCATATTGGCCGGAATCTACTGTTTTTGAATATGCTGCTAATAGAAGCATATTGAAACAGCATATTGAATTTATACCTGAAAACAATTTGATTCTTCCATAATCTGCTAATTACCAAACACTATTTCTTAATTCTGCTAATTTAATTTGATAGTCAAATCTGTTAATAAAATCAGCTAACCGTATTCTGTCATTGTTAACTGCTATTATGAATCTGCTATTGCTATTTGCCAAACAGGGCCTAAATATATTTGTATGTATGTCATCATCCCACTCTAAATTCGACCCAACCCGCAAACCTGACCCACCCGACTGGTTGTTTTCAGGGTCATGAGCCCAGTTTTTTTACCCGAATCCTAAATTATCCGTTAATTTAATTTAGGGTGCGGTCATCGTCTGGCCCGGCCTGTTCAATCCATTTAAAAGAAGAGACTACAAAGCTTTTGTCTAAAAGCTCAATTCAAATCAATCTATTCGTGTGCCTAGATTTTGCTCAAAACTAATTCTAACCTATGAGTGATTCAATATAATTAATTATTATATTATCCTTTTATTTGAATATAATTTAGTGTCTAATGTTAACTTAACTTAAATTATCTAGCACTTTTAATTAGTACATTACTATCTTACTGTTGTACATAGATAGACTAAAGTTGTGTTCTCGTGTTAATTTGTAAAGTTACTATTCGACATGACAAAACTTGACCCGACTTATAAACTCTATCCGCCCAACCTTTTTTCCGTAGGTCAAGAGTCAAAACCTCTAATCATGATTTGTGACTCGATATTTTAAATTATAAATAAAAGGGTTATTTAACAAGAATAATACTAACTATGGGTGGTATTCCATAAATAAAACCAACTTTAATTAATACGGGAATAAAATCATTTATGAGACATATTATACACGAATGGAATGGTTTTACCTGCTACCGCCTACGCAAGTCAATATTTCACTAATACAATTTTCAACTTCATTAACTTCAGTAACCACACAATTCATTACTTTTTCAACTTCAAACTTCATCTTTTTCCCCAATTCATCTTCTGCTTCTTCAATTATTCAATTCATCTTCTGCTTCTTCAATTATTCAATTCATCTTCTGCTTCTTCAATTATTCAATTCATCATTTCATCTTCTTCTTTCTCAATTTATCTTGTCGAAGGTAATTTTTTTTCGAATCTTTTGTTTGTTTATCAAGGGTTAGCTACGTTCGTCTTTATAATACCATCAATATTGTCGAAAACTCATTTTCAGAGGTCATAGATGTACAGAAGTTCATTTCTCAATCCTTTGCGTCGACAATGTCAATGGTGGGTATTATTTTCATTTCCCCAAAACGATTTTTCTGGGTTTTCTTTTCTAATTTAGGTTTTTCTTATTCTGGGTTTAATTTAGGGATTTTAGTGTCCTATGAATTCGAAGAACATGAATTTGATGGGTCGATTTAGAGAAATTGGGGTTTAGGAGAGAGAATTTGGTTTAGGGGAAAGTCCAGATTGTTGTGGGAATGAAGAAGATGAAGATGTGTGTTAATTAATAGTATGTGGACCCACAAAAACCGACTTCATCCGGTCATTTAAGAGACAATTTCATTCGTGTATAATATGTCTCATACATGGTTTTATTCCCGTATTAATTGAAATTGGTTTTATTTATGGAATATCACCCAAAGTTGGTATTATTCCTGTTAAATAACCCTTTAAAACTAATATTCAATTTTTTTTTTATCTTTAAATAATGAAATAATTATTAAAATAATTTTAAAAATTCATTGAAATATAAACATTAAAATTGAAAAGTATAAAATTAATACTATTAAAATAAATAAATAAATAAATAAGTAAGTAAATAAAGGGATTTTTCTACATGGTACCCTGTGTTTTTAGGTTTTCTATATGGTACCCCTACATTGTTATAATCACATGGTAGTATGGTATCCTTCACTTTTACTATATTATGTCCTTCTACTCTTAATGAAGTTTTCCTCCTTTTTTTACTTCATTTTTCGGTTAGTTGTGTTGTTTATACCAAAAAAGAGAGGTTTGAGGGAAAGTGAGTGATGATAATATTAACATAAACAACAAATTAATTAAGTATAGTTAAAACAACACAACGGAAAGAGGAAGTAAAAAAGACAGAAAACGTCATTAAGGGTAGGGAGACATAATACACTAAAAGTGAGGGGTACCATGTGATTATAAAATTGAAGAGTACCATGTAGGAAATCACATAAATAAATAAAAAGTTAATATTAAAAATATTATTTTTTTTACTTAAAAAGCGGTAAAAAAATTGGCGTTCAAAACTACGTTTCACCCGTACTCTAATTAACCATAATCAGTCTCGTGACTAGTATAACCTGGCCCATAATTGAACCGACCCGTATTATGATCCGGCGTGTATAAAGTTATTTAGATAAGGTATGCAGTTTAAAAAAGATGAAGACTACATATCACTCAAAAAAAGGTTCAATTATATTCATTTTACTTAAATTAATTAATCAATTGTTCTATTTATGTGTTTTTTATATCATTAAAATTTTGAATTAGTTAAAATAGTTTACTCGAATTCGTAATGTTTGTCTCTAGTGTGTTAGATCTTTTTGCAAAAATTATAATTTTCTTTCGCATTGAAATGAAATAATGATCCTTTCTTGCAAAAAAAATAAAAAAAATTGCAGTGTTCAAATAAACTTTTTAAACTCTTATATATGATAAATAATTTAAGTTTGTATTTAAGAATCCAAAAACTGTTGGAGATTATCACGTCGCTGATGAACACATTTTATATCTTATTTTATCGTCCCCCAATACTCATTTTAGACCTTTTCTTCCTCCTAAGTTATAGTACATATAATGTCGATTTTTATTAGAAAGTCAATACTGCCGATTCTCGTGCTATTTTGCAGGTTAGGTACATTTTCAAGCACATTTAGGAGTTATAAACTTGGATAGCCGAGACGAGAGTAGGAGTCAAGGAAGTAAACGAAAAGCCGAGCTACAAGAAAGAAACTCACTACTGAGTCTTAGCAACATCACTTGATCGAGTCACGCTAGTGCACTCGATCGAGTGCCTCGCGTAAGCAGCCAACTGGGCTGCATTGAAGTTTTGGGTTGATTCTTTCTTTTGGGCCCAAAACAACCGAAGTTGAAGCTTTAAATGGTCCACTCGATCAAGTCACCATCAAGTACACTCGATCGAGCGCACCTGAATTGGGTCATGCGTCAGCTGCTACAACATTGAAGACGTGGGTCTGCTTTTGAGCCCAAGTGATACACTTTAAATCAGTTTCCTTATTCTTGTAATACACTTTCACTTTACATATACTTTTCATCTCTATCACATCTTACGTTACTTTGGACTTTTGCACTACACATTCATTGAACCAACCTAGTTTTATGTTCTTCGTTTTAGATCTAGGGACATATGCATTCATTTCCCAAACAGGGGGTGAGTTGAAAGCGGTGAATTTTTCAACAACATCAATCTACGGGTGGCCTATGGGTCCCCGATTCGGTTGGAGAAGGGGAAAGGAAGGCAAATTCATGGTGGTCGACATGGATGACGATGATGTTGTGCTTGGTATGGACTTCATCAACTCAATCAGGCCCTTCACACTTGCGGAGGTGTGATCGCCATAACATCGAAGGGGAGCGAGATTGATATCATGCTCACATAGGAGGACGAGGACGGTGCAAGGATCGCTTCCTTATGGGGTATCGAGGCGCCGAAGCATAAGCGCAAACCAAGGCCCCTTAACCGAGTGTGTGGCACGAAGCAAGGGTAATCAAGGACAAATGACACCAACATGTGATCGTGGCGACACCAACTCAAGGGGAACCAAGACAGACACTTCAAGCACGGATACAAAGGATCGACCTTGACGAGGATGTCTACGACTTTGGTGGGGGGAGAATGTCACGGTTGGCTTGTTGTCCAACTGACGTTCTCGTATCGGGGCACTTCAAAGATCAAGGAGTCGAGCTCAATGAAGGTTTGGAGAAGTATTTGGAAGCATTTGAAAGTATCTAGTCTATTGGAGAAGTCTCTACAACATGGTAAAGTCATCTAGAGTATTCCAAAGGTGTCCGAGATATTCTAGAATAGGGTAGAGTGATACTACAGAGTCTTATGTGTTGTACTAGATTGTTCTAGAATAGTGCATTGCATGTAGGGGTCTTGTGCATAGTAAAAGATTCTAGGCTATCATGTCAATATGGCGTTTTGTATAGAAGAGTCTAGAAAGCTCCCGAGAATTCTAGGACCCTTAAGGTTCTAGAGGATTTCCTTGGAACTCTACAAATAGAGGTGAATGGGAGATTTGCCATCCATCCAACAATCCAATTATCCAATCGTCATCCATACAAGCACACATGATGGTAAGGATTTGCCGTGGATCCCCACCGTCAAATAATTAACCGGCTACACCTAACACGTAGATAGGGTAAGTCGGGTCGAATCCACGGGGACGGTAAGAGGTGTCTAGACTAGGTCTACCTAAACACAAGACTAAGTCAACGAGCTAAACTAGACTAAGGCAATAAGAAGGGGATGAATCTATGACTACAACTAAGGTAACAAAGAAATCAAATAAGGAAAGGGTAGGGTTAGGTCAGGTTCATAAGTGTAGTAAGATAGTTGGGAGATCGAGGGTGTAGGTTTCACCTAGTTACTAAGGTCGGTCCGGGCTCTCGCTACGTAGACCAATGTCCGCACTCTCGTGTCAAAGACAAAACCCGAATACTTATGCAAGTTGACACCCAATACACAAGGATTCAACCACAAATCAATCACACAATGAGAAGAGGAAGACAAGCAAGAGGAGCATTTGCAACTACTACTCTAACAAGCAATTCAACAAACACATGGTGCTCTTAATATGTGACTAGTAACAAAGAATCCACCTTTACCCACAATCAAACCCTAATCATCCATAATCAACACTTAATCCCCCTACTAACCCCACAACAAGTCTACTCAAACATAACTAAACTAATCCTAACCATAACAAAAGAAATCAACACAAACAACAAAACATTCATAATGGAATAAAAAGAACAATGAACAATAATCAAAGATTGAAACTTGAAAGATTAAACATGAAAGATTACAGGAAAAGAGAAAGGAAAGATTATACCAAACTATATGAATGATGTAGACACCCGCATTTGACCGCCAGGTGTCTATAGTAGGTCCCGCCAAACACCCGATGATGATCGGACGCAAACATGCTTTAATGGACTCGGATATGGGCTCGAAATCATGGACATTTGGTTTAGGCTTATTACGGAGTACATATCTTACAAAACCAACCTCAAATCCAGGCCCAGTGGGTCGTTTCGAGTCAAATGAGACTAATTTGGGTCGATTCCGACAGCAGGGGTAAAACCGTCTTTTTACGACCGACTCAAAACCCGGTCAAAAATATTCTCGAGACACGTGAGTCAGCCGTGACACCTCACACGGCTGATTCGGACTCCATCCTACAAAAATCAGCATTCAAATAATATTAAACAAATCCGTTTAAGGATAGAATTCGATCTCAAGTAGGAATTCTATCCGAAAACCGAAACAAATCGCCAACCAAGCTCAAACACTCGGCCAAACAGCCGAGACACTCCCCAACCAGCCGAGTTACTTGGCTTCTCCACCAAGAAACGAGACTTTCGTTCCCTTTCGAACTCTCGTGTTTCCTATCCAAACCGGTATTTCTTGTCACACAAGCAAGACTACCTCGACCCCTATAAATAGGACCTCCCGTCCAACACAAAAAACACGATTTCAAACAACAATTTCAGCAACCAAAATACACATCAATTATTCATAAACTTGTCTAGTAAAATAGTACAAAGCAAATCCCGACATAATCCCGAAGAAGTCTCGAAGTACCGACGAAACTCCCCCCACCCGGCCGAACCCGACGCCTCACACACATAAAATCGCACCACCCTAAACTCACCCACATCATCTCGACGCTCCCGTGCCTAAGCCACCGCCCGACGAGCCTTATACCGAGAAAATAAAGCATGTAGGTTGAGGGTGTAAATCAAACCCGATTCTTCTCCTTTCTCTCTCTTTCTCACGTCTTTTTCCTTTTTTTTTCGTCCGTCACTTTTTTACGGGTCGTCGGTCGTTTCGTATTATTAATATGGGTCGTTCGTCGCATATTTTTATTTATTTCTAATAATCGATACTACAAAAAACTATTTTTTTTATAACGTTCATAAAATACGATACCGATTCTCTAATCGAATATCGTATCTACAAGAACTAAATTAATTAATTCTCGTTGATGCTAACAAAATCATTACATCTTTTTTTAAAACAAAATTCGATGATTTTAAAAGCGGAGAGAATTAACATCTTTTTCGTTCAAAATTCTTTTTTTCACTTTTTCGTTCAAAACAAACTTTGTTTTAAAACTTTTTCTAAAACATTCCGACTATTCGATATCGATTTCATAATCGAATATCGGATACGACGAATATCGAAAATATAAATCGAGTATAAATTAATCCATATTTGTACGCGAATTGTAAAAATTAACGATTTTCGAACAAATAAAAAAAACCCGGCAGGCCACCACGCGGGTCGCGCGCCTGTCAGGCGACCCGCGCGGCAGCCGGTTCATCGGTTTTTATTTTTTTGTTTTCTCGCTTTTCTATTTTTAATTCTTTTCGAACCTTACATTAAAATGCGACTTTCGCGACATATTTCGATAAAATACTTTTTTTGACCTCGGTCAACACGTGTTAATCCATCACGCGTCATTAAAACTTTTTTCGAGTCATGCATATTATTTATTCATATCTTTATTCAATTTATTCAAACGTTACTAACTCGTTTTCTCGTGTTTGTAGCAATTTATTTGTTTTTATCGTTTTATTAGACTAAAACGACTTCACATGCTAAAATAACTTTGACGTTATTAATTTAATATGCATTAAACGACTTAGCAACCCATTTATTTATTTTTCTCACATGCTTAGGAAAATAATGTTTGCATATTGTTCCGGTCACGGAATCAATTAACCCGACTATGAATTCGGGTTCTTAGTGTTCGGATGTTGCTTGCTTGACTTCCTTTGATCTCTCCTTTCCCCTCTCCTATGATCGGACCTTCCCGGCGGATTGAGCCTACTCCCTGCACAAGTAGCGCACAGGGCCTCGGAGGTTGTCCGAGGGAACCCTCTCCGATGCCTAAGTTAGTCCGTGAATGCCTTGATGAGCCTAGCTCGTGAGGAACTAGGCGGCGTTTTTAGGAGTAAGAGTCTAGAGAGAGAAAATCCAACCCTCTCTAAGTGGGAAATGGGTGGGTATTTATACCTTCCCACAAGAAAGAGAGGAAGAGAGGGAGAAGAGCGGGAGAATGGGTGGACGTGAGGACGACACGTGGCCTCTCCTCATCCACCCACTTTCCATTACCTGAGGCGGAATGACGGATAGGCCCTCTGTTTCCCCTGCTCGTACTGGAGGTTTGGGCACCCTGGAAACCAGCACGTAGGGGACTTGGTGGCCCTGCTCGGCTGGCAGCGGGGCCCTGCCGAGCAGGCGCAAGCCTTTTGGAGTTCTTTCGGTAGTCCTTCGCAGGGAGGCCTGACAGGTGATTCTCAGTTCACCCTGGGGGCGAATCATTCCGGGGCACCGCATGCGGGCGACCCGTGGTACTTGGTCAACTCCCATCAATTGGCCCAGGCCGGCCATAGGGAGGCGGGGTCTCCCTCTTGGCAGGCGTCTCTTGAGATGGGGTGCAGTTGACTCTTGAACTCTCTTGCATTTAATGCGTTGCTTGTTCCCGAGGTTGGAATGTTCTTTTAGTAATGATTTCTTTCTATACCCAGCGGATTTTTGGGCAGCGTGCGGGTGCGCTGATTGGCCGTGTTCCCTGTCAAAGTGGTTGGAGCGCCTTTTAATGTCTTGGCCTCCCCTTTCGTATAAATTGCACTCCCTTTGTCACTTTCACGACCCATCTCCAACCTTCTTTTCCTCTTTTCTCAAAGAAAATATCGTGGATTACCAAAGTACTTTTTTGCCAAGGGGTTCGTGTAGTGAGCCGTCGCTTTAGGGGGCACTGGAAGCCAAGGTACCCCAGGGCGTCCTTTCTCATTCTGCGCCGTAGCCGGCGGCCCCGCGCTCGACGTCACCGAAAGCTCAGGAGGGCTCTTGTCAAGGTGGGCAAGTGCCCTCAGAGGGCTTCTCCAGCCGCTCCAGAATACAGGCGCTGCCCCCAGGGCGGGGGTTGTTTCGACAGGGGGTGCCATGAGTGTTTTCCATGGCTACACCCCGAGCAGTTCGACCCCGACTGCTCAGAGCTGGCTTCTTCTCCCGAGTCGGGCCCTTCTTCTCCCCTGAGGAGGAAAGTGGGCTGCGGCTCCTGTGATGATACTGAAACAGTCCCTTATGGTAGGGACTAGGATGTTAGCAGCCGGGATTCCGGCGACAGTGACGGCCAGGGTTACTCCTCTGGTCGGGGTGATGATGACGACTCAGCGGATCCCTTCAAGGACTCTGATGATTGGGACTGGGGATCCGATGCAGGGGGGTGCAACAGCCCTGGGGATTATTCCCCAGGCTTTGATGATGATTAGGCCTGCCTGAGGGGTGCAGGCGTGGTGAGCCAGAAACAGGGGCTCTTTTTGTATTTCTTGCTTGTATGCGATGTAACTTGCCCGTTTTTCGGGTTTTCTCTAATTTAATGAAAAAATCAGGCAGCTTTGTTTACATGTGGCATTCTTATTATTTGTTATTATTTGCTTTTGTTTTTATTATTATTATTTGAATGGAGGGAGGATGACGTCACTGAGAGGATAAATTTTCCTGACGCCTATTTGCCTTCTCGAGGCTTTCTTGGGATGAGGAGGTTGGTTGTTAGAAACGTGACACGTGGGGGGTAATTTGCGGGGAGAGCTTTGCAGAGAGAGGTGACCCTTCGGCTGCCCAGACCTATATAAGCCCATTCTCTTCGCCCTAATTCCTTTTTTAGCATTTTCGAAACTCAAACCTTCGCTTCTTCCTCACTCTCTTTGCTGCTGAGAACTCTTTCAAGATTTCGAGGAGCGCCTAACTTCGGATTTTCTCAGCGACAGTCATCTTTCTAGGTTAGAATCTTGATTCCAACTCTTCGTTTTTCTTCCTTTTTCTCATACTCCTTCGCGAAATAGAATGTCTCGCACTCGTGCTCTTACTTTTAGTCCGTCGTCTGGAGGGACGGAGGGTAGGAGAGGGGAGAGATCCGACTTAGCCTCTTCTTCTGGGGTCAGACCCGGCGGGGGAAACCGCCCCGAGGAAGATGGGGGTGCCAACTCACCCGAATCCGCTCCTTTTGACGTTGTCGACTCCGACGACGGTGCATTGGAGATAGACCCCTCTACCATTGCCGGCCTTGCTCCCAGGGAGAAAGGGAAAAAGTATTTCTTGGATAAACGCAAATATCTGGTTTCTTTGAGAACCTACCCTGAGACCAAGAATCGAGACTTGATTCTGGAGAGTAATGCTGCCGGGGAGATTGAGAAATTTTATCACTTTGGGGAGGGGTACACCGTTATAATTCCCGGGGAGAGAGATACGGTGTGTTGCCCTCCTGACGGCTGCGTGGCTGTTTACCACAAAAGTCTGGAATTCGGCCTACGATTCCCTCTACACCCCTTCTTGGAGGAGGTTTTTAGGAGGATGAACGTGGCCATTGCTCAGCTGACTGCCTCAGCGATCAGGACCTTGGTGGCCTGCCTACACCTGGACTTGCCTCTTCCATGGGGAGGGGCCCTCTATTGATGCCCTGCGCGCCATGACTTGGCTGCAAATGGTGTCTTCATCAAGGGGGGATGACTCCCCTGGGTACTGGTCCATTCTGAAGTCGAAAAAATACGCTCTGGTCTGGCCGGCTTTAAGCAACCTGAAAGACTGGAAAGACAATTTTCTGTATGTACATAGCGCCTCAGGGTGGCGGATCCCTAGGCACTTTAGGAATCACGTGCATACCCGCATGGAAACCCGGGAAGAATATCATCCGGGCGTCGGGGGAAAAGACCTGAAGGTGAAGCTGAGCCAGGCAGACGAAAGCTTGGTTGAGAAATTTAAGGTTACTAAGGGGCCTCCCCCCAATGAGCCTGCCTTCTGGCTTCCTCACGCAGATCTTATCACCACGGATGAATATCTGACCCCGCTGGGCCTGATTCCCGGCCTTGAAGGTAGTTTAGGGGCTTCAATTGGCCTGATGATTTTTCCCGAGGTTTCCATCCCTGTTTCCTTAACTGGCTTTTTACCCGTCTTGCAGGTGCTGCTTCTCCCCTTTGGACCAAGAAGCAGGTGAGGAGGCTTGGCCTGACTGAGAAATTTGTTGTTGCTCAAAAGTGCCCCTCTCTTCCCTCCAGCTTCAAGAAGGGAGAGAAGAACTTGATGAGGTTTGTGAAGGGATTCGCCTCTGGCCGACGACTCCCCTTTCCTCCCCGGCTAAAGCCGGCGACTCCTTCTCCCAATGCTCAGGGTGGGGAGGCTGAAGTTACTTCCGTGGCGACCCCCTCCCATGCTCACCGGCAGGATGACTCCCCTGCCGGGACTCACATTTCCCAGGGGTCTCACCCTGCGGACTCTGAGCAGACTGGAGAGAGTGCTCCCTTGGTCCATAGGAGAAAGAGGAATAGGGAGACTTCAGGGACTGTGCCTATGGTTGACTTGGAGGCTGATGTGGAGACCCCTGAGGCGAAACGCCCTGCTCACGACGTCCCGAGTACTTCTCTCTTGGAGGAGAATGCAGAGTTCCATTGTGGTGCAGGCGACAGTGTTGATGTATCAGGCCTGCTCTCGGATTCTGGTACTGTCTTGGCAGATCGCCTCACCAAGTCTATAACCACTACCTCCAACCAGGTGATTCAGTACATACAGCGCACTTCTAGGGTGCTGCAGGCCTCTGCCGAGCTGGCGGCTCTCAGCCGCCTAAGTGACGAGGAGCTGACTGTCACCCCTGGGGCCCCTCCTCCCGATCGCCTAGCCATGGTTGGAAGGGATGTGACCCTGATTATTGGCTTGAAGGACAAGCTGACAAAGCAGGAGAGCGAGCTGGAGGAAGCGAAGGGGCAGGCTAATCAGTGGAAGCTTCAGGGGGAGCAGGCTGTAAGGGAGGCGTCCAAGCTGGAGGTGGAACTGAAAGAGAGCCGCCTGGCAGTGGAGCGTGCTGAAACGTCCCTGGCTGAGATGGAGCATTTCAAGAAGAAAGCAGTTGATCTGGAGGAGGAACTGTCCAAGGCTAACTCAGACTTCAAACAGGCTCAGGCTGGGTGGCAAGATGAGAAAGATGCCATCCTGAAGGAGGCTGAAGCTGCCACGGACTTGAGCTTTGAAAATGGGGCTACTTCCTCCTTGGAGCTTGTTATGGAGGTAATCAAGGAAATGTTTCCTATCTTTGACGAGGACGCATTTCGAAACCTTTATGCTGCCAAGAATGAAGCTCTGGCGGCCGGAACCCCTAAGGAGCCTGCTGGTCCCAACCATGGTGTGCCTGATGTCGAGGCTTTTTCTCTTTGTCGATAACTTTTTATGCTGAGCCTTAGTATGGCCAGCTTGTCTGTAATGTTCTGACCTTTCCGGATCTTTATTTTGGGCTTTGTTCAAACCATATTACTCTTTCCTGAATTGATTTTTGGATGTTTGTCCTTTATTTCTGCTTTCTTTGCTCTCCATAGAGTATGGCCTGCCCCTGCCTGCCCAGAGGTAAGCAGGGTGACATTCGTTTTTTATACAAGGTTGGGGGGCTTGCCCCCAGTCCTTGTTCATTAGGCCTGTCCCTGGCTTTTGGTCAAAGTCCAGGGGGCCTGCCTCTGCCTGCCCAGGGGTAAGTGACGGGCTAAAGTCGTATGCCTCAAATTACAATTTATAATCACTTATAACCAACTAACTAAAACAGTAGTATAATGGAAATAAGGGTCGAACCCAAGGGAATCAGATTAACCTAATTATGCTAACTAAAGTGTAGATGAAATCGATCTCTAACGTAATTAAAGACCGTAGTAACTAAAGGGGGGGGTTTTGGATGATTTTCTAACAACTAAAATTAATAAAGATTAAAACTTTAAGTAAATCAAAGGATGAGAAATAACTTAGACACAAGCACAAATCCACACTCAATAGCGATTGATCATCGTAAGACGGTTTCAATTAATAACCTTGACTACTCTATCGTGAACATGAAATTCCAATTCTCTTAAGAATAGTTAACTAAAACGAATCCCGTTATTAATTAACCCTAACCGTAAAACAACCTAAACAATCCAGTTCTAGGTTCAATTAGACGGAAGCAATATAGATCTGAAAATTCGATAGAGAATAAATAGCACGTACAATCCAGTCGTGCCTTAGATATTTATATGAATCGCTTCTAAGTACTAATATCAACGTATCCCGTTCAATATTAATTCCTAGTTGTTACTAATGTAAAGTCAATCAGTAAATCCTACTCAATTAACGATACTAACGGTAGAACGATGCAATTAAATACTAGTTGTACACCTAGCAATCAACAACAACATTCATAGAATTAATAATAAAGCAATTCATAATAATCAAGGTTAATAATCAAAACATTCAAACTCACAAACGTTTCTCGAGTATTTCAAAGGCTTGAATCTAAGTAGAGAAATTAGTTACACATACTTGCGGTGGAAAATTAGGGTTCTTCGAAGTTCTCCCTTTTCTTCCTTGATGGATTCTCAAAACTAGATATGAATGATTATAATCTCTAAAACTAAGGCTAAACTAAACCTAATAAGAGTTTACTAATAATAAAATAATAATAAAAATATCCTAAAGTAATAATAAAGTTTCCTAATTAAAATCCAAGTCTTAAAACGTAATAAATTAAAACAAAATAAGCCGGAATGCGTGATACGTTACAGGCCGCCGTGCGAGTCGCATAAGGTCCGCGCGACTCGCACGGCCGCGCGACTCGCACGGCCGCGCGACTCGCCTGATCAGCTAGGCGACTCGCGTGGCAAGCTGTTACTGCTTCGTTTCATTCTTCGATTCTTATCGTTCCGGGTCTTCAAGCGGGCTTCCTTTTCCTTCGTTCTTAGCCCAAATCAACGGTCCAGTGGTTAACATCTTCAAATTAGCCTGTATTACATTCATACCAAACTGACACAAATGCAATACAAGAGAACCGATTTAGCTCACAAAATACCCATAAACCGTCGTAATAAATACGACTAAATACGGCCCATCAGTAAGCAGGGTGGCTGCGTTTTTTATACAAGGTTGGGGGGCCTGCCCCCAGTCCTTGTTCGTTTGGCCTGTCCCTGGCTTTTGGTCAAAGTCCAGGGGGCCTGCCCCCTGCCTGCCCAGGGGTAAGCAGGGTGGCTGCGTTTTTTATACAAGGTTGGGGGGCTTGCTCCCAGTCCTTGTTCATTCGGCCTGTCCCTGGCTTTTGGTCAAAGTCCAGGGGGCCTTCCCCCTGCCTGCCCAGGGGTAAGCAAGGCGGCTGCGTTTTTTATGCAAGGTTGGGGGGCCTGCCCCCAGTCCTTGTTCGTTTAGCCTGTCCCTGGCTTTTGGTCAAAGTCCAGGGGGCCTGCCCCCTGCTTGCAGGGAGGCGTTGAATTTTTGTTGGGGGGCCATTTTCCTTAGTCCTGGCAATAGGGGGGCCTCCCCCTATTGCCCCCCTGCTCGTTTGTGTGTGAAAACGCAAGTTTGAACAGACAACGAGTATAGACTTGGAAGCTCTTTCATTTCTTTGTAAAAATTTAACACAAGGGCGGTCGGAGCCGTCGACATTCTTTGATCGTTCTCCGCCAGTTTTTCAGGAAACAAAAACTATCTTAAGATCTTGCTAGACATAATACTTCTTCAGGGTGTCTGCGTTCCAGTGAGCACTCAACTCTTGGCCCTCAAGATTGGCGATTTTATACGTGCCTGGCCCTAAGATTTGGGTTACTTGGTACGGACCTTCCCAGTTAGCGCTGAGTTTGCCGTGCTCTCTCGATTTTCCCACGGCCTGTGTTTTTCTGAGGACTAGATCACCGATCTGAAAATTTCGCTGATGTACTCTCTTATTGTATGCCTTCCTCATTCGTTGCTGGTAGGCGACGATATTGGCACTGGCTTCCTCCCTCACCTCACTGACCAGATCTAAGGCCTCAGCCATCGCTACTTCATTCTCAGCCTGGTCGTATTGTAAGGAGCGCAGGGAGGGGATCCTGGCCTCGATTGGTAGTAGAGCCTCTGCACCATATACTAGGCCGAACGGGGTCTGGCCCGTAGATTCCTTTCGGGTGGTCCGGATTGACCAGAGTATGCTGGGGAGCTCGTCGGCCCACCTGCCCTTGAGGTTATCTACCATTTTCTTAAGGCCGTTCAGGATCTGCTTGTTGGCCGCCTCTGCCTGTTCGTTGGTTTGAGGGTGGCAGACAGCAGAGTAAGCAACCGTGACGCCGTGGCCTTCCAGCCAAATTCTCAGGGGGGTCATTATCGAACTGCCTTCCATGATCAAACACCAGCATTTTTGGCAGGCCGAATCTAGTGATAATGTTCCGCCATATCACCTTCCTGACTGCAGGCTTGGTGATGTTAGGCACTGCCTCAGCTTCCACCCACTTGGTGAAGTAGTCGATAGCCACGATCAAGAACTTTCTGCCCCCGGTGGCCACCGCAAAAGGTCCTAGTATGTCCATCCCCCACTGAGCGAAGGGGATGGGGGACAGGATTGGCCTGAGTTCTTGGGCCGGGGCATGGATGGATGGGCCGAAAAGCTGACATTTTCTGCATTTTTGAGTCAAGTCTTTGGCGTCGGCCAGCAGGGTCGGCCAGTAGTATCCGGCTCTCAAGGCCTTGTGTGCCAGCGACTTTCCTCCTATGTGATGGCCACATATGCCAGAGTGGATGTCATCCAAAACTTCCGCTGCCTGCTCTGCCCCCAGGCACCTGAGCAGGGGGACGAGAAAGATTTCATGTACAAGTCCTCTCCCATAATGATGAACCATGCAGTCCTTGCCGGCATTTTTCTTTTTTGTACGGGGTCATTCGGTAAGATTCCATGCTTTTTGAACAGGATGATGGGGGTTCTCCAATCTTCAGGCCCTGCCTCCTCCACCGCGCCAACGGTTTGGCAGGGGACGGTAGATTTTCCTGGATGACGTCCACCCATACCGATCTCCTTATATCTTGCAGGCTGGAACTAGCCAGTTTCGACAGGGCGTCCGCCCGGTTGTTCTGGGATCGAGGGATCTGTCTGATTTCATATGATTTTAGGCCTGACAATTCCCTCTTCACCATTTCCAGGTACGCGGCCATTGTTTGGTCCCTAGCCTCATACTCTCCATTGATTTGGTTGGCGATGAGCTGGGAGTCTGTTGCTAGGACAATCCTCTCCACGCCTGCGGCATTGGCTAGATTGACGCCTGCGAGCACTGCTTCGTACTCAGCTTCATTGTTTGACGCGGGAAAGACAAATCTGAGAGCATGCTCAAAGTCGGTCCCCTCTGGGCTGGTCAATACTACTCCAGCCCCTGCTCCATTAGCCGTGGAGGACCCATCGGTGTATACTATCCACTCGCCGGGGGTTGGGCTATCCTCCTCAGAGTGGGAACATTCTGCTAGAAAGTCGGCCTAGGCTTGGGCCTTGATGGCTGTTCTTGATTGGTATGTTATCCCTAGTCCACTCAACTCGATAGCCCACTTTAGCAGCCTGCCTGACTTTTCAAATTTTTCCAGCACCTTCTCTAGGGGCTGGTCTGTCAGCACTACGACAGGGTGTGCGTCGAAGTATGGCCTCAATTTTCTGGCCGCTATAACAACCGCGTAGGCTGCTTTCTCGACCATAGGATAATTTTTCTCTGCTGCCCCCAGGGCGTGACTTACAAAATATATGGGCTGTTGAGCGCCTGCTTCCTCCCTCAAGATGACTGCGCTGACTGTCACATTGGTTACAGCGATGTAGAGGAAGAGTTTTTCCCCTGCCACTGGTCTCGCCAGGGTGGGGAGTTTCTTTAAATGCTCCTTCAACTGCCCGAATGCTTCTTTTTGCTCGTCCTCCCATTTGAATTGCTTGTTGCCTTTCAGTACTTTGAAGAATGGGGTTGACTTGTCTGCTGACCTGGCGATGAATCGCGCCAGGGCGGCCATGCGGCCTGTCAGACGTTGGATGTTCCTGATGGTCTTTTGCTCAGGAAGGTCCAGAACAGCCTGAACTTTCTCGGGGTTAGCGTCTATCCCTCGAGAGCTGACCAAAAAACCCAAGAATTTTCCAGAGCGAACCCCAAATGTACACTTCTTCGGATTGAGTTTCATTTTGTAGGCGCGCAGGGCGGAAAAGGTCTCCCGCAGGTCTGCCAGGTGCTCTTTGTCTCCTTTACTCTTCACGATGGCGTCATCGACATAGGCTTCTATGTTCCTGCCTTTTTGACTTTCGAACACCTTGTCGACCAGGCATTGGTACATGGCTCCTGCGTTTTTCAGCCCGAACGGCATCATCTTGTACATGTAGGTGCCTGAACTAGTGATGAATGCGCACTTAACTCTGTCCGGCTGCCACAAGTACACCTGATGATACCCTGAGAAGGCATCCAGGAAGCTTAGAATAGAATACCCACTGGTAGCGTCCACCAGTTGGTCGATTCTGGGGAGCGGGTAGCAGTCTTTCGGGCAGGCTTTGTTGAGGTTCGTAAAGTCCACGCACATTCTCCATGCGCCTGACAATTTTTTGACCATGACTACATTCGCCAACCACTCAGGGTAGTCACAAACTTCTATAAAGTCTGCCTTCAAAAGTTTTTTCAATTTCCTCCTTGATTGCCAAGTCTTTTTCTGCGGACATGTTCCGCTTTTTCTGCTTCACAGGGCGGGCGTCCGCGCTTACGTTCAGCCTGTGAACGATACACGCTGGATCGACCCCTGGCATCTCATCCGCCGAGTAGGCAAATACATCCTTGTTTTCTTTCAGCAGCTCGACCAGTTCAGCCTGGTAGGACTCTTCCAGGTCGGCCCCTATAAGGACCTGCCTCCCTGGCTCCAGGTCCACCAGCATGCTTTCTCCCCCAGGTTCCAGGTGGTTTGGCGCCTGATTACCGGCTGGAATCTCGCCTTCCCTGCTGGGGGAACTGTCGGCTTTTCTTTTTCTTTTTCCTTTTCTTTCGCTTTCGTGAGCCTGCAGGGCCACGGAGTAGCACTGTCTGGCCGACTCCTGGTCTCCGCGCACTTTTCCTTCTAGAGCGAAATCAGTAACATAGGCTATAGTGAGAGCCCTGATTGATATGGCCGCTTCAATCTCGTCCAGGGTGGCTCTGCCGATCAAGGCGTTGTAAGCAGACTTCGCATCTACTACAACGAATGATGCCCTGACATTTCTGGCAGTAGCTCCCTCCCCAAATGTTACATGTAGGTCTATGATCCCCATGGGCAATACGCCTGCTCCGCTGAACCCATATAATGACCCAGGGGCAGGTCGTAGGTGCCTTTTCTCCAGACCCATTTTGTCGAAGGCGTCTTTGTACAGCAAATTCATGTAGGCACCGGTATCCACCATGCACCTCCAAACAATGTGGTTGCTGATTACCAAGGATAGCACCAGGGGATCGCTGTGAGGGTACACCACCCGCCCTGCATCTTCGGGGGTGATGCTCAGCGTTACTCCTTTCGGGCTCCCTGCTCTTTCAGCGTAGCAGATTTGGTTCCTAAGCTCACGAATTTGCCTTTTCTGCCCCCTTCGGCTGACTAGGCCTTTCGCATCCCCTGATACCACATGGATTACCAGGCGGTTCTGTACTGAGCCTTCGGGCTTTTCAGGCGCTTCTTTCTGAGATTTATTCCTGGCTGCGTAGTTGGCCAACCAGCCATTCCTGATCAGCTTCTCAATTTCGTCTTTCAGGTGGCGACACTCTTCGGTGGTGTGGCCTACACAGTCGTGGAAAGTGCAGAATTTCTTGGGGTCCCCTTTTGGACTGCGCGGTTTGCTCGGGCGATTCCATTTAGCAGTTTCCTTTTCTAGCTCGAAGATTTCCGCCCTGGATTTGTTAAGGGCTGTGTAACTGTCGAACCTGAGCTGGTAGACAGTGCGCTCCTTTTTAGGGGTATCCCCTTCCTCAGTTCTATGCCTTCCGGATTCGTTTCTACCGCATCCACCCTGCGGTCCCCCCTGCTGCCTGGTAGGGCCTGCGGGGGTCTCCGGCAGGCTGTGGAACTCTTCCTGCAGCATAAACCCCTCTGCAATCTTCATGGCTTTGGCCAGGGTTTCCGGCTGGGCCCTAATCATTTGGGTTTTCATCTCGCCGGGGAGCAGGGAGTTGGTTAGTGCGTACGCTGCTGTTGGGTCGTCAATCTCTTTCACCTGCTAGAATGATAGGTCGAATCTCTTCAGGTATTCCCTGACAGTTTCGCCCTTCTTTTGCCTGAGGGTCATCAGGTCGAAACGGGTGAGCCGTCGTCGTTTTTTTCCAGCATACTGGTCCAGGAACATCTCTGCCAGCTCAATGAAGAAAGAGATTGACCCCTGAGGGAGGTCCCTGAACCAACCCTGGGCTAGGCCCACCAGGGTGGTGGGGAAGATCTTACACCAGACTGCGTCGTCGGCGTCGTACATGCCCATGTGACTTTCGTACACAGCCAGGTGATCTTCCGGATCTGTAGTTCCGTCGAACTTTACAGTCGGCATCTTAATCTTCGGGATGGGATACGCCTGAACCTTAGGGTGAAGCGGGGTCTTGGTTGGCCTGCCCACCATTTTTGACCTGCTCGCGCCTGAGTAGTGACCGTAGTCGTCCCTTCTGTCAGGGGTCGGTCTCCTACTTTCAGGGGAGCAGTGCCTTGGTGGGCGCCTGTTTATCGCCTCATCGTCCTGGGAAGGGGAGTGATACCGTGAGCGCTTTTTCTGGGCGGGCTCGAGGTTATCACCCTGACGGTGCCTGGGCCTCATAGGTTGACCGTTGTTGAGCCTGGATTGCAGGCCGCAATCCCTCAACCGGTGTCAGCCTGGAGAATACATCTTGTTTCTCTCCCAAGCGTTTGGACACTGGCTCCTTGTGCTTCATGCGATTTCTCAGGTCCTGGGATAGGCCTCCTCTTTCACGAGCGGTCGTGGATTCTGTAGTATGAATGGAGAATGCTCCCTCAGGGCCAGCTACCTCCTGCTGTACAGGCGGCTCCTGACGGGCCTCTGAGATTCGCCTTTGCACTTGTGCATATGCCTGAGCTGTCTTCCTAGCCTTTTTCTGAACGTTTCTGACGGCGGTTCGCTTTGTGCCCCCGGTTCCTTCTCCATTTTCAAAGTGGAGCAACCTGGGGGTCGTGGCGACCCTGCCTACCAGATCGTCCGGAGTGAATTCCTGATCCAACATAGCTGAGAAGAACGCTGCAGTCTGTACCATCTGAGCAGGGGTGAGGTTCAGAGCTTGCCTCGGATTGCCCCCTGCCCTGCCATGGCAACTACCCCCTGACCCGGTGCCCCCTGGAGACTGGCTCGCCCCACACCTGGAATTGTGGCGGCGGGTGTCACTTCTGGCGGCATGCCATATTGGGGGGCTTTGGGTGGGTTTGCCACCGGGCTGGTGTCAAAAATTTCCGGCATGTTCGATTTTGAGTGGTTAATTTGTTAATTTCGTGTTTTGGAATGGTTGATTTTGTGGGTAATCTCGTGGGTACAACCTAGATCTTCCCCACAGACGGCGCCAAATTGTTCCGGTCACGGAATCAATTAACCCGACTATGAATTCGGGTTCTTAGTGTTCGGATGTTGCTTGCTTGACTTTCTTTGATCTCTCCTTTCCCCTCTCCTATGATCGGACCTTCCCGGCGGATTGAGCCTACTCCCTGCACAAGTAGCGCACAGGGCCTCGGAGGTTGTCCGAGGGAACCCTCTCCGATGCCTAAGTCAGTCCGTGAATGCCTTGATGAGCCTAGCTCGTGAGGAACTAGGCGGCGTTTTTAGGAGTAAGAGCCTAGAGAGAGAGAATCCAACCCTCTCTAAGTGGGAAATGGGTGGGTATTTATACCTTCCCACAAGAGAGAGAGGAGGAGAGGGAGAAGAGCGGGAGAATGGGTGGAAGTGAGGACGACACGTGGCCTCTCCTCATCCACCCACTTTCCATTACCTGAGGCGGAATGACGGATGGGCCCTCGGTTTCCCCTGCTCGTACTGGAGGTTTGGGCACCCTGGAAACCAGCACGTAGGGGACTTGGTGGCCCTGCTCGGCTGGCAGCGGGGCCCTGCCGAGCAGGCGCAAGCCTTTTGGAGTTCTTTCGGTAGTCCTTCGCAGGGAGGCCTGACAGGTGATTCTCAGTTCACCCTGGGGGCGAATCATTCCGGGGCACCGCAGGCGGGCGACCCGTGGTACTTGGTCAAGTCCCATCACATATCATTCAACCGTCGAACTAACCCGTGTACACCAAAAACGAACGATATCCTAGTAAAGGCCGCTAAGTGCGGGCGGGGTTGGGTGTTCTTAGTGAACTTCCCAACACGTACCCTCACCTCTTACTCAGAACCATGGTTTCCGGATGTCCGAATCCATTGGGAACGAGAATCATTCAATACACGATATCCGATAATGTCGGTATCGGTATCGTAATGCAAAGGGACGAGCCCAATAAACTCTGACATAGGAAATGGGCCGTATTTTGTATACGGCCCACTACGACATAGAGTGGGCTCGAATGGTTCCGAATAACCACAAAATTCGGTGGCGACTCCTACTTGATTTAAATTTCAATTTGACCATCTCATATGGAGATTCATTCGCCTCCCCAAACCCGCGTGTGGCCGCGTCGGGGTGAACCTATGTCATGTCCACAATTTGGCGACTCCGTTGGGGATCAACTGATGAGTCACTTACCATCGGCATCCCTAGGGTGAGACTCGAAAAGAAATCGTTCGAATAGTAATGTACACATTTTATTTCAATGGTTCATGCATAACCCATTCTTTCCCGGGCCGGTTACTTGTGACCGACGTCCCACTATAACACGGTGCGTTCCTACTTGGACCCACTAAATACTTCGATGGCGGAACTCGCATGGGTTTTACGGCAGGTTCTAAGACCAACTCAGCTTAGGAAGACCGTCCTGATTTGCGAGAAAGCTATCGTCGTTGGTATAGACCCTATTAGACCGACCGAGACTTAAACTAAGAGCATACATGGTGTCGTTATACTATTTCCGTGACTACATGCTACCTGGTCCGTGTCTCATCTTTTCAAAAAACCGTCGTTTTCAAAAACTTGCATCTTTTTCGAAAATCATCCATTTTTCCAAACCCGGAAAGCTACCGAATTTAGGACTTATGATTTTGACTCAAAATAGCCTATTTTCTAGCCGGTATGCTATCCAAACCTTTTTAAAAATTCAGAAATCTCGGTCCGATAAACTTTTTTTTTCGATTTTCAAATAAAAATCGGGCCCTCCAATCCGTTTTGTTTGGATTTTTTTCAAATCCAAATCCCTTTTCAAAGCTTTCTTTTTAGGACTTCCCGTATTTAGCAGTGTCGGGTCTTGTCATAAGTTGTTAGAATCTCTAGCGTTGAAACTCCGTTAATCTTACATCACGAGTTTCTACCCCATCCAAGTCCGCCTTATTTGTCAAGGCACGGCCCACCTACGTAGGACAAACTCCTACAAAGGGAAGCCCATTTACACAATCGAGTCCAAAGTCTGGGGATTTCACACACGGATCTTCCTCCGAACGGGACTAGGCCCACTTTGCCAAATCCAAAGGAGGTCCACCTTCCACGAGTTACCCGTCTAGGAGTCGGTCTTTAGTCCCACTCGGGGGGCTACCTTTCAGTAGAGAGATCAACCACGGTTGCTCTAAGGGTCATGTCTTACACGTGTATCATGTACCCCACTTTCGAGTCACTTAGGTGTCACACCATCTGAGTCCTGTCTGAGCCCTTAGTCTCACTTGGGGGCTATTCTCCGACCGAGCGATTAATCACAGTCACTCCGAGAATCGTACCCCGCACATTTGTCTTAGGAGAGTCTAAGCCGAGTCAAACTGGAGTCGTCTCTCCTCCCGCGCTATTTCCTATGCCTGGGTGAATTTGAGTTCCGAAGCAACTTTCCTGATTACGCGGTATTCTTACAGACAGGCCGCCCTTCACCCGAACCATGACAAAGGACGCCATTGATCAATTGACCGCCTCGTTGGCTAAGATCCAAGACCAACTGAACCGAATGAGGGGAGACCAAACCGCCATTGCCACCCGTTTGAGTGCCTTGGAACAAAGGACTCCTAAGGTCGGGAATGAAATCACTGGGCCCATAGCTGAACTGGCCAACGCAGTCCGCAAGCTGGAGGAACAGGTCCACTTGTCGATCAACAATTCAATCCATACGGAAAATGCTCGTTCCTATTCACCTTTGACCGACGAGCTGCCCGCTAACCTCAACCTGACGGGCCTACCAATGTTCGACGGGACTGAAGACCCGGTATTACATATCCGGGCTTTCAAAGAATTCATGGCCATCAAAGAAGTGAAATCAACCATGTTCAAGCACCTGTTTGCTTCCTCCCTCGAGAAGCACCCGAAAGCCTGGTACTACAGCTTGACTCCAAGAAGTACAAGACTTGGGATGACGTGGCGACGGAATTCGCTCGGAATTATGCCGATAATACCGAGATCCAGACCATGATGCGTACTTTAGAAGTCATGGCCCAAGAGCCCAAGGAAGGTTTCACCAAGTACCTTCAAAGGTGGAGGGCCGAGAGTGTGAAGTTGGTAGATAAGCCCAACGAGAAGACACTAGTGGAGGCATTCATCAACAACCTCCTACCTTCCTACCGCATCCATCTTAGGTATGCCGGCATTTCCAACTTTGCAGTGCTTACCGAAATGGGCACTAGGATTGAAGACGATCTTCGACACAATGAAGATCTGGGTAAAGCTTCTACTGAAGACTATATTGGACATCAACTCGAGTCCTCAGAAGCCGACGACAAATGACAACATTATCCGAGAGCCTAGATTTGGTTTAAGCCCGAGTCTGAGTCTGAGTCTAGGATGTTCTATTTCCTTCACTTTCCAAGTCAAAATCAGAGTCAGAGTCAGTTGTATTCTGTCCTCTTTTTTCGGAATTCAATAAAATCAGCTTTTCTATTTCACATATATACTTTCCTTATGTGTTTCCGAGAACATGATGAACATCATCATACACTGTGAGCACATGCACGTGATTATTATAGGCACATCTATAATGACTACAGGAAACCGAACCAGTGTTTTCCTTTACCTGTTCCATGTCTGACATAGAAAGCCACATAACTACCTTTAGCTGGAGCGGTATCAAATCCTATGACAAATCTAGGTAGTCTCCTAGTTTGGGTTCAAGACGGGAGGCAAGCCCATTTCCCACCATAAACACCCATCCAATAAGACTAACCAATCCCTACCTTATGTGTTAGTCTGACCGACAAAAAAAAGTTGGACAAAAAAAATCAAAAGTCCAAGGAAAAAGCAAAAGGCTAAAACAAAAAAGCTGGCCATGATCAAAAAAAGAATTATCAACATCCCTCGACCAAACACGGTCAACTCAAATGAAGAATCCCATGACCGGGGCTAAGAGGTCAACCCAAAGAATTCAAAAACCCATGACCGTAGTTAACAATCAACTCAAGTGAAACGGTCAATTCAAAATTATCAAAACCCATACCATCAAATAGGGGAAAAACAGTCAAGCTGGTCAGCTGGCACCACATCTAGCCTTCCCACATTACAACCCTCAAGACCTTCCCGAGACCTAGGCTAGAGACAGCTCGGATTTTTGAGGATTCAAGCTCCATAGGATACCCTAACCATTATGGCCAGACATGGAAATGAGATCCCGCATTATCAAACCTACCCCGATCGAAGATCGAGTCATTATTACTCGACTTCCCCCTTTTCTACCACATTACAATACCTTACCCTCGAAGCCTTAGCTCCACAAAATCGAGCTCCAGATTTCGAATCATCAAAGCCACTTACTTCCTAGCATCACATTTCCAAAAACATCTAAACCAGTTACCAACCCCAAACACGGGAATTCAACTTGCAGTCGGCATAGAACATGCCCAAATAGTTCACACCACCTCTGGGGGCTACCCCGGAGAACGCTCACAGTCACAGGATCAACATCCTAACTGTTTGGGTATCAAACAATAGAAGGCCTCCTGCCGGATACGGCCGACGATCCTCCTCTCCCCTCATGGTAAACCCAGAGTTCCGGACCTGCACAGGGAGCAAACAAGGACCTCGGAGGGATTCCGAGGTCGCCTCTCCGACGCTCAAGTCAGTGGTGTGGATTGGAGGGTAGAGGTAAGATTATGGAGGATATTACTTAACTTTCTAGAGAGATGATATGTTGTGTGAGTGATATGTTGTGTGAGTGATATGTTGTCAGAATGATATGTTGTCAGAATGCTCAGCCCCCCTTTGAGGTGGATGTCTTCCGGGTATTTATAGGACTCGAGACATGGAGGTCGGCCGCCGGACCCCAAGCCAAACCGAAGACCACCCTCCAGCTGGAGGGAGCCGGTGGCCCTTAGCTTGCGGGGTGACGACCAGTCATGATGCTGCCGGCTGTCGACCATACCTGTGGTGCCGACCCCCGTCAATTGCCCCTCACTGGATGTCCGCCCGGGGTCACCGTGGGCCGCTTTCAGTGAATAGTTCCTGGGCGAGGTGCCGCAGGGTCGATCTTGCTTCGCGTGCAATCCGTTCGCCTTCCCTACTAGTCTAGGTTTTGTGTAGAGGTAATGATGGCTTTTGGTTTTCCCTAGGTTACTTTGGTAGTTGCATGCATTTAATGGTGTGCATGCATGGCTTAGCTCCCCTATATAAGATCCTCATTTTTTGCCATTTTTGGCCTCATTTTTCCATCCCTATTCTTTGAGAACTCTAACTTACTCATATCGTCCTCCTCTGGCAGCAATTCCCCACCCTCCGCCGTGGTGCATCCGAGCAGCTCTGTTTGGCGCAGGAAACGCTCCCCCTCCCCGGAGACTTCGAAGCCTAAGTAAGGGCGCTGGATTTCTCGAGGGCCTCCATACCGTCCACCGGCGCCTGTTGAAGCCGCCCCTCCTGCTCCTCCTCCTACTGCGGGGGCTGCCAAGCGTTCTCCCAGTGGTGATCGTGATCGTCGTCGCCGGCGTGCCAGGGTGCACTTTGGCGTTTCAGAGCCGAACATTGATCCGGATTGTCCATCATCGGGCGACCCCTCCGGCTCCTCTTTTTCGAGCAGCCGCTCGTCTGGGCCGTCATAGATGGGCGGTCCCCTCTGTCCTAGTGATTCGTCGGGCGAGATGGCGGAGGGTTTCGACATTCTTCGTGGGATTCGCGCCCCCCTTCCCTCTCCTGCCTCCTCCTCTTCCCCTGCTACCTCGGCTTCCTCCCTTCCTGACGAGGATACCGAGGGGGAGGATATGGAGTGAGGTTTTCTGGGTGGTATGGGTCTGGAGGGTACCTCGTTTTGTCGGTTGAGGTTAGTAGGTGGGAAAGGCGGTATACTCGGCGGCGTGGCTATGTTAGCGGTGCTTCGCAGGCGGTCTTCGGCTTTTATCTTGTTGCTCTTCCTTGTTTTAGGTAGTTTTTTTCCCGGTCGGTTTGTGTAATTTTGGGGGTTGCCGACCCTTTCTTTTATCGATGTTGTATTATCCGGATGTCGGTTCCCTTATCCTGTGTGTGATAAGGTGTCCGGGTGTATGCTGACTTTGTTTATTGAATGTGAATCTTCGTGCTTTGTGCCCCAAGTCACGCTTTTCCACTTGCATGTTCCTTTTTGTGTTGTCTTTTCATATTCTGCATTTTTGTGTTGCATTGAATGCCACTTGTTCTTTGTCAGTTAATTCGGTGGGTGGCCCTAGGAGGCCTCCTTCATATAAATAGGGGCTCCCCCCCTCATTTGCCCCTCATTTGCCATTTCAATCTCTCACTAAGCGCAAAGCAAACTACTCATTTTTCTTTCGTTTCTGATTTAGTCGCCGTCTCCTGCCGCGGGAGTTCTAGTTTTGCCGGCTCCTCTAGGTTAGTTTTCTTTCTCTTGTCTTTTGTTTATTCCTTTGCTCTCGCATCATGTCCACCCGTTCCCGGCATGTTTGCTTTGAGGTAGAGGACGATGAGGGGCTGTCAGAGCGTGACGGGACCCAGGGTAGTGGGTCCGTCGAAGGGGCCGGTGATTCCTCGTCTGAGGACTCTGTAGAAGAGGTAGAGCCCGTTTATGCGGAGCCTATCCGGGCTTTGCGCATTTCTGCCGGCGGATCTTTAACTCTTGCGAGGGGTGGCGAAGAGTTGCCGTCATCCGGCACTTCTGGGGGAGATGTTGTTGTTGGCAGCTCCATGGTCTTGCGCCGCCGCCTCCGAAAAGAGGGTCCTTGTTTGGGGGAATCTTCTGAGGCGGGGGCGTCTTCTCCCCGTCATTCGGCCTCTGTTTCCGGGCCGGTGGAGCCGGACACGGAGGGTGTTGAGAGCAACCGTCGTCCTCTCCTTCATGCCAATACTTTAATCGATGAGGGTTGGCGTCAGAAGGTCCTTGATGCCGGGGGTCTTGATGCTGCCAAAGAACTCTACCCTCTCGGGGAAGGTTACGAATACTTATTACCGAACCCGGGCCAGTCCATTTGTTCTCCTCCAGAGGGATGTGTGGGAGTATCTGTAGAATCTTTGAAGTTCGGTCTCCGTTTTCCCCTTGATCCCTTTGTGGAGGAGGTATTTTGTCGTATGAGGTTGGCGTTGGGTCAGCTGACTCCCCAATCCTTTCGTGCCATTATTTCATTCTGCTGGGTGTGCCGGTTTAGGAAGTGGAGGCCTTCGGTGGAGGTGTTTAGGTTCATGGTGCGTCTTAAGGCGTCGTCGTCTTCTTACTGGGCCCTTGGCCGGCGAGGCAAGTATGTCACTTCTTATCCCATTCTTTCGAATTGTCACAAGTGGAAAGGTGCTTTCCTGTATGTGCGTTCGGATAAGCCCTAGGCTGTCCCCCGATTTTTCTAGTCAGATGTACGTGTCAATCTGGAGAGTGATAAGGAGATGGGGAGTTGTTTGGACTTGAGGGAATCCGGCTTGGGGCAGTCGGATAGGGAAGTTGTCGGCGCCTTTCCTGCCGTTATGAAGTGGTCAGGCAAGGAGAGGGTGGGTGCTCCTTCAATATGGCTACCTCACTATGATCTGATCACGAGGAATGATTTTCTAGAACGGGTGGGCATGAGCGTCCCTGTCGCCGGCCCAGGTATCTACTGACCTACTTATTCACTTGTGTTGTCTACCTTTCTTGATAGTTCTCAGGCCCTCAATCCTTTGCCCATTTTCCTGCCTAACTTTGCAGACAACAGGTCGGCGGTTACTTGGGCGCCTGAGGAGATCGACTCACTAGGGTTGGATCCTTCCCTCCGCCCTCTCATTACTACGCCGCTAGCTCCCTCATTGGACCGTCTAACCATCATGACCTACCAGAAGTCGAGGCTTTCTAGGCTGAGGAGGGCGGCGCTGGCGTTCGGTGGAGCCCCTCCTCCTAAGAGACAGGCCGTGGGCCCCTCCTCTCCTGACCCTGAGGGGGCCATTGCGGCTCTTCCTGAACAAGGGGTGGTTTCCGAACCATCCTCCGGATTCAGGGAGGCGACCGCCTGCCTGGAAGCTTCTCAGGACCGGGAAACTATGCGCGACGTTGCCACCGCCGTGGATGCGCCTCTCCCCTCCTTGTCTGATCTTTCTTTTTACAGGATGTTGGAGGGAGACGTTTCGCCCGTTGACTGGATTCAAACTCTTGCCCAATTGGATACCGTTTATCGTGGCCTGGGGGAGGATTTGTCTAGGGTTGTCCAAGCCAGTATCAAGATCAAGAAGGCGGCGGAGGAGGGCGCGAGGTTGATGTCTCGCTTGTAGGAGGCAGAGTTGAAGCTGGAATTGGAGAAGCAGCTAAGGTCGGCGGCTGAGACGAAGCTGGGATCGGAGAAGAAGCTAAGGTTGGAGGCTGAGGAGAAGGAGGTGACCGGTCGCAAGGAATTGGAAACTCTCCGGGGGGTCCATTCCTTCTGCGAGTCGCTCAAGAAGGATCTGGAGGGGCAATTACAGGTGGCTCGTGCTGATATGGAGTCCCTTCAGTCAAAGCTGGCAGCCGCTGAACAGGAATCGGAGAAGAAGTCTGGGGAGATTGCCAACTTGGCGAAGGAAGGTGACGCAGCTTTCCTTGAGGGAATGAAGGTCGTTGTTGACTTGACGTCAAAAGCCCTTCTTGAGTACGATCCGGGTTTCGACTTCGACCGGTATAACCCAATATATCAGCGTCTTCAAGCGAAGGAGGATGAACGTGAGGGTGGGTCGCCGGCGGCGGAGCCTCCTACCTCTCCTAAATAGGAACTCGGGCCGTCGTCCTCCCGTGCCTCATGTACCCTCAGGTAGGGAGAGGAGGGGGCGGCAGATGAGCCGGCAGATACTACTAACTCCTCTGCCCCCTCTTGAGGCTTTTTGTGGATCTCCTCGCACCTACCCTTTTGAGGTTTAGGCATAGGCTTGCCCTCCATGCTTTATCCTTTGCATTCCTTTTTGTTCTGTTTGTAGGTGGCGCTTGATCCTTTGGGGACGGCTGCCGATCTTTGAATTGTTGTAACCTTATTTTGACTTCTTATTGTAACAAACGCCTGGCGCTTCTAACGCTTTTTATTTTCCGTTTTTATCATTCTCTGTCTTGTTATCTTTTCTTCCTTATGCCCCCACACTTTGGGTGGGAGATTTGGTCGGTAGGCTGGCTGTGGTCGGGCCACAGTCGGTTCCCGACTTATGCCCCCATACTTTGGGTGGGGAAGATTTGGTCGGTAGGCCGGCTGTGGTCGGGCCACAGTCGTTTCCCGACTTATGCCCCCACACTTTGGGTGGGGGAGATTTGGTCGGTAGGCCGGCTGTGGTAAGGCCACAGTCGGTTCCCGACTTATGCCCCCACACTTTGGGTGGGGGAGATTTGGTCGGTAGGCCGGCTGTGGTCAGGCCACAGTCGGTTCCCGACTTATGCCCCCACACTTTGGGGGGGGGGGGAGATTTGGTCGGTAGGTCGGCTGTGGTCAGGCCACAGTCGGTTCCCGACTTATGCCCCCACACTTTGGGTGGGGGAGATTTGGTCGGTAGGCCGGCTGTGGTCAGGCCACAGTCGGTTCCCGACTTATGCTCCCACACTTTGGGTGGGGGAGATTTGGTCGGTAGGCCGGCTGTGGTCAGGCCACAGTCGGTTCCCGACTTATGCCCCCACACTTTGGGGGGGGGGGAGATTTGGTCGGTAGGCCGGCTGTGGTCAGGGGGAGATTTGGTCGGTAGGCCGGCTGTGGTCAGGCCACAGTCGGTTCCCGACTTATGCCCCCACACTTTGGGTGGGGGAGATTTGGTCGGTAGGCCGGCTGTGATCAGGCCACAGTCGGTTCCCGACTTATGCCCCCACACTTTGGGTGGGGGAGATTTGGTCGGTAGGCCGGCTGTGGTCAGGCCACAGTCGGTTCCCGACTTTTGGTGGGGGGTCCATTCTTGGTGATAGGCGAATAGGGGCTCCCCCCCTTATTGCCCCCTGCTTGCTGGTCGAGAACATAGTGAACGGGGAGCAAGTAGATCTAGCAAACAGAGTCTTCCTTATTAAAATTTTTACAAGTTTCTGGTGGCAAGGTCGTCGACAGGTCCGATGGTACCCTGCCGAGGTTCAGTACAACGTTTCGTCTACTTGCTCAGACGTAGTACCTCCTGACGGTGTCGGCGTTCCAGTGTGACGGTAAGTCCCGTCCTTCTCTGTCTTTCAGCTTGTATGTACTTGGTCCTAGAATCTTAGTGATCTCATATGGTCCTTCCCAGTTGGCGCTAAGCTTTCCGTGTTCGTTTGCCTTGCCGACTGCCGCGGATTTCCTCAGGACTAGGTCACCCACCTGGAACCTTCGGTGGTTTACCCTCTGGTTATAGACCTTTCTCATGCGTTGTTGATATGCCACCAGGCTTACGCGTGCCTCCTCCCTAGTTTCCTCTACCAGATCCAGGGCTTCTTCCATGGCCGCCTCATTCCTGTCGCCCTCATAATATTTGCTACGGGCGGAGGGAACGCGCGTTTCTATGGGGAGGAGGGCTTCTGCCCCATATACTAGGCCGAACGGCGAGTGTCCTGTTGCCGCCTTCTGCGTCGTTCTTAGGGACCAGAGGACACTCGGTAGCTCATCTGCCCATCTCCCTTTGAGGTCTTCCAGCATCTTTCTCAGTCCGTTGAGAATTTATTTGTTGGCCGCCTCGGCCTGATCGTTGGTCTGCGGATGGCAGACGGCTGAGTATGCCACGGCAGTCCCAAATCCCCCTAGCCATTCTCTTAGTGGAGGGTTATCGAATTGCCGGCCATGATCGCAGACCAGTACCTTGGGTACGCCGAATCGGGTTATGACGTTTCGCCATATCACTTTGCGCACGGCCGGTTCCGTGATATTAGGAACGGCTTCTGCTTCTATCCATTTTGAGAAGTAATCCACTGCCACTATTACGAACTTCCTGTTCCCGGTTGCTGTAGGGAAGGGCCTTAGTATATCCATCCCCCATTGGGCGAAGGGGATAGGGCTCAGGATGGGCTGTAGATCCCTGGCCGGCGCGTGGATCACCGGTGAGTGGATTTGGCAATTTCTGCACTTTTTAGTCAGTTCTCGAGCATCATGTATGGCGGTTGGCCAGTAGTAGCCCGCTCTGACCGCCTTATGTGCCAGGTTTCTGCCCTCTATATGGTGTCCGCACATCCTCGAGTGGATGTCGTCCAGTACTTCTGCCGCCTCTTCTGGTTTCAAGCATCTTAGTATTGGAGCAGCGGTTCCTCTCTTGTAGAGCTGTTCATCCAATATCATGTACCTTGCGGCTGTTGTGGGCATTCGTTTAGCTGTGGCGGGGTCTTTTGGCAGTTGTTTGCTCAGGATATACTCGATGATGGGTGTCCGCCAATCGTTATCGCTTTCGCGTTCTATGTTGAGGACGTCGTCTTGACCGTCCTCGGACGCTGCGATGCTTTTTTCCTGTCGGACGTCTACCCAGACCGAGCGTCTAATATCCTGTAAGCTCGAGCTTGCGAGTTTTGACAATGCGTATGCCCGATTATTCTGTGACCTAGGCACTTGTTTGATCTCGTATGATTGGAGTTGGGATAGCTCTTCTTTTACTTTCTTTAGGTAGAGTGCCATCGAGGGCTCCCTGGCTTCGTACTCTCCGTTAATCTGGTTCACCACCAGTTGTGAGTCAGTTGATAGTACAATTCGTTTGGCTCCGGCTGCTCGGGCCAGGTGGATGTCGGCTAAGACAGCTTCGTATTCGGCTTCATTGTTGGACGCCTGAAAAGTGAACCTTAGTGCGTGTTCGAATTCTTCGCCGTCGGGGCTTGTTAAGACGACACCGGCTCCGGAACCATTGCTGGTGGACGAACCATCCCATGCCTCTGATGGTGGGTCGTCATCTTCCGAGTGGGAACATTCGGCTATGAAGTCCGCCAGTGCTTGGGCTTTTATCGCCGTCCTCGACTGGTAGGTGATCCCTAGGCCGCTCAGTTCCACGGCCCATTTCAACATTCGTCCTGACTTTTCAAATTTTTCCAGTGCCTTTTCCAGGGGCATGTTTGTGAGGACGGTTACCGGGTGTGCGTCGAAGTAGGGGAGCAACTTTCGGGCGGCCACGACTATGGCGTATGCCGCCTTCTCCACCATGGGATAATTTTTTTCTGCTGGGCCCAGCGCGTGACTGATGAAATATACCGGTTGCTGGGCCTTCTCCTCCTCTCTGAGGATGACGGCGCTGATTGTGACATTGGTGACAGCTATGTAGACGTACAACTTTTCACCCTCGGTTGGTCGTGCCAGCGTCGGTAGGGTTTTTAAGTGTTCTTTCAAGTTAGCGAACGCCGTCCTCTGCTCCTCCCCCCACTTGAAGTGCTTGTTGCCTTTGAGGACTCCGAAGAAAGGGGTGGATTTATCGGCCGCCCTTGAGATGAAACGGGCCAGAGCCGCCATTCTTCCCGTGAGCCTCTGTATATCTTTGATAGTTTTTGGCTCCGGTAGGTCCCGAATGGCCTGGACTTTTTCCGGGTTGGCGTCTATTCCTCTGGCGCTTACTAGGAAGCCTAAGAATTTTCCGGATCTTACTCCGAACGTACACTTCTGAGGGTTCAGCTTCATCTTGTATTTTCTCAGCGATTGGAATGTTTCCCTTAGATCGTCGAGATGATCGCCGTCTGTTTTGCTTTTTACGATCGTGTCGTCCACGTATATTTCCATGTTTCTGCCTCTCTGACCTTTGAAGATTTTGTCTACCAGTCTTTGGTAGGTGGCACCCGCGTTTTTTAGTCCGAAAGGCATCATTTTGTACATGAATGTCCTGGCGCTGGTAATGAACGCGCACTTGACCCTGTCTGGTTCCCACAAGAAGACTTGATGGTATCCGGAGAAGACGTCCAGAAAGCTTAGCATGGTATGTCCGCTGGTGGCGTCTACTAGTTGGTCGATCCTTGGGAGAGGGTAGCAGTCTTTTGGGCATGCTTTGTTCAGGTTGGTGAAGTCGACACACATTCGCCAGGCGCCCGATGACTTCCTCACCATTACCATATTTGCCAGCCACTCGGGGTAGTTGCAGGTTTCTATGAAGCCGGCTTTTATCAACTTGTCGACCTCACTCCGGATGGCGTCGTCCTTTTCTGCCGACATGCTTCTCTTCTTCTGCTTCACTGGTCGGAAAGCAGGATCGACGTTTAGCCTGTGTACCGTCACTTCCGGGTCTACCCCTGTCATTTCATCAGCTGAGTATGCGAAGACATCGGTGTTAGCCTTCAGGAGCCTGACGAGGCGTTCTTGGTAGCATGGATCTAGGCCGGTTCCTATGAGGACGGACCGGCCCGGCTCTAGGTTTATCGCCATGCTCTCTCTGCCTGGCTCTATACGCTCGGAGTCGGGATCGTTCGTTCCTTTTATCTTAAGGGTTTTGGGGGCCGGTTGTCTTTGCTCGGTATCGGGGGCGGCTTTTCTCTTTCCTTTCATTTCTTCTTGGGATCGCTTGAGGGCTACCGAGTTACAGCTTCTGGCGGAGTCCTGGTCTCCGTGCAGCTTTCCCTCGGTGTTCCTGTTAGTGACGTATGCCAGCGTCAGGGCGCTTATGGATACCAAGGCGTGTATTCCATCCAGGGTTATCCGGCCTATTAACGCATTGTAGGCGGATTTGGCGTTGACTACTACGAATTGGGCCGTGGTTGTCTTTGCGTCCTCTCCTTCCCCGAACGTGACCGGTAGGTCGATAGTTCCCATTGGAACGACTCCGGTCCCAGAAAATCCGTACAGGGCGCCGGCCGTTGGGTTAAGATGTCGTTTGTCGAAACCCATTTGCTCGAACGCCTCTTTGTACAGTAGGTTAGTGTAGGCGCCCGTGTCTATCATGCACCTTTTGACTGTGTGGTCGCCTATCTTGTTGGCCAATACCAGGGGGTCACTATGGGGGTAAGTTACTCGCTTGTAGTCTTCTGCCGTGATACTGAGAGTTGGGATGGCTTTTTCCCTAGATTCGTTGGTGTAGCATATATGTCGGGTTAGCTCTCTCAAGTGGTTCTTAATCTTCCTCCTACTGGTCCCGGCTTCCTCCCCCCTTTTATCTACCGTATTGATGACGTTGTGTTCCTTTCCTTTCTCGGCTCTTTCCCTGGGATTGCCAGCAACCGCACCATGGCCGTAATTGTTGCCGGTGTTGTTATTGATGGCGATGCGCTGGCCTCTGGCTTCATATGCCGCCAACGAGCCGCGACGTATGAGGTCTTCAATTTCGTCTTTCAGGTTCCGACATTCCTCTGTTGTGTGCCCTGTCTGGCCGTGAAAAGCGCAGTATTTCTTCGGATCTGCGTGCGCTCCGGGTCTGATGGGACGTGGGACTCCCCTTTTTTTTTTGTTTTTCTCTATCTCGTAGATTTCTGCCCGGGGCCGAGTCAGCGCGGTGTAACGGTCGAACCTTTCTCTGCGACCTCCCTCCGACCTTTTCTCCCCGCGGCTCCTGTTCGGTACTCTTTGGGGCTCCTTTTGACCTGTCGGGCTCCGAGCTCTCTCCAAAGGCGGACGTCGGACCCTGGGTGGTGAGGGGTCTTCACGCCGCGCTTTGTAGTCCTCTTCGTTCATATATCCTTCTGCGATTCGTCGGGCCTCGACCAGCGAGGTAGGTCTTTCTCTGAGTAAGTGGCTCTTGAGAGGCCCTTCTGTCATCGTATGGGTCAGGGCGTAGGCGGCCGTTGACGCATCGATTGTCTGTATTTGTTGGCACTCTAAGTCGAATCTTCTAACATACTCCCTGATGGTCTCTTTTGGCCCTTGCTTCATGGTCATTAGATCCACCGTTACGATCTGCTTGCGCCGGCTTCCGGCATATTGGTCTATGAAGGTCGTGCTGAGGTCTCTGAAACTCCGAATGGATTCTCGGGGCAATCCCCGGAACCATGATTGGGCGTATCCGGTGAGAGTGGTGGGGAACACCCGGCACCACACCGCTTCATCGAGCTCGTACATGGCCATGTAACTCTCGTATGTCGCCAAGTGGTCTTCCGGGTCGGCGGTTCCGTCAAACTAGATATTGGGTACCTTTACCCTGGGCATGGGGTGCTCCGTAATATCTGGGTGAAATGGCGATACCGTCGGCCGTCCTCTCTTTGGTGCTTTTACGCCGGGCGTTGTTAGTTTCGATTCGCCCTCCCCTTCCTCATGGGAGGTGGACGTGTTTCTGCCGGACCGGCATGTCACGAACGTTTCTCGCTCGGAGGACTTCTCCCGAGGTATAGACCTGTTTTCCCGGGCAACGTTGCTCGTCAGCCGGGTGAATACCGAGCCTCGTTCTTCGGGGCTGGCGTACCTTTTTCCACGTTCCCTAGGGCCTAGACGGTCTTGGACGGTCTTTGCAGGCCTTCCATCTCTTTCTCTCTGGCCCAGGCGATGATGAACCGTCCTCTGGGGGCTGTGGCTTTTCCTGGCCTTTCGGGTGCCTGGACCCAGCCGGTGATGTATGGTTGGGGTATGACTTCGGCTTCTTTCGCGGCGTCTGCTACTCTTGGGGGACTCGCTGTCCTCCCTCCCGATATTGGCTGGTGTCGGGGTGCCCGAGTCTGTCCTCGGGCGGATCGGCGAGGGATCCCTGGATCGGTATTTCCGCCGGCGATGACGCAGCCTGATACGCTCATTATCCAGGTGCCTACTTTTTTCCAGGTATCGTTGTTTCCTTTCTTCCAGCGTCATCGTCCTTGGCAGTTCGGGGAAGAGTTCCCTTGGCGAAACGTCGGTCCTTTGGAAGATCCTGGTGGCAGGTTGAGGGGTTTCTTTCGCGCGCCGCGCGGTGGGTGTTGACGGAGTCGTCGCCCCTAGAAGGGCAGCGAGGAAGAGCTGAGCGGCTGACAGCTGCTCGGGGGTGAAGGCGTTCAATGGAACAATTGCAGGGGGCACCTCTGCTGGCGTGGACGTTGAGGCTAAGTGGCCTTTGCCTTTGTTCTTGTCTCGGGCTTGGTCCTCCGGTGTGGAGGTTCCCACAACCTCGAGCTCGGCTTCCGCCTCAACAGGGGTGTCCGCGGTGTCGCGAGTTGTCATTATGACGTTTTGACGATTTTGTTTTCTTAGAGCAAGGAGCTTTTTTGTTCAAATCTCCCCACAGACGGTGCCAAATTGTTTGGGTATCAAACAATCGAAGACCTCCTGCCGGATACGGCCGGCGATCCTCCTCTCCCCTCCTGGTAAACCCAGAGTTCCGGACCTGCACAGGGAGCAAACAAGGACCTCGGAGGGATTCCGAGGTCGCCTCTTTGACGCTCAAGTCAGTGGTGTGGATTGGAGGGTAGAGGTAAGATTATGAAGGATATTACTTAACTTTCTAGAGAGATGATATGTTGTGTGAGTGATATGTTGTGTGAGTGATATGTTGTCAGAATGATATGTTGTCAGAATGATATGTTGTCAGAATGCTCATCCCCCCTGTGAGGGATAGGACTCGAGACATGGAGGTCGGCCGCCGGACCCCAAGCCAGACCGAAGACCACCCTCCGGCTGGAGGGAGCCGGTGGGCCTTAGCTTGCGGGATGACGACCAGTCATGATGCTGCCGGCTGTCGACCATACCTGTGGTGCCGACCCTAACCATTCTAGCCCTTTGATCAAAACATCATTGAGAATGCACCTAGCCTACACCATTGCTATGGCTAGTTACACACAAAGCCCTAATAAACTAGGCACCATAATACATTTTTCAACACTGAACTACGGCTTGGTTTGATTTCACAACACGTGAATACGTAGGCAGCCTTTCAAAAAGGCACAACCACCCATATTGACACTCATTCAAAAGCACCATCATTCCGGTCACGACACTGTCATGTTCTCAGCAGCTAGCTTTGTCGTCCTGGGGGCTTCTCTTAGGCAGAAGTTCTCCATCCATTCACATAATCCAAAGACTTTCAAAAACTAGCCTCCTTTCTATAGCGTGTCCTAGTACTCGGCCCAGTCGAAGACAAGAATCTGTCAGAGACTCGAGACAACACCTACTTTGGGAACGTGCCCCGAAACAAAAAATTTCAAAAGAACACCAGTCTACGGCATTGCTACCACAAAGCCCTGTCGTACGAAAACAATCTCACTCTGAGGATTCGACCATGTTGCCACTCGCCTAGGCTACGGAATAGCGCAACTTAAGAGTCTTGTCATCTTAGGTGGCCCATCCCCTACCGAGTCACGGTCCAACCCTTAGAGAGTCCAGTCGTGTCTGCCAACTCGTCCGGTCACGTCCAGAGTCGAGTCTGTCGGCATGTCTCTCTCCAAATTCTTATTTTAAAATTTGCAAAACTTAGCCATTTGAGAAAATCCCTTTCCTAGTCACCCCGGGAATAGGAATTTTTATCACACTTCATCTAGGCATACAGGCCTAACCTGAGGATTTTAGAAGTCCGTGCCAGAATCTGATCGGGAATCAAGTCATCCCAAGCATTCTAATTTCCAAAAAAAAATTATAAAATTTTCAGCGTTTCCAAAAAATGTTTCAAAATTTTTTTAGCATTTTCTTTCCAAAAATCAATCAAAAAAAATCATTTTCTTCCCCAGCGTGAGTCAATGTTTTATCTGAATGTTGCATGCAAAACAGACAGGTATCCCAAGACTCCCGGAGAATTCTCAAAGTCTCAGTGAAAATTCAAGCAACATTTTTACTGAAGAATCGGATGTATCAGTAAGCGGTACATCTGCAGCTTCCAATGGAGGCTCCCGCGCAATTCAAAGATTGGACGTATCTGTAAACAGGTACACCCATAGCCTCCAATGAAGGCACCCGCAATTCAAAGATGGGACGTATCTGTAAACAGGTACACCCATAGCCTCCAATGAAGGCACCCGCATAATTCAAAGATAGGACGTGTCTGTAAACAGACACACCCATAGCCTCCAAGGCAAACTCCCACGCAATTTCAAGATGGGGATTGTCTGTAAACAGACATACCCAAGACTTTTTAAGAAAAGTCCCCGCGACATTATTGACATCTACCCAGGTATGATTTCTATCTTATGGCCGTATCTTATGGACGTATCTGTAAACAGGTACACCCATAGCCTCCAATGAAGGCACCCGCAATTCAAAGATGGGACGTATCTGTAAACAGGTACACCCATAGCCTCCAATGAAGGCACCCGCATAATTCAAAGATGGGACGTGTCTGTAAACAGACACACCCATAGCCTCCAAGGCAAACTCCCACGCAATTTCAAGATGGGGATTGTCTGTAAACAGACATACCCAAGACTTTTTAAGAAAAGTCCCCGCGACATTATTGACATCTACCCAGGTATGATTTCTATCTTATGGCCGTATCTTATGGACGTATCTGTAAACAGGTACACCCATAGCCTCCAATGAAGGCACCCGCAATTCAAAGATGGGACGTATCTGTAAACAGGTACACCCATAGCCTCCAATGAAGGCACCCGCATAATTCAAAGATGGGACGTGTCTGTAAACAGACACACCCATAGCCTCCAAGGCAAACTCCCACGCAATTTCAAGATGGGGATTGTCTGTAAACAGACATACCCAAGACTTTTTAAGAAAAGTCCCCGCGACATTATTGACATCTACCCAGGTATGATTTCTATCTTATGGCCGTATCTTATGGACGTATCTGTAAACAGGTACACCCATAGCCTCCAATGAAGGCACCCGCAATTCAAAGATGGGACGTATCTGTAAACAGGTACACCCATAGCCTCCAATGAAGGCACCCGCATAATTCAAAGATGGGACGTGTCTGTAAACAGACACACCCATAGCCTCCAAGGCAAACTCCCACGCAATTTCAAGATGGGGATTGTCTGTAAACAGACATACCCAAGACTTTTTAAGAAAAGTCCCCGCGACATTATTGACATCTACCCAGGTATGATTTCTATCTTATGGCCGTATCTTATGGACGTATCTGTAAACAGGTACACCCATAGCCTCCAATGAAGGCACCCGCAATTCAAAGATGGGACGTATCTGTAAACAGGTACACCCATAGCCTCCAATGAAGGCACCCGCATAATTCAAAGATGGGACGTGTCTGTAAACAGACACACCCATAGCCTCCAAGGCAAACTCCCACGCAATTTCAAGATAGGGATTGTCTGTAAACAGACATACCCAAGACTTTTTAAGAAAAGTCCCTGCGACATTATTGACATCTACCCAGGTATGATTTCTATTTTATGGCCGTATCTTATGGACGTATCTGTAAACAGGTACACCCATAGCCTCCAATGAAGGCACCCGCAATTCAAAGATGGGACGTATCTGTAAACAGGTACACCCATAGCCTCCAATGAAGGCACCCGCATAATTCAAAGATGGGACGTGTCTGTAAACAGACACACCCATAGCCTCCAAGGCAAACTCCCACGCAATTTCAAGATGGGGATTGTCTGTAAACAGACATACCCAAGACTTTTTAAGAAAAGACCCCGCGACATTATTGACATCTACCCAGATATGATTTCTATCTTATGGCTGGCGAGCCCCACCAACGCAAGTCTAATGGACTCTAAACGACCCGATCGGACGTCTGCCAGGTCTTAATCCTCGATTGGCCTGGTAGCTACTCTGACTTTAGCCTTGTCCAAGCCTCAGTCAGAGTGGGGGTTCTGTAGACACCCGCATTTGACCGCCAGGTGTCTATAGTAGGTCCCGCCAAACACCCGATGATGATCGGACGCAAACATGCTTTAATGGACTCGGATATGGGCTCAAAATCATGGACATTTGGTTTAGGCTTATTACGGAGTACATATCTTACAAAACCAACCTCAAATCCAGGCCCAGTGGGTCGTTTCGAGTCAAATGAGACTAATTTGGGTCGATTCCGACACCAGGGGTAAAACCGTCTTTTTACGACCGAGTCAAAACCCGGTCAAAAATATTCTCGAGACACGTGAGTCAGCCGTGACACCTCACACGGCTGATTCGGACTCCATCCTACAAAAATCAGCATTCAAATAATATTAAACAAATCCGTTTAAGGATAGAATTCGATCTCAAGTAGGAATTCTATCCGAAAACCGAAACAAATCGCCAACCAAGCTCAAACACTCGGCCAAACAGCCGAGACACTCCCCAACCAGCCGAGTTACTTGGCTTCTCCACCAAGAAACGAGACTTTCGTTCCCTTTCGAACTCTCGTGTTTCCTATCCAAACCGGTATTTCTTGTCACACAAGCAAGACTACCTCGACCCCTATAAATAGGACCTCCCGTCCAACACAAAAAACACGATTTCAAACAACAATTTCAGCAACCAAAATACACATCAATTATTCATAAACTTGTCTAGTAAAATAGTACAAAGCAAATCCCGACATAATCCCGAAGAAGTCTCGAAGTACCGACGAAACTCCCCCCACCCGGCCGAACCCGACGCCTCACACACATAAAATCGCACCACCCTAAACTCACCCACATCATCTCGACGCTCTCGTGCCTAAGCCACCGCCCGACGAGCCTTATACCGAGAAAATAAAGCATGTAGGTTGAGGGTGTAAATCAAACCCGATTCTTCTCCTTTCTCTCTCTTTCTCACGTCTTTTTCCTTTTTTTTTCGTCCGTCACTTTTTTACGGGTCGTCGGTCGTTTCGTATTATTAATATGGGTCGTTCGTCGCATATTTTTATTTATTTCTAATAATCGATACTACAAAAAACTATTTTTTTTTATAACGTTCTTAAAATACGATACCGATTCTTTAATCGAATATCGTATCTACAAGAACTACATTAATTAATTCTCATTGATGCTAACAAAATCATTACATCTTTTTTTAAAACAAAATTCGATGATTTTAAACGCAGAGAGAATTAACATCTTTTTCGTTCAAAATTCTTTTTTTCACTTTTTCGTTCAAAACAAACTTTTTTTTAAAACTTTTTCTAAAACATTCCGACTATTCGATATCGATTTCATAATCGAATATTGGATACGACGAATATCGAAAATATAAATCGAGTATAAATTAATCCATATTTGTACGCGATTTGTAAAAATTAACGATTTTCGAACAAATAAAAAAAAACCCGGCAGGCCACCACGTGGGTCGCGCGCCTGTCAGGCGACCCGCGCGCAAGTCGGTTCATCGGTTTTTATTTTTTTGTTTTCTCGCTTTTTTATTTTTAATTCTTTTCGAATCTTACATTAAAATGCGACTTTCGCGACATATTTCGATAAAATATTTTTTTTGACCTAGGTCAACACGTGTTAATCCATCACGTGTCATTAAAACTTTTTTCGAGTCATGCATATTATTTATTCATATCTTTATTCAATTTATTCAAACGTTACTAACTCGTTTTCTCGTGTTTGTAGCAATTTATTTGTTTTTATCGTTTTATTAGACTAAAACGACTTCACATGCTAAAATAACTTTGACGTTATTAGTTTAATATGCATTAAACGACTTATCAACCCATTTATTTATTTTTCTCACATGCTTAGGAAAATAATGTTTGCATATCATTCAACCGTCGAACTAACCCGTGTACACCAAAAACGAACGATATCCTAGTAAAGGCCGCTAAATGCGGGCGGGGTTGGGTGTTCTTAGTGAACTTCTCAACACGTACCCTCACCCCTTACTCAGAACCATGGTTTCCGGATGTCCGAATCCATTGGGAACGAGAGTCATTCAATACACGATATCCGATAATGTCGGTATCGGTATCGTAATGCAAAGGGACGAGCCCAATAAACTCTGACATCGGAAATGGGTCGTATTTTGTATACGGCCCACTACGACATAGAGTAGGCTCGAATGGTTCCAAATAACCACAAAATTCGGTGGCGACTCCTACTTCGATTTAAATTTCAATTTGACCATCTCATATGGAGATTCATTCGCCTCCCCAAACCCGCGCGTGGCCGCGTCGGGGTGGACCTATGTCATGTCCACAAATGGAAAAGATGAACACTTGCATAGAAGAAAACCCAAACAATTCCACCAAGGTTGTCAATCTTGGTAGATTCTTGAAGAGATCCACTAATACAAGAGTAATCACTAGATTAAGGAGTAATTAAGGACTAATCTACACTAATCTAGGCTAAACTAACCTAAAGTAGTCTAGGGTTTAATGGATAATGTCTAACATGACATAAGAATACAAGAGGAAGGGTATATACAGGGTTACAAGAGTGAAGGAGGATGAAAGAAACAAAAGCGTGCAGCAGGTCCACGGTCCCGACCGGGACGGATCGGTCCCGACCGGGACGGGCAATAACACAGCCTGGTGTTATTGATAACACAGCGCGGTGTTATGCTTGATCCCGACCAGGACGGGCTGGTCCCGACCGGGACGGACCCAGGTCAGTAGCTTCGCTAAATGCACACCTCATCCCGGACGGGTTGAGGCCATCCCAACCGGGATGGGCCTTGTAGGCCTCAAATAAGCTCTTTTTGGTCCCTCCTTGCTTCTCATGGGTTTCTCATCGATTCTCGGGACTCGGGATCGGGTCTAAGAGGCTCGGGATTGGGTTCCGAGGTCTCAGGGTCGAATCCAAGGCATCGAGTGATCGTTCCTTCACTTCGTTGGCTCGAAAAAGTGTATGTATCGAGTCGGATTTGCTCCAACTCTTCACAATTGGTCTCGGGAACCTGAAACGAACTAAAGGAAGCATAAGTAGCCCATAAACCGCTCCCAAGGAGCGATTCCACAAGGAAAATGGGACCAAACACAGTAAAATAGGCGCTACAATCTACACTTATCAACACACATTCTCTCAAGCATTGTAATACTCTCCTAGTTAAGTTTTCCTAATAAAGTAGCATTTCCCTTATAACTTAGTTTATTCGTTCTTTACTTAGTCCTGATCGTGTCAATCCGACTTAAGACGTGATTTCTGGTTTGTCTGACTTAACTTGTGACGGGACTACCAGTTAGGTGGCACACGAGTCTTTCAAGGGCTTGAAAGAATCGTCTCGTGACAACGGGCTACAATAATATATGGCCATCGGACACATTTTTATTAATTAGACATGGCCCGGTCCATGCCCGCTCATGATCACCTCTGCTATCGAATGATAATACCATGTCCCGAAATTAGAAGCTTCAATTGGCATTCCCTCGAGAGTGTTGAGTCATTGAAGTGGAAGGACTAAGGAGTACTAATCATGTTTCAGATTGTAAACCATGAAAAGAAATTTAGTCATGGAAAAAGAAGATTTGCATAGGGAAAAAAGTTGGGTGTGTCCTAGGATTCCTAGCTACCTGCTGTAGACTTCCCAAGGTTATACTTACACGGAGTAAATCTCAAAATGTAGCATTAGTCCATTATATCAGGCCTCTGACTGACATGTGCTCAAACTGTCGGTTGCAAATTTTGGTTACTCAATCAATACTACTACTACTATAAAATACTATTAGGCAACGTCACCAAATTCTTACTCCCTCCCCACCACTAAGATTTTCCCACTTTCCTTAAAAGGAAACTCCACTAAGATTTTCCCACTCAAAATTTTCCTTATTATCCATTATATTCTCTTCCTATTGGTTACTTTTTGTGATTTGACCTCTTCAACCTCACCCAACAATTTACCACCTTTCATTACCCATTTCTATCAAATGGGAAGATCATTGTGGTGGGGAGGGAGTACATTTAATCAGATGAGATGAATTGAATTTATTTCAGTTCAATTTTACGGCAGACGAACTCAATTGAAGGCACTGGTATAGATCTTCTTATCATTGTGTTTATTCTCGTCCAATTCATTCATGCTTTATCGAACCCACTTTCTAACCTCAACATAGATTTTCTAGCCCAAATATTACTGCTACATTATTTATTCCCAGAAACAATCACATGACAATATGATGGATGGTTATACAGTGCTGAGGATCAACCCTGCAACCAAACAGTCAAACACAGAAAACACACAAAGGCAGGAAACTGCACACACTATACATTTGTTAAAACTCCTCTACTACATCATTTCTCTAACAACATTCTTCACTTACAATACTTCATCAACTTTACTCTTTTTCCCCATCAACGAACCCAAGCTGCTCACGCTTACGGCACAATGCTGAAGATCGGCAAGGGAGTACGATCTCCAAGGCGGGGGTGGCACCGGAGATGAGGACGGTGTTCTTGACTCAAAACCCTCGTTTTCTTCTGTGTATGAACCATTTTCATCGATGCGACTGTTCATACCAACTCCAAGGGCCAATTTGCTTTGGTTGGGCCTTTTCTCTATGCCACCCCCGATTCCTGGGCTTTTGAAGGGCGAGGAGGTTCGGGATTTGTCGTGGAAGAGAGTGTTAGCAAGTAGGTTTTTGCGTTTCCGAGAATATGCGTTGTCGGCTTTTGTAATGTCCTTGATTGATGATGAGCATGCTGCATCGCCAAGACTGGCAAATGACTTTGATTTGCCATTGTAAAACTTGGATATTCCTCTTCTGTAAGGTAGAAAGATAGAATCAATCATCCATGTTGGTGAATATTCAAACATTGTACCTTTCAGATGGGTGACAAATGACAACGAGCTAGTATACTCCTATAAAAGAACTTTCAACTTTGAACAATTATAAATGTTTCAAAAGCAGGATTAAAGTTTATTTACTCTAAATTTAATTGAGAAAGACATCTTAAAGCAATTTCATGGATACTCTAAAAAGTGTTGGAACGCGGAAATAACGAATTCATGGGTACTCTTACGATAGTTTGTTAATGTATTACTCCATGCTCCAGGAACAAACTAGCATCAACAATTCATCCAACAGATGGGCGCCGCGGAATGGTTCAAACATGACAAACTACAAAAGAAACATGGATTCCCCCATTTGTGTTTGACTTGTGTGATTAGTGGAAGTGCAGATTTTACAGAGATTCTTGTCAACTTTAGTGACACCCTCAATCAGCCAAGACTCGAACAGTGACGCAGCGAGTACTTAATTAAGCACTCCCAAGGGTTGAAACACAAAAACATGACACCAAGAGTTTCATAACTTATCACATTAAATGACGAAAGAGAAACCTCATGGAGTAGTACACACTATCTACAACTCCTTCAATCTTCTAAGAAAACATTACTCTCAACTTCATGCCATCATGAAAAATAACAACTTTAATCCTGCAATTTCTAAATCAACACTCAGCCAAAGCCCGGTTCGAATGTTTGAAAATATGACCAGCTTTTTACTGATTTACAGACAGTAATTCACCAAAACCCTTTAAGAGTCATAAGAGTTATACCAACATTTAGACAGATAAAGATAAAGTCATTTCTTATTCTCAACCCCATACATTACCCGTCACAAACAAGTTTGTAACGAATAAAGCCACCATATGAAACAACACAAATTCATTAGCTTACACCCCTGCCCTGCAGATTAAGACTAATCATCTCATAAAACAGGAATATAAACATACATAAACTCCTACTCCTCAAACAAACAAACAAACAAACCCACAAAATTAACCAAGACCATGGTGATTTGACACAAGTCCTCAAAAAATAAAACATGAAATCAGAAGAAAATGAAACCTCATTGGTAAAGCTTGTTCCAGGGCATCAACAGCAGAATCAAAAGCCGACTTCTTCAATTTACTCTCAGCTTCATCATCATTACCATTATCATTATCATTATCATTATCATTATCATTATCATTGCTCATGCAATTAGTAATCTCATCATCATCATCACTGTTGTTTCCAATTGAAGATGAAGAAGATGAAGTACATGGATCAAGCAGCCTCCGATCACCGGCCATCGGCGGTGGGCGCCGTAAAAACCCATTGGAAATCACTTGATTATCAAACATAATTGACATAATTAGTTTCCTAATTAGATTAGATAGATGGAATCGAAGATCTGGGGACTCTATTGCTGAAACAGATTCATACGGCCATACTAATAAAATTTGATTAGATTAGAGTGAATTAATAAAAGATTAAAGAGAGAGGAAGAAGGGGGAAAAGGAAAGAGAGGAAAGTAAGTTAGTAGAGGAAGGGGGGGCTAATTAATAATTATAGTTACAGAAGATGTGAATAAATATACTCCATTTATTTACATGAGCCGTTTTAATGTAAACACATCCAAGAAAAGAAAAGGTGCTCTTCTTATCCAACCGGGACGGGACTTATCCACTTGCTCTCCTTCCCACTTAAATAAATGTACTGTATTTCGTTATTCTCTATCCAAACCATTCTTTGCCTAGGTTATAAATGTATAATTCAATCAATTATTTATATTTTTTTCTTAGATAAAAGATTTTACTTTATACTTTTCATATCCTTCATTTATTTACATAAAATGTTACTATTTTTTTCATACTTTAAGTTTGGTGGACCGATGAAATCATTTGATTTACCAATAATACCTTTACTTTTATCACTTTTAACAAAATTGATGAAATATTAGGATCCGTTTGGATAAAGGGAAATGTAGGAGAGGAAAAGGGAGGATACATTTTTTGATACAACCTCCGGAGGGAGGGAAATAGAGTGAATGAATTTCTTCATTTTAGATCAAAATGAAAACCAAGATTTGAAGAGAGAATGATACTTCTTCCCTATCATATTGGTCTCCCCTTTACATTTTGGCACAATAATTAAGAAAACTCAATTGCAATTGTTTTATTTCTTTTTTTTTTACAATTGTTTTATTTCCCGTTAGGCGTGGGTCGGATTAGGATAAGAAAGCCGATAAAAAAAATTACGCATTTTTCTTTTCTTTTCCCATTACGGGTGAGTCGAGTTAACATAGTCATGTTTACTTATATTCTTCCACTTTCAGTTCAATTGAATTCAGATGCATTCAATTCAATTCAGACAAGATACATTCAGTTCAGTTCTTTTAACTTTTTTTTTTCTCGTCACGGGTGAATCGTGTTAGATAAAAAGCGAATAAAAAAATTTACGTTGCTTTATTTTTTTTTATCAATTTTTAAGTCAAAAAATATACCACGTACTTGCTATATTTAAACGAGTCAAAAAATCAAAAAAATAATAATTGTTATGATATGAATGTCTTCATCCCCAAACAGCGCGTCTCTCCACAAAGCGATATGTCCCTTGTATACAATATCTATAAATATGTATCATACCATGTATTCGACGATATAATTAACGTAATCATATATTCTACACATTACTGCTTCTCTTGCATTACTTATATTCCTATTCTATACAATATTCTTATATCATAATGCTTCTCTTGCATTACTTATATTCCTATTTTATACAATATTCTTATATCAATAATAATAATTACAAGAATTGTAGGTTCCAAAAATTAATAAGCGAGTTAAAAAATTTTTTACGCAACTATTATTACTCAAGCAAATAACATGACAAAGTTATCATTATATATTTTGTTTATTCAATATCCTTTTTCCTAATACAAATAATAGACATTTATCATCATTTCTGTTGTGCGGAAGCTAACAAACACGGCAATAATAAAAGAAAGAGACCAAGATTTAACGTGGTTCACTAACAACTTGTTAGCTACGCTACGTCCACAGGCGAGGGAAAAACTTTTACTATGTCGAGAATGCAAATTACAGACTCGTATGAGCTCTCTCTAAGTAATGACTTAAGAGACTCAGATATTTTTGGATGGATTCTAAGGTGGAGGGGAGACTCCTCTATATATATAAAAAGAATCCCCTCACCTTTCTTAATCTTTCGATGTGGGACAAGAATACAATATATATGTTGTACATGAACCACACTTTCCTATTTCCTTAGATGTGGGACAACCACCAAACAAGGAAAATACCAACTTCAAGTCACATATTCTAACAATTCTCCACCTTGACTTGAACGATCGCATCTTTCAACGGTCTTCAGTCAATAGTCGTTTTCTCCCTTCCCTCGGTTGTCTTTTTCACCCAAGACACGAGTTTTGCCTTTTTCACCCAAGGCACGGGCCTTGCCTTTTTCACCCAAGGCACGGGCTTTGCCTTTTTCACCCAAGGCACGGGCCTGCTCCACCTAGGACTTAATACCCTCCGTGGAGCTGTGCAGCCCCGAAGGGCTTACATATAACTGTCAACATTTAGCAAATCCAAACAATGTTTGAATTTGCTAGGCGGAACCGGCTTAGTGAACATGTCAGCTGGATTATCAGCTGTCCCAACCTTCTTCACCACGATACGCTTCTCACTACGTAGGAAATGATACCTTACATCAATGTGTTTGGTTCTTTCATGATGCACCTGATCCTTAGCAAGACATATAGGACTTAAGCTATCACAGTACACAACTGCTTGATCATGATGTAACCCAAGATCGCTAACTAACCCTTTCAACCAAATACCCTCCTTGGCCGCTTCAGTTAAAGCCATGTACTCAGCCTCTGTTGTTGACAAAGTAACAGACGACTGTAGAGTAGCCTTCCAGCTAACAACAGATCCACCAAGAGTGTATACGTAGCCAGTCATCGATCTTCTACCGTCTACATCTGCTGCATAATCAGAATCAGAATAACCCGTCACCAAACACGTTGTATCACACCCATATATGAGACCGACATCTGACGTTCCCCTCAAATAGCGGAATATCCGCTTAACTTGTTGCCAGTGTTCACGGCCAGGTTGAGCCATAAACCTGCTTACAACACTAACAGCATGCGCAATATCAGGCCTCGTGCAAACCATAGCGTACATCAAGCTACCAACTGCACTAGCATACGGAACACCTGACATGTATGTCTTCTCAGCTTCAGTTTGAGGTGCAAAAGAATTAGATAACCGAACATTCGCGGCCGATGGAGTGTTTATAGATTTCGCCGCACTCATCCCAAACCTGGACAAAACCTTCAAAATATAACTTTTCTGTGACAAGAAAAGCTTCTTCTGAACCCGATCTCTATAAATCTCCATGCCGAGAATTTTCCTAGCTGCTCCCAAATCTTTCATATCAAACTCGGAACTGAGAAGTACCTTGAGCTTCTGAACATAAGACATCTTCTTCGCAGCTATGAGCATATCATCTACGTATAGGACCAAGTATAAATACGAGCCATCCTCCATTTTGTTATGATAAACACAACAATCATAAGGACTCCTATTGTAGCTATGCCCTACCATAAAGTTGTCAAACTTCTTGTACCACTGTCTCGGTGATTGTTTGAGCCCGTATAAAGACTTCTTTAACTTACAAGCATAGGCCTCTTTTCCCGGAATTTCGAACCCCTCTGGCTAACTCATCAAGATATCTTCCTCTAACTCCCCGTGAAGGAAAGCTGTCTTCACATCTAGTTGTTCTAGTTCTAGATCATAATGAGCGACCATCGCTAAAAGAACTCGAATAGAAGTATGTCGCACTACAGGAGAAAAGATCTCATTGTAGTCAACTCCTTCTTTCTGACTAAAACCTTTCGCGACTAGACGTGCCTTGTATCTGATGCTTTCACCTTCTGTTGTTCCTTCTTTCCGTTTGAATACCCACTTGCAACCAACCACCTTCCTTCCTTGTGGCACCTTAACTAGCTCCCATGTCTTGTTCTTGTGAAGAGACTCTATCTCCTCACTCATAGCAGTGATCCATTCCGCCGAATCACCACTAGAAACTGCTTCTCTATAAGATAGTGGCTCAGATGACTCAATTTCGTCGGCTACTTGTAGTGCATATCCCACCATCTCTTCAGCATAGCAGTTTTGGGAACGAATTCTTCGCCCCTCTATCTCTTTGATCAACCTACTAGGCTCTCTTATTGTTCATCTAGAACGCCCCTCAGGAGCCTCTGGTTCATCAACACTGGACTCTTCTGGTTGACTTTCCTCCCCAGCCAGAGTAGTCTCTAGAGCTTCTTCTGTAACTTGGATCGATGTTCCTGGTAACAACACGGCTGGCGCTACATCTGGCTCCACCTGTTTCTCGAGACTATCATTCTTGTCGTGACTTGTTGAATTATCGGAAGACACAAACATAGAGCTTTCATCGAAAGTGACATCCCTGCTAAGAATGACACGGTTCTCTGACGGAGACCAAATGCGGTATCCCTTAACTCCATCTCCATATCCCATAAAGCAACCCTTTTTGGCTCGCGGCTCTAGCTTTCCCTCATTTACATGATAATAGGCCAGACAACCAAAAACCTTCAGACATGAATAATCAGCATCTTTACCAGACCATACCTCATAAGGCGTCTTGCAGTCAATCCCCGTATGAGGTGCACGATTTATCAAGTAACATGCCGTCTTCACAGCTTCACCCCAAAACTTCCTAGTCAACCCTGCATTGGAGAGCATGCACCGAACTCTCTCAAGCAACGTCTGATTCATGCGCTCTGCAACACCGTTTTGCTGCGGTGTTCCCCTAATGGTGTGATGCCTAGCAATCCCATTATCCTTGCAAAGCTCATTGAACTCAGACAAACAAAATTCCAGACCATTATCCGTTCGTAGCCTTTTGATCTTCTTTCCCGCTTGATTTTCCACCAATGTCTTCCACTGAATGAAGGTTTTAAGAACCTCGCTCTTGTGCTTCAACAAATAAAGCCACGTGTACCTGGAGAAATCATCTATAAAGGTGACAAAATAGTGAAAACCTCCAATACCTTCTACGCGAGCAGGACCCCAACAATCTGAATGGATATAATCAAGCGTTCCCTTGGTAGTGTGCACCCCTTTGCCGAACTTAGCACGATGCTTCTTCCCGAACACACAATGCTCGCAGAAACTAAGATTCTTCATCTTATACCTACCCAGAAGATCCCTCTTGGATAATATCTGCATCCCTCGTTCACCCATGTGACCAAGTCGCATATGCCATAACTTAGTCTCATCTGTGTGACGATCCTCTGACGCTACAGCTGCAGCACCTGTCAACGTCATACCTTGCAATAAATACAAGGTATTTCTCTTGATACCCGTAAGTATCACCTTGGAACCCTGCATAACGTTCAATGTCCCTTCTGAACCAGAAAAAGTGAAACCCTTTTCATCTAGAACACCAAGAGATATCAAATTTTTCTTCAACAAAGGAACATGTCTTACGTCAGTTAAAGTACGAATCATACCATCACATGTTTTAATCTTGATTGACCCTTTCCCAGAAACTTTGCAGACAGCATCATTTCCCATGACAACATTACCCCCATCAAAGCTCTCATAAGTGGAAAACCAATCACGATGTGGACACATATGATATGAACAACCTGAGTCTAAAACCCATTTGTCGGAAGGATGTTGAACCTTATTGACAGTTAAGGCTATATCATCCTCCGAATCATACTTTTGACCCTGGACAACGGCTGCAGTTGAAGGCTTTTTCTTTGGACAATCAGCCTTCCAATGTCCCGGTTCCTTACAAATGTGGCAAAGGTCATTTGGGCTTGGTCCTTTAGGTTTAGATTTAGACTTATTCTTTTTCTTACCTCCTTGACCCTTCCCCCTGGATGTATTAACTACTAACCCGACATTATGACTTTCACCCACATCAATTGTCGCCTTTTGACGCAACTCCCTAGTGTGAAGGGCCGACTTCACCTCTTCTAGGGTCAAGATTTCTTTCCCAACAACAAACGACTCAACAAAATTTTCATACGAGTTAGGCAAAGAAACAAGCAGTATTAAGGCAGCATCCTCATCCTCGACCTTAACATCTATATTACGTAAATCAAGCAATATAGTATTTAATCTATCGAGATGATCTCTAAGGGACATACCATCTTGCATTCGGAGGCTAAACAAGCGTTGCTTCAAAAGTAACTTGTTGGTGAGTGACTTCGTCATAAACAAAGACTCCAACTTTGACCAAAGCCCCAAGGCAGTATCTTCGTCAGCAACTTCGGTGATGACGTCATCCGCCAAGCATAACAAAATGGTGGAGTGAGCTTTCTCCTCCATCACCTCCAATTCGGCAGCTGTGATGCCCCCCTTTGTAAGTTCCGCTCCCTCAGCCGACACCGTAGCCTTAATACCCTTCGTCAAGGGTTTCCAAATACCTTGCTGCTTAAGCAAGGCCTTCATCTTAATTTGCCATAGCCCGAAGCTATTCCTCCCCGTGAACTTCTCAATCTTCATACTCATCGCCGCCATTTCCCGAGATCACAAATACCCGAGATACCTTGAACTCTGATACCAGTTTGTTGTGCGGAAGCTAACAAACACGGCAATAATAAAAGAAAGAGACCAAGATTTAACGTGGTTCACTAACAACTTGTTAGCTACGCTACGTCCACAGGCGAGGGAAAAACTTTTACTATGTCGAGAATGCAAATTACAGACTCGTATGAGCTCTCTCTAAGTAATGACTTAAGAGACTCAGATATTTTTGGATGGATTCTAAGGTGGAGGGGAGACTCCTCTATATATATAAAAAGAATCCCCTCACCTTTCTTAATCTTTCGATGTGGGACAAGAATACAATATATATGTTGTACATGAACCACACTTTCCTATTTCCTTAGATGTGGGACAACCACCAAACAAGGAAAATACCAACTTCAAGTCACATATTCTAACAATTTCCCTCGTTCTCTTTCCTTCCAATTTTTGTTATTCAAATAACTCCTCTCTCTCCCCTCCCCTTCCTTCACCTTCCTCCCCCTTCTTCCTCCTCCCCTCCCTTCCCTTCCTATTTTCTTATCCAAATAGATCGGTAAACGATAAAAGGAGTTAAAGAGTACTATTTTTTTTTTCCCTTTTTTCATTTATGAAAAAACTCTTTTCACACAATTTACCATCTTTAATTAATACGGTAAAATATTGCTCTTTACTTTTTTTAACCCACTTTATCTTTCTTATTAGTGTAATATCTCTCCTTAAGTCCTTATCTTCCACCAAAAAAAAAGGAAGAAGATAGGAACTAGAGTGAATACTTTTTTGTACTTAATTTTACCCAATCATAACTTAAAATTACTATTCTACCCTCTCATTTCCCTCCCTACATAATTTCTAGAGAGAGTTTGTGATAAAGAAAAAGAAAACCTTAATGTTTCATCTTCGTCTACCACCAAGTTAGCCCAGCACGTCGGCCACCACGATGTATTTTTTTGGCTATTGTTTTTATTGTTTTATCGAGTATTTGTTTGGGAATATAGTTTATTTTAAATTTTATTTAGCATTAATATCATAATTGTTCTCTAATTTTTATTATTAGTATTAGTATTTATATTATTATTTTATTTTTTCTATTATGAGAATTTTATTGATGAATCAAAACGCAGATTACAAAAAATTGGTGGGTAGCCAAGATACAATCTGGGCGCCCTACCCCCTAGCTATAGCAAAACTAAGTCTAGTAAAAATAAAAAGAAGCAGCGCGTGCTCCGGCATCCTGTGCTATCGATTTTTTTTTTGTATTATTATTGTTGTTGTTGTTTTTGATTGTTTTGCTTATTAGGACCTGCTTGCAAATTTTTTATTTATACATAAAAAATATTTTGATAGTCCTATAATCTGCAATTACCCAACGTTCTTTCTTAATTATGCTAATTTATTTTGCTAGTCAAACGACTCAAACTTGCTATTACAATTTGCCAATAGTTAGCCGCTATTACAAATATGGTACTGTCGTTTGCCAAATAAAACCTATATTTAATCTATTAACCCAATATGTTGATAGGAGCAGCTTATTGAAAAATATCGCATATTGGATCTCAATATGCTATATCAATTTGCCATTATTCAAACATTCAGAACAACACACTCGTTGGTCAAATATGTTAAACATTTTCAATCCGGTAAAATTTGGCCAACATATCATTTACCAAAGAGGACCTTAATAAGTTGATTTTTAATGAAATGTCATCTTTCATCCTAATTTCACTGAACATGTGGATGATTTAGGTTGTACTCCCTCTGTTTAAATGAATTATTTGCCTTTGATTTTGGCACCAAGGGTAAGGGATCCAATGAGAAGGTGACACGTGGAACAAAATTCATGAGAATGATCAAATTACATATAAAAAGCATTCCTAAAATAGAAAGGCAAACAATTCATTGAGACGTCTAAATATGGAATAGCCAACAATTCATTGGAACGAAAGGAGTATATGTAAGAATATTTTATGATATAATAATATTACTGCATATGTAATATATCTTCCCTATTATTATAGTAATATTTCTATAATTGTGATTTTATTGAAAATCAGATTTTAAGAGATATGCTATCACAATAATATCAGACTAAATAAGGAATCTTTCCATATTTTTAGTTTTTTACCATATTTTAAGATGTCTTTTCATACTTATACTTTGTAGATATTGAACCGTTAATAGCATTTTCCATCTATCATATTGTTATAACGAGTTAAATATTACTTCGTACTGTATTTATATACTGTAATCAATATATATATAATTAAATGAAGCTTTTTTTCGAGAGAATCCAACTTTTATGAAACACTAAGAATTTAAACATTATATCCATATTAAAAGTGGATATGATAAATACTACTTCTATTTGTTTTAGTATTAGATAATAAATAAAATTTGTTTGAATTTAAATATTAGAAAAAATAATCCTAACAACCCTAAGACTCGAACAATTACTCCATCATTATATAAATCATCAATTATCACCCCAAAAAACAACAAAGTTTGATATAATTACCTATTAATATAAATAGATATGCATATTCAGTTCGGAGTATATTTTATTAAGATAAAATTATCCTACATATAAGTAGATAGGAGTATATTTTATTGAGATGAAATTATCGTAATAGAATTAGATTTACATTTTTGATAAAATGAGTGTGAGAAATTACAATTTTATGTAAAAAAATATTACATATCGTTTAACAAAAAAAATATATACAGTAAAAATTTAAAATTAACTACATTGAATCAATCAATAAAGTTAAACGAGACATTTTTCGAGCGACATTGATAGTGTTCAACAGTTTTAGGATTCTTAAGTACAAACTTAATTTTTTTTTTTTTTTTTTTTTTTTTTTGCAAGAAAGATAGCTCTTTATTCATCCAAGAGGGAATAAAGATAAGACTTACAAAAAAGATCACCACTAGAGCCTAAGAATTTACACAATTAATTAAATCCTCATTGTCGATTGGATTTTTATACAAAAGTCGTATGGTTACAAGAAGCTTGATAGAAAATGTCAGACGATCTACAGTCCGAGAGCTTCCACAAAAGATGCGCTTGTTTCTTTCTTCCCAAATCATATAGATGGCCGCTACAATGCTACAGTTAAGCCACTGAGACTTCCAATTTTTCTTCCTGTTAAGCTTTACTAGTCTTCTCATCTCATAATTGAGGCTTCTAGGTTTTTGAGTTATACCCATCCAATTTAGAAGATTCTGGAGAACCTGCTGAGAAAAGGGACAACTGAAAAATAAGTGTTCAATACTTTCTGCATCCGAGCAGCACAGGGTACAGTGATTAGCCAGAACCATCCCCCTATGCTGAAGACAGTCAACCGTAGCAAGTTTGTGTTGAACTGCCAGAGAAGCCACAAAGCTATGCCGAGGGGCGCAAATGTTGTTCCAGATGGGTTTATAGATATTCTTCTTGTCATACTTGGACCGAAAAAAATTGTAAGCAGCATTAAGATCGAAACCCTTCTTACTAGTCCAAGTAGTAATCAACTGATCAGCACCCTGATCATCCCCAATCCTGTGTAAAATATCGTCTCTTACCGTCAGAATGCTACGCCAACTCTCTGAGTCAGAGCCATGATGGGGGATGTTCCAAATTGAATGGTTCTTGAGCTTGTAGTGAGAAATCCAGTCTCTCCAACCAGAGGAGTTGACTCCTTGCAGTCTCCAGATAAGCTTAGAAATCAAAGCTTTGTTCCAAGAAAGAAGCTCTTTGATGTTGAAGCCTCCTTCTTCGATAGGAGCACAGGCACTCTTCCAGCTTTTAAAGATCATTTTTCGTTGATTTTCCCCAATATTCCAAAGGAAGTCTTTACAGATCTTGTGGATGGCTTTAATAATCGCTTTGGGCAAGAGTAAGATGGAGCACCAAAAGTTATCAAGCCCAAAGAGAACTGTGTTGATAAGTTGGATTATTCCAGCAAAGGAAAGAAGTTTACTGGTCCAGTGCTTCACATGGTTCTTTAGCTTATCAATGAGAGAGTTATACATGTCTATCCTGATACGCGAGGAATTAAGGGGGAGGCCGAGATACCTGAAAGGAAAGTTACCCTACGAGAATCCCGTGGATGAGAGAATGCTGTTCTTCACAAGGTCAGTAGTACCAGTGAAGTAGATTTCAGTTTTAGCTGGGTTAGCGTGGAGACCTGAAGCCTTGGCAAATTGACTGAGACAAGTAGTGGCAGCCTTCACTGATGGGAGATCCCCTCTGACGAAGATCATGAGATCGTCGGCAAAGATAAGGTGGCTAAGCTTAGTCTTCGAGCATTTAGGGTGGAAGGAGAACTGATTCATCGAGGGCATAGTCCGAAAAGATCGAGATAAGACCTCCATAGCTATAACAAAGATGTAAAGAGAGAGCGGATCGCCTTGTCTGATACCCCTCTTGCCCGGAAAGAAGTCATGATGAGACCCATTAATCTGCAGAGTGTACCAGGGAGATTCGATGCATAACATAAGCCAATCAATGAACGTCTCAGGAAAATTGAGGGCCTGAAGTGACTGCTTAATGAAAGCCCAATCAAGAGAGTCAAACGCCTTTCTGATATCGACTTTCATAAGGCACCGAGGAGTCATGTAAGCTCTACCGTAACCTTTGACCAGAAATTGCGAGAGCATGATATTGTCAAATATGTTCCTATCCTTCACAAAAGCAGATTGTTCCGGTCCAATAATTGAGGAAAAGATCAGTTTAAGGCGATTGGCGAGGAGCTTACTCATGAGCTTGTAGATGGTATTGCAACAAGCGATAGGCCGAAAGTCTTTAACATTGGTAGGCGAGAAAGACTTTGGGATAAGCACTAGCAAGGTGGAGTTGATTTGCTTGAGCATTCTGCGTTTAGAGAAGGCATCATTAATAGCATAGTGTATTTCTTCTCCAATAATGTTCCAGGTAGCCTTAAAGAACCCTGCACCGAAGCCATCCAGACCGGGGCTGCTATTGTTGTCGATGCTATCCAGCGCCTTCTTAACCTCGGTCAAAGTGAACGATTGGTTTAGGTTTGGCCAATTCCTATTGTCCACACATACCCCTCTACGAATTATGTCTTTATCCACAGGCTCCATCATAGAGCGAGTACCCAAAAGCTCCTGGTAATAGTCCCGAAATGCATTGCTAATCCCCTCTTGAGTGTTATGTACTTCCCCTTGGGCATCCTCAATCAGTCCAATGTGGCTGTTATGTCTCCTCTCCACAATTTTGTTGTAGAAAAATTTAGTACACGAGTCATTCAGGGAGACGCTAGAAACTTTAGCTCGTTGAGCGAGGTCGCTAAGCTCCGCTTTTTTAAGGGTAGTAAGGCTATCGAGGAGGTGCTTTTCCTGGTTCATTAGCGTTTGGTTGAAAGGTTGAGAGACAAGCTCCAGCTGGCAGGTCTGTAACTTCTTCTCGCAACTTTGAACTCTTTCATTAAGTCTAGAGAAATTATGCTTGTGGAAGGCCTTCAGGACCCCCCCTAACCACCTTTAATTTAGCAGTAAGTCGAAACATGGGGCTGCCGAAAGCATTACAGTTCCAGGCCTGAAGAACAGTCTGCATAAAATCAGGATGGTCCATCCAATGGTTGAGGAATTTAAAGCTGACCTTGTTTCGCTCATGTTTGCCCAGTTTAATCTCAATAGGGGAGTGATCGGAGACTCCAGGGAGAAGAGATTCAGCAAAAGAGAGGGGGAACTTAAGCAGCCACTTTTCATTAATGAGGGCTCGATCAAGCTTAGACCATGTTCTGTCACTCCCGTCTTGTTTGTTAGTCCAGCTGTAAGGACTTCCCTGACTGTTCATATCAACCAGATTGCATTCAGAAATACAGTTATTAAATGCATCCATGTCTTTCCTAGAAGGAGGGTTAGGACCAATTCTTTCATTTGCATTGCGGACGACATTGAAGTCCCCTAAAACAACCCAAGGGAGGTTAATAGAGGGGGAAAGATTGTATAGGTCGTCCCATAAGCATTGCCTATCATCAGCAGCATTGTGAGCGTAAATAGTGGTGCAAAAAAACTCGAGATTGAGTTGAGAAGATCTAATTAAGCAATGGATGTATTGCGATTTAAAGACAAGCGTGGTAACAAAAATGGTGTTGGGATTCCATATTATCCATATGCGCCCGTTATGGTGACTTTCGTAATTACATTCCACATTGCGATGGGGGAACCACCGTCTACTAATAACTTTAGCTTTGTGAGCTTTAATCCTAGTTTCGAGGAGACCCAAAAAATCCAGATTTCTATTTCTTATTAACTTCTGGATATCCGCTAGTTTGTGTGGCTCGTTAGACCCTCTAATGTTCCAGGTTGCAAGATTCATCTAAATCAGGCGGTTTGGTTTCATCTTCACCGTAAATGTCCTTTTTTGCAGGATGATGAGGGGATAGCCCTTCTGCCATTGCATCAGGTTCTGTATAGTTTGAGAGAGTTGCGAACCTATTTTCTGTGGGTGTTCTGGCAGTCTCAGACGTTTGGCATTTCTCATGAGCATTAGTCGAGCTATCTGTCTTCCCTATGCAGTGTTCAGGAGGAGCTCAAGGTGGCTCCTTCTTCTTAAACACGGGTTTAGAGGGGCCTTTCGGGGGATTGAGGAGCCTGCAGGACGACGATTTATGCCCCAATTTCTTACAACAGGAGCAGAAATGCGGCAGCCACTCATATTGAACTAGTTGGTTGAGTTGGTTCCCAAATGGGGTGTGAACTATGACATTCTCCACTAGTTCTTTGGATAAATCAACTTCTACCATAAGTCTTGCAAATCCTAATCTTTCTTTGTTAGTGGTAATAGTATCAGCAAATAAAGGCTTACCGATTTTGCTGGCAATTTTGCTCAGGGCAGGTGCCGACCATATGTATGGCTCCAAATCAGGGAGTAAAATCCAGGTTGGGATGGTCGTTACTACCTCTAGTTCCTGTCCGAACATAGGAGACCATTTCTTGAGTATTAGTGCGTGACCTCCAACCAGCCAAGGACCGGTTTTAAGGACATCCACTAGAGCTTCCTGAGAGGCAAATCTGAATGTGAACCAACCTCTCTTGTAGTATTGAATAATTGGTTTGTCAACATGGTTCCAATTTTTCCCAACAAACTCTTGTATTTGTTTCACTTGAGGCTTTAATCCAAGCACCATTCCCACTAGTGTATTTTCCCACAATTTGAGCTCATCTTCAACATCTTCCTGATTCAGAGTTACCTCTGTATGAGAGGCGCTTTCCTCACAGAAATGAAGGTTCATTCCTGATTGGGGCTTGGCCTGGTACAGTCTACTCCAATGTTGAGCAGCTGCGTTAGGTGGTGTGGTGCCGCTTTCCTTTCGGTTAATGACTACTGGAAGTGTTGGCTGATAAGGAGAAGAGGTCGTCTGGTTGGGTTCCTTGCCAGGGGAGAGCTCCGTTTGAATTGGAGCTGGTTCCGGTATCTGAAGCTCAGCTGCCAGGGCGTTCTGTGACAGTGATGTTTGCAGATCTGGGAAGCTTTCAGTCGAATGAAGTAGCAGATCTTTACCATTTTCTTCCAAATTTATACCCAGGATTACTTCCTTAGAAGTAGGAGAAGGTTGAGGATTGTTTGATGCTTTCTTGGGTCTTCCCGGACCTCTCTTTTCTTTCCCCATGGAGCTACTAGGCTGTCGCCAGCATAGGGAGAAGGAGGTGGAGAGATAAGCTTTTTTTTTTTATTATTATTATTTACAAAACTTAAATTATTTATCATATTCAAGTGTTTAAAAAGTTTGAATACTACAAATTTGATTAAACTATTTTAATTAATTCAAAAATAAACACTTAAATAGAATAATTGATTAAATAATTTAAAACAAAATGAATATAATTGAAGTTTTTTCGAGTGACATGTAGTCTCAAATATTTTTAAACTACATAATTTGTTTAACACAAATTATACTATACAACCGTTGTACCGTACGACATACTAAATTTATGGTAAAAAGTTACCACTTTAGGTTATTTAATGACCATTTAGGTTAAATAGTGACCACTTTTTGATACGAAAAAGTGGTAACTATTTATCTGAAAGGGTAACTGGCTAACATAAAATTGTCACTTTTTATCATAAATTACACATATTTATTATTGTCGCACGGTACAACGATTGCACACTATAATTACTGTTTATTTAAATAACTTTATACATACCGAGTTAGAATACAGGTTGGTTCAAATATCAGTCTGGTTATACGGATCACGAGACGGGTTATGTTTAGCATACGGGTGAAAAATAGTTTCAAACGCCAATTTTTTTTACCTTTTTTTAGTGAAAAATACGAAGTAATATTTTTGATATTAACTTCTTATTTATTTTAATAATATTATTTTATAGACCTTGATTATAATGTTTATATTTCAATGAATTTTTAAAATTATTTTATAACTATTTTATTACCAAAAGGTAAAAAAAAGTGTTGTATGAAATTGAATCTCCATATTAGTTTATATTTGTAATTTAAAGTATCGATTCATGGATCAAGATTTAGAGGTCTTGAATCTTGACCTACCAATAAACTGGTTGAACGTGTCAGATTTACAAGTCAGGTCAAGTTTTGTCAAGTTTAATAGTAACGTTACTATTTAATATGATAATACAATTTTAGTCTCCCAACAACTGTATTAAATTGAATATTAGTTGTTTATATTTGTAATTTAAAATATCGAGTCACAGATCAAGATTTAGAGGTCTTGAATCTTGACTTACCAATAAACGGGTTGGGCGGGTCGGTTTACAAGTCAGGTCAAGTTTTGTCAATTCTAATAATAACGTTACTATTTAACACGATAATATAACTTTAGTCTCCCAACAAGTCTTCCATGTGACGGGCATATCCATCACAAATTTGCGACGCGACAATCACTACCCATGTGGGTAGATAAGGCAAAATATGTAGTCATTTCCTAGCCATTTTGCTTTTGTTTTTTCTACTCCGATCCACGTAGGTAATACTTGACCCGTCGCAAGCTAAGAGAGAGTAACGTACTTCCTCCTTCCATCAATATTTTACCCATTTGATTATTTTATACCACCTAAATGAATATATAATGGGTAGAACACTTATAAAAGGAGAAAGTACTAAAATTGCTCTCTATATAAAGTAAGAATTTGTATTAGTCTATCTATGTACAACTGTACAAGAGAATAATGTACTAAAATTGCTAGATAGTTTATGTTAAGATTAGACAAAAAGTTATATTCAAATAAAAGAATAATATATATTATAATTATTACATCGAATAACTAAAGTTTTAGCAAAATCTAGACATATTAATATGTTGGCTTGAGCTGAACTTTTAGAGTAAGGTTTTGTAATATCTTTTTCCCACGGGTTGAATAGGTCGGTCCAGGTCATGGTCCAAAATTAAGAGGTCATTTAGGGTGTGTTTGGAAAGATTGATTTGGAAAGAAAGGGAGGGGAGGAAAAGTTAGCAAAGCAAATTCATTTGTTTGGTTAACAAAATGGGACGTAGGGAGTTGTAGGTGAAAGTAAAATGGATTCCTCCATTTCTCTCTTCCAAAACAAAATATTATTTCCCCTCCAAAATTGGAGGTAATCATATGTGGGTTCGACCCGGACATGGTCCGAGCTAAATGTAAAATTTTAACCCATGGACAAGCGGGTTTGGGACGTGTTCGCGGGCCGAACGGGCGGGTCAATCGGACGGTACGACCCATGATCAGCTCTATCCAAAATAGACAAAATTTTGAGGGAAAATGTATAATCTCCATTCACCATCCCCTTCCCGACCCTTTCCCTTCTCTCTTTCCCTTTCCACTCTCTTACCTAGGGATGACAGTGGGTCTAAGACCCGACCCAGACCAAGCGGGTCGGACCCGAATGGTTCGGGTATGGGTCTAAATTTTTCAGACCCGATGGGCATGGGTCGGGTCTGGGTCCTCCCCAAAAAATTCGGGTACGGGTGCGGGTCTGAATTTTGGGACCCGTACCCGACCCGTAGACCCGTTAAAAAAAAATTAATTCATCAAACATACCGAGCCGTGACTCATGTATCACTTAATATGTTTTTTAATGAATTAATTTGTGATGAATGTTTTTAAGACGACCTTTGTGTTATATTTTGTGAGACGTTCCGGTTGTATTGTGAGACTTGTTGACACTTTTTTTTTCATTTTTATGCGTGGTTTGTAAACACTTTTTTAAGATCTTATGCGTAAGGATGACTCAAGACATTACGTAGTTTTTTTTCGGAAATTAAGTTCGTGATTTTCTACGAAATTTCCATCGAAACAATGAATAATACAACAACGTAATAAATAAGGCGGACCCGCGGGTAGACCCGGACCCGGTCCAGACCCGGTCGATTCGGGTATGGGTCTGACAATTTTGGACCCGTTCGGGTCCGGGTCTGGGTCTGGGTCCAGGGTTGAATCTTCGGGTCCGGATCCGGGTCCGGGTTCGGGTGGATCCGACCCGTTGCCATCCCTACTCTTACCTTTCTCTCTCATTTTATTATCCAACCACGCCCTTTAGATTCGGGCAAGAAAAACAGGTTCATGACTCGAAAAACAACAAATGGGGTAGGGCGGGTTTGCAGGTCGGATCGGATTTAGAGCGAGGTAATACCATACATACAATATATTCAATGCAGAAAATCAAATGGTTAGAGAGTAAAAGACATAGATAAATTCAATGTTTCATGTGAGTTGTCACAGACATAAACATTGTTGACGGACACAAGTGCTGGTATTTTGATGAACATCACTTGTTTCACCCAGATAATTAATGTAGGCATTAGACTTGTTGGGCAGGTCGGGTCAAATACGGATCATGGGTCGAGTTATGGTTAGAATACGGATCATAAATAGTTCGAACGCCTGATTTTTTTTACCCTTTTTAACTAAAAAAATTATAATGATAGGATAGATTCATATCATGTGACATAATTAATGTTGGATTTCATATGTTTATGGTTCTAATCGATCCCCCTATTCAGGGCTAGCCCAAAGGTTGTTCATTTCGATTTTAGAAACTATCGAACTGGGGTTCAAGTAAGTGGAATGCCTCTATTGACTGAAGAATGGTAATTAGCTGATAATAGAACAATCATATTATAAAGTTATTGTTGCACCTGTGCATCGCACGAGCATCAAACTAGTAATTAACTAAAGACAAGGAATTGTTTCTATGAAAATTTTTACGAGTATCTTTGTCTATCTAAAATAGTAAATATTTAACTCGTTACTCCCTCCCCCACTAAGATCTTCCCACTTTTCTTAAAAGGAAACTCCACTAAGATTTTCCCACTTCAAAACTTTCCTTATTCATCCATTATACTCTCTTCTTATTGGTTACTTTTTGTGATTTGACATCTTGAACCCCACCAAACAATTTACCACCTTTCATTATCCATTTCTTAATCCATGTGTCAAGTCAAAGTGGGAAGAACATTGTGGTGGGGAGGGAGTATAACATTATAATAGATATTTTAATGATAAAGAGCGGGATTTGTGTTCCACCTTGGGTGTCAGGTTGCTCTAAAATGTCATAATCTCCACTTTTTATCTGGTTTTCATTGATCGATCAGTGTCTTATCTCCATTTTCCTCCCTTTTCTTGATACATATTGTTTTTGTCGTTTTTCATATCTTCAATTATTGATGCATGTATGCCCCCCTTGCATTGGCCCTTTCATTTCTGAATGCCAAAATTAGATCAACTAATGATTTAGACAACCTTCTTAATCTAATTTGGTCTTCATATCATACTATACTTTTGTGGCCGTATCAGTAATCGTAGCTAGACAAACGTATGTTCCTCTTTTTCTTTAGGGTATGTAGGAGCACTTGTATATATTCCCATAGCCCACGAGTTACACTTACATAAATCATCTTTTGTAACTTTATCAACTTTATTGTATGATATTTAGGCATAGTCAAGGAAGAGGGTTGGCTACTGGTAGGTGGTCGATTGGCCCAAAATAAGTCAAGCACGAATACATTACTTGATTCATCTTATTAAGTATCGTTCACCTTTTTAGTCAATGAATATGAAAATTTGTAATTAGTATATTTTGTATGTCGATTGTCGAGTAACTCTTTTATAGAACCATTTTATAGGTATAGGACGGGTTCAACCCAACTTAAAAAATAAAAAAGTGGGTTACTTATTAATTTGGACTAAATATTTTAATAGGCTAATCTTATGGTGTAAGATGAAACAATTTGGGTTGTCTGTTGAAGATTTTAGGTTGCTGGGTTATATGTACACCGTACACTTGTAGAAACAGACCGTCGATCAACTAAACCCATAGGCCATAGGACGATTAAGACTATCATATCATAGCAGCTCATCGTTATTCCTAATGGGCCAGCCCATATAAATAAGTTGATTAGTACTTGAAATCTCCCCTATCAACCCGACCCCGATCCCGTGCAATCAACCACCTTTTATGCTTCGCTCGCTCTATCGTCATATTATCAATTCGATTTAGTCTTCTTGAGTCTTGACCCGTCAAAAGCGAGCGAACAAATTAAAGGCACTAAATGTTTCTAAAATTCACTTTATTTGGTTCGACTTATTAATTTGTGGGAATCACAAACTCACAATATTAGGTCTCATAAATCAACGTAGCTGAGGTAAATTGCAATCAATTGTACATGACTCTATATACCATTTTTAAAAAAAAAATGATTTCGAGTGTTATCACAAAGTTTTTGAGTTTATTTGAGTGTTATCACACTCGATAGTTTTTGAGTACTATCGAGTAATTAAAATTATGAACACAATAATGGATTAAGGAGCCAAAATCTTTGACAAGATTTGTCCAAACTCGAAACATATATTTGAATAACATAACCCAATCCAATAGCGATTGTACTTGAATTAAACCTGTCCCAATTAAATCTCTAAGGGTTCGTTTGGTTGCCATTGGAATTGAAAAATAGTCTATTGTTTGGTTGCCGAAATCATGGGAGGTGGAACTTACCGCATGAATTTACTTCCTCCATCAAGTGGGAAGTTGCTACCAAGACCCCATTGGTAAGTTAAACTTCCCGCATGAATTGAGTTCCCGCGTACGAACCAAACACATTTTACTAATTCACCTGAAATGTAAATTTCCGATAATTCATAGTTCCCGGTAATTCAATATTCCCGCATTGAACAAAACGAACTCTAAAAGAGTAAGACAATAACCGATCTGAGCAAAACGTGTGAAGAGGGCACATGAGTGAATACACAAAATGTAGGCCTCATAAATTGTTAAACAACCATATTTCCAATGAAGTCAAGATGAAATAAAGAGCATTGAACGCAAGTAGGAAATATTTAATCACTCAAAATTGCAGTAAAATAAATGATAAGATATTCAGTTATGGAAGTTGTTGATCCATTACCTATACCTCACAAAATATGTTACGTATCTCATTTATTGAGGGTCTCATAACATGTGAGCAATTCAAGGACGCACCGGCACTGCCACTGCCACTGCCACTGCCACACTGGATCCACCACCTCACCCCCACCTTTTTTTCATTTGTAGTGATGTAACACAAATTCTTGTTAGTAATGAGTATATCCATCGTAAATTTGTGATGAATTAAATAATAATTACCTTAATAGATAAACATAAATAATATTTTACTTCCTAATAATGTATGTTTATGAGTTTATCTTATCTAATCAGTTGATATTATTATTTGATCCCTCAATTACTTATTTATAACGGATATATTCGTCACAAGATATGACTTACTTTCAATTGAATAAAACGATGATGTGCCACCGGCCAAATCACAAATGGATCGACATTTATGAATTTCAGCTTAAAGAGTGTATTTTTTTTAAACGATCGCAATATGTTACGGGTTAAGATTAATGGGTTTTTATTATTAGTCTAAAATGAATCCTATTCAATTACTTCCATATATAGTGCTAGTAAGATTGAACTTTTATCACTTTCTAGAGTCTAGGTAAACTTATTTTAACAATTTATTTCAGATTGGCGGCTACAATCTATCTGGTTAGATGAAATCGATTTTTATCAACACCTTGGAAGATCCGAAGACCCTCTTGTGAAAAGTTGTATCATTAAGCAACGATATATTGAAAGAGGATGTGCAGAAGCGGAGATCAAAATCATACTGAGAGATCTTTGTTTTGACGAGAATTTATTTTATTCAAATTTTATAGCATTGTATACGTTCAATTTCGATATAAGTCGTAAATGTCGTAGGACTTTTTATTAATGAAATGATCTATTCGCTCAAAAAAAAATTTATTTTACCAAATGTAATTTATTTGACTTGTTTAGTTGGTTTAGTGGTAAAAATTGCAAATCGAGTCAAGTTGTCTTAAACAATAATTCATGAATCAACTTAGGCTTGAGAAATGTTTGATGCGTTAGTTTGGGCCGGGTTTGAGTCACTCACTAGATCAAATCTCATTTCAATTATTTTTTAATAGGACAATTAAAATATTTTGTGGAATATACTATGGAATCTTAAAGAACTTACATGCAAGATACTTTAAGTACTTCCTAAAAGAAATGGTTACTTTAAATCAAAGCCTCAAAGGTAATAGTTTGATAATTTGATTTACGTCAAGTACTGTCCACACCTTTGTCAATAGGCAATAACTATTTATATTTGAAACTTCCCCCACGTGAAAAAGATATACTGTACTCCCTCCTCCCATAATTTATTGCCCCATTGCTTTATGCACAAAAAATAAGAAAAATATATATAATATTAAAGAAATGATGATGGGCCATAATTAATGGATACATAAATAAAATATTAGAGGTTAAGTGTAGTATTGTAAGTTTAATTCAATGATATTTTTGTAAATAAGAAAAAGCAACCAGGGTAGTTTGGTAAACAAGATAGGATGAAAAAGGATAGTGAGGGAATGGGGCGATAAATAATAACCTACCCAAAAAGGAAAGCGGGACGATAAATTATGGACGGAAGGAGTATTACAGAGTAATAAATAACTAATAAAAAAATGGAGGGAGCAATAAACATTGTTCATTTAATGCTCAAAGCTCAACTTTTGTATATGTATAAGGTTTGTTATGACATGTCAAATATCTATTTTGTTAAATAGAAAAAATACTTACAAAAAACATATAATTATTCAATAGGAACAATCATTCATCTGTATCTAATTAAATGAATAATATTTAACTACTATGATGATGCGACTTTAATTAGTACCTCCCGAGTAAACTAATTCACCTATAAATAAAAACCAATTTAGTTTCCCAATTTCCATCCCCACCCAAATCCCAAGCAAAAGACACACTCAATTACTCACACAGACACACTTACTATTATTACCAACGAACGTCCTCGATCATACATACACAGCGATCCAACCAATAATATAATGGGAATTAGAAGCACGATAATATTATTGGGAACATTATTCATACTACATTGTTGTTGTGGTTGTTGTTGTTTAGCAACAAATGATCATGATCATGATCATGATCATGAGAAGCTATTATTATTCCTAACTAACAAAGCTCCAAGCAACATAATTAACCAATACTTAACCCCCCACAACAGAATAAGATCCAACTTAGGCCTCCCACCTCTCCAATGGAGCAACAAACTAGCTAGCTACGCCCGGTGGTGGGCCAACCAAAGACGGGGCGACTGTGCCATGGTACACTCCAACTCCAACTACGGTGAGAACCTCTTTTGGGGTAGCACCGGCCGCAGGTGGGGCCCGGCCGATGCGGTCACTTTTTGGGCTAGCGAAAAGAGCTACTACAATTACTATACTAATACCTGTGCTCAGGGAAGAGAATGCCTTCACTATACTCAGATTATTTGGAGGCATAGCCTCAGGGTTGGGTGTGCTAAAGTTATTTGTACAAATGGTTATACTTTTATTGGATGTAATTATGATCCCCATGGTAATATTCTAGGACAAAAACCATTTTGAGCTCCATCCATCCTTAATTGTAAAATCTGAAAATAATGGAGTTAATTAGCTCCATCAACCATTCCTTGTTCTTGCTAATTAATACGGAGTACTGTATTTGTTAAGCCCGGATATTTTACTGGATCACGGTCTGAAATTGCGGTTGTCGTCAGTCCAATTAAATTTGACCAAAATAAGGTGGATTCATAGAAAATGAAACAAATATATAGGGAGTTCATGTAAAAAACAATTAGTCTCCCACACAAAATATATAAGGATGTCATGATCGATATGTAAAATAACTTTTGTTATTAATAAAAGAAGCATGGATATATTTTCATCCAAAGTGTAATTATAAGAAATGTAAGAGACGGAAATACTAGATGTGACCATAACGAATCTAGGAGTGAAAAAAGATTTTTCATTCTCATTAGTCATATATCACCGATTATTCTTGTAGAGGTAAAGCATAGCATAGCGCGTCATTGTACTCTTTCACATCCTAGGAGACTCGTATACATGCCATCGACCTTGTACTGCCTTCACAAATTAAGACTGGCGAACTCGAAAATCACACATAAGTCTTGATTAACAAGCTAAGATTAAGATTGAGACTGAAGTAATGAACAAAGAGACCAAGTTATAATAAGAGAAATATTACTCGTACTCGATCTAATTCTTTGAAATTGCTACACTTTTAAAGTGTAATTATGAAGTAATTTTAATCAAATGAAGCAATTTCAAATAATCAGATCTAGTACCTTCGTAAGGGACCTATAATCCAAAAAAAAGTGGAATCTTCTGGAAGCCTGGTCTACAAAGAAATCTAGTCTAATTAAACCCACACTCCAACACGGATGAGGGGAAAACCTCGCTATTTATCTATGAGTTCTACCGATTGACAACATTAAAAAAAGGTTGTAACATAATAACAAAAAAAAATTCTCCTACTTTCTATTAGACCTAACAAACGGGTCAGACGACTCAAGTCATACAAGTTGGATAGCATACGGGTAATGTCACAGGTTGGTTTAGAGTGAGAATATTAGGTAGGTATAATTTTCTTTCCTTAAATTTTTACCAATTAAAAATTCAAAAAAAAAAACTTAATATTTATCATATTTAATAGTATCACTAATGTAATGTTATTAAATTCAATAATTATCGTATTTACAATTAAAAAATTGTAAAAAAATTATAGTTCCTCATAAAAAATAAATGGAGGAAGTATTTATAAATACTTTATTATTAAATGCTATAAAAATTAAATTAAATTATTATTTCGTAATTTAAATTATTAAAGTTAATAATTTTCTAATTATTATTTTAAATATAATATATTCAAAATACTACGAGTAATATTATAACAAATTCAATGACACGTCGTCGATCCGTTCAGGTCGATTTTCCGATCAGATTCAAGTCAAACGGTTTGTGTCTAAATTTTTTTTGGTCTTGACCCTAATAAAATGGGTCGGGTTTACGAGTCGAATTGAAATTTGATAGATGTATTTCCAAATTTAACATCTCTCATTTAATAATGATAATTTCCTAAAATTTTGTCTTAGTCACTCTACTATTTGTATAAATAAATTAATTAAAAACCGTGCGTAGGCACGGATTTTACACTAGTTAATTAATAAGGGACAATAGGTGTAATATAAGAAAAGTAGTGGGGGTAAGACGGTAATATTAGGCGGAAAAAGTTTCCTTAAATGGAAACAGTGAAGAAGATCCAACTCAGCCCGATAAGAAAAGAGGGAAAAAAAACTAAAACTCGGATGGAGTATTACTGTACCTCCGGTTATTATTTTTTGACCAATTTAATGAATATTTGAGAGAAGTATTTTAATGAAATAAGGAAAAAAAATAGTGAAAGGAGGGTGTATTTTTGTAATTATTACCTCAAATTTAATTTGTACTTGGTAAATATTACTCGCTCCCATGCATTCAATTCTGTACACTTTAATATAAATGGACAATCCATTTAATTCTTACCTTCCCCTTTTGACAAAAGACTTTACCTTATAATCCTCATATCTTTCATCTATTTACATATGTCACTTCTTTTTCCTTTCTTTAAAGTTTGGTAGACCCATAGCCCTACTTGATTAACCAATAATACATTTACTTTAACCAATAATACATTTACTTTTACCACATTTCTTAAAAGTTGTGAAAAACCTTTTTTTTTGGTGAAAAATGGGTATTATATTAAATCAATTTCCGACAATGCTAGAATCGCATCCGGAAAATCAGAAACATACAAACATTCCTCCCCACTTCTCGGACATAATCGAGCAACATGGTGTGCAACCGTATTGCCTTCTCTTTTAACATGAGACCACACACTGAACAAATAAAGATTTACGAGCTAAAATATCCTCAACCAACAAGCCCCTAATATCTCTCGTCACCTGATGCTTCGAAACAGCCTCCACCATCACTCGGGAATCGCTCTCTATAATAATATGGGTGAAGTGCAGGCTGCCCGCCCAACTCATCCCCAGTTCCATAGCGCGTGCCTCAGCTGTTGTCGGGTCCCAACTCGTCAAGCTCCGTCTGCAGCCCACCAAAACCACCTTCCCCTGCTCATCCCGTCCAACAACCCCCAACCCAACCTCCCCATTCGCGTAAACTGCAGCATCAGTGTTAATCTTTATAAACCCCGAACGCGGAGGTGACCACGACATCGGGGATGCTAGCAGCCCACTTCCAGGAGCTACCCTCGACTCTTTCCCATACCTCTCATACTCTTCAACCATCTTGATCATGCCGTTAACCACAACATGAGGTGGAGGCGGATTGTCCTCAAACACACGCATGTTCCGAACGTACCACACCGACCAAATCGTAGCTAAAAGCCGGCTTCGCTGACCATCCTGAACCTGAGACAAAAGCCAAATCAAGCGCCTTGTGAACGAGGAAGACGGAGCAATAGCCACCAGCTCACTGAACTCACCCATGTCCCACATCTCCTTCGCCCAATCACATTCAAAATTAGCATGGAACGTCGACTCGGCCTCTCTTCCACAAAGATTACATAATGTGTAACACCCGCAAATTTCCTAACTTTGTTATATGTTCCGTTACGATTATATCGTAACCCTGTAATATTTCGTCAATAATTATTTTCTAACGCGTTTTAATCCGATTTCTTCGTAAACGCTTATATTATTTTACGAACCTCTTTTATCAACACTACATATTATTTTTATCCTATTTATTTTAAATCTTATCCTCGTATTTATTTTAATTGGAAACTTATCACTTCGATTTGTTGCTCGTTCTTTCCGTCTCAACCATCTCGTCTCCTAGTTGAGTTAAGAGTCCTTGTTACTCAATTATTCCTACCTTTTAGCTTCCTAATTTCTCTTTATATATATTCTATTTCATTCTAATCTATTTTATTCACAACACACGTTTCCTTTCTCCTCTATGTTTTACTTTAAACTACTTCCTCCTTTTTGTTCATCAATCCGATCATAATCCGTCTCTAATTTTTGTTCATCAATCCGATCATAATCCGTCTCTAATTCTTTCCGATCTCGAGGGTAATTTAATTACTCTTATTCGTTTTTATCTCTTTTTCTTCTTCCTATTCACTTATATTGTGGTTTTAATATCATATACTTAATTATTTCGTAGGCTTTCGTGCTAGATCCGATGAAGACGATTATTTAATTGATTCGGATCTCAATTAAGGTAACATTGACACGTTACTCGGTATTATGTGATATTATTGTTGTAGTTGCATGTATAGAAATTAGATTTCTATTAGACAATATATGTATGTCTCGTTTTTAATAACAAAGGCTTTAAAAACGTAAATTTTCACATGTTTCGTTATTTTAAATTGTTTTTACGAGATTTGCGAACAAGTCTTTCTTTTAATCATTAAAAAGTATTATAAGGCCGAGACTAAAACATACAAATAATAATTTATTTCATAATTTTCGTGAATTTGATAAGAATTGTCAAATTGAAAGTTGTATTGTTTTTAACTAAGTTACAGCATGTTTCAAAATCTGTTAGTGTTTTTGTGTGAATTAATACTCTATTTTAAATTATTTATTTCCGAAATCTTTGAAAAGAGACTACTGTTTATTTTAAGTCTAATTTATGCCTATTTAATTTCGTGAAATAATTCCAAGTGGTTTGGTCACAATAAATTGTTTATGAACAAGTGTCAAACTAATCCGCGATTCTATCAGTTGTGATAAGATCTAATTTAATATATATGTTAAACTTTATTTAATATTGGTAATTTACGTACAGAAACTATGAAGACTCTAGTTAATGTTTCCAATTGGAATTTATTTAAAATCAATTTTTAAACGTGTTTTATTAAAGAAATACAATCGAGTGTCTAGTTCTGACAGATTTTAAATATACGAACAAAAACCCATGTTTTATTCGGAATTTGGATTTTCTCCAGAAATAGAAGTTGTAACTAAGTTTCTAAAGTTTTGAACCTCACTAATCTTACATTGTTTTGATTTTTAATGATTTAATTACGAATTTTACAGTAAGACAGTGCAAATCTGGAAAATCTGTCAATTTGTTATTTAAATACATTTGGGTTGCGTTTGGATACTCGGAATTGATTTGAATATCAAGAATTCAATTCTTGTATTTGAATTTCTAGAATTCAAATCTAAATTCAAATCCAAAATGGTGTTTGGGTACCCTTGGATTTGGATTTTGATTTTAGGCGGGTGAAGTCGGGTCAAGGTCACCAATTTTTATTTTTTAAATTTTTTCATTAAAAAAATGTAATATGTTCAAATACGAGAAAAAAAATATAGAAAAACAAATAATACGATAAGATTATGCGAAAAAATAAACAAACGACAAGTGACGGATTTGAAATGACTACCCTATACTAAGGATTTGAGAAAACCAAATTTGAACTAGGTTGGATTTGAGTAAAATTTCAAATCCAAATCCCAAGGTTTCCAAACGCACGAAATATTTCAAATCCGGAATTCAAATCCAAATCCAAGTTCCCAAACATGCCATTGGAGAATTTTTATTTTAGCCCTTTTGTGAAAAGTGTCATTTGTATTGACTGACCGTTCTTTTTGTAAAATTTAGAACATCGGTGTGTTTTAATCTCAAATCTACATTGTTTCCGCCACTGTATTGCGTTAGAATTTATAGGGGATTACATAGTGAGTCCGGAATGCAATGTTGCCTAGCCAGATTACCCCTAACCGCTAAATTATTCGAACAAGCACGCCAAAGAAAGTGAGAGATTTTCGGGACAATTTTGAGCCCCCAAATCAGCTTCCATACGCCCTCAATCCCCGAATCCTCGACATTCAGATGCGTAGGATTATTAGTCCTAGCACCCAGCCAGTAACTCGATCGAACAGAAAACTCCCCGTTTCGGCTTGGCCACCAATAAATTTGGTTAGCAGGTAGACGACTGCTAATCGGGATACGAAGGATAGCCATATATAGCATCATCTGGGTGAAAGAGCTCGCGGACAAGACTAGCCTTCCAGGTTGCATTCGTCGGGTCGATTAACTCAGAAACCAACATGGTTGGGTCCATCTCGAGATTTGGACGCAAACTGTGGTAGCCATCAGACCTCGGAACCCAGTCACAGTCCCAAACCCCAATATCACGCCCATCCCCCACCCTCCATCGGAGACCATCCAAAAGTAGTGGTTTCGCGTTCCAAATGCTCCGCCAAACAAAGCTAGGGTCAAAACCTCTCCGAGCTTCCAAGAAGGAGGTATGTTTCTAGTAACGGGCTTGAAACACCTGGCTAACCAGTGAGTTCGGCTTAGTCAGAAATCGCCACCCTTGCTTGGCCAGCAGGGCTTGGTTGAAAATACTCAAGTTACGGAACCCTAAGCCTCCCTCCCGTTTAGGACGACACATCTTATCCCAAGACCACCAGTGTATCTTCCTCTTGGCCTCCGTCGAACCCCACCAGAACTTAGCTATAATCCCATGTATCTCATTTATTAACCCCTCAGGAATGGCAAACAAACTCATCATGTATGTGGGAATGGCTTGAGCAAGAGCTTTTATCACTATCTCCTTACCCGGTTTAGACAAGAGTCTCTCCTTCCATCCATGAAGTTTTTTCCAGAGTATTTTTGTAATTACCCGCTTTAAACAAAGCAATGGCTTGTAATTTTTTCCGGTTTAGACAAGTATTTTTGTAATTATTACCTCAAATTTAATTTGTACTTGGTAAATATTACTCGCTCCCATGCATTCAATTCTGTACACTTTAATATAAATGGACAATCCATTTAATTCTTACTTTCCCCTTTTGACAAAAGACTTTACCTTATAATCCTCATATCTTTCCTCTATTTACATATGTCACTTCTTTTTCCTTTCTTTAAAGTTTGGTAGACCCATAGCCCTACTTGATTAACCAATAATACATTTACTTTAACCAATAATACATTTACTTTTACCATATTTCTTAAAAGTTGTGAAAAACCTTATGTAAAGGATTATAGGGACATTAGGGAGTACAAAGTTATAGGAGCGTTTAATAATTTTGTGGATATTTTGGGTTGAGTTTCAGTCCTAAATTAAAAGGGGAAGCGGTTTTGGATGAAGCGGGTGGTGAGTCGTAATTTTGAGAGCAGGACTTGAATGTGATGGGCCGGTGGCATACCTGTTGAACTATTATTTGGGCCGAACGGTATTTATAATATAAATATCTTATATAATATTTCATTTAAGATTTAAAATAAAAAATTCATTATTTTATTTTTGCTATTTATCGACTGCGTACTTTAGATATAGGAAAATATTTTTTAAATCGCAAAACTAATCAAAATACTTGAGTAATGTCTTGAAATGTATTAAATAATGTGTAATTAATGAAAATATTTTTTATATTTTTTATATATCCTGTTTATGTCATCTCACGTTTCGAGATACCCACTTCTCTCTTTAACATAGCTTAAAACACATAAATATTTATCAAAAATTATATAATATTGAACTTTTTTAATGGTTACCACACCGCGATACATTCTCTTTGTATAAAAAAAATATTCAATTTTTCATTAGTTTTTTTTTAAATGGCCTGTCTCAGACATAAGACTTATATTATGTAATTTCTGATTTTTTTTTATACGGATTTTAATAGTATATTCCATATTTTGTACTCCCTGTACCAAAATGATCTTTCTATATGATAGTTATAATCCTCATATTTGAATAGTAAATGATAAGATCTTAGTGGTATTCGAGTGAGTATATATTTTTGTAAAAGTAAAAGTAAATAGTTCATTTCAAAAATAAATTTTTTCATAGAACCATGTTTTTTTTCTATGGTTAATGACATCATATCTTAAAATTTCTCTAATTATTTTCATAATTTTTTTTTTGTCAATTTCTTTAACATTAATGAAAATGAATAGTTTGTGGATTCATTAGTGAAATATTCTTTTACTTCCCGATTTAAATTAGTGTATTTTTTTTAGGAAAATGTTAGTAACTGTTATTGTCTTAGAGTAGTATATAGAGTATTTCGGTGCGTTTTTGCTTTAATTAGCATCTTAACGTGTGCGTATTTTTTTAGGAAAAACCGTTTTACTATATATTAGGCTTTGTATGAACAAACGATATATATTCCGTTTTTATATAGTTACTAAATTTATATCGACGTTAAGAATATGATCTTCGAATATGATAAGAAAGATATACAATAACAATCATAACTATTTTATATTCCACGTAAAATTTTGTATGGGATAGTGCAATCTCCTATTAACAAAAAATAGTGCAACTATTTGGTTAAAAACGAAATATACATTATGTTTATACTTTTAAAAAAAAATTGTGTATACATTTCTTATTAAATATTGCATGTCATATGTAAAACACGTGATTTTCCTAATCAATGTAATCAATCAAATTTTCTTAATTACATAATTTTTGTGGTGTATAGTTTTATGTGTGATTTAGTGATATTTTAATCAGTAAGATGTTTGTAGTTGGAAAGAAGAATGGTGGGTGGGTGACACACATAAGGTTAAAAGTTCGATTTGCACATTGCGCATTTGATCTATTTTTTTAATTTTTGTTAATGGATATCTTTAGGCGGAAAAAATGTTAGTAAGAGTTAATCTCTTAGTGGTAAGAGAATTTATGGCACGGTACATATATTTTGGAGAATAAATATTTGCATTTCTAATCAATCAACCAATCACAGAAATCTACTAATCAACGGTATAATTGTATAAAAATTGCATATTCTAATCAATCAACCAATCAATTATATTCTAATCAATCAATCAATTATATTTTCTACAAATATTCCTTCTCGAATATGATCATAAAAATATACAATAATAATCATAACTATTTTATATTCTATATAAAATATTGTACGGGATAAAGCAATCTCCTATTAACAAAAATAATGCAACTATTTTGTTAAAACGGAATACAATATGTTTATACTTTTTTTAAAAAAATTTGATCATACATTCCATATTAAATATTGTATGTGATATATTCCATTTAGAACATGTGATTTTCGTAATCAATGTAATCAATCAGATTTTCTTAATTACATAATTTCTGTGGTGTATAGCTTTATATGTGATGTGGTGATATTTAAATCAGTAAGATGTTAGAGTATAGTTGGAGAGGAGAAGGGTCACACACATGAGGTCAAGGATTCGATTCGCACCTAGCTCATTTGGTATATTTTTTTTATTTTTGTTGCAGATAGCTTTAGGCGAGAAAATATATGAATTGTGTTATTTGGTTAGTGGAAAGGGGGATGTTGGATCAAGCTTTATTAGCTTCATTCGTCGACCCATAGAGACTCCTAAAAAATAAACATAGCTTAAAGTTATGGTTATGTGTAATGAAAGTAGAGTATTTAATTTCCATTTTGGGAAAAAAGGTGTAGAAGCGACTACGCTACGGAGTAATAAGTAAAACAAAAGATAAAAAATGAGAAAATTCATTTAAGGCCCGGTTCTTTTAGACTTATATTCAGTCAGTTTCAGTTCAGCTCTGATAAGAGGAGAGAATGGGATAAATTTGTGTGTCGTCTTATTGATCCATACAAACACATATTTATAGTATGCAACCGGAGCAAATGTTTCATCGTAATCCACCCCTTCAGTCTGATGGTTACCGAAGATCACCAAACGAGCTTTGTATCGTTCGATGGTTGAATCATATTTATATTTGATACGATAGAGCCACTTGCTCCCGAGAGCTTTCTTCCCAGCGGGGAGGGGTTCCATAGTCCAGGTACCATTTTTCTCAAGAGCGGTCATTTAGGCCTCCATGGCGGCACGCCATTCGGGGTCCTGAACTGCCTCGGAAAAATTTCTCGGTTCCCGAGTAGCTGAAATGGCTGCTAAAAAAACACGATGCTCCACGGAGAACTTCTCACAATTAATATAATTAGTAATAGGATAGACAATACCTGAGGACGGTTGAGACACTGTGACTTGAGATGCGGTAGATGGACTAGTACTGCTACCTGTTGTTTCAACAATATAATCCTTGAGAGCTGTGGATGGTATCTTAACCCGGTGACCGCGCCCAAGGGGGACATTGGACTCCCTTAATTCCGCATTAGGAACCGTGTCCGTGATTAAATTGGAAGAATGGTCAGGCTCGTTAGAGGAATCTGCGGCCCTGGACCCGTCATTGACTTCTATATTCTCATTTCTGAGATTGACGGGGTCCGAAAAATAAGAGTTATCCCAGTCGAGTATCTCGTACCCCGTGTGGCCTGAACAATCCCCCTCTGTCTTTTGTTCGAAAATAGATGTCGTAGGGACATGAGTTGTGGGGTCGAGAAAAGGGAAAAAATCCTCGTAAAATTTCACATCTCGAGATACAAAGAACTCATCACGATCCAAGTCATATAAAGATCAACCTTTCTTACCAAATGAGTAACCCATAAAGACACACTTACGACTCCGACTAGCAAATTTATCTCCCTTCGCACGTTGATTGTGAGCATAACACAATGAACCGAACACCCTTAATTCGGTGTACGGAGGAGCACGTCCGAAAAGTACCTCGTAGGGGGATTTTCCATTGAGGATTATTGAGGGTGTCCTATTTATTAAGTGTGCAAAAGTAAGAATACACTCCCCCAGAAACGAATCGGTATTCCTGAGTGGAAACGGAGAGCACGGGCAACATTAAGTATATGCCGGTGTTTTCGCTCCATACGACCGTTCTGTTAGGGTGTACCTACACAAGATGTTTGAAAAATTATTCCGTGCTCACAAAAAAATGGTTTAAGTGAATTGAACTCAGTTCCGTTGTCACTACGGACCGTCTTGATAATGGTGGAGAATTGAGTTTTAATCATAGCAACAAAATTCATAAAATTAGCATACACCTCAGTTTTATCACTTAAAAGGTATACCCATACAGCACGGGAAAAATCGTCCACAATGGTGAGGAAATACCGACCTCCACAAGTAGCCGGTGGGTCATATGGGCCCCAAAGGTCGCAATGTACGAGTTCAAAATTACGACCGCTATTATTAGAGCTAGAAGGAAAACTATCTCGGATTAGTTTAGCCCGATGACACACTTCACAAGGTTGAGACGGCGTTTTATTTGAACGGTGAACAAACGGAAGTAAATTAACAACTCTATCCGAAGGATGCCCGAGACGTTGGTACCACAGAATACATGACGAAGAGAGTTCGACATGATTAATACGCAAGTCCGAGTCGCTTCTCAGGTAGTATAGTCCATCTAACCGATCACCCGTGTCAATCACCGTCCTCGTTGACGAGTCCTGTATGGTACAAAGTGAGGAGTCAGTGAGAAAAATGCAATTTATGGAGTCACAGAGTTGTGATGCAGAAATTAAGTTACAGGTCAACGATGGGACATATAACACGGAGTCAAGTGTAATTGTTGAGGTGAGAGGCACACGGCCCATTTCAGTAGCCTGTACAACTTGTCCGTCGGGAAGACGAATCGACCATGGTGGTGTCTGTGTAACATCGATTAGCACATTTGGGTTGCCCGTAACGTGGTGGGAGCACCCCGTATCAATTATCCACTTACCATTAAAGCGATTTGAAGGTGTCGAGCACACCATTATATGCCCAGTTTGCTCACCCGGCGCCAGTTCAATAGACGTTGCATTAACGTTCTCAATTGGACGAGTCGAATTCTTCGAGTTCGACCCTCCCCTGCCTCCACGAGCTTGTCGTTTTTTCTGTAATTCATGCCACCATTCGGGAATTTCATCAAGTAATTCAAAGCACATAGTAATGTCATGACCAGATTTCTTACAGTGAGTACAAACAAGGGCACGCTTCTCCTCTTTTGTAAGGAACCGATTTTGTTGAGCTCCTGTGCGTGTCATGGCCCTTGGATTAGCCCGAATAGCAAAACCCGCTTGTTCATTAACCGCCTGCTCCTTTGCTTTGTTGATACCTCGCACCCGTTCTTCTTGTGAGATGGTTTGGAAGGCCCGATTCAATGTCGGTAAGGGTTCTTGGGCAAGAAGGATGGAACGTAAAGATCCGTAGTATGCCGGCCAGAGGCCGAGTAAGAATTGGTGAAGACGGTCTTCTTCCCGACGCGTTGTGTGCTTTTTCCCGACTCCGCATTCACACTTTCCGCAGGTACATGAAATCAATGGCTCATGTTTGTCCATTTCATCCCAGATTGTGCTTAATTTTCCATAGTATACCGCTACTGACATCGACGCAGTTTGTCGACATTCGGACAATTCGGACTTAAGTTGCTGAATTCGGGGTCCATTGACAAGCCCGAATCTTTCACTCAAATTGTCCCACAAGAGTTTTGGATTTTCGTAGTTAGGGAGGAGAGCTTTTACCTCGTCATTAATTGTATTTGTTAGCCACGATACAAGGGTGCATTGGATTGCTTCCCAATCAGCATCTGTGCACGGTGGAGTTGGAGATTTGATTGTCCCGTCAAGAAATCCAAACTTTCGTCTTGCTCGGAGAGACAAACGTATAGCATGTGCCCAATCATTGTAGTTGTTGAGTTTGAGACGGAGGGAGGTGATATAATCACCGGGTCGATCATGAGGACTAAGGTAATATGGAGATGTAGGTTCGATCTTGGCCGTCGGATTTTTCGCCCGACATTGATAGGTTTCTATTGTTTGTTTGGCTCTGATACCATGATAAGAGGAGAGAATGGGATAAATTTGTGTGTCGTCTTATTGATCCATACAATCACATATATATAGTATGCAAGACTATCAATACATTGAAGATGATAAATACTATAGCCTTTACATGTTCCCAATAGGTTAATTGCTTATTGAATGAATCATAAACCCACGATTCACTTCGTATGCCTAATAAGCTCAACTCCAGGAGGCATATTTTGTCTCTATATTTCAGTTAGTTTCAATTAAATTAAGTTAAATTAAGTTCAGTCAATTTCAGTCCAAAAGAACATAGCCTAAATACTCCGTATTACTCCTGCACCAAGCAGCTAAAGGCAGGTTTGGTGCTTGTCGGTGCTTCATCCATGCCATGAATAAACAAAACATACGGAGTATTTAATAATCTATGGTTGTGGAGGTAGGCATGCATGCAGGGGCCAGCTAGGGAAGCTAAGATAATTTGTGTGGAGCACATTACATGAAGATAAGAAGTACAGTAGAAAGGATGATCGAGTATGTAGTGGAGCTGCCTAAGCAATCATATGCATGCATATACATACTGTTAGCTACTTTATTTTAATTTGCAATTGCAATGGGGGAATCCGTAGTGCGGCGTAAGAAACTAGAGTTACCATCAACACCAGTTCAGGAGCTCATTAAATCATCATCATCATCATCCACTGCTGCCGCCGCCACCAATCTTATTCCTCAGGGATTCATTATTTCTACTACCAATCTTAATAATAATAATAATAATAATGGTGCTTCAGCTTCACTTGCTTACATGGACACTCCTCTTATTGATCTTCACTTACTCCTCCATTCTTCCTCCCCCGATGACCATGACCAACTTCGCAACCTCCGCTCCCTTCTCTCCTCCTGGGGCTGTTTCCAGGTATATATATATACATGTGAGAAGACTATTTGTGAATTTGATACATACTACACTTGGAAGGGAGAAAGAGTACTTGCATGCATTGATTGATTGATAATAAAACCTGAATGAAATGCATGCATATAAGTACTACTACTTCCACTACTTGCACTAACATAATGCTTAGGAGCAAGTCCAATATTTATTGTAGCTAGCTTTGTCAACTCATTTTTTTGGGTTACATTGGTTTCCAACCACAACCCCTCCAATAGTAAGCTACAAGGAGTTGTAGCTTTGTAGGTTATTTAATTCACAAGTAATTATTTTCCTTTTTTTTTTTATTTCTCAAGCATGTGTAGCTTGAACAAGCAGGATATGCTTTCAAACTACAACACTATTTTCCTTTCCAATAATTTGTATGTAATTAAAATATTTTTATTAATTGCAAGCAGGTTTTTTAAAACAACTACTGGACTTGCTCTCAACTATATAAAGTGTTTCTTGTTAACTAACCACTACTCTAGCTAACTGTCATACTACTAGCATACTCTACTCTTTCTCCTACTATTGCCAACTGCCTTGACTCCCTCAATCATGGGAGGTGCATGCCTTGTATCATACTTCAACAATACATTCTTACAACCGCCCAGGACCCAACTTAATTTTAGTATCCTTACTTATTAATGATAATAATGAAATTTAGGTTGACAATTACTCCCTCCGGTTATTTGAAATTGCAATATTTACATTTTGTACATGTATTAAGGTTGTGATCATAGATGATGGACCTCACTAATAAAGTCATCATCCTCAGAGACAAAAACATGTCCACTATAAAACTACCTTGAAATGAATAGGTTGCAATTGAATCGGATAGAATATTAAATAGATCGTACTAGTACCTTTTTAATGCTTTATACATACCGTGCTTACTTTTGATACTACTACTACTGCATGCATGCAGCTGGTAAATCATGGTGTTTCAAGCTTTGAAATGGATCGGCTTCGTGAAATAACCAAAGAATTCTTTGACCTTCCTATTGAAGAGAAGCAAAAGTACTCGAGGACAGCCGATTGGCTTGAAGGCTATGGAAATGACGCCAAGAGGGAGGGACCATCGCCTTTCAACTGGAATGATCGCCTTCATCTCAGAACCTACCCTCTTCACCAGCGCAATCTCAACCTTTGGCCTCTAATTCCCTCTAACTTCAGGTCATCATCTCATCTCATCATTTCACATCTTACTCCTGGCCGCCCTCTTTTTTTTTTTTTTTAATATTTATCCCAATGTACGGCTTTTGCACATAAATTAGGGAATTGAAAAAAATATCACTTTCGCTTCTCGTCGTCGGCGATTTACTTAAAATCGTCGACAATTTTACATAATTTACCTATTTTACCCTTTACTCCATTTTTCTTCCTTAACTAAACAAAACAAAAATTAAGTTACTGCATCTCTATCCGATCAAAACAAAAAACGATCAACTTCCTAAACAAAATTAATTAATTAATTTTAGTTCAATTTTAGTTGTTACTAACATCGCGATATTCATTCTAAAACTATATAATTAATTAGAACTAACAAAATTCCTAAACAAATTATAAATAACACGATAAAGCACTCATAATTAGCAAATGTAAACAACACGATATCGATTACTATTAGCAACGAAGATCAGCGACAATACCAGGGAATATCCGTGAAACGTCAAAGCATACGTCTGGGTATAGCCGTAAAAGATCAAAGACTATGCCTGGCATAGACGTTAAAACTCGAAGTCTACGCCTGGACATAGCCGTTAAAACTCGAAGTCTATGCCTGGGCATAGACTTTAAATCTCGAAGTCTACGCCTGGGCATAGACTTTAAAACTCGAAGTCTACGCTTGGGCATAGACTTTAAATCTTGAAGTCTACACCTGGGCATAGACTTTAAAACTCGAAGTACGCCTGGGCATAGACTTTAAAACTCGAGCTCTACGCCTAGACATAGACTTTAAAATTCAACGCCTACACGTCGTCTTCCGAATTGTTTTCGGTATACGGCAAATTCAAATCACAAGGGAAATTGTTAACCGTGTTCGACATTCCGGACAATTTTCAACGTTATTGGAAATCAAAATATAAGCGTTTCGATGTTATTCCGACGATATTCGGTTAAATTTAAATATAATAATGCTACTTTCGGACTTTGTAATTTCCTTAAGTTAAATAGTGGTAGGTTAAATAATACTCCCTCCGATTACCTGTGTTCTTCCCATTTCTTTTTGGGGAGGAAAATAAGGAGGAAATATTATATTAATGGAATATAGAAGGTGAAATGAAAAAGTAAGAGAGAGAAATATTATATTAATTAAAAGAGAAAAAATGGGGTGGAAAAGTAGGAGAGATGAATATTATATTAATTAAATGAGAAAAAGTGGGGTGAAAAAGTAAGAGAGAGGAATATTATATTAGTTAATGAGTAGTGGAAAACTTTCTTTAAATGGAAAGAGGGAAGAAAATCAAACTCAGCTCAAAAAGAAAATAGGGAAGAACACAGGTAATCGGAGTGAGTAGTAATTACGTTAATTTAGTTAGTAAATCGTGATAATATAATAGCAGTTACGTTAAATATAATTTAGTCAGGTTAGTTTAGATTTTGTTTAGTTAATAATTAAACAGAGGGCGATTCGGTCATTTACTATCATATTTGCCGACAACGTTAAGTAAATCGCGGACGACGATGAGTAGTCCCCAAATATATATATATATATATATATATATATATATATATATATATATATATATATATATATATATATATATATATATATATATTAATTGAGTGCATCCACTGCTGACATGGCAGCGTGGATGCACTCATTCGCTGACATGGCATGCTCATATGCATTCTAAGATTTTGGAATCAGAGTTACTAAAAATAAATTTGATAATTATCCTACGTACATAAATGATCCACTCAATTCAATTAATATAACATTTACATAATATTATCATTCACATAAAATTATTATTCGTATAACATTATTATTAATATTAAATATATTTTAAAAAAAATTGATATTTTCTTAAATATATTTAAAACAATTTTTTTATTTTTTATTTTTAGAATACAAAAAGTTGATATTGCAGTATTAATTTTTAATACCGAAATTATTGTCATGCAATAATCGTAATATAAATAATATAGATAGATTGATGTAATCGAACAATAAATGAAAAATAATAAATTATATGTCTAATTCATCATGTACGTATTCAGTCCTAGAGTTTATATGTCTAAAAACATCAAAACTGATTAAAAGATGTATTTAAGGGTAAGATTAGCATTCAAACTTTCACTTTTCCAAACTCTTTAATTTTACAATTAAGGGTTGAAAATTAATACTGACAATTAATGTTACTCAATCCCGTAAAAAATAAAGTGGTAGCATAATATGAAAACATATCAAACGGGTACAGTTGATCGGGTCATACGGGTCGGATCAAATATTGGTCGGGTTATACATGTCAAGGGGTTTAGGGTTAGAAATAGTTTCGAATGTCTATATTTTTTTTACCAACTTTTTAAGTCCAACACAAATAATTTTAATAATAATAATGATATTATTATTATTATTATTATTATTATTATTATTATTATTATTATTATTATAAACTCGAATTTTATTGATGAATCAAAACGCAGTTTACAAAAAATTGGTGGGCAGCCGAGATACAATCTGGTATCAAACGCACCCTCGCCCTAAGATGATTGAATCCCCTAAGATGGGTGATTGCTGAGCTTCTCATTATATAATCGATTTACAGAAATAACTTCCTAATTACAAGGATACAGTTGCCTAAATACAAGGAGAAATATAATCAACTAATATCTATAAACAAGGCAAGGATATTGTATTCTAGGAATGCTAATATTTACAGAATCATTATTATTCTAACACACCCCCTCAGTCGGAGCGGGAGGAGGACGGACGCTGAGACTGGACCTGAATCGTGTAAACAAGTGAGTCGGAAGCCCTTTTGTGAAAATATCGGCATATTGGTACTCGGAGGGGACATGAAGGACACGTATAAGGCCGAGTTGAACCTTTTCGCGAACGAAGTGAATGTCGATCTCAATGTGCTTGGTGCGCTGATGTTGAACGGGGTTACCCGACAGATAGACAGCAGAAACATCATCACAGTAGACCAGAGTAGCGTGTCGTAATGGGACGTGGAGCTCAAGTAGCAGGTTTCGGAGCCAGCTCGTTTCGGCCACAGCATTAGCGACACCGCGATATTCAGCCTCCGTACTTGATCGAGAAGCGGTTTGCTGTCGTTTAGCTGACCATGAAATAAGATTATCACCGAGAAATACACAATAGCCAGAAGTGGAACGACGCGAATCCGGACAGCCGGCCCAATCGGCATCAGAATATGCAGTAAGGACATGAGATTTCGAGGCCGTAAGGGTTAAACCGTGAGACAAGGTACCCTTGAGGTAGCGAAGTATGCGTTTAAGAAAGTGAAGGTGCGGTTCTCGAGGGGCGTGCATAAATAAGCATACGTGCTGTACTGCGTAGGCGATATCTGGTCGAGTGATAGTTAAGTACTGTAACGCTCCTGCCAGTTGGCGGTAAAGGGTCGGGTCGCATAAGAGCGGGCCAGATGTGGCACTAAGCTTGTTGGAGGTATCGACCGGGGTGGACGTTGGATTGCAGTTGAACATTGAGGCGCGTTCGAGGATGTCTTTTGCGTACTGCGTTTGACTAAGGAACAGGCCATGTGGGGGTCGGGTGACAGAGATACCCAAGAAATGATGGAGCGAACCGAGATCTGTCATGGCAAACTCGGCCGATAGAGTCCGGATGATTTTGCGGAGAAGGGAGGTGGTCGAGCAGGTGAGTAGTATGTCGTCCACATAGAGCAAGAGGTAGGCAGTCTCGTGACCCCGACGATAAACGAAGAGGGACGGATCACATAGGCTGCCTTTGAAACCTTTTGATAGAATAAATGTTGCGAACCTTTGAAACCAGGCTCGGGGAGCTTGTTTAAGACCGTATAAAGACTTACGGAGCCGACATACATGGGTGGGTCGAGATTTGTCGACAAAACCCGGAGGTTGATGCATAAAAACTGTCTCAGCTAGATCCCCGTGAAGAAACGCATTTTTAACATCCAATTGATGAATAGGCCAGGAGCGAGATACGGCGAGATTAAGCACAATTCGGATCGTCGTTGGCTTCACGACAGGACTGAAAGTCTCGTCGCAGTCGATACCGACCTGCTGAGTTTTCCCGTTGACGACGAGTTTAGCTTTATAGCGCTGAAGGGAGCCGTCGGAGCGGAACTTGTGGCGGAACAACCACATACATCGGATGATATTAGTGGCTGGCGGCCGAGGCACCAACTCCCAAGTATTATTAACCTGCAAAGCACGAAATTCATCCTGCATAGCATTATTCCAATTCGGGTCGGCCAGGGCGAGGGTGGGTGATTTGGGTATGGGTGAGATGGACGGGGATGACGTGGTGTGTAGGATTTTGGGTCGAAATATACCATCCATGGCACGAGTACGCATCGAGTGGCTAGGGGGGATTGTAGGTGGAGGTGGAGGTGGAGGTGGAGTGGGCGGGTCATCGTGTGAACCAAATGGAGAGGGAATATGCGGGGATGTAGGGGAATTTGGGTCAACAGGAGAGGTAGTGGAATTTGGGTCAGCAAGAGAGGTAGTGGGCTGTGACATGGGGGGAAGGTGTTGGGCTGAGGGTGTTCTGGTGGGTTGGGCCTTTTGTGGCAGGGGTGGGAAATTGTAATTCAAAGAACAAAGGGTGTAGTGGGTCTGGTTCAAGGAAGGAATAGTCAGGGGTAGGAGTGGTCTCGGCATAGGGAAAGACGTTCTCGTCAAAGGTCACATGTCTAGAGATAATAACTTTATTGGTCGAGAGTTCAAGACAACGATAACCACGACAATTTGGAGGATAGCCTAAGAAAACGCACCGAGTGGACCGAGGGGCTAATTTATGTGGAATTTTGGCGGTGAGATTCGGGTAACAGACACACCCGAAGACACGGAGATGATCAAGAGAGGGTTCTTTGAGATATAGAGCGGAAGTGGGTGAGCGAAGTTGGAGAATTTTAGTGGGTGTAATATTGTGGATGTGGGCAGCAGTGTGGAGTGCATCGACCCAAAATTTAGTGGGTAGAGAGGCATGATGGAGGAATACTAGCATTAGTTCATTGAGTCGGCGAATCATTCGTTCGGCCTTGCCATTTTGAGGGGACGTTTGAGGGCACGAAAAACGAAACATAATTCCATCATTACGAGCAAATGATTTTAAAGCAGTATTGTCGAATTCTTTACCAAAATCACATTGGAAGGTCTTGATGCGAAGTTGAAATTGGGTTGTAACATACGCATGAAATGCAATAAAATTGTCCGTGACTTCGGATTTAAAACGGAGGGGAAACACCCAAACGAATTGGGTGAAATTATCGATTAGCACAAGGTAGTACTTGAAGCCGGCCGAGCTAAGGACGAGTGATGTCCAAAGATCGGCGTGGATTATATCAAACGGACAGACAGTCAGTGAAGTGGAATTAGAAAATGGTAATCGCTTGTGTTTACTGATTTGACACGAATTACAGAGACTCAAATTATTATGCTTTGTACACGGAATATTAAATCAACTCGAAATAAAATTAAAGATAGCTGGGCTTGGATGTCCTAAACGGGCGTGCCAGGCCGAGAAAGCAAGAGCTGCGGTTGATGATGTTGAAGAGGCGGAAGGGACAGGGCTGGATGGCGACACGAGGTACAGTTCTCCCACACTATCACTCCTCATAATCGTAGTCCCAGTTAGAAGATCCTTCACAGAAAAACCAACCGGGTCAAACTCAACGGAGACGTTATTATCTCTAGTAAATTGACGCACAGAGACAAGATTCTTGATGATAGACGGAGTATAAAGAACATTGTGTAGGTTTAGGGTACGAAGGTCGGTGGGGAGATAGGATGTACCAGATCCCCGAATAGGAATAGTGTTGCCGTTTCCGACATATACAGAGTGAATTGTGCTAGTATTAAATGGAGTGGTTAATTTACCTGGGTCGGAGGTGAGATGAGATGTCGCACCGGTGTCCATATACCATTGGGCATCGGGAGGGTATTGGAGCGTCATTGCTTGAAATGCACCAGCGACGTCAGTAAATTGGGGAGGTTCCGGATCCACAATGTGCGCTTGGGCAGAGGGTTGCGGACGAACAGTAGGGCGCGGCAGAGGAGAGTAGCTGGGCCGTGGCCAGGCGGCAACTGGTGGGGCAGCCCACCCTTGCTGGGTTGGGTACGGACACGGGGGCGGGACCCACGTGGGGTACCAGGGTGGAGGTGTTGCGTTCCAAGGTGTCGGGACAGGCTGTTGTGGCTGTCGATTGTCCCGGTGGTTGGAGCGATTGTTGTTGTTGTTGTAGCGGGGTCGTCCTTTATTGGGCCCTTTAGGGCGTGGTGCCACTTCCGGGGATGGTGGCGGTGGTGGGACAACAAGTGCGATCGGAGGTTCGCTCTCGGTGGCCGCATTTTGACGATGGAGCTCTAACTCAGGCATACTCCGGGCGGTCTCGAATGTCGGTAGCGTTTGATTGATGTATGAAGCGACGGTGTTATATTCCTTAGGCAAGCCTCGAACGAGTTGGAGGACGAGCCTACGGTCACTAACCGCCGCGTCGACACCTTTCAGTTGGCCTGCTAAATCACTGAGACGTTGATAGTATGCGTCAAGGGAAGGCATTGAACCGAGTTTTATATTATTGAACTCGTGTTCTAATGCCGCTGCACGAGCCCCCTTGTTATTTTGGAAAATCGTCTTGACCCAGGTCCATGCCTCGTTGGCAGTAGGCTGATCTGGTTCGTCAAAAAGAATGCGTTTGAGCAACTCATCCGACACCGTTCCGTAGATCCATTGTAAAACAACAGCATCAATTTTGGTCCATTCAACCAACTTCGTCGTGCAAGTCGGTTTTGCAGTACCGTCAATGTGTGACAGTACATCATGACCTTTTGCATGGAGTGTGAACAGACTTGCCCAAGTAGCATATGAAACTTTGACACCGTCTAATACTCGGATTCGCTGTTGGATGTGCGAAACGGAGTAGACAGGGTGCAATTTGGTGGGGGTAGTTGTATCGTCACCGGCCATTGTAGCGTGTGGCTAGGCAAGTGTACGGTTACACGAGGCTCGAGGAACGAGACAAAGAGTTGAAATGAACAATGGTCGAGTTATGTCTTTTACCTAGGCTCTGATACCATGTAAATTCAAAATTATTATTATTATTATTATTATTATTATTATTATTATTATTATTATCTTTAATAATAATGTTTGTACTTCAAAAATATTAATTCAATTTTTAATTTTATTTATTTATTAAATGGTAAAACACGTTGTATTAAAGTTAATATTTGTAATTTAAAATACGTATTTAATTTTAAACATTTTATTAATTTCAGTAAATTCTCAGTTTCTCACTGACCCAACGGGTTGAATGGGATGGGTCAGGTTTCGACCCTAATTAACGGATCATATTGGGGTCGGTAAAACGGTTTGCGGGTCAAAAAAATAGGTCCACGACCTTAAAAAGGGGTTGATTGCAAACATCAAAACTGAATCTAAATATTTTAACTGATTTAAATAATTAATCTGGTACGTATTCGATCTTATAAAAGAATTTATATGTTTAAAAATAATGAGAGCAAAATCGATTGAAAGATATTTAAGGGTAAGATTAGTACCCGGACTATACTTTTAATTCCGTTTAAGGTTCTGAACTCTGATCTTTAACTTTACGGTTACGGGTTGAAAATTAACACCGTCAATTAAAGTTATTCAACCCCTCAAAAATAAAGCGGAAGTGTAATATGTATACCTGTCAAATGGGTCCAACGGGTCGGGTCCAAATAAGGCGCAGATCAAATATAAGTCGGGTTATATAGGTCACGGTTCGGATTAGGGTAAAAAATAGTTTCGAATGCCTATATTCCAACAAAAATATTTTTAATATTAATTTTTTTTTATTTTAATATTACTATGGTACTCTTTAAGAATGTTTATATTTTAAAAAATTATTATTAATTCAATTTTTAAAATTATTTTACAATTAAATGATATAAAAAGCTGTATCAAATTGAATATTTATGATAAAAAATATTTATTTTTAAATATAAATCCAAATATAATATTTCGATATAAATATTTTATTCAATTTTAATAAATTTCCACTAACCGAACGGGTAGGGTAGGGTATCGACCATAAATTCACGAGTTATTTTGGGTTCAGTGAAACAAGTTGCGGGTCTAAAAAACGGGTTTATGACCCTAAAGAGGTGTCAAATTTTTTTTTTCTTTTAACTAATTTTTGAGATTGTATGACATTGTTTCTTTCAGTTTTTTTTGTTAATGAGGCTGATAATGTACATACATAGTACTACTATGAATATTTTTTTAAAATTCATATTTTATTTGATTTCATATATGATATATTTCATTCATAATTTTGTAGTTTTATTTCAATTTATATATACCATAACTATGAACTGACCCGTGAATCTTCACGGCTGATAAAACTAGTATTTATAAAAAGAACAACGTTGTTTGAATATTGGCCTGGTGACTAGATATAGGAATGACTCATTAACGTGATGACAAGTGTAACGTTAGTTTAGTTAATACAATGACAAAATACTCGTATTAAATAACAGAGAGACGAGATAAATATGGAAAGTGGATAATTGAAGCAAACAATAAAATCTCACACTATCATATATTCGTCATATTAATGTGATGAGTCAAATAATATTCATTTAAATAGAAAAAAGATAAAATCAAATCACATGAGTCATACTAATGTTTTGTCTATCTATCTAAATACAACCTTTATTTGACCCGTTATAATAATACGACAGATAATTCCGTCACAAACAAGCTAAATGATAAAAACTTGCCAAATATAGGAACATTAAAACAGAGGGCTATTATTTTTGCATATGAGATCATCACATATGATTATTCATGTAATAATATACTCCCTTCGTATCTATATGTTCGTCCACTTTGTTTAATAAATGGGTGGAGTATTATATTGAAAGTGGACGAACATATAAATACGGAGGTAGTACTAGTAATCAATAATGCTTGGCTGCTTGCTATGTAGATACTTAAGATGCTAATAATAATGCATCCGGGTTCTTGTTTTCTTCAATCATATTCCTTAAAAATGTGTTTACGTGTGACCATCGTCTTCATATATTATCTACCTAATTTTATATTCCCTCCATTTTATTGATTTCTTTCATCTTAAAATGGTACATTGTTTAAGAAAAATAATAAAATAAGTAAAAGTAGAGATAATAAAGTAAGTGAGCCACCTAGGTTAGGTAAGAGAGAAGTGTGATAGGAAAAAAAAAAAAGTGAAAGAAATCAAAGAAATGGTTGAAAAAAGAAACTATGGTTGATTTAAATTAATTATATTTTATAAAATTTCTAAAAGCATTATTATTTAATACTACCTCTCATTCACTGGAAATCTACCATAGATTGAATATATGTGAGGTATATTTTAATCAAATGGTAGGATTCCAATAAATGGGAGGGAGTACTATTATAAAAAAAATTATAAATGATAAATTATATAAGCCGCAGATTTGTGTGGGTTCGATACAAGTAATTAATGTAATCAATAATGCTAGCTAGATGTAGATCACAAATTCTTGTTTGTGACGGGTTTACTTGTCACAAACTTGTAAAGGGTCAAGTAGTATAGATAAGACAAAAACTATAATAGCAAATGGGTAGCAAATGACTTGTCATTATTCATCTAAATGGATGATATTTGATTCGCGGTAACCTTGTGACGGAGGGAGATTTACATTTACTCTAGGTAGATAAGAGGTCAATAATGCATTATGCATGTGTTATATATGTGCGTGTATGTAGGGAGATATTAGATGAATATTGTGGTGGGATGAAGGAATTAGCAGAAAAAGTGTTGAAGGCCATAGCAAAAGCATTGGATGTGGAAGAAAATAGCTTCTCAAGTGAAGTAGTTGGAGATGAGAGCATGATGAATACAAGATTCAACTTGTACCCTCCATGTCCAACCCCAGATCGAGTCCACGGGCTTAAACCACATTCTGATTCAACTTTGATCACCATCCTTCTACAAGATGAAGAGGTTGAAGGCCTTCAAGTCTTCAAAGATGATCAATGGTTCAAAGTTCCTACTGTTCCTCATGCCTTCTTCATTAATGTTGGTGACCAACTTGAGGTAATTATAATTACTCATATATTTACCCGATAAAACTGACCCAACACGCACGATTAGTAATGTTGCATAGAGCTCAACACACATACATACAACTTTGTGATAAAGCTCGATCGGGAACCATGAATTGAATTGAATTGGTTATATATGCATGCATGCAGATAATGAGCAACGGGATAGCGAAGAGTGTGGTGCACAAGGTTGTGACAGATAAGGAGAGGGAAAGGATATCAGTGGCAGTGTCTTGTTTTCCATCCCCGGACAAAGAGATTGGGCCATTACCTGGCCTAATTGATAGACAAGGAGGACAACTTTATAAGAAGGTCACCAATTATTTTAAATTTTTCTTAACTTTCATTGCTAGAGACCAAAGAGCTCTCAATGCTCTCAAAATGTAACCCTATCTAGCTAACTACTTCCATTTTACGGTATATTATTTGTAATAAGTAGCATTTTGCTACATCTAAGACCATGAGAATTGAAAGTGATCTGTCATAGATTTAGAATCACTACAACAAAACATATAAAAAAATTACGGTTGAAAACCGTCCTAGAATGAATAATGTTATAATCGTCATATATATAGGTCTGCGTGATCGTTGATAATCAATGACGGTTTAAAACAAGTCAAACCGTCATTGTTGTTATTTTTGGCGAGGACAATTGAGCAACGGAAACGTCATTGTTGTTAAATTTTCGGAGGACGATTGAGCTACACGACCGTCATTGTTTTTATTTTTAATTTGCAGAGCACGGGTGGCCGGGTAAAGGACCGTCATTGTTGTTACTCTTTTGTAGAGCACGGTCGAGCTACAGAACGACCGTCATTGTTGTTATTCTTGCACTGCACGACTATTCCTCTAGAAGAACACATTTTCTTGATAAAACCGTGATCTTTGTTACACTTCTGAAGCAGCATGCTTTCTTGTTAAAATCGTCGTCTTTGTAAAAAAAATATGTAATAAAAATCACGGTTGGTTTGTATCAGAAAAGAGCTTTACCACAATTTTGTTACATATTTTGTTTTCAATACATTTTACAATCGAATAGAACCCAACATTGCATTCCGACAAATAAAGCTACTAAAGAAACAACGATTTCATGAACTTCAATATATTACAAACAGTAGGAACGATTCCATGAACTTCAATATATCACAAAGAGTAGGAATTCGACAAAAGAAACTTCACACACATGAAGATTGCAAGAACATCAATATTTACAAACAAAATACATATTCTTGCAGAAACAAACCAAAATACATCATAATAGCAACTTGTAATTGCATGGTCTTTGCAAATCAGTGAATGCTAGCCAAGTCAATCTACAAGTGTCTGATGACTTCGTGTAGACATTGCGGATACGCTGGAGAATGAGGTAAAGCAAAGAATGAATGCTTGTTATTAACTACCCATAACTCAAGTTCCACATACACTGTAAATCTACTCTCTACTCTCTCTCCAAAAAAAAATTTCTCCCCACTCTCTAAAAAAAGCCCCAAAAAACATCCCAAAAAAACCTTAACCCTAGCAGCAGCCGCTGCCCCTCCTTCACTCAGTCTCGCTAGATCCACTTCTAGTCGGAGATATGGCCGATGCTCTTGGCTTATCTACTGTCACCCGTACAAGTATACTTTTCCCTTCTAGATCCTTTTAAGCTCCTGATCAACACATTTTATATCTATTTATTTCGTCCCCCGACCGTCGATTTATCGCGTTTTCTTCTCCTGATTATGCCTTAACTGTCGATATTTTCTAGAAAGTCGATACTGTCGTATCTCGGGTTATTTTGTAGGATATGTGTGTTTTTGGATGCATTTACGTCTTGACGAACTAAAAAAGACTAAGCCGAGGACGAGAATGGGAATCGGGAAGGAACAAAGAAGGAAACAAATGCAAATTGAGAAGAAAGAATGATCGCCTACACAAGGGTCAACTTCAAACGTTCATATCTTGAGTTCTACAACGCCAATCAGGGTAATTTTAGTGGAGTTGGAAAGATATTTCTCTTAGCTTTCTAACGGTATATTATATGTCCAATTTGAACAAGTAACGAAGAAATGGCAGTAGTTTGAAGTCGAATGCGCGATGCTGTGATCTACAACGACACTCGATCGAGTGCCCCTACTGCACTCGATCGAGTGCCACTCCGTGAAGCTCCTGCCCGGACCGCGCATCAACTTTATTTCGACGTATACTTTGGGCCTATTTTGAAGTCCAACAGATATCTTTTAAATAAGACTTCTGACTACATTGTCAGACACTTTTCATTCTACACTTTTTCTTTTAGCTTCTTTTACATACTTTTCATTATTCAGTTTTCATAGTTTAGTTAACCTACCTAGAGATCTTTACAATTTCCTTCATCATTCGGTATTGAATTTTAATTCTCTTTCAATTCATCTTTATTTATTGTTCTAGTATTGTTATTTCCTTCAATTGATTGTTAATTCATCTTGATATGTTTAGATTTGATTTCTTTCTTTCTTGTCTGATTAGTTTTATTATGCATAGCTAATTTCTCATCTAGGGTTTAGGGGGATCGATGCGTATTATTAGGGTTATAGTAAATTGACCTGTTTCTAATCGTATGAACTATTGTCTGAATATCGTTTTAACTCTGATTAATTGTTTGATGCATAATTCAATTAATTAGTATCGCAAATTAGGACTTTTCGCCGACCGGGTTAAGAACTAATTAGGCCACGATATTTTGGGTAGACTGACTTAATGCTAGCGACCGCAGGTTAAGTTTAGATCTAAAGGTTGTAGTGTACCGACCGGACTTGCACCTTAGGTAGTTCGATTATTGACCTGTTAATTGACTCCCTGCCTCGAGTAATATTCATTGTAAACCTGAGACCCTAGACTTTTTCTTTATTGATTTAGTTATTAGTAATTAGTAGTTAGCCTACCAAAACCAATTCAGACCGTGACCCATAACCTAGAGTCTAAATCTTTGGAGTAGACAACTAAATCATGTCTCCTTGTGGTTCGACCCCTGACTTCACAATCTACATTAGTTGGTGACCTTAGGGTATCTTTGATTAGGGATACGACTACCCCTGTCAAATTTTGGCGCCGTTGCCGGGGAGACGGTGTTATTTAGTTGTTTATCTTTTTTAGGTTCTAGGTTATTTTTTGTATATAATTTTTTTTATTTTGTATATAATTTTTTTTTTATTTTGTATATAATTTTGTATATTTTTTTTTATCATTCACCATATGACCAATTTTTACTTCCCACAATTCAAACATGAGTCACTACATAATTATTGGGATAGAATTGAGTCTTTCATTATTCAAAATGTCTTTAATGTTGATATACGGGATATGTGTCATATGATATATAATGGTGTTGATGATGAGTCACGGGCTAAAATTGAGAAAAATTGCGGAGGGATGTTTAATTATTTCTCTTACGAGGAACGATTGGAAATCCTTAAATATTTAGCCCGCAATAGTGCTGAATTAGAGTTGAGGCGGAATAATGACAAGGCGGAAATCGAGGCTTTATTGCTACAATTCATGCAAGCTCGACAAAAGCAAGACACTCAAATAGGCCAATTGCTAGATCATTATGAAATCTTGAACAATCAAATTGCCCAATTAGTAAGCCAAAAGCAACAAAGTCAACCGAGTACGCCTATGGAAGTAGTAAAGAACCTCCAGGTAAGTGAATCATTCCCATCTCTTGTGAACATAATTGATGATGATGATGATGATGATGGGTATAATGTTCAATCTATTCAAGATCACCGAACCCTCGTGAATGACTGTGAGCTGGAATGTGTGTTTTTTGAGAAAAACGTGTGTTTGGATGCTCTAAATGATGCTCTTTTAATTGAGGATAACATGAAGGATTTTGATTTGTGTGATTTTGAGAGGGTGTCATTTGATGTCAATTATGAGGTTTTGGAGACAGAATTGAATAAAAGAGAGGATCTTGAGATTGAGCGGAAAAATCAAAGCGAAGGGAAGAATACACTTTTTATTGATTCTTTGAGTGAAAAAAGTGTAGATAGATGGGATATTGACAATGATTTCTTTGAGAAACCCATTTTAGAGAAATTCGAGTTTTTCCCTTTTATTGAGGATGAATCACTTTCACCCACTGATTGTCTTGACCCTATTTCTCTTGAGCCTTTGTTTGAGCATATGATTAGTGGGGAGGAATGTGATAATTCTTTCGTAGAGATCGGTAAGATTGATCTTTTGAGTGGTCTTGAGAGTTCTAACTCTTATTTTATGCAATCTATACCCGATGATAAGCCTTGGGGCGAATTTGAGATATTTGACATGTACGTCTTGTCTTACGAGCCGCTTATTAACATTCTTACTCTTCTTATGCACTATGACCACCATGCTGAGGATTGGTTTAGCTCGTCTGATAGGCTAAGACGATCATTGACTTTGTCTCTGTTTGTCTTCTTTATATCATGGTGGTACTTATGCTTTTGTGTAGCACATGCGCAGATGTTTAATCGACTCTTGAGAGCTTTAAGCTGTTTTGATCACAGTCATCTGTGGACAACTGTTGTATAAGACGAACCCTCACTTTGCAGCTGGTTTGAGGGAGCTACCATTTGTATACGGTAATTTCTTTCCTTTTTATTTTTGTTTTTCATGTTTTCTTATATTTTTTTTCTTCTCCTTAGGTCAAGTTGTCCTTAGGATTGGCTGTGGATTTTCTATCTTATCTGCTGTATAGTCACATTGAGGACACTGTGACATTTAGGTTTGGGGGAGAGTTTGTGTGCTTTTGTGTGTTTTATTTTCCGTCGTGTGTTTTACTGCTTTCAAAAATCTAAATATCCAAAAAAAATTGAAAAAAATCATAAAAATCCAAAAATATTTTGATTTTTGTGTGTTGTCTCTGATGTGAAGCATGCAAAACGACGATGATGATTATGCTCTTAACATGATTTCTCCTAATTTTCAGCTTACTTCGTGCCTGAAAACGTGTTTTGTCTTAAGATTTGATTAAATTGATATGATATGCCTATTTGGACTTTTAATTGTCAAATAAGTAGATTTGACCACTTGTCGGCAAGCCATAAAATTCTGAGGATTTTAGAGCTTCCTAGGTCAGTAACATCTATAACTGGTCTCATTTATAATTAGGAATTGAGTGGTTTCTCCTTATGGAATGTGTAACATCAATTTGCATAAATATGACGTCCGTCTCTTGATATTGAATACGTGTTTGGTTTGAGGAGAAGGTACATGAGGAAAGGCATTTCTGTTTTTGATGAGCTCCACATAGCCAAAACGACCCATTCTTACTACCCTGTAGATTCAGGTCATTTTCCTTTGTTTAGCCATTTCGCTGTTGTAAGCCTGTTTTTATTAAATATATCAATCAGCTACAACCCAGAATAGCCTACCCTGTCGGGACAGTCGCTGTGAACTTAATCGGAATTACTTCACTAATTGGTCATATTTCGAGATTTCGACATCTTTTGGACTTTAGTGTGTAAGATCGTCGATGCGACTTTGTAATCACCTTCCCCTATTCAAAATTTGAAAAAATAGAAGCATGAAAGAAAAGAATGAAGGAAAAAAAAAGAAAAAAAAAGAGAAAAAAGAGAAAAAAAAATGAAAAATGAAATATATGCTTCTTGTAATATTTCAGGAATGGTCGATAAGATTGAAACTAGAGATCAATTGTGAGGATGAACAAAATTTCCTCTTACACCTAATCTTGAATTTATATCTCTAGTTGATGGTTCGACGTTATATATTCGGGATTTTTGATGGGTAGTTTTTATTGTGTAGCTGTGACTGGGCCCGATTTTAGCTCCACATTCCCATACGTGCTTAGGCACAATTCATTTTCTTCCCTTACCCATTTAGACACCCTTTGTAAGTCCTTGGCATGTACTATAATCCTGATTGGTGGAACACGTATTTGATTGGAGAGATTGATTTCATATTCGATTGCATGCATGTTTCATAAGCCGAGTGAGTGTTCTTATTCCTTCTTATCTTCACATTTATATACTCACCCGTTCTTATGAGTGTTGAGCTATAACAACGAGGAAGTCCGACATTGTTGGTCTCGCAAGGTTGAAAGTTTGGCAAGAGATCGTTTATTCACGGCATGATTATTGATTTAGTTTTATTCTTTGATATCCCGTGTTTTCTAGCCGGTTTAAGATGATTTTTAGGAGCATGATTGTAAGTTTATTTTGAGTCATGCTTCGCATCACTTGTCCTCTCTTGTATTATATGTTTGGTTTGCTTGAGGACAAGCAAAGAGTCGGTTTGGGGGAGTTTGATCAACACATTTTATATCTATTTATTTCGTCCCCCGACCGTCGATTTCGTCCCCCGATGCTCTTGGCTTATCTACTGTCACCCGTACAAGTCTACTTTTGCCTTCTCGATCCTTTTAAGCTCCTCATCCCCTCAGATTACCCTTCTTGTTATCATCAATGGTCACATCATTTGTCTTGCTTATCTTTAATCTTTGGTATTCGTTTTGTTCAGCCTTCCCCCGCCTCCATGTTGGTCGTCATTGACCCTATCTGATTGACATCCCCGTCTTTCCTTGTGCCCTTAAACCCTCACCCTCTTTCTTCTCTGTCGCCGGCTCCCGTCGAGGGTGTCCCCCTTTCCCTCACCCGGCCCCCTCCCCCACCCTTGGGCGGTCGGCATCCCGTCTCGTAGTCCCCCCATCTCCTGACTTTGGCGGCTCCCGGAGGGTTTTTCCCTCTCCCCTCGTCCCCTTCCCCCACCCTCTTGTATCGGTCGATATCGTCAGTTCGTGTTAGGTCGCAGACTCATCTTTCTTAGTTTCTCTCGGATCGTTTGTCTTTGTTTGTGTTTTAATTTGTTGGACGTTTGGTTCCTCTTTTGTTTCGTGGGGTTTTGGTCAATGGTTGTTGTACGTGTCCTTGCCGATTTTCTGCGCTGGGGTTGTGGTCTTTAATTAGTTTCTAATCTTGGTTTTTTTGAAATAAATTGGGTTGTTGGAATAATTTGGGCTGTGATCCTTCGATTTTGACGGATGTGAGTAATGCTATTGCGGTTCCTTTTGGGGTTGGGAGCTTTGTTGGATTGTTTTCGGTTTGGGTGACTTGTCGGGGTGGATCTGGTCGACTGATATGTGGTTGGGTTACGGGTGACTTTCTTCCAAGATGCTCCTTTTTATAACCCTCGCACTTCTTTCAAATCTTTTCTCTAATTTTATTGGCGGTATATCTTAATAATAATCTTGAGTAGTGTTATGACTAGTAGTACTAGTATAGCTCTTATGGATCTTTTGCGTCATGTGTGGGTTGGGTTTGTCAGAAGACGGTACATTTTTGCAACTATGGATATGAAATTGGTTGATGGGCTGTCTGTTACATGCTTGTTATGCTTCTCATATTGTCATGCTTATGATCAAAGGGTTCGATAACCCATGTGTAGGAGTTTTATCTCCATCGACGACAATTTTTTTTTGACTTTTTCAACCGTTTCTGATGATCAACTCCGGTGAAAGGGGTAAATATCATGGAATACTTGTTGGTCCCGTAGGTTGGGTCGAACGAAACAGCGTCACCAAACAATTTGTAATTTCTCCTTGCAACATCGTCAGCCCAAAAAACTTTGCTCAAGCTACCGTTGTCATCCAACTCGTAGTAAAAAAAAACTTGGCGGCAGGGACGCGGCCACTGGTAGGCCGTCATGGGCCATGGCCCGAGGTGGTTTTTCGAGAAAAAAATTGCAGAGTAGGTTCAGTTTTTTTTTTTTTTATTCTTAAATCAAAACTCATTATATTTTTTGATAGCAGTAATTATGGAAACAAGTCCCAAAACAAAAAAATTGACTCTTTTATTTGTATTCATAGTTAATTTCATACAGTTTCCTATGTTTTTCTATCCTTTCCCAAAAAATTAAAATAGATCCCTAAGTTTATATACTGAATTTAAACGATCATTTAGGATATATTGATAAACAAATTAGAAAGAAATAAAAAATTCCTGGAAAAAAAAAAAACACAACAAATCGATGAAAAGAAAGGAACGCACTGGGACTGTTGTCTGCTGTTGAGTATATTGGAGAAATCAATCGACTAAGAAGAACAATTATCCTTTGAATTTGCAAAATCGTTAGTAAAAGGTAATATTTCGAAACTGGGTTTTGATTTCATTGAAAAAATATTGATTAATTTGTTTGATTATACCATTTGTAATTTTGTATGATTGTATGAAATTGAAAAGAAAACTGGTAAAATATGAATTTTGAAAAATTATATAAACATAAATTATTTATTGTATTTTTTACTTACCGTAGTTTAAATTAAACCGAAAACCACATGCTCACCGAGTCACCGATAACTTCATTGCGAATATAATCTTGAATTTAGTAAAATTAAGGAACTTATTACTGTAATTTGTTAATTGTTAACTAATTATTTGGATAAGGAATTCATTAAATAAAAAGAGTTTTATTGATGTAAGTTGAATTTGGGTAGAAATTAGTAATAATATAGGTAATAATTTGGATTGATATTCATAAGTAGTATGATAATTGAGAAATAAGAAATGGAGTAGAAGTGAGAAATGGCGTGATGAATGATGATTGATGAAGAAATAAGGAAAATAAACTACCCTAGGAAAGTGAGAAGTAGAAATAAGAAAGTGAGAAGTACTGAAGCACAATTGACAAATGACAACACAATTACACAAGCACACTGCACACTGCACACAGCAATACTAGTACAGTAGTACTCTGACAAAATTATAAAGTATTGAGTATTTGAGTAGAAGAGTAGAAAATTGATAGACTGATGAAAAATTTAGAAATGACAATTTGCAAGTGGCAGCGGCAAGTTGGCAGTGACTAAGTGACTTGACAATAAACAATGATATTTAACTAAGATAAGAAATTCTTATTTTATTTATTCAAGTGAGAAATTGTTTGACGGATTTTAGTTTTAAGACGGATATATCTGTCTTAGAAAACATCAATTGAGTAGAATTTCTTGAACGAATATTAAATTTATTTGTTTACGTACCCTCTTCATCTCAACCATTTGTGTACTTTTATTAAAATACTATCCACAAATAATATAAAAGTGGAATTTCCTGAAAAGTACTCTAATAGGCTTTGGATTTCCGAGACAATTCATTGAGCTCATAATGAACTGTGTCACCACTGTCTCGTATGCTATTCTCATTAATGGTGCGCCGTTACAATTTTTCAAACCTACATGTGGTCTAAGACAAGGTGATCCGTTATCGCCTTACCTGTTTGTTCTATGTGCGGAAGTTTTGTCGAGAAACTTGAACAACAATGGAGTTACGAAGAAAATTAAAGGTATTAAAGTGGCAAGGAATTCTCCAGACATATCTCACTTATTTTTTGCGGACGATTCTCTCTTCTTCTTTAAAGGAGAATCTGAGAACCTGAAGAATTTCAAGAGAGTTCTGGAGAATTATTGTGAACTCTCAGGACAAAAGATCAACAAAGAAAAGTCGGCAAAGGTGTTTAGCCCCAATTGTAATCTAAGGATTATTAGATCAGGTCTTAAGATGTTTCATCTTAAACCGTGCTCCTCACTGGGGAAGTACCTTGGCATCCCAGATATTAGCAATACAAGTTCGGGAAGTTTGGAAAGTAAGATCATTGACCATATCAATAAGAGAATTGGATCTTGGAATGGAACTAACTTATCTCCAGCTGGGCGAATTACTCTTATTCATTCGGTGCTTGCCAACCTTTCAAGTTACTTACTATCGGCATTCAAAATTCCGATAAGTGTGGCTAATAAGATCAACGCATTATTAGCTCATTTCTGGTGGGCGGGCAAGAACACTAAGAAAACGGTTCATTGGAGATCTATTAAATACCTGGGTATGCCGAAACACTTAGGAGGACTTGGTATTAGGGACACGGCTTTAACCAACAAGGCCTTGTTAGCAAAGAATGCTTGGAGAATAATCAAAAATGAGAAACTCCTGCTCAGTAAGGTTTTTAATGGGAAGTACGGTAAAATCAGGACTCAAGAGGAATATCTGGAAAGCAATATTAAGGGGCTTAAGTCAAGGGCGTGGAAAGGCATTAGTATAGGAAGGGAAACCTTAACAAGTGGACTGGGGTGGAAGGTAGGAACAGGGGGAGATATCGATGAATGCCCTATTAACATCCTACAAGATCGATGGGTCAATGGTGGCATTCCGGTAACAAAAACAGGTGTGAATGTGGAAGAAATGCTCCCAAAAACGGAGAAATGGAGAATCAAGGAATTACTGACTAGTGATAAAAGATGGAATACTTCTAAGCTGACAGCCATTTTTAATGTTGAATGGTGTACCAGAATTCAGGCAATCCCAATAGAGAACCGAAAGCAAGAGAGCAAATGTTTCTGGACCAAAACTAACTCAGGAGACTACACAGTCAAAAGTGGTTATTATGAACTCCTAAGGCTGGATCTGGAGTCAATCAGAAACAGTGTTAAGGCCAGCAAAATAATTAAGAAGTGCCCTACATTCTTCAAGAAAGTGTTATGGAGAATCCCGGGACCTGCGAAGTGGAGAATTTTCTTTTGGAAGATATTCTCCAACTCCTTGCCGATCGGGACTGAAAGGGAGAGAAGGAAGTTAAAAAGAGCCTACCACTGTGTTATGTGTTCATCAGAAAGGGAAGTGAGAAATATAGATGAAAATAATTGTTATATGGAGTCATTACAACACATTTTCTTAGAATGAAGGACGAGCAGATTCTTGTGGATGAACTTCATCTTCGCAGATAGAATCCTTGAAGACAACGACATGGATTTTCATTCATGGTTATTAAAAAATACTATGAGCTTATTTGAGAAAGAAGAGCGATGGGAAGATCTGATGCAATTTGTGAACGTGCTCTACAATATTTGGCTTTTCAGGAATAATATTGTCTTTTGTAAAGAAGACAATCACCAATCAAGATTGTTAGCAAGATATAGGGCATCAGTTCCACGTATTCAGGATCTATGGAATGACATAAAGAAGATGAGCCAATTGGAGACATCCAAGAGAGGAGGTCCTTCAATAATGGAAAGCCAAAGGAACAAGATCAAGGAGTCAAAGGAGATATGGATGATCGTCGCTAGCAATAGCGCTATTAAGTGCACTACGATAACCATCAATGTTGATGCAGGGTGAAAGGATTCGGGATTTGCAGCGGGAGGATGGAGAATCATGAAAAGGGTAGGAGAGGATGATGATAGAAATGAAAGAAACTCTGGATCTGAGGCATTCCTCGCCGAGAACCCGCTCCAGGCCGAGATGTTAGCAGCTATCAAGGCTATTCAGTGGGCAAGAAAGAAAGGGATGTACCACATCATCCTTCAAATGGACTGCCAACAATTGATGAACCAGCTTGCCAATATAGAAGAATGTCACCACAGTATCAAGGGCATCATTCCTGTGTTTCATGAGGAATCTGCTCTTTTCCATTGCTTAGCTATTAGATATATCCCCCGACACCTTAACACTGACGCCCATAGGTTAGCCAGCAGGTTCATGCGCCAGTATTAAGGTAGGTATTTGGAATGTTGGCAAAAAAAAAAAATATAAAAGTAAATAAATGACACATAAAGGGTAAATACTATATTAACAAAAAATAATATCATTTTTATTTTATGTAGTTTGTAATGGGAAAAACACCTACGATTACTGAACTCTTCAAAAGAAAAATTGGTGAAACATCAACAAATGAGGCAAATGAACAATCAACGGATATTCCCAACGAGAGACTTGAAACTCCACTTCCTGAAAATAGACATAGTAAAATACCGAGAACTGTGGAACCGTCATCTAATTCAAATGAAATTGAACGAGATCCTGGACTACGTAGACAAATTTGGGAGTATCCACCCGAAAAACGAAATGAAATTAGACGACCGTATATTTTGAAGGGTCCTTATCAACCAGTGTTTGATCGGAAAGAATACAAAATATCTGGTTCGGGATCTCACGGTCGTCGATTTCAAGCTGCTTGGTATGAGAAATTCAAATCATGGTTAGAATATTCCCCTGAAAAAGACGCTGTGTTTTGCTTTGTATGTTTCTTGTTTAACAAACAAGATGGTTATAGAGCTTTCACAATTGATGGCTTCAATACTTGGAAGAATGCCTTTGGTAAAAAGGGTGCTTTTCTGACACATATCGGTGCTGAGCCAAATTCACATCATCAAAATGCTGAGAAAGAGTTAGAAGATTTTCTTAAACAAGAAAGACACCTCCCAAATGTTTATGCTAAGCAAACACCCAAAGAAATTGCTATTAATAGATTGCGGCTAGGGTCTACAATTAAAGCATTACGATGGTTAGCTTTGCAAGGGTTGGCAATGAGAGGTCGAGATGAAAGTGAAAGCTCCAGTAATCGGGGGAATTTTCTTGAACTTCTAAAGCATCAAGCGTCTTTTTGCACAGATGAGGCAAGTTATGTTCCGAAAAATGCCACATACACCTCGTCAGACATACAAATAGAAATACTAAAAATTATGGCAGAGAAAGTTAAACGAGCAATTATAGATGAAATTGATGGAGCACCCTTTTGTATTATTGTCGATGAAGCAGAAGATGTGTCTGGGAAGCAACAAATGGCTCTCATTTTGAGATATGTTGATAACCTTGGGCTAGTGAAAGAGCGCTTCTTCAGCATCATTCAGGTTGGAAACACTAACGCTATGACCTTGAAGAAAGAAATATTTGAAGTTCTATCTCATTATTGCTTTAATATGAGAAACTTACGAGGCCAAGGTTATGATGGTGCAAGCAATATGCGTGGTAAATGGAATGGGTTGCAGGCAGTTGTTATAAGAGAGTGTCCTTATGCTTATTATGTTCACTGTTTCGCTCATCGCTTACAATTAGCACTTGTTGCTACATCAAAAGAAGTCGTACCTGTTTTCCAATTTTTTTTCCAAGTTATCGATGGTTGTCAATGTGGTTCTTGCATCTTATAAGCGAGTTGATCAATTGCGGAATGCTTATTCCAGTGAAATAGAGATGTTGATTGAAGATGGAGAAATCGAAACTGGTGTTGGTTTGAATCAAACAGGCAATTTACAGAGACCAGGGGACACTCGTTGGAGCTCTCATTTAAGGTCTATTATAAGCCTACTAAAAATGTTTAGTGCCACTTGCTCGGTACTCTATAAGCTCATTGATGAAGGGGACACATCTGCTGAACGTGCACAAGCAACTACTACACTTGAGACAATGACTTCTTTTGAGTTTGTCTTCATTTTGCATCTTATGAAGAAAATACTAGAAGTCTCTGAGTTACTTTGTCAAGCTTTACAACGAAAAGCTCAAGATATTCTAAATTCTTTGCACCTTGTTGAGAGCACGAAAGTTCTTTTGCAAAAGTTAAGAGACGATGGATGGGAGTCTCTTATAGAAGAAGTTGTCTCATTTTGTGAGAAGCGCAATATAGAACTCCCGAATATGAATTCTATTTATAAAGAAAGAGGAGGTCGCGCTCGTCGTCAGCATGATCAAATCACAATTGCTACCCACTATCGTGTAAATTTATTTTACGCTGCGATTGATGTGCAGTTACAAGAGCTGAACCATAGATTCAATGAGAATTCCGTTGAATTGCTAACACTTAGTTGTGCTTTAGAGCCTAGAGGAGGTGGACAATATTTCAAGATAGAAGATATACTTCAACTTGTCCGTAAATTTTACCCCGAGGACTTCACAAATTTTGAGGAAGAATTAAGAATACAATTGCGTCATTACGAGGTTGAATTATCTCAACATGAGGATCTTAAGAAACTCTCGACCGTTGCTGAACTGAGTCAGTGGTTGGTGAATACAGGAAAGATGAATATTTACCCACTTATTTTTTGATTAACGAAGCTTCTGTTAACTCTTCCTGTGTCTACAGCAAGTGCTGAATGAGCTTTCTCGTCGATGAATATAATAAAGACTACTCTTCGCAACAAGATGGAAGCTGATTTACTCGAGAGTTGTATGATTATCAACATTGAACGAGAGATAGCGAAAACGTTCAGCATTGATTCAATTATAGATGAATTTCGAGACTCAAAAGAGCGGAGAGTCCTATTATAGATAAATTTTATTAGAATTACTTTATGCACTTCATTTGTTTATTTGGGATACATTTTAATGGATATCAACTATTTATGAAGCTTTAAAATATTTGTACTTATAATGCGATCATATACGCATCATCTTTTTTCTAATATGAAGCCGTGTTAAAATTCGGCCCTATGCGAAATTAAATCCTGGCTTCGTCCCTGCTTGGCGGTTCTCTGCTATATCTTTGAAACGATCGATGAATAACTGACTGTCCCTCTTATGTATGAAGCATTTTACATCTCTGCCGAAGTTCTTGAAGTCAACCAAACTGGCACCGACGTTTGCAAACCCCTCAACCTGCTCCTTGAACATTTTGTACGTCTGCGTAGCACCAATCTTCAACTGAAACAATCGGTTTAAAAATAATAATTAAATCAGTCAATGTGTTACCCCATAAGTAACGATGCGGTATTCTGATGCTATTGATTTGTTACACCAACAAAGAGGCCTCGTGTTACTCTTATTCTACAGTCAAGTTACTCTATCGAATATTTGGTGTTACTCTATCAATTACAAGTCCAGTATGCACCAATTGATTAGTGAATTATATGCCCAATAGAACTTCATGAACATTGTTACTTCGACAGGTGAATTGTGTTACTGCAACATTGCAGATGTGTTACTCTTACTAAGAATGTCTGTTACTCCAAGTCATTTGGCGAGAAACTAAAATCACATATCCGTCCAACAGATGAAAAGTGTTACTCCAACAGTACAAACTTGTTACTCTAATACATAACATGTGTTGCTCCTACTTATTGAATACGTACCCGTGAATTATTCAGTATCATTTGCTTGTGGTACTTTGTAAGTTTTCTCGATATCTTATGGAATTCTCTGTCCCTTGTTGATATTAGTTCGTGGTTGTGCCCACTGTTGAACACATCAATTGCGAGAGGCCCGCCTTTACTGAAAAACATAATCCTTACTTTGCAACCAACACAACGGACCTTCGTCTTCCTTTTTGGTACTTCAACAACATCTCTATCGACTGCCGCCTCCGGGCTGACTTTTTTTGTTTTTTGTAAATCCCTCTCTGTTGCAGACGAGGAGTTTCGATTTAATCGCACCACCTCTCCACCTTTTAGTTGTGTATCTCCTCACATCGAATCCACAAGACAAAGCGTATATTTTATAGAAATTCACCGCTTCATCCACGTCTTTGAAGATCTGCCCTACGTATGGAGTGTAACTCTCACCCACATCCCTGCATCATTCATGTGCATTTATGTCGACTACAAAATCAATAGTAGGTAGTAAAAAAATGAACTCACTAAATATTTGAAACAATAATTTACACGACTCGTAAAGTAACCGTATAAAGCGTTAAACAAAACTCGCCTTTGTTGTGTTTCACAATTTGCATATCAGCCATTGAAGGTATGTTGGAGCCGCGCGAAGAAAATGAATGAACATGTATTTTCAATTAGGGTATGAATGGTTGAATAATGAATAATGAATAATGAATAATGAATCGTGATACTGTGAGTATGAATGGTTGAATAATCAATAATCAATAATGAATCGTGATACTCTGATAAATGGTTTCCTATTTTGTTGGCAGTTACGTTCCAACAAATAAGGAAGCAGTATATTTTTTTTTAATTGAATCAAATCGTGAATGTAAGGCTGTTCAAAAAGTGGCCCGGGCCGGCAAATCGGACCAGGACACATACCAGTTTGTTCTGCGGGTCGCCAAAAACTTGGTGACCGGTCCGGTCTTAAGAGGGTCTGGTCCGGTCCGATCTTAAGAGGGTCTGGTCCGGTCCGGTCCGGTCTTAAGAGGGTCCGATCCGGGTTTCTTTGTTAACCGGTCCGGTCCGCGGGTTTGGATTTTTGGGGTTGCCGGTCCGCGGGTCAATCCGGTTCGGGTTTGGACCGGCGAACACCCCTACGTGAATGTATCCTACTCATTCTTTATTTCAAGAACTTAAAGGACTCAAAAGATGAGAGAGACTCATCTGAGCCTAACGACCGTAATCTTGAAATAAAGAACGGAAAAACGACTGCTTTCACGAAAATAGATATTTTTATGGAATAAGGAATTGATTATCATACCAAGAATTGAAAATTAAACAATTTCTAGGGCTTACCATCGATTAATAATCGATGAAAACCCCAAATGAAAATGGATATTAGGGGTTTTTTCTAGGGGGTGGAGGAGTTACACCGTATTTATTTTATGACAAATCAATCACTGGTTAGATATCTACTTACTAAAAATAATCTATTTTCTCTTACAATAAAAAAACTTGCTGAAAATGGGTCGCTTGGTACCATGCGACTTATTTCTAAGGCGCCCGGTACTGGGCGTTGGATCAGAATTGTAGTGGTTTGGGAGTTGCTTTATTTGTTTGATTGTGTATCTATCTATTATTGTAAGATTCCCGCACGTGATTATTAGAAGATAATGTGTATTCGGACATTTTTTGTGTTTCGGGTTTTTGGCTTTGATCAGGTTTGACTTGCTCAGTAAAAAACGGTTTTGTTCCCAGGAGCAGTTTTGGCTTAAAATACATGACCTTTATTTCATCATAAATCATCAAGGATTATGATGATGAGGTTTTTGTGTGAGTTTTCTACTCTGCCATGTGTCTAATAAGTTGACTACCATCGATTACGAGCCATGTTTCGAGCATTTAGAAACATGTTATCATCCTATCATCATCGGATGTTCAGCGGGAAATTTCTATAAAGATGAGCATGACAAATGTGAGTGTCTACCGGGACTTAAAAGTGTATCCATGGACATGCATGAGAGTTTTTTATAAGATAGAAATAGTGGATAGAGAGAGTCAGGGAGAAGCCATAAGACCCACTATGAAAGAGAAAATGAATACGTAGATAATGATGGTCTTATTATTTTACCCTTCGGTCATTTTTCATCCCCTTTCCACTCAAAGAATAACACTATCTACAATTTTTTCCCTCCTACTTTTTATTCTTTCTGTAATAATTGCTAATTGTTATCTTAATCAATCAAAAGAGATCATGCATAATTGTGTGGACATGACATAGGTCCACCCCGACGCGGCCACGCGCGGGTTTGGGGCGGCGAATGAATCTCCATATGAGATGGTCAAATTGAAATTTAAATCGAAGTTGGAGTCGCCACCGAACTTTGTGGGAGTTCAGGCCCGTTCGAATCCACTCTATGTCGTAGTGGACCGTGTACAAAATACGGCCCATTTCCGATGTCAGAGTTTATTGGGTTCATCCCTTTGCATTTGATACCGATACCGACATTATCGGATACCGTGTATTGAATGACTCTCGTTGCCAATGGTTTCGGACATCCGGAAACCGAGGTTCTGAGTAAGGGGTGAGGGTACGTGTTGGAAAGTTCACAAAGAACACCCAACCCCGCCCGCACATTAGCGGCCTCTACTAAGATATCGAATGATTTTTGAATACGCGCGTTAGTAATACGATGAATGTTATGCAAACATTGTTTTCCTAAACATGTGAGGAATTGAATGGGTTGCTAAGTCGGTTTAATGCATAAAAATTAACGTCGAAGTTGAATTTAGCATGTGAGATTCGTTTTAGTATAATAAAACAAAAGATGAAAAGAGATTGCTAAAAAGATGAACAAACGTGTTAGTAACGATTGAATAATAAATATGATAATATGCATGATTTTGAAACGTGTTTGACTGTGGTCGAAAAATATTTGTCGAAATCTGAAAAATATGCCGAGAAAGCCGCTGTTTTTATGTAAGAAACGATGTAAAATAAAAAGGAGAAACGAGAAAAAACGGGTCGCGGTTTACAGGCCCCCGCGCGACTCGCGCGGGTAGCTGTCTCGGTTTCGGGTTTTTCGAAAATCGTTAATTTTTATAAATCGCGTACAAATATGGATTAATTTATACTCGATTTATATTTTCGATATTCGTCGTATTCGATATTCGATTAAGAAATCGATATCAAATATTCAGAATGACTTTTAGAAAAAGTTTTTATAAAATCGTTTTGAAAAGAATTTGAACGAAAAAGAAAAAAAAAAGAATGTTAATTCTCTCCGCGTTAAAATCGTCGTATTTTGTAAAAAAAGATGTAACGATTTTTTAGCATCAACAAGATTTAATTTAGTTCTTGTTAGATAAGATATTCGATTAGAGAATCGATATCGTATTTTAAGAACGTTTTGTTTTGTAAAAATAATTTATAGTACCGATATTAGAAATAAATAAATAAAATGCGACGAACGACCCGTAAAACAAAAAACGACCGACAACGAAAAAAGGAAAAAAAAGACGAGGAAGAGACGAGAAGAAAAGGAAGAGAGAAGAGAGAAATCGGGTTTGATTTTGCACCCTCAACCTACATGCTTTGTGTACTCGGATCGGGGCTCGTCGGAATGTGGCTAGGGCACGGGAGCGTCGAGTTAATGTCGGTGAGTTATGGTGGTTTGGTTTGGACGTGTAAGGTGGGGCGAGGTGGCCGGTTTCGTCGGTCTAGAACGGCGTGGTCTCGAGTTGTATCGGTTCTTCGATGCTAAGTGTATGATTATTTATGAATGTCGATGTGTAGAAAGTTGATGATTTTTCTGAATCTTAGATGTTGTTAGATGTGTTGTGCAATGGGCCTATTTATAGGGAAGTTCCCGACCTTGGATAGGAGAAGTGCTTAGGGTGAGAACTACCGCTTAGGATAGGGAACGTAAGAAGCTGAGAAGCACGAGAATTCCGTTTACTTGGCAAAGAAGAAAGGGAATCTCGGCTGGTTGGTGGAGCACCGCCGAATGACTTGCACTTGGTCGGGGGTTTGATTCGGTTTTCGGATAGAATTCCTACTTGAGATCGAATTCTACCCCTGAACGAATTTGTTTAATATTTTGTGTAGCTGATTTCTTATAGTATTGGAGTTCGAATCAGCCACGTGAGGTGTCACGGCTGACTCGCGTGTCCCGAGAACATTTTTGACCGGGTTTTGACTCGGTCGCTAAAAGACGGTTTTGCCCCTGATGTCGGAATCGACCTAAATTAGTCTTATTTGACTCGAAACGACCCACTGGGCCTGAATTTGAGGTTGGTTTTGTGAGATTTGTACTCCGTAAAAAGCCCAAGCCAAATGCCAATGATTTTGAGCCCGTTTTCGAGTATATTAAAGCACGTTTGCGTCCGATCATCATCGGGTGTTTGTCGGAAACTGCTATAGACACCTGACAGTCAAAATGTGGGTGTCTACAAATTGCTATTAAAATTACTACCATCTTTAAAATAATCATTATTTTGTAATTAATATGGGGGAAAATGATATTTCCTCCATTTTTATTTTATCTTCCCATTTACTTTTGGCACGATTTTTTTTGTAATGAATATAAAATGATAAATTTAAGAAATGTTGAGGGTAGAATGGTAAGTGTGTGTGTGAATAGGAAAGAATAAAGGTGTAAAATGTTGTAAATAGTAAGGGTAGTATGGTAAAAATTATGGAAAAAAATGGAAAGTGAAGAGTTTATGGATCCTAAGTACCTAAGAGGGGGAGGGGGTGAATTAGGTACCTTTTAAAATTTTAACTCAAACTTTATTAATTAAAGAGAGTTAAACTAAGTGGACTACTTAAAAATAAAGAAGTGAAAATAAGTAAATGCAAAACAGTCTGACCGTGACAGATTTGCCTTGGCAAAGGATACGGCCACAGAGCAAATGTCACAGTATGGTGGACTGTTGTCTGACTGCCTCTATTTCTCTTAACCGAAGGTAATGTTACAGAGAAATATTACAGTATTTCGACTATTGCAAGTACTTTGAAAAACACAACTAAAACTAATATTAATCCACGAACAAATGAGAGCGAAGCTAAACGACATGTGTTCTACTTTGTATGCGGCGGAAGTAAAGAGAAGAACATGAACACATTCCGTTTTTGAATTGGTTCGGCCAACACTCTAAGGGCCTACGTCCAATGCTTTTCTTATTAATAAATGTTAAGTAATCTACTCCGAAAACTTAAACCCTTACAATAAGAACCAATAACCTACTCCGGTTACGACTCACGAGTTAGGAAGACTACTCCGTCTCATAACTCTCCAATGACCTACTCCGGTCACGACTCTAATTAACTTACAAGAAAGTTACACTATTACAATCTAACTAAGTTAGACAAGAGCACTCATGACATAATGCAGCAGTTCGTTCGACTGTGATTTCTGAAGACTTTAAAATATTTTGCAAAGAGTTTTCTAGGGTTTTGGGATTTTAAGAGACAATTTGCAAAGAGAGATTTTGAGCTGAAAAGTCTTGGGGAATAAGTGTGGTGGAGCATCTTCTTTTATAGAGGAGCAAAAATCAAGATTGAAGCTTCCAAAAATAAGTCAACACTTTTAGGAAGAAGTAAAAGAGTTTGTTTAATCAAGGAGACACAAGAAGAATAATCTTGAAGAAGTGAAATAAGGAAAGCAAGGTGAAGGTTTTCCAAATAAAGTGAAGGATAAGACTCAAGGTTGAAGCCAAGCAAAATAGGACAAACACAACTTTTGAGGCACCTTCTTTAGGAGAGAGAGAGAAGGCCTACTTTTGGTGTTTGGTAAAAAGCTTTACAACCTTATTTGGGGTTTATTTGGGAAACTGTTTTTGACACTACAAAAACCACTTGCTTGCTCAACACTACTCTTTAGAAATCAGTTTTGAAAATATTTAAAAGGATAAGAACTTTAAGTTTTGAAATCTTTTCCTCTTGAAGAGGGCCGAACGAAAGTAACAGTCAACCAAACTGTTGTAAACAGTTGGGTTGGCTAGTTACTAGAACTAACTACAATATATCAAAAGACTCTTATCTTTACATCGTGACACTCTATGACGTTCTTGATTCTTTGGGCTTCTCGTCTTGATCTTCAAACGATCAATCTCAACATTCATCAACTAATTTTTCAATTAAGCATAACCTGAAAAGTTAAACTAAGAAAACACAAATTAAATAGGCTAGTCATCATCAACAAACCAACAGAAAGAAAGGAAATGGGAAGATAAAAAAAAGTGGACCAAAAAAGAAATTGGGAAGATAAAAAGAAAATGGAGGAAGTATAATTATGATTGATGATTGATTCTTTCACTATTAGGAAAGTATTACAATACATTCTTTATTACAAGATTGTACTTAATTTTATAAGTGTGAATTCATATTATAAATATCGTGCATAATTGCACGGGGTCTATATTAGTGTACTTTTTCGTGAAGAGATTTCAAACTAGACCTGGCAAACAGATCGGGTCGTGTCGTCTTCGTGTTCGTGTCATTAGTAAACGGGTCACGAACCCCTCAACCCAAACCCGACCCATTTAAGTTTCGTGTCGTGTTCGTGTTGACCCACATACATAAATGGGTCATCAACCCTCAACCCAAACCCATTTATTTCGTGTCGGGTTCGGGTCGTGTTTTCGTGTCATGTCCATATTTGGAAAGTATTAACATATTTATGTTAAAAATGATTAAAAATATTTACACTACTTAAATAAACAGGTTATTCGTGTCATTTTCGTGTCTTGGGACCTCAACCCAAACCCGACCCAATTAAATTTCGTGTCGTGTTCGTGTCGACCCACATACATAAATGGGTCATCAACCCTCAACCCAAACCCATTTATTTCGTGTCGGGTTCGTGTCGTGTTTTCGTGTCATGTCATTTTTTGCCGGCTCTATTTCAAACGTAGGTAATTATCGAGAAAGACGAAATAATGAGAGGGGAAATGATACGAAAGGACCCACGTTTACCCGCCAAGAATCCACAAACGTTATCCTTCTCCTTTTTCACCTTCGCATTTTCTGGGTTTTGAGGTTCACATGAATTACTGATTCATGGAGGGTGGCTAGTTTCCATACCCCAAAATGAATCATCATCATCAACCTTCCAACTTTTTAGCATTCAAATCAGTAATAATTCCCAGTTCAACCAACTTCCCATTTCTTCCCACACCCTATCATTCACCTAATGCTTATTTCTTTCATGTATCTAATTCTTCTTATTCAACCTTCAGTAATACTAATAATAATTCTGACAGTAATAGTAATTTCCTCTTCAAAAACACCCGAAGATCCAATCTCAAACGCCTCACCTCTCGAATTGTTCAGCTCACCCGCCGTAAACAGCTTCACCAGGTTCCAATTACTCCCCACTATTATATTTCCTTCGAATCCATTTTATCTAGTACGAGTAGTTGTTTCATTCATGAATGCTTGAGTATATTTCAGTTTTGAGCTGAAATATGATGTGGGTATGTTAAGTTGACGAAAGAAAGATAGGATTTTTGAGTGAATGGAATTACTGTGTTTCTCCTAATTTGATTACTAAAGTGTTAATTTTTAATTGTGATTTGTTCCGCTGAAGGTGTTTGAAGAAATTGAGGTAGCCAAGAGAAGATATGGGGGTCTGAATACGATTGTGATGAATGCAGTGCTTGAGGCCTGTGTTCATTGTGGTGACATTGAATCTGCCTTGAAGCTGTTTGATGAAATGTCGAATTCAAGAAGCTGTCTTGTCGATAATGTCTCCTACGGCACTTTGCTGAAGGTAGTATTTATTCTTTAGAATGATCTGATAAGAGCTTTTGAACCCCCAGTCCCCATCCCCCTCATCGAAGAAATGCAGGCGAGTCTTAGAAAGTACTCAGTACCAATTTAAATGGACACTGTAGTGTTAATGTAGCCATGGGTTGGCTCTTTTTAGGTGTTTGTGATTAGTAATGGTTGCATCTCTTATGTCATTGAACATGGAATTAGATCTTGGTCTTAGTCTTGAACAATGGATCACAAAACCAGTCGATTCCGTCATTGTGGCTTTTTAGCCAGCACACCCAACACCTTGGTCTCGTGAAGTGGGCTCTCTCTACCTCCTTTAGGGAATGGCCAGGCCCATTCGTATTCTAACAATACTTCTGCTTGATTTTAAAAGTTAAATATCAACAGTTTTGACCCCTTTATTACATTGTTCGTTTTTAATAATTCAGTCAAGAACAAGAGTCATGATTTTAAGAATGTAGGTCATGTTATTGAAATGTGGTAACTGGTAAATATTTGTTCTTTTAGCTTTCAGAGTTCCTGCATGCTTTTCGGTTCCTGTAGTCAACCAATTGTATCATCGTATGTAAGTCATCTGAATCTTATTCTGTTAAAAATGGATTAGGGTCTTGGTAAGGCTCGAAGAATCGATGAAGCATTTCAATTTCTCGAAGCTGTGGAACAAGGGGATGCAGTTGGAAATCCTAAATTATCTGTGCCACTGCTCCATGGCCTGCTTAATGCTCTTGTTGATGCAGGTAACATCTTGCAAACTATAAAAAAAAAATTGACTGTTTGATGGATATTCTGTTATAAAGCTAAGAAGTTTAGTCAAGTCTTGACGAGACTGTTCTCATATACCTATAAGGCTATATGTGTTTCCTGGTACAAAATTCGATATGGTTTTATAAATCCTAAATCTAAAACCTCTTCTCTTTCAAATTTGTAGTGTGCTTTTGCTTGTCCAATGTCCATGGAAACATCTCTCAGAATTATATTCTCAAGTTATTTGTTCTTGTGGGTATCATAACTAGTTATATAGCATGTCTTTTGCCAACTGATCTCCGAATCCTGCTAATTAACTAAAGTATGGAACTACTTTATTAGTTACTAAGGCATTCAGTCATTGTGCTTAATAAGCAGGTGTGATTAATCTTTTGGGTCATTAAGATTATGAGGTACGGACGTACCACGTGAGACCAATTAGAAGAGTGACTGAGTAACCTCTGGGATTCTTGAGACAAATTATAAGAGTAACCTCTGGGATTGTTACTTCAGTACGTTGAAGGAACTATTAGCTCAAGTAATGAGTTGAGCCGTTGATGTTCAGGAAGGTGCACTTAGCGTACTTAACATCGATAGATTTTGGTTAAATTTGGTACTGCACAGTTTCAAAAACTATTTTGCTTTGTCTTTAGCATCTCTTGGATCCAAGTATTAATAATTCGACTATAACTCTTAGTTGGTAAACGTCAATCTACTTGCTTTCATGATTGTTAGAACAGTTTCACAATTACTTTCTGTTGTCAGTCCTTGTCAATGAAATTACTGTGGTTAATAGTTTGGACTTTGGACATAAGTCATGAACTTTTCTGAACAATATCTTAACCTTGAAAAGAGGTGCCTTTTTTTCTAATGGAGGCGATTCATAGGGATGAATTTTCTAGAACTATCTCAAACAAACTAGTGGTGGGCTGAATTTCTATTTAAGGTTCTTGCAGTTATGGCACCATGATTTACAGTTATTATTGTGTACAACCGTTGTACCATGCGACAGTAGTAAAAGTTTGCAACTTATGATAAAAAGTGACCATTTTAGGTTAGTTAGTTACCACTTTCAGATAAATAGTTAACACTTTTTTTATATTAAAACGTGGTCACTATTTAACTTAAAGTGGTCACTAAATAACGTAAAGTGGTAACTTTTTACCATAAATTAGGTCCGTCGTACGGTACAACGGTTGTATAGTATAATTTGTGCATGATTTATCAGAAATTAATGAGTAAGTCTCTTGTGAGACTGGCTTACTTACGAATATTGTGAGGCATAATAAATGAAACTAACTACCAATAAAAAGAAATAAGGAAAAGATGAAATAAAAGAAGTGACTGCTTCTCATGTGAGAGGTCTCACAATATGATTATTTGTGAGACCGTCTTATATGAAAATTCGTCGAATATATTTTCTACACAAAGCTTATTTTTAAAATGTAGAAACATGAGGATTTCTATTACTATATCTTATGGAGTCAGAGACTAAAGTCACTAAACTAAAGGACAAATGGCCGGCTGAACTAAATGAGAGTTTCTTTGGGTGTAGCGTGTAGTGGCCATCGTTGCATTTCTCGACGCTTCTCATTATGGGTTATTCATAAACAACATTTCCTGGTTGTTCATGTAGAATTAGTGGCAGAACTGCAAACATTCCACCCCTTCTTACCCACCATTTTTCGGGAGCCCTCAAGAGGATAGAATGACGTTATGACGACAACATAAGTAGTTGTGGGATTTGAGTTAGATATAGAAAAGAGGATGACTATTTTTCAATTTCTAAATAAGAGAAATTGTACGTTGGTTATAAATTGCAAGCAAGATAAGGTGGAACAAAAGGATATTATGAAAAGTATTTAGTTGTGGTTCTTGTTTAAACTAGTCTCGAGAGTTGGAACAAGAAGTATTCCCATTATGCAATCTTACATGCAACTGTTTAGTGCAGGGGATCTACGCCGTGCAAGTGGACTTCTAGCACGCTATGGATATGTGTTTCATGAAAGCGGAAGCTCTTCAATCTTGATCTACAACTTGCTTATGAAGGTTCACACATGCAATCCAACATACTTTTCTAATGCAAAAAGTTTAGTTTCCCTTTCTTTTTTTTTTCTTCCATTTTCTTGTACTTAGTCCATTATACTTGCCATGTGATGCTTATGCCTTCTCAATTTAACAAGTTCTTTAAGTTCTACATCAACCAATTGTCTAAGCATATATTGTGTCGGGTCATAACCTGAATAGGCATGTCTCTTTATTTCAGGGTTATATAAACATAGGTTCCCCTGAAGCCGCACTCACTGTGCGAGATGAAATGCTACGCCAAGGATTAAAGCCAGATAAGCTTAGTTATAACATACTCATCCTCGCTGCAGTGAAGGGAGGTACATTAGATGTTGCAGTTCAGCTATGGGATGAAATGAAGGTCTAAACGATGTATTGACAGGCCATTTTAAAGCCTCAATTTTATTTGGAGTTAGACGTCAGTAACATGTCTATACATATTACTTAAACACCTCTCAATGTCTTTCAGGAAGCTGCAACAGATTGCACTTCTCATGATCTTTTCCCGGATAATGTAACCTACAGTACCTTATTAAAGGTTTGTAAAGTGTGAAGCAACTCATCATCCTTCATGAATTATTTTCGTTTAATTGGTCCTGTTGAGTGATTTTATTTTAGAAGTCATTGGCATACACTATCATGTTTTTCTTGCCTTTAAAACAAAAAAAAAGGTGCAATTGTTTGAAGATACATCTTCTCTGCATTTTGAATATCCTGACTAATGGTCATAGTGTATACATACAAATGTAAAATGTTGTAGAACTAGCTTCTAATTTATTTCCAGTTGGCATTTGGCAGTAATAATATATTTGTTGACTGAAATTGAAAACTTAATAATGTACTTTTCTTAACAGGGTGCTGAACTTGCTAAAGATTTAAATTTGGTTCAGAAGATTCTGATGGAAATGAAAGCATCTCGAGCTCTTTTTGTCGATCGGATTACCTATACTGCACTTCTTGATGCACTGCTTAGTTGTGGCTCAGTTGTTGGTATGGGCTACTTTGGTTGAGAATCAAATCTGTTAAATTAGTTTTTTCTTTGGTTTCTTTTCTGAGGTTTTATTGAATATCACGGTTCATGTAAAGTGGCTTTTTCCTTGCAATAAGTTAACTTAATAATATGCAACTTTTCGCCTTCAATAAAGGTCAGATGTCTGTCGACTTCTGGCCGTTCTGGCCTCTGGGGCATTTTGATTATGATTCATTTGAGTTCTTAACTGTGAAGAACTGCTAGGTGTGCTTCTAAAGTTGGTGCGTTTGGATCTGGTTGAGTTAATTTTTGTCAGAGTTGCTAGTCTATAGATGGGTAATAGAATAGATTGGAGTATATTATGAGAACACATTAAGGGCTCACTTGGAATGGGGGTAATTATTAGGGGAGTATTGGAGCTTGAAATGAGAAGAAAATGGAGGAGATTGGTGGTTAATTCTGTGCATACTTCTGGTATTTGCTTCATCTTCTGATAGTGAAGGAGAAAATAATAAGCGTGGATTTTATACTGTTTATGGGATAAGTGTTGTTATGCTTCCACTTGTTGAGCTAGTGAACTACAGACTACGGAGTATAATACCTCACTTTTGACGTGTGATGTGAATTCGTAATATTCTGTTTTCAACGTGTGATTTAATTGTGATAGGTATATGTATCTGTCCTTCTATACATTTGGTTACCGGACTTCTCTCACTATTTTCAGGTGCTTTATGTATTTTTGGCGAAATAATAAAGAGGGCAGAAAAAAAGTCAAATCTGCGGCCAAAGCCTCATCTTTACCTTTCCTTGATGCGTGCTTTAGCTGTCAGAGGTGATTTTCTGATGGTCAAAACTCTACACAGTCGCATGTGGGTGGATTGTTCGGGAACTATCAGCTCTTCTGTTCAGGAAGAATCTGATCATCTTCTAATGGAAGCTGCTCTTAATGCTGGCCAGGTTTATAAATCCTTTTTTTAACTCGACTATCTAAGAGTCTACAGTGAGTCTGTATGAGACGGTTTCACATGTGAGATCAACCTAAATCATTTTATAATTCTTGTCTAATTATAGAGACAATGGGTTGGTCTTACTTGTGAAACTGTTCCACATAAGTTTTTTGTGAAGATTCTAAGCTACACTAAATAAATTACTAATAGATGCCTATAGACCTGTCAAATGGGTCGGGCGGTCGGGTTTCGGGTTCGGTCATTTCAGGTTCGGTCATTTCGGGTTCGGGTAATATACGGGTCGGGTGTATTTCGGGTTTGAAAAATACAGGTTTTATACGAGTCGGGTTTATACGGGTTTCGGGTCGGGTTTCGGGTCAAATACGGGTTATTGACGCGCTTTAAAAACATTAATTTTCTTTATTTTTTTTTTATCATAAATACAATTTTATTCTTAATTTTCTTAACCATCTCATTTAATATAAGATATTAGTGATAATAAACATGTTTTATTTAATATATTTTTTAGTATACACTGATATTTTATTTCTATAGGAGGTACGAATATATATGACGAACTTTGACTCGATTTATTGATTTTTTTTTCTTATTATAATAATCATGTGATAAAAATATGATTTTAAAGATATATATAAATATTATTTCTTAAAATTTTGAAAATAAAAAAAATACTCGGGTTCACTTTCTTAGTGTTTCTGAGAAACTTTAGTGTATAATAGCAATATTTTTTTAATTTATCCATTTTCGGGAGGGTAACGGGTTCGGGCGGGTTTTGACCCAATATATTCGGGGTTTTATCGGGCGGGTCACTTTCGGGTTTCGGTCATTTTCGGGCGGGTTTTTTCGATTTTTTTTCCGGGCGGTGTCGGGTCGGGTTAGTTTTTGACAGGTCTAGATGCCTATAATCCTAGAACCATCATTTCCATGGACGCTAACTTTGTTATGGATACTTTAATGAGACAGGTTGATGTGGCTGTAAAGATTCTTTCAGATGTTAATGCTAGATGGAAAGGACTGTCCTGGACCAGTTCCGCTGGCCTGGTATGTTGTGCTAAGAGTCTTATTCAGTAAATCTATGTCAATTGCTTATATTCCATGATAGTGGTATGGGAACATGCTGTTACCATTATCGCATTGCCTTCTATAAACATCCGATAAAATTAGCATTGGTGCGAAAATTCGATCCACTGTTTGCATGAGCTTTCTTTTTATTTGGTGTTACTGTAGACTGCAGTACGACTAGAGGCTTTGTTGGGATTAGACCGGTCCATACTTCATCCCTATTTCCTTCCCCAGGTATTGCCTTCTATCTATGTATCTTTTGATGTCTGCTGATGCACAGCATTGTTACTTGTAAATGTTATGTCACGTGCGCAGTGGTGGATCATTGTTATGTAGGGAAGAGGTCCTGCCACAGCTGTAGTATCTTTTTACATATGTTATCACTTGACCCTTATTCGCTCCATGGTTCAGTGGTGAATAACCAAATCTGAGGTCAATGGTTCAAACTTCGGCTCCCTCAAATTTTTCAACCCAAGCATGAACCTTGTAAACTTTTTAGAGAGATTTTTTTCGTTTGATGCATGGTAGGTACTGTGAGTCTGAATCGTATGTATGGTATCAGGCAATGGATGAATGTTAATTTCATTTTTGCTGACCTAAATTCATTTTCTATACTCAAGGGACATAGCTTACACTTTACACTGGTAGAGCAAGCTCGGTAGTGGTTCACAGACTCAGTTTACAATGCTTACAGGTATCAGTAGATGATCCAGTGGACAAAATCATGACTCCATTCGAAGAAACAAATCCAGTGCAAGCAAACCTCGAGCTAAGCAAAGTAATGATGCGTTTCTTAAGAGAGTCAGTTCTGCCGGTTATAGATGACTGGGGTAACTGTGTGGGTTTACTTCATCGGGAAGACTGCACTGACGTATGTTTCTATATCTCTCTAAATCTTTCAATATTCTAGCTATGGGTGCTATTTTTTTACGTGCCTTCTGCAAAGCTTGGATTTTGTCAAAACTCAAATCAGTAAAAGTCTTTTTACCGTCAGTTAGTTAGTTACTGACAACGTGATCCTGCAGTTAAATTTGGAAGTATCAGCAATGATGAGGAGCCCTCCCCCTTATGTGACAGCATCCACATCAGCTGGGCGTGTTATCGACCTTATCCTAGAGAAGCGCCACAAGATGGTGATCGTGGTGAAACAAAGCAACATGTACAGCTCTTACAGCTCCAAAGCTATCGGAGTTTTTACTTTAAACCAATTATCAAAACTTTTGGGTATGCCTGCCTCAAAGCTCCCCTGGCAAACTACTTCTCTTTATGTAAGACCTTTTCAACCCCCATTTTATGATGATGATGATGCTGATGCTTTATGATATTTTTATATTCTTCCGGTTTCTCTCTCAAACCTAAAGCTTCACTGACTTTACCTATACACGACATTGTTAGAGACTGTTTCCAAGTAACCAACCCCTAATGAAATTATCAACCAATGAGCCGTTTTGCGTTATCATCAGTCTGATTACAAAGCCAAAGAATATGATGAATGTTTATCAGTTTATCCTATACCAGTGCAAAACCCGTGCCTACTCACGGTTTTTTAATTAATGTTTGTGTATACAGAGAGTTTGACATGACAAATTATAAACTTTCTTTCTAATTCAATGTTTTACACTTTTCTTCTATAGTATTTCCGTTAGTTAATAGTTTACGTTTCTTGTTTTGGTTAACTTTACTACTTCCTATTTAGATTTTATTTTTAAGCATAAAACCAATTTTCCTCTCACTACCTTTGTCTTTCGATATAAAGAAAATTTAACATTCGTTATGACGAAATTAGTAATATGTTCATTCATATAATAAATAGAATATAGATATGTTGTTCCCGCTTTTGTTTTGTTCTTATATGTTATATATATAAAATAATACGGAGTATTCTAGAAGAAGTATAGCTGATAAATGGATCAGATCCTGTCCAATTTATGACATATAATATAAGGATATAAGTACTCCCTCCGTCCCACTAAGATTGTCACATTTCATTAAAAATATTTCTCACATATAATGAGAAAATAGGACAATCTTTCTGGGACGGAGGTAGTAATAAATAAATGGATATCTTAGGTTTTACTCATTTTAGGTCGAATTTATTTATTTATTTATATCATATTCGACGGTACTGTTCTTAACATATTTAATCATTATCGAACCTATATTTGAAAAGATTACACAGAATTTTCTAGATTTAGCCTGTAGTAGAATATTTTTCATAAATTAATTTATTTCTAAGTTTTAGCGGATTAAGATTAAATAGAGAATTTTAAAATTAGAAAATAGTTCAAGTAAATTTCGGCTTGACTCGTGAATCTGGCTCATTGATCTAAATTGTTTGACCCGTGTCCATTTTGCGCAAACTCAAAATCCCCTATTCACTAAAACAAAAATCAAGGGGCAAAAATGACTTTTCAACTTTTCCGCCTAAATGATTTTCACAATTATCCCCTATTCACTAAAACAAAACCAAGGGAAAAAAAATGACTTTTCAACTTTTCTGCCTAAATGATGTTCACAATTATGGAAACTGTGAATATGTGATCTCTAATCAAACAATTTTATTTCAGCTTTTAGGATCCAATTTAATGAATTACTACAAGATAGACATCATACATTCGTAATCATGTGTTACAATTTTTATTTAAACAAAATGTGCCCAATGATATAACAATTATTTTTTAATTTTCTTTGTAACTTAAAATATTAAAGTTAATTTTTTTTTAATGACACGTTATCGAAACGGGTCAACTATTTTGATCCTAAATTAATGGATTATTTTGAGTTTGTTATATCATTGGGCCCATTTTGTTTAAATAAAAATTATTAACATATATTACGAATGTATGATGTCTATTTTGTAGTAATTCATTAAATCGGGTCTTAAAAGCTGAGATAAAATTGTTTGATTAGAGATCACATTTTCCATAATTGTGAAAATTATTTAGGCGGGAAAGTTGAAAAGTCATTTTTACCCCTTGGTTTTTGGTTTAGTGAATAAGGGATAAGGGATAGGAGATAGGGGATGAGGATAATATCCAACCCATTGCTTGCAGGCAGAAGTGACAACGTGTTAAGGTTCATTTCACTATCTTAGCACGCATTGCTTTTTGAGAATTAAAGGGTGTTTAGACTTAGATTATATATTTGAGTAACTGATTTTTACAAGCAATAATAATGGAGTATCGTAGTTGGTGTTTCTATAATTGTCGTCAATACTCATATTAATTACTAATAAGGAGGAGCATGCAATAAAGCCCTAAGGTCGGATATTAATGTCGAAACTTACAAGGCTATCCTAGTCGTACTATAGTACTCCGTAATCCTATGTATCTTGTCACAATTTTTATTTCTTAACGTTCACTTTTATCACAACATTATACTCCAACCTGCAGTAACTTCCTAGTATTATGAATCTATCCATTTTCAACACGTTTTTCTTCTTTTAAACTAACTATCTTCCATGACAATCTTCCTTCCTTTTTCCCATCATCTTTCTTCCTATATAGTATAAAACCCTCCTTCATCTCTAGTTCTCTACCCATAATAATCACCCGAAAAAATTATGACCGACTCTACAAACAAATGGTCGTTGTCAAGGAAGATTAAAGGGGCTATTAAGAAGGTTAATTTCTTCCTTAAATCAAGCTTCAAGTTTGATCAATGGAGGTATGCCTTGATCTCGACTCTCCGATGTACTCCCACCAAGCGTTACAGCCGGCATCTAAGCTTTGCTGACGGAATGGGGCAACACAAGAATGGTAATGGTAACGGTAACGGTGGTGGAAGTGGAGGTTTTTTAAGCTCAATGAGAAGTTTTAGCAGGATTAAGAGCATTTGTTTGGATGATAATGATGGTGAAAATGTGGATAGGAAGGCCGATTTGTTTATCCAGAATTTTCATCGCCAACTTCATATGGAAAGACAGATTTCTATGCAGCTTAGATATTGCAATCATAATTCAAATAATGCTTCTATTGGATTACATTAATCAGGGATTAGTCTGCATTACCATACTTTAATCTGTGTTTGATCATTACAATTTGTAGCAATAAATTGAGTAATTCTTTTTATTATGATGCCGTGTTTAGCTTTGTGATATGATACAAATTATGGTGCAAGACGGTTGGTTCACTTTTGTGAAAATACAATTTCATTTATTATTGATAAATGTGTAGACTTTTTAAACAAATTAATCATAATGTGAGACGGTCTTACACAATACCTATTGACGCTATGTTTAGAATGATTTAATAAAATATCCCAAAATTATTAAAGGCTAATGCATTTGTGCTAGTAGTAAATATAGAACCATGAACAGTCTTTCTTTCCAATTTCAAATCCATTTTCTGATAATCTCCGGTACAAAAATTCTTCCAACACTTACGACATAACATAACGAATTAACGAGTTCCCATAGGAAAAACGATACAAATGTCAATTACAGGCGTCATGATTTACAATTCATGTCGCTTCTCGACTCCTCAAACACAAAAACCGGCTGTCCTAATCCACAAAACATAACATAATTAATCAAAGAATGTTTTTTTTTTTTTTTTGCTTCAAAAATCTATAGCATAGCGAAAAGGGGGAATATAATGCTCGAAAATCAGTTCTTGTTAGTGTCTTGCAGGGAAATAACGGTCTCGAAGGCTCCAGCTAGAGCCAACACCTTGTTCTTCCTTCCACCCATGAGCTTGCTTGAAGTTTGTTCGATTATGTTGTTATAATCTTGCTTATCTTTCTTTCCTAAGCTACTTTGCACCTTTGCAGGTGCAGTAGCAGCAGCAGCAGCAGCATTTGTCACACTCTTTTTCTCATGCTTTACTTCCAACACCTCTTCTTTCTTCTCCTTCTCCTTCGAAACTGCTGCTTCTTCCTTCTTTTCTTCCCTCATCTCTGCCTCCTTTTTCCCCACATCCCCTGCCTCTTCCTTCTTTTCTTCCACGACTTCTATTTCCTTTTTCCCGCCATCTACTCCTTCATCCTTCTTTTCTTCTGCGACTTCTAACTCCTGTTTCCCACCGTCTGCTGCTGCTGCTGCTTCTTCCTTCTTCTCTTCCGTGAATTCTAACTCCCTTTTCCCGTTTTCCGCCATTTCTAACTTCTTTTCTCCGCTATTCACTTCTTCTTCCTTCTTTTCTTCTGCAAACTCTGTCTCCTTTTGTCTGCCTTCTGCTGCGGCTTCTTCTTTCATTTCTTCAGCGAGTCCTGTTTCCTTTTTGTCTGCATTTTGTGCATCCCTGTCCTCCTCCACAGCATCTACTGTCACATTATGTTCTTCCACTGCTACATTCTGATCATTACCTGAATCTTCGACATGTTCTGGCTCTGGTTCTGGTTCAGGTTCAGGTTCAGGTTCAGCTTCTGTCTCAACAATATGACTTTCATTTTTCTCTTCTTGGCTACGATCAACAGTTTTTCTCTCGTTTGTTACAGCAAGATCGTCGGTCACATCCTCGACTTCCTTCACCTCTATACCTGGAACTGGGACTGTGATAGTGGGGTCACCAAGCTCTTCATTACTGTCAGGCATCTCTGAAATCTCAGGAAGAGACTGAACCTCATTTTCAACCCCCGCCAAATCATCCTCGACAATTGATTGATCGACACCCACATTATCATGATCAGTGCCGCTAGACTCTGATGTCACACTCTTAGGAGCGTTTTTGGTAGACGAGGATGAGATGGGGCGTCTTGCATCCTTCTTGGTTGTCGGGGTAGGGGAGGTAACCGACAACGTACTCTTCTTAACGGTGCGTGACTTAGACGATGAACTCGAGTCAATCTTACCCTCCTTGAGGGCAGAGGTAGTCCTAGCATAAATCTTGTCTGAGGCGGGTCTTACGGATGATGACGCTGCTGAAGAAGTAGTGGACTTGTGTGAAAAAGAGGATGAACGGAGAGTTTTAGCCTCGGTGGTCCCACTCCCAGGGGCATTACGAGGAGGAGTTAGTGTCGTCTTTGGGAGCTGAGAGAATGAAGGAGGTCGGTCGAAGGACCTTCTCCTGGTAGTAGCGGGTTTTTGAGAGGTGGGGTCGGAGGGTGGTGCTGGTTTCTTGGGGAGCCTGGAGGAGTCGGAGTTTGAGCTCACGGTGGGTTTGAGGTAGTTGGGGACGGATTTCCCGTCAGTAGGAGCCGATGTTTTTTCTTTGGTAGGGGAAGACGGAGATGAGCCGGGGCCGAGGCCGAGGGTAGAAGTAGAAGATGGTTTGGGTGACTTCTTGAGTAAGGAAGTGGAAGGGGAAGTGCCCTTCTTTTCCTTCCCTCCTAAACTTCCCCTCATTGTTGTCGCCATATCTATTCTTTCTTTTACTTCAAACTCTGCTTCAAGTCCCGGGCAATATTACAAAACACGGGAGTCATCAGCCATGCAAGAATGTAAAATGTAATGACTACATGAATACACAAACTCGAATTTGACTCGTAATCCAATCGTACTAACCTAGAATGATGCTTTAACGAAACATAACACAACAAGGAAATAGGGAAACTTAAAAGAGACCTAAACAAAAGGAGAATACATTATTTTACTCTTTTACCCGATTCCTTAACAAAAATGAGCGCACACTTTAGTGTTCAGTTAGCTCGTAGCACTGAAAAAAAAAAATAGTGAGAATATAGTGTTGGTGTTAGTGTTTGATTTTGGCAAAAAAAAAAAAAAAAAAAAAAAAAAAAAGCATTGAGGGACTATATTTTGTTTACATTTTTTTAAAAAAAAAAAAAATTAAGTGAGAATGTTTGTGGAGAACATTGTTTTTTTTTTTTTGGTTTGGAGAGAAGATTGTTTTGAGTTGCAATCACGACTCACGTCTAAACATGGTTTCCACTAACTAATCTTGTTGTTTTTGAGTTTGACAAATTAAACGCTGATGGCACAAGTAGTCTTCGCTAATCAAAACACCCAAATAATGAAATAATCACAATTGTTGCCACTATCAAACTGATTAAATGATCTAATTGTGTTTTGATTTTCTGACCGACCATCAATCGTCAATATTCTAACCGGACGCGACCCAACTTGAAGCAACAGTTAAATCATACATTCTTTTAACCTAACTTGAGTCAACTTGGTCGTCAATCCAAACTGACACCAACCTGAATCGTAATCTTAACCCTCGGCTATGTACGTGCCCACCCGTTTGACCTAAAACCAGCTTGACCTACCCACTTCTTAGATTCAATCAATATCAATGGGCTACATGCAAATCTATCTATATTCGCAGTATATTTTTTGTCATGGATATATCGGTTACAAATCTGTGACGAGTAAATGTTTTCCTTATCTACTTTATGTGGATAAGATATTGACTCGTCACAAACAAAAATCCGTAAGTTGCAGGGCTGGGTGGATTATAATTGGTGGTCCTCATTTTTGTGTGTTTAACGTCTTGCTATTAAGACCAAAGTGATGACTCTGGAACCCAATCTAATCACAAGACTAGAATAGGCCAATTTAAAGAGAAAAGCAGACTAATTAAAGTTGTACTCATAAGATCGAATATAAGATATGATGCATGCATAATCATATGATATCCTAGTACTAAATCACCCTATTAACTTTTCGAATTTTATTGCTTTACACCTCTCATCTTAATTAATCTTTTCTTATACTCCATTATATTAAAGCATAATAATCTGTTTTATTAGTTACATACTTTGTTTGATATATGTATACGTAGTCGCCATCATACAGTTTTTCTAGTTTTAAATAAGTGTATTATGTCGCGGATAAAGATCGAACTCTTAACCATACAATTAAAGTAAAAGTGTTCTTATTAGCATTTGAACTAACTCTTCCGGTTCTTATTTACTCCGTACTATGCTATCATAACTTTATAAAAGGTGCATGCATGCATGCATAATTGTATTAACATCTATATCTCGAATTTCAAACTCTTCAATTTTCAATTTTTTGTGACTACTATTTTAAAATTCGGATATCGAAAGTAAGTTGAAATGTTTGTCAGAATATATAAATGTATATGAGATTAATCAATTTTCCTTATAACGAATAAATTCATCGTAATTTTCTAACGAATCAAATATTATTTATTAGTTATAATTAGATAATCACATCGACAATTTTTTACTTCTTACTCCGTATCTAAGATCGTCTTGACTGATCTTAGCCTATTCAGAAAGTCAAACATATTGCATTGTCCTTTTCCTGAACAAGTCAATTTTATTGCAAAACATGAAATCGGGTCAATACTACGACCTTTCCTATTGTAGGTAAGTCTTTACATGCATATGAACGGATAAAGGCGACAACCGCAATAATTCCTCCGCTTTATTTGTTTGTTTTTTATTAAAATAATTATTATAAATAACATAAATAATAAATAATGATTGAGACGAAAAAATTACTTGTACAAATTTGAATAAAGGTTATATATTAAATTAATTTATGTTGGAGATAATTTAAAAGTAGCCAAATAAAATAAAGCATACGAAGAATTTACAAAAAGAAGAAATTTGATGTTCAAGAATCATTGATGAACAACATCATCAATTCTACAATTGCAAATGACAAATGTGGATATACAATACAATTAACATCTCCATGCTCCACGACAAATTGACAATTCGTCGTATGTATCTCAAACTTGGTTTGGTTTATATATCGAATATCATAATAATATATCGAAATTGCATTGACGTGAAATTCATGTATAGAAAACTAATAATCTTAGATGATTGGATATCATAACAACATACACATATAGAGCATATATATGAAATTGAGAAAACATCGTCATGATATGTACGATAAGGGAAATACAGAGTTATTTATATATTATTGTGTAGGAATGTTAATTACCTTTGATTATAAATTCGTGATCGACAAGAGAATTAAGGTTACGAGTCGTCCATGAACGAACGAGAAGAAGATGGGAAGATTAAGAAGAGAGGAAGAAATGAAGGGAGAAATTAAGATGTTGTAAATGAAAGAGCTAATTATAAATGAAGGGGGAGGGAGGGATCATAGAGACAAATATTTGCTGTCCTTTGATTAATTAATTACCTGAAAATGTTGTTATTGTTATTGTTGTTGTTGTTATACTTAAATTATGATTATTTTATTTAGATTATATACCAATTAAAAGTAGAGATAATTAAGAAAGAAATACTCCAGATGGCCCGTTAATCAAGCACAAATTAAAATGTTTATTGAAAGTCAACAACCAATGGTGTAATGCCAACTAGGATTTGAAAGGGGGTTGACCTCTTCAACGTCTTCATATCTTTCCCTTTTCTTTCAAAGTTTAAATTGTTATGGTTTTAATTGATTCTACTCCCGTAGATTTCAAGGACGGTCAATTTTTTTCTCATGAATTTTGATATTAATGGATGAGTTTTCTAAAATGTGTCCAAGGATACATGATAAGAGCTTTTTTTTTTTTTTTTTAGCGAATACTCTGTAGATTATTTCATTGATAAAAGGTCATACGACATCTACAATGTATATCAAAATTAAACGGATACAATACTATAAAATTCTCGTAAAATAAAGATCTCTCACTATGATTTTGATCTCCACTTATGCACATTCTCTTTCAACATATCGTTGTTTAATGATACAACTTTTCACAAGAGTCTTCGGATCTTCCAAAATTTTGAGGAGAATCGATTTCATCTAACTTGATAGATTGTAGCCGCCAGTCTGACATAAATTGAGATACCATACCATGAACGATTGTGGTACTGATCTTCCGCGTCTTCTCCGCTATCATAGATTCAATATCTCTCCTAAAAGAGAAAGCGAAACCCATCAAATGATGAGGGTGAAACTTTCCAAAACGAAAGGACTTATCATAACTATAATACTAATACCGAAACTAATACTAAAATGATATACTAGTTAAAACACAAAGTCTTGGAGGAGACGGTCTCCCCATAAGTTATTGAGAGACCCATTGTTAGTACCACTTTAAGTCTTATTCGTACCTATTTTATGATTAGAAGTATCCTAAATGACAATTTTGTTTGTTTGTATACTCTTTTAGGTTAAGCATACCTATTTTTATTAGCTTTGCTACCACTGTTACCTTCATTTGTAATTGGTCTATCAATAAACTTAATAAAAGACCGTCTATTAGTAGACCTACTCAATTGGGGGGCTTACCAGTTACCACCAATTATTGGTGGTAACCCCAAGTTTTTTTGGAGGTTAGGTTTCTTGTTTTTGGGAAGAGCTTAATTATTTAAGTTAAGATTTACAAGATTAATCATCTAATTATGGTAATTATGGATTTAGAAATCAATTTCTCATGAGAATTGTTGCAAATTTTACCTTAAATAAGTTTTTAACGTTGGACACATTTTAGAAAAACTCAAGTAAATAATCAAAGTAGTTTATATACTTAGATTAAGTGTACTTGGTTAAAATCCGTCAAATTTGTGAGAATACACGCAAATAAGTCCCTCCTAGTTGGGAGGAGTAGTCATGGTCAGGAATTGGGATAATATTTGAGCCAAATTTAAAATGGGATTAGTTAATATTTTGCTTATATTCAAAACATTAATAATAATAATAATAATAATAATAATAATAATAATAATAATAATAATAATAATAATAATAATAATAATAATAATTTTATTTTAGAAGTACTTTATATTTTACCATGTTAAATGTTTTTATTCATTTGACTGATACGTTTTGTATACTCCCATGTTTTTTTTATCCCAAGTTATTAAAACGCATTGATGAAAAAAAAACTCTTAAAATTAATCGTTATATATAGGCTCGACTCTCGAGTTGACGGGCTCGAACACGCATTTTAGCTCGCGAGCTCGGCTTGTTCGGGTAAGCTCGAGATCGGCTCGAATTCGAATATTGCTTAACAAATACGAGGCGAGAAAGGTCAAGCTCCTGCTCAGCTCGGCTCGGCTCGGCTTGTTAATAACACTCCTGGACACAACTCCTCAACACAAGACCCATTGGAAGATGGATACCCCATGTCATGCCACAAGCTAAGAGGCCCAACACCTAGCTTAGTCCAAAAAAAAGAAGGTTATAAATACACCAAGGAGAATGGTAACACTCACTCGATCTCTCACTGGAACAAAGGCAAAGTCATATCTTCATCAAAAGTTACTTGCTCCCTTCCTCATACACTCATATTCGTGCTTACTTAGGTATCGAAGAGGCAACTTCAAAATCTAAGACTCTTGTGTATTACCTGCCCAGAACTTGAGGCACTCAGTACCGAAAGCACATCTCTGACCAGTGACCAGATGAGGCCAACTACAACTTTCTAATGTTTGATCCCATGCCAAACAATCTTATTTTTTTGTCAAATATATAGAATAACAAAAATATGTTGTCAGATTGTTCTCACATAAACATATGAATCATAATTTATTACTCCTACATCATCGTTGCATGTCAATGTGAATAACATGACGTCAGGACTGTTATCAATAGAATCAATTGTAATTAAGTAAGTAGTACTATTCCGTATTACACAAATGAACTTACGTTCAAAAGCCATCTACCATAACTAGTCTCGCTCAAACGTACCCGTAATTATCACAGATGAAAACACTAATTATGTTATACAAGTAACAAATAAGTTGTGCAGTTGTACTAGACGTACCAGCAAAGAAAAAACATTGGATTACATGTTGTTTGGGTTCTCAGAATCCATAATACATCCTTTATTGAATTTAAAAGCGAAACATAAACTACAACTAATAAAAGCATTCAGCAATGAAGATACATTAACCTACAGAATTTGTGATGAATGATTATGTCTGAAGTTGATCTCAGAGGGTATTGTAGGATCCTGAAGTACTATGTAGATAGTGTAGTTGGTTGAGGTATTAAAATAGGGTAAGGAATTGTACAAATAATTGGTCTACCAACCTTGATACCCAAAAAAAAAAAACAATTAATCATCTTGATCCCCGTGAACTTTATATCGAGTAGGTCTTCCTTAAGATGGATTATTTGTCTAAACTGTATAACGGGTCAAATAATACTCAAATTATATAGATAAGACTAGACTTCTTAACCTTTTATTTTTGTCTTTATATCAATTAATTGATTCGTCGTAGGTTTAAGATGGATATACATAATACATATACCCATCTTAAATAGAAATTTTTGGTTGGTGCCCACCTCTCTTGCATTCCTCAATTTGTGATTTCCTTAATTAACCTCCCAAGCTTTTAATTAGTCAATCAATCAATCAATCTTTATTCATTCCTCTCCTTGCTCTAATACTCAATCAATTTGCTTGTTTTATTATTCCTATAATTAAATCAAACAATCAAAATTGTAGCATTATTATTCTTTCTTTCTCATTTGTCCTAATTATAATGCTAAACAAGACCCACCAAACAATTTGCTTGCTTTTTAATTATTCATGTAACCACTCATGAACACTTAGATCAACTGATAAGTTGTTGGTTAGATCTCGAATTTGCACCATGAGAATTTTATAATTCATGAGATCCTACAAGACTCAAATCCGGATTACGGCAAATGGTTTGCCCACACAAAAGACATTTATATAACTAAATTATCAAATAAAACAATCAAATTTCTAAGTTAATATTGTATATGTTCATTCATATTCTATATGAGCAAAAATCTTCTTCATTTCCTAAGCAAAGATCATCTTCATTCCCTCCTCTCCATCCGTTTTTTCTCTCGCATGCCCATTTTATATTAATGTTACTCATCTACCTCATCCATTACTAGTAACGTTATTAGATTGTTTCTTAATTGAATCTGGATCGTTGAAAGAAAATGAAATAAAATGGAGAAAAACCCGAATAGGATCCTTCAAAATTCCAAATACTACCTTTTATACTATCATCCTCATCCTAATCTAAACATAATAGCATATATAAACCCAAGTGATTTATAACATTATGCAATGTGAGCTAATAATAATAATTTTGTCAACTATAGGAGATGATGATGATATCAGCTTTCTTATCAAACAGGCACCGTGCGTTTGTTCAAACTTGGCGTTCTACTCTACATTCATTAATTTATCACTATATATATTTCCCACAAAATAATACTTGTACGTACTTACGGAATTAATTTCAGAACAAAAATAACAGTAATGTTGCCATCCCTAGTTCGTATCAACGTTACTTTCCAAAAAAAAACAAATTATTATCCGTACGTAGTTGGAGAATACAGGGACAATTTGTTATATGTGCAGTACGTTTTGATGCCATTTACTTTGATCTCATCTCCTTAGACTATGTTTATCCACAGATCCATCATTTTTCCTCAGACTCGGCCACCTCACCTTTCCACTCACTTTTCATTCTTCAGACTCAGACTCAGACTCACTATAAAAATATACTTTATCCACAGACTCATCTCAGACTTTCTCCCCTCACATACCCTATTTTATATTATTTTTTATTCATCTCACCTCAACTTTTTATCTACCTTATTTTATTTTTTATTTACATCATCTCACCTCAACTTTCTACCTAACTTTTTTTATTTTTTTTATTTACCTCAATATCTACGTTTATTTTATAACTCGATTAATTACTCGAATAATTACAATTAAATAATTAATTGTTAAATAAATCTTGTGACATACGAATAAATTTATTTCCAAGTGGTCATTATTAAAAGTGGCAATCAGGCGGGTGGGTCGAGTTCGGGTTGGGTTGTCGATAAACCTTGCAAACAAGTCAACCGGGTCGGGTTTGGGTCAAGTGAGTTTCGCTTTGACTTTGGGTCGTGCCATATAATTTCGGGTTTGCTATTTTCATCTTTTTAGGGATATCGACTCGTTTTTTATAATAATAGTCGAGTCAATTTCGGGTTTACTCGGGTCAATTCAGGTTACGAGTCCACCTAGAATCTTTAGTTTGGATATCAGATCGGGATCGAGTTGGCTTATTAAGGTTGGGTCATTTCAGGTCGAGTCAGTTTTGTCATGCCTAGTTGTCGGGTCTGGGTCGGATCGTTGGTTCGGGTCGGTTTGGTCATGTTCAGGTCGAACTAGGTTTTGTTTGGTTTGGTCGGGAATAACTATCAATTCATTATCCGTTTTTATTACTACGTGCAGTATTATTTATCGTTTATTATACGAATTTGTTTTTTATCATATATACAACTATATCATCTAATACAAATTATTTTGATCATGTCCTTTTATAATGAAGTGAAATGAGCTAAAGTAAAATAAGTTGAACTGAACTGAACTGAGCTGAGACAAATTGAACTAAAGTAGCCTGAAATACATAAATAATAATAACAAGTTTGCTAGTTACAAAAAAATTATTAATTATTATTGTAACAACAAATAATAATGTTAATTATTGTATCAAAAATATTAATTATTATAATTATTATATTAATTTTAATTTTAATAAAAATAATATTAATAAAAATATTTTATAATAATAATAATATTTATAACAATAACAATAACAATAATAATAGTAATAATAAATAATAATATTAATAATATTAATTATTAATAATATTATAATAATACTAATATTAATATTAATAATCAATATTAATATTTAATAGTAATAATATTAATAACAATAAAAACAATATTAATTTTTATTATTATATTAATATTATTTTTTATAAAAATGTCATTTGTTTTAATATTTAACAAATAATAATAATAATTAATATTAATAATAATAATAATTAATAATAATAATAATAATAATAATAACAACAACAACAACAACAACAACAACTTATTTGAACTGAACTGAACTAAAATGAACGGAACTGAACTGAATGAACGAGTCTGAGGATGAGTCTTTGAAATCCAAGACTCAACTTCAGACTTATCTGAGTCTCAGACCGTCTCAACCACTTTAACCAGGTATGAGTCTCAGACTCAAAGAATCTGAGATTCAGACTTTTGTTCAGACTCAACTTCAGACCTCCTTTAATCTTCCATCCGTCTGAGGCTCAGACTCGTACCAACCACATTATCCAGGTATGAGTCTCAGACTCAACAAATCTGAATCTCAGACTCTTACTCAGACCCATACTCAGACTCCCTTTAAACTTAGTCTTAGCTTATGCATGGGATATTAAAGGCTTACACATACGTCATACGTGCATACAGAAATAATGAAACGTTTCTATCTTTACCTTTCACCCAAAGACTTCTTACAAGTCACAACTCACAAGACAGAACTCGATCGGAACTAAGTAGTTAATTTTATTTGCAAAACTTTGTGTTTGTCTCACACTAATTAAGTTATTGTAAGACGATTTTCAAAAAATTTGCTCTTATTTTTAATTTGGAGAACTACATACCCCTCCTTATTCTCGGTGACTTTGTGAGAGATTATTAGTAACTTCTTGCTTCTATTACTTACTTACTTCAAATTAACATCGTCATATATACGGACTTGCTTCGTATTACTCTTGTGACTTTAATTTGTGAAAGATTATTAGTCATTTCTTAGTCCGTATTACTTGCTTCAAATATCATATTGATTTCCTTTTTATAAATGTCATTATCTTCGACACTTATATAGTTATACTTCATCCGTCCCGTTCATTTAATTTGTTTGCCTTTCATATTCATTGTGAGAATTATTTTAATCAAAGACAGACAAATGAATAAAACAGAGGGAGTATATAATCAGAATGATCAAAGTCGTAGTTGATAATACATGGTGAACAAAGATGTTAGATGTTAGTAGAAGAAGCTAAGAAGATGCTTAACACAAATGTTACGGAGTAGTTCTCACTTTTATTTACTAGTCTCTTTTTTATCATTTGAATCATTTATTTCCTTATGATTAAAATAATTCTTACAAATAATACAAAATCTTAGGTTGGTTGAAATTAAACCTGCTGCCTGCCTAGCTAAAGGAATGAATGAATGAGTGAGGTAAGAATGCAATTAAGCTAAGGGCAGCTAGCTGACTTAATTAGTACTCAGTAGAGGATGATCGATCGATGAGTTAGCTATACGTAACATCCTACATCCGAATCCGGAGTTGATACACCACCAAATACCTTACATTATATTCACCATTCAGCTCCACCAAACCTTCAATTCCTTTCTCTACTTAATCACTAAACTAAACTAACTAACTAACTAACAAACCATCCACATTTCGCCTAATATAATTGAACTCCCCTCCCCTCCCCGCCTCTCTTTAATCCCACACACTTCAATCTTTCATTTCTACTCCTTATATATAATAACTACTAATAACTAAATTTAATTATAATCACTAATGTTCGCACGACACAAATTAAAGTATCATCCAACGCAAATAAAAGGATAAATATGGAGTAGTTAGTGTACTTTTTTCGTCTCAATCATTCATTTAATATACTATACTTAATACTCCCTTCATCCGTACCTAACACGTACAGTACATAACATACTTACGAGCAGGGAGTAGGAGTAGGAGTAGGAGTAGTTAGTTTGAGAAGCAAAGCGTTAGCTAGGGTAGGGTTACTATAAGTTTCTTTCATCCCAATAGTTTTATTAGGTCTCAAATTGGAACATTATAACAGGATGACTAAAACAACATGGTAACAAATATTTAATATTTTCACCTAACATCATATCATATACATAATACATGCATGCATCTACATACATACTATACGCACGCCGTATAGTATATAGTATATACATACTCCACATAAACAAACCTTTTCTTATTATTCAAACAAGCTAAGCCTTAATTAGCTAGCTCATTACTATTAATTTAGAGTAGTAATTAATTAAATACTACGAGTAATAAAGAGTAGAAAGTAGATAACATTATTTTCTTTCAACATGCATATATATTATGATATGCACCTCCTTCACCTTCACCTTCATCTTCATCCTGTTTGTGGATGGACATGTCGTGAGGCTGCAATTATTTACGTGGTGTTACAATAACATTATTAAAATGACAAAATTCTTTTTGTTGGCTATCATATTCATGCACATAAACGGAACTAAACTCAACTGAATAACGTTTAATAAGCTGAGACAAATTGAATTTAATGAGTCTAAATTTAATTTAATTGAACTGAATGAGCGAGGTTGAACTAAACTAACAGAGCTAAGCTAAAATAACTGAGAGTGTGCACCATACCGAGTATATATATCCCCTTTAATGTTCTATCGACTAGGTAGTTTACCATTTTCTTTCTTTAAAAAAAATCGGTCTACCTTTTTTAATCGTCATAATATGAATAAAGTTTAACTTGCACTATTCATGCATGTCAATAGTCTACACTTTTTATTCAGCGCGGATCTCCGTCTCACTCTATATGCCGCATCATATACTAGATCACACATAAACTAGTTATGATATTTGTTGCATATTTTATTTAATCAATAGGCGATGTGTCATCCAGTGTATGGTTTGGCACGCAGAGGGATACATCAAAATGGAACCGGAGATCCACTCTGCTTTTTATTGGTGTTTCATTCAATAATTCACACTACAATTCGATCTATTTTTTTATATGTTTATACTCACTATTAAAACAATTTATCGGTCTCCCGGCTCTGATCTTATCTTTGTCTATAATCCATATCGTACTTTTTTCCTTTCCGTCATTAATTTATCTTTTGTACCACATATGATGATTATTTATGATAAATATAAACAAATGATTAAGACGAAAAGAATATTGGAAGGGAGTATATAGCGAAAGAAAATGATTATTACTCGTAAAACAGAAGAGATGGAGACGAAACAGAAACTATCCCATCGAAGAAATAAGCCCCCACCCCCCATCCCCTACTTTAATTAACAACACACAAGTAAACACCACATCTTTGTTGATGAAGTCATTAAACTAAACAACAAAGATAACAAACACAAGATTAACAAGTCATAAGTGGATTAGTGGAACAAGTTATATTGGGTCAGCTGGCTATGTCGGGTTGGTCCATACCAATATTTTATTCACTTCCTCGTTTCTATGTTCGCTCCACAAACAAACCACATTCTTTTTCATATCATATCATATCCCGTCTTACCTTAATAAGAATATTAATTAGTATTAATCAATTAATTTATGACACAATTATTTATTTAATAAAACCGTCACATACTAATACTACTAGACAAGATTTATTACCTCGACGTCCTAAGTAATACTACTCCGTAGTTTAAAACTTTCCATTTTAATTGAAAATCTCTTGAAATTTAAATTCGTTGTACGTATAATATAGGACGATGTAATGATGGTAATTTATAGATAGAGTCCTTAAAAAGGACGTAATATATTCCATCAAAAGCCGTCCATCATTGACTTTCCTCCAAATCCGACGGCTATACTTTCACCCCAAAAAAAAAATTAAAAAACCATTGTTCCTTTGTTACTACACCCTCCGTATACGGTATACCCTTTTGTTTTGGCCTCGGATCTTTCATTTTACACGTCTTTCTCCCACAACTCCTCCTCTTCCTCTCGCTTTCTCTCTCTAACATCAATAACAAACAAACAAACAAACAAAGAAGCGCATTTCTTGCAATTCACCTTCTCCTTTACTATTATCAAGACAAGATAATATATACCCACAAATTTATTTTGCATGAATTCATTGTCAAAGTCCGATTTAGTTTGGATTCGAGACGAGTAGAAAATTACTCATCATATAATTCTATCTTTTGGGGTGTTTATTCTAAATAAAGGTGGGCCTATCATTTATTTATTTTTATTTTTATTTTTATTTTAATCATTTAAGCATGAGGAAGTAGCAAAGGTGGAGTTATAGGGACCTTGGATATATTATTAGTAGTATTTGGTGAAATGGGGAGTATTTATTTTTATATATAATGAATTAATTATAATTATAATTTAATTATTTGTGGGTTTGATTTGTTATTGGTTATTGTTTTTGTTTTTGTTTCAAGTTAGGCTAAATTGAAGGGTTGGAAGTTGATGAGCCCCTAAAATTGAGGATAAAAGCACTCTTGGTCATACAACTCAGAGTTTATATATAAACAAAATACCCACAAAATAAATAAAGTAATCATCAAAAATTGAAGCTGAAGATCGAATTGGTCAAAACAAGGTCTCTTTACCTGTCCTTCAATATAGGGTGGAGATAAATTTTTCATAGGAGGAGAAGGGGAAGCATTTAGTTTGTTTTTATTTGGGAGAAGGAGTACATGAGATTGTTTTTTACCATGTGGGTTGGGTTGGGTTGGGTTGGGTTATCTTTCCCTTTTCTTTCTTTCTTTCTACTTTCTTCATATTCCTAACTCTTAAGATGATGATTATGAATATATCATGTTTTTCAGAGGAAGTTTGAGTCTTGATGATTCTCAGCACTGCTTGCTTAGATTCATTTCATATTTTTGAAATATCGCAAATTCTTATCTGTGACCAACATATTCGTTACGGGTGCCTATGTTATCATAGATAGAGACAAGCATTCGCTACTAGTTATCTATATTATATCGTATATGGGTGATATTTGATCCGTAATATGTTCTCGTAGACCTATTGTTTTTTTTTAATAGGTGCATAATCAAATTGTGTTTACTTTTATCTGATTCATTCTTCATCTTTCTTTCTTTAATTACATCCATATTGGTATTGGAGTATGTTGTTTTTTTTGTCTCTAATGCCCCACAAGGCTGGGGGATGAGGATTCGAACCGTTAGATTAAGACATCTTCGGGTTATATATTCTTATGTTTTTGGTTTCTTTACCATAATGGGTGGTTTGATTGAAATATTTGATCCAAATATTGTAGGTGTTGTTTTGTTGTTACCTTTTCTTGTTATCATTGTTAGTTGTCAGGAATATTGTCTGGTGAAAGGTTTCCATTTTTGTTGTTCAAGGATGAGGTTGTGATTCAATGGAATGTCTTTTTTTTTTTTTTTTTTTTTTTTTTTTTTTTTTTTTAATATTTCTGACTAAAACCAAAAGAAGAAATGAAAGGCAGAAACTTTATGTTGGTACTGATGCTTTTTGAAGGTCTATCTCAAGCATTACTTAAGGAAGGATGTATCTGGACTTTATAACAGTTTTATTTATACTGTATCATGCTATTTCTGTTAAGTGTCTCTTTAGGACTATGTTTGGCTTTTGAAACCTGTAATCCTAATCTTTTCCTCACCCTTTCGGCATAACTGTGAGGTTGCATACATCTAACTTATTCAATCGCGGTTATATATGGCTCCGTTTCTAGTTCACGTATGTAGAGTAGAGTATGAGTTGAACCATGTAAGGTCCTCAAATGTTGAGGGGAGTTCCGCTGTTGTTTTACTTACTGTTAATTGCTTCGTGTTGTAACGTTCTACCAAATTTACGGCTTAGTCTTGAATTATTTTATGACCTTTTACTGGATTTGATAATTGGGAAATCAACTATCTTAATGGTTGTTATTGAGTGGTGGTGCTTGTGACGGGGGATCGAAAACTGTTAGCATCAAAACCAGTCTTGTAGCTTGCTTTATACCAAAAGCATAATTGGATAGTTGAAAGTATATCATCTTAGGTTTGAATTTACTCTTCTGCTTTGCTGTATAGGTCGGTTTTATAAGGGATATGATCATAATAGGGAGATGGGAACCTAGTCATTGAGATCATGAAAGCAAAACATATGTTAAAGCATATGTTGTGAAACATATGTTAGCTTTTGTAGAGTTGGTTACTTTTGGATATATTCTGGCCTTTGTGCAAAGTTGTTCCTATTATGCTTGCTTAATGTGTGTTTCAACCATTTGGATTCCGAATTTCAAAGGTTCTTAGGTTCGCTCAAGTTAAGGCCTTGGGTTAAATTTGGAGACTGTAATTTAAAATGATGGTACCTCATGTTTATTACCCTGAATTGTCTCCAATACACAAATTTACAATAGTTTTTGAGCCCTGACTGTACAAATGTTTTAGTTTGGTAATTGCAACTATAGATAGAAGTTTATCCAAAGACAGTTCTTCTAAAGTGTAATCTTGGTTGTTTTGCTTTTGATGGAAAATATTGTTATTTTTCCTGAAATTGGGTTGCTAAAACTGGTCTATTTGTTCTTCAGAGCTGAAGGTTTGTAGATCACTCATGGACGAATTTTCAAGCCGAAGATCTTCTGGTGGGATAGTTGTCTCGAGAAGGGGAACTGGACTGCTCAGAGACTTGGCCGAAAACAACAAAGATCGAAATGTCCAGGTCTGTAGCCGAGCTGGATGCAGTAGTAGGTTAAACCAAATGAAAGATGCCCAAACTGGTTCTCCTAGCAAAGTGAAATCCCCAAAGACTCCTTTTCGATCTACACATGGCAAGGAAATTGTTGGAAGTTCCTCCAAGTCTCCTGCCTCGCTAAATACTTCAAGGAAATCCTTTTCCGGGTCCAAAAAGAAAATATCTTTCAACCTTGAAACCAGTTCAGAATCAAGCAGCATTCAAGACGATTCTGAGGAAGTATCAGATTCCACTCCTAAATCCGGAAAGGCCCAAATCAAGGTTCATCCGGAGCCGAATAGGAATGAGCTTGGTGACACTTCCGGGCCCACTAACAGACCTGTGAAGAGAAAAACTCAGAGGTTAGGGTTGGGGAAGCAAGATTCTGGAGTCGCTTTTTCTGGCTCCTTTTCCTTTAAACAGACCAACCAAGGGTCAAGGAACGGTGCTAGTACCAGCCGATATAATCTGAGGAATTTAAGATGCAACTCGGTTTCCGATGTTGTTCCATCAGGCTGCTCTTCACCTCCAGAGTCGAGTTTAGGTAGGAGGAAGGATACGGGGAAGAAGAGAATTGGCGAGCCTGAGATTAGTTTGACTTCCCGAGGCAAGAAGATGAGCGGGCCGCCTTCTCTGAATGATAGAAAGAATGACAACACCAATCGTGGTGTCTCTATATCAGATTCAAGGCCAATCAGAAACTTGAGCCCTAGGAATCCGAGGTCTACAATTAGAACAAGGCTTTCAAATCAGGATACTAGGAACAGATTGCCAGTTGTTGAGGCCCCTTCTTCACCTGAACCTGACATGTCTCGTGATGCAAATGCTTTCGGTTCAGATGAACAATTATCGGCTCAGATTCCTTCTTATAGAACTAGTTCTTTTAGTAGACCAGGTAGTGGAAATGGGCATACGCGGCCTACTAGGTCGGTTGGCCCCTATGACGTTGGAATCTCTCGCTCATTCATGAATCGGGATGCCTTGAGACAGTATGGAATTGCAGAGGTATTGTCTCAACCTTTTGCTCATGTTCAAACAGTGAAGTCTTGTATAGCCGTCTCATATATGAGGCCAATACTTGCCTATGAGGCCAACCCTTTTAAATAAAATTCTGCCTGCTGATTCATGGAAAACCTTTCAAGATATCACCGTTATCCATCATATGGGCGCATCTCGATGTTCTTATCATGAGACTGTCTAATATTAGAGTCTGTATTTGATTGTAGGGTTAATGTTGGGGTCTCACAATCACATATGCCATAAGATTTTGTGAAGTCTCTGCTGTTTTTTATGGAGTGATTTTTTATGCTTTATTTTTATTTTTGTTGCAAAATACAGATGTTATTGGCACTTGACAGAATTGAACAAGACGAAGAGCCAAATTATGAGGTAATCAGTGAACATGTTATTATCTGTACTGGTGGCAACTGTGTGGTTAGATTTTTTCTAACGCATCATATCAACTTGATGTTTCAGCAATTGCTGGTTCTGGAGACTAATCTTTTCCTAGGAGGGCTTTCCTTTCATGACCAGCACCGTGACATGAGGCTGGATATTGATAATATGTCATATGAGGTTTGTAAATCTGCTCCTCGTTTGCAAAACTCTTCCTCATAATCGTAGTTTGGAACTGATGGGTAGTTGCAGAGGGAGGGATTATGATGTTATCAGTTTGACGTATCTGAGGGGGCTTGTTTGTTTTGGTATTTATTTGATCAGGAACTGTTAGCTTTAGGAGACAGGATGGGAACAGTGAGCACACCAGTACCAGAAGAAGATCTGGCCAAGTGCCTCGTAAAAAGCACTTTTCGGAGGACTATGGACTGCAGCGAGGATGAGAATGATATCAAATGCAGTATATGCCAGGTTTCTACTGAACCTCTTTTATCTTTTGGACTTGCTTGTGTGAAATATACTCTGTAATAACTATGAAAATTGTGATCTTAAAATGTTGCATCGTCAAGCTGCCATAAAGGTTAATTACCATGACTGATCGAAACTCAAATTTCTTACCCATTGAAAAAATAGGTTGCATGCAAAACCCAATAGTAATGAAGGAATCTGATTGAGTGCGGTGTGAAGCAGCATTTCATTTGATTTGAATGGTTGTATTATTTGATGATGATGCAGGAAGAGTATGCGGAAGGAGATGAAGTGGGAAGACTGGAATGTGATCACAGGTACCATATCGAGTGTGTAAATCAATGGTTGAGGCTCAAAAACTGGTGCCCTATCTGCAAGACCTCGGCAACGCCTTCACCTCCTTAAGCTTTACATTTCTCTGTTTTTTTTTTGTTTTGTTTTGTTTTGTTTTTGGACCCATGATTACACATTTTTTGTACATATATGGTTACCGTCTTCATCTTTCCAGTAATAAATCCCAGGTGGCTCGCTCGCTTGTGGGAACTAGTTTCGAATTACTCTGCCAGATATTCAAGTAAATATACGTACATTTCTGCATTAATAATAGGTTTCAGGTAATGTCAGAACATCCACCAGTAAAAATAGCTTTAACCTACCTCAAGGTCAATTGTTTTAGAGCTATTGGTGTCGTTTGAAAGAATGATTCTGAATCGAGTCTGTAGATTGTCTTTGACAGAGATATTGCTAGGATCAGAAATCAAATTTTGTAGAATTCTCTTTCGTATGGTTTTGGTTACGCTGCAGGTTATTTTCACCTAATAAAAATGTACTCCGTGGCTCCCAGTTCTGAAAACAGAGAACTATTCATATACTGACTAGATTCTTCTGCGACATTATTATCAGCGAGGATGTCGTGCTTCGTATTTGATTAACTAGTGGGAAATTTTGGCAATAAATACGGATTATATTCCACTTTTTACTGTACAAATTAATACGAATACCTGTTAATTCTGGGCTAGACAATCCAGGCAGGCATTCTTATACAGTACGAGTATATATTACACATATACCAGAATGTCTAATTTGAAATAGAAGTAGAGGCACTGTATCAGCGGCCGGCATTGTACAGCCATGGCCGGATGGCCCCTCTCGTTGCCGACTCTTTAAGACGACACCCTCATCAATCATCATGGTTCGCCCTTGACAGTAGATGAAGCGAGTTCATGTATCATGTACTCCTATGTTGTTGCCTGGAACAAAATCATACTGTATGTAAATTCGTGAAAAAAATGCTATCCATCAAATACGGAGTAGCAACTAATTTCTTTACCAAGCAATGCTACCTCGCCTATTTTATATTTGGGGTCGGGCTTGAGCCCCACCCTCACTAGTCCCGCACTTTTCATGAAATTAAACATTAGTGACTTAACTTACAGTAACCAAAGATCAAAAGATTCAGGTAGGTAGTCAGCTGAACTGATGGAGAATCGAAAAAACATACTGTAGAAAAGTGCTTACACAATCCATTGCCAGCACAACCATATGACATCTCCATCTTTGGGGTATAGATACCCTGAAATCATATTAGAGCAGGATAAAGAAAAGAGTGAGATTAGTTGAATGATGTTTTATAAATTTATTAATGGACGAGACAGACAAAGAAATAACCTTTTCAAGTTATCTATTGGCGATTTATCTGTTGAGCCTCTATAAAATTAAGTTATACTCCGTAGTAAAAGATAACAAAGCAATGTCAATAACAGGAACAGCTACTAAGTCGAAAACAAAACTAGCATATAATAAAATGAAAGTGCTATTAAAAATATTTTATAGTAAGATGTAGCACTAGGTTTTAGGAGTACAACAGCCTTTTTAATTTGCTACATATTGTCTCCATTTCCAATGGAGCCAAAGATCCACTATTTTTTGTGTTTTCAGATTATGACGGGAAAAAACAAAATGGCTCCCTAAACGGGCTAGTCTTCTTTCTACTAGGATGTAGCTGTCGATTATGCAATTCTCAATGTATGTCATCCAGAAGCAACCTGTGTGCTGTAACAAATGAGCAAGACTGCATATATCTAACCCCTCTAACCCTGTCGTTTATGAAACGCTTGAAGCACTATAGTAATGTTGGTGTACGTACCTGCTGGTAGTCCCAGATGCCATATGTCTATACTTTCTTTCTCTACAATTGAACATTTACAAGCAAATGTTGAAACTTGACAGGAGGCAAAAAACACCATATAAACACATTCTTCAGGACTTCGATCAAAGGGTATAAACTACCATTCTTAGCCTCCTTCCAAACTCCAAAGACACTTCCGTTGAATCTCTGCATGTACAATTTTTACAATCCATCCGCTGCCAAATATGTCCGAACATACCGTAAACCCTATAGGCTTTATACTGACTGCAGCCAGATAATAAGATCCAGGAAAACACAACCTCAGTGCAGCAAACTGCGCAAGTTTCTACAACAGTGAAATTACCACCTCAACCAGCAGCAGTTGACCTGTAAGTATAAAAAGCAACCCCATTCGTAACAACATAAAAGCCATAACCCTTAGCATGAATCATCCTTTGAAACCCTCAATATACAATGAAAGAAAAATGAAAGGCGGAAAAGAGAAAGGGAACTTGATCAAAACCGGATCTAAATTTATAGGTATAAAACTCAACAAAAAAAAGTTCTCCTTTAACAGAAACTTAAATACAAAAAATATAAGTTACGGAGTGATAACAATAATTTTGAGTAAAGAAGCCCAACTCATGACATTGCGTAAATATGAATTTTGGGTACTTATAATAATTTTCACATTAGCAACAAAATGAAAGGCCTATTAGTTAATCATACTACTTACTAGTGCTGGTATCAAGACAAATACAAAAGGAAGAAGCTCTGTTTATAAGATAAACAAAAAGATACTTTTAGGCAGCACCCTTCCCTTCCAAATTGGTCAAGGGCAATCACCAAAATGGTGCAATGCACATGGAAAATGGCTCGTTTTATAGCTAAGAGATGTGGAGGGATTTGAAGAGGATTGCAAATGGAACCCTCCTTTCCCTCCTCAAAGGCCTAAAATCTTTCCAATATAGTAGACAAGATGAGCTATGTTTCCATTTCTTAAGGAGCCAAAGACTCGTTATTGTTTTAGATAATAATGGGGAAAGGCAAAATGACTCTCTAAACTGATTGCGCTTCTTTTGGAGTATGAAGTCATCAGGTCATTCTGCCATCCAGCAATGTATGTTGTCAGAGTCGAGCTATCAAAGAGAAGTCATCCAATAATGTCGACTTGTATGGTCAAATAACAAAGAGAAGCCATACTGATGTTAATTTGTTATTGATATTGAAATTAATCTAAAACACATGTGAACAGCAAAAATGGAGCTCTTACATTATATAAATTTTACCTTTACCAAACTAAACAAAAGTATCCCTGCAAAAACTTGTCTGTGGCTCCTCCTTTTGGCAGTAAATTACACAGCTTCGTCAGAAGGCAGCCAACAAGAATGGTAGACATACATCAGCGAGATCACCTAAGGCCTACGGACATTCTGCATCCCCCAAGCACTCCTCCACAAGTCCGTAGTTACACAGACATTTTGTGCTCAAATTCTCACGTGATTTTGCAAGGGTTGAGCATTATCTGGTTAAGAATACATGAAAGGGTTTGACTGACGAGATCATCTAAGCGAAGCCGCCCAATTTGTCTCTCCATAGGCCAGAGCCAGATTAAAAACCCAATAAGGGTACAAGGCAATTCTGACTTCTCATAGGTCCTACTCCTCAAATCCATGCATGGAAATTTTCTCCAACAACAATGGCCAGTTTTCTCCAAGTTGTTGAGGATTTAGCTCCATTGCAACTTTGAAATCAAGCAACGAAACTGATGGATTAGCACCAGCGCTATTTTGCATATGTGGGGGATTACTCGGCCAGATACCATTAACAGGCTCGCGACGCATTTGCTGCTTTACGACAGGACATGTGGACGGGTCATTCTCAGACCTCGAACCAACTAATGCTAAACAAGAACTAATCAATCGCTTCACATATACATCTACCATGGTGTTTAAGGTATTAGCGCATTCCAATGTAACCCCCAGATCCTGTACGGAAGCAATATGCTCCATCCTTCTCCTGAGCATCACACTATCAGACAATCCACCTAAATCAAAACAGCTAACAGAATCGCCCACATGTGTCATAGGTAATACTTTGCGGGCTCCACCGGTACTAGCTGAACAAAAAGGAATTCCAAGAGGAGCAACCAATGGATTGCTGTAAGATTTCAAGTGGCTAGCATGTTCCACCTCTTCTCCATCTCCAATGGCAGCTGCATTATTCTGGTCATTACCATGGAAAACACGTGAATCATCTGCGGATTTCTTTATTATCAACGTCTCATTATTCTCTGGCTGTTCGGCAAACCCTTGCAGTTGATGCAAAGGTCTTTGGTAATCACATGGTGCTAAGTGGCCCAAGTCCCCATTTTCTAGAAACTTTGCACCAATACCTGTCGTGGTTGACTGATGTGAATTGATATCGGTTTTCCCACTCGGTCCAAGAGGACTAGGCCTATCTCTAAGCTTCCTGTCACGAATCGTAGACTTTCCTTTTCGCGGGGAAATAGGACCGACCCCATTAGACCAAATAGGGGCAACTGAACTTTGATGCCCATCTTCCAAAACAGGCGAATTCCTGCCGGCTACAGTGTCAGCTTTATTGGTGGGGCCCGCTTCATAAGCTTGGGGAGGAGTCTTGGCACTACAAGCATTCTTCAAGACGGCCCTTATTATTTGATTATGCAAAGGGAGGTTTTCCCTCCCAAGTATCCGATAACACGACTTGTCGAACTCACTCTTACTCAGCTTCTGATTTATAAATCTATTCAAACAATGAAAGTACTTCTTAAACCTATCCTGCCCAACTTTCTTGCACAGCTGAGCTTTAAGCTCCACGGAGTCGGTTCGCAAATTCTTCTGTGCTTCCATTTGTCTCAAACTCATACAACAACAAACAACTGACAGTAACTAACTCACTACAGTACAGTAGAGTGTAGAGTAGAGTACCACTCCTCCTCACAATTCAAATCATAATCAAAACACCCATTGACACCCAAAGCAAAGCAAAACTTGCTCAAATGACCCAAATGAGGAAGTTATGAACATGACTCAGCTCAAAACCCTAAATTCAAAAACAATCTCAATTGAACTAAAGATCTGAACTTGCACCCAAAACCCTAAAAAATTAAAACTTCCCCATTATCCTAATTACTGTTCTACAATCTGTAATTAATAGTACAACAACAAGAAGAAGAATAAATAGCAAAAACCCACCTTAAAAATGTTGTCAAATAACCAAATTTGGCAAGTTTACAGGGGGTGAATTTGAAAAGGTAGAAAGGGGGAAGCGCGAAATGATACCGTTACTCAAAATTGGACATTTCCTATTCAAAATCAAAGAAACCCTTGAACGGAAACTGAAGTTGGGATCCCAAAGTAACAAGTGTTGATTAGAATGACGTCGGAATTCCAAGGTGGTATGGAGTATGTAATTGAAGGGTAATTAAGCAAAATTGAATCAGTATGTGACCTCAATGATGGATGGAGAAGTTGGGGATAATTGAAGAGTGGAAGGAAAAAGATTGAATTTTTATAATAATAATAATAATAAGAAGAAGAAGAAGAAGAGTATAAGCTTTCTTCGATTTTCCTCTGCAAAAAATTGGGGGGGAATTACAATTACCCACCTCCTCCTATATCCCTCTCTCTCTCTCTCTCTATTGTTTTCTTTTTCTTTTATTTTTATTTCAGTTGTTTTGTTTATTGTGTGTTTTCTGGGTTTTGTTGGGAGAACAATAATAGAGTGAGTAGTCTCTAATTACTGTAATTTCTTTTGTGTATGTATTGTTGACAAGTTTAGTTAAAGTGGGTAACGCCTTTTTATCTCGCTTAAAAGTTTGGAAATTCGATTTTCATCTGCAAATAAGAGTATTCTTTTTTAGACAAAAAATAAAGATTGTTGTTAATCAAATGATTCACGCACTTTCACTTGGGAATTGACTAGAGCGAGTAAAAACTAACTTTAGATCGAGATGAAAATATTTTACTCGTAAGAGATACTATGATTGAAAAAGGTTTGTAAGAGATACTATGGTTGAAAAAGATTTGTAAAATATTATCTACTGCTTTTGACATTGCAATAAAACCAAGGAAATTAGCTAATTTTACACCGGACAAAACAAAATAATCTCAATCTATGCCTTTTAGACTTTTTTTTTTTTGTCAACGAAAAGAACAAGGTAGACCTACGGCTCTCTAATAGCACTAGACGCTAGTCTATGAGCATCAGAGTTCCGTGTTCTAGGAATAAAGAAAAGGGAACAACAATGAAACGAAGAACATTCAGCCACAAGGTCATCGATCAGGGGGGCCAGGTTTGCATAGAGGCTGTCAACTTCGGCAATCTGCAAAACCAGGTTCAGGCAATCTGTCTTGAGGTTAATGTGGAGGAAGCCAATTCTTTTAGCCCATTTAACCGCTCTTAGCAGCGCGACCGCTTCCGCTTGAACGGCTGAATCAGCAAAAAAATCTATCTTGAGCTTCCTCAATCACCCTGAAATCATCTCTACACACCCAACCCCCTGCCGCTTTAAACGAAGGGAGCCAGCTTGCATCGACTTCAATGTTAATTCTGGAGCAAGAAGAGTTACTCCCAGTATCCTTGATAATAATGACTTCTTTCGATTTGCTGATGTCCATTCTTCTTCCACCATTATCATCACTGACTTATTATTTTCATCATTTCCTGAAAACCGAACATTCCTAATAGTGGGCACAAGATTACTATTGGTTTTAAGGAAATAGTTGCCTAGGTCAACGCTAGACGCTTCATATCTTTTCCAAAATCCAATAGACGATTATCCATTCCATTTTCCAAAGATAATACCATTCCGATAGAGCCAGATCGAATAAAGCATATTTATGAAGCCAAGAATCCCATGATTGGGATCATCAGATGTGGAGAAGAAGGATAACCAGTTTAAAATCCAACTCTTAAGGTTGATATTCGAGTCGTTCTCAACTCGAATACCCAAGGAACAGCAGGCCCAAAATCTAGCAGAAACGGCGCAATCCCTAAAGAGATGCTCAAGGGTTTCCATCTCGCCCTCCGACTTAGGATCAAAATGGTCAGTGCAGAGAACGCATACAAAAGGCCCAGAGAGATTACGCTTTGATCTTTCATAACCTACCGGAAGGGCAGAGGCTAAAATTTTCCAGATGAACGTCTTCCAAGTCTGAGGTCCCGGAAGTTTCCATAGAATTTTTTTAGCGTAGAACTCCGGAGAGGAGCTGATTCCTTTTTGAGCCCTAGCTCTTTCTTTAACAAGTTTCTCGTCATTGTTAAGTCCCTCTCTATACCCACTTTTGGCATTATAGATACCGTCCTTGGTTTTATTCCAACACGGCGAAATAGGGAATCTTGAGGTGGGTATATGGATAGCACAAATTTTCTTGCACCAATCCTGATCGAAGACCAACTCGAGATTGCGTGTATTCCAAGAATTATCATCATTAACAAAGTCAGCCAACACCCACGGAGATCCATCATTCTTTGACAGACAGTTGATGCCTGTCTTTGGGATGGGAATATTGCCTTGTACCCATTTATCTTGAAAAATGTTGATGATATTAGAATTCTCCACTAAGTTATTCCTTAATCTCCCGTTTAGGCCAGAATTGATAATCTTGCTGCCCCATAGGATATCCTTCCATCCTTTTCCCAAACATCTCTGCCTATTCTTGTTGTTGCCATACATCCACTCTTTAATAGATCCAAATTTTCCTTTAAAAACTTTAGTGAACAAGGAATCTTCAGTAAGCATTTTCCAGCTTAATTTAGCCAGAAGGGCTTGGTTAACATGAACCAGGTCCCTAATTCCCAGCCCCCCTTCTGTTTTAGGAAGTGAGAGGTATCTCGAGGTCCTCCAGCAGACCGTTCCACCTGTTTTCAGCCCCGCCCACCAGAAATGTGCCAACAACGAGTTAACTTTATTAGCAACACTTACCGGTATTTTAAATACCGATAGAAAGAAACATGAAAGGTTAGCCAAAACAGAGTGTATTAAAGTAAGTCTGCCAGCAGGGGAAAGATAAGCCCCATTCCAAGAAGTAATACGTTGACGAACATTCTCCACAATAAGGTTGTATGACTTAGATTTATTGAATCCCCCTATATCCGGAATACCCAAATAAGTTCCAAGGTCTTCAATTGCTTTAAAATCAAATAGTAGGAGAGCTCTCTGTATGATTAGGATGCTGCAGTTAGGACTAAAAAGGATCGAAGATTTGTGTTTGTTAATGAGTTGTCCAGATAGAGAGCAGTATCTTTGAGTAGCTTTGTAAAAATTCAGCAAATTCTTCCACGTTCCTTTTAAGAAGAACAGAGAGTCATCAGCGAACAACAGATGAGAGACCTCTGGAGACCTTCTTGCTATCTTAACACCCTCTATACGGTTAGGATTGGTAGAGTATCTTAAATTCCTCGAAAAAATTTCCGAACAGATAACAAAAAGATAAGGGGAAAGAGGGTCACCCTGTCGCAGTCCACAGGTGGGGGAGAAGAACTTCATAGGCTCGCCATTTATCAGAATAGAATAAGTCACCGAGGAGACGCAGTTCATAATAAGGTTAATCCATTTAGAAGGGAACCCTAATCCAAACAAGGCACCTCTAAGATAATTCCAATTAATCTTGTCGTAAGCTTTACTCATATCAGCTTTGATTGCCATCAACCCTGTTTTCCCAGATTTTTTGTTTCTAATGGTTCTCACAAATTCATCAGCAATGAGGATATTGTCCACTATGGCCCTACCCGGGACAAAAGCATTCTGATACTCCCCTATAATCCTGCTCATAGGTTGCTTCATTCTATTAGCCATACACTTCATAATAATTTTCATAATGACGTTACAAAGGCTAATAGGGCGGAATTGATCAACCTTTTCAGGATTAGCTGTTTTAGGGATGAGAGTAATGAAGGTCCTATTCATTTCTTTGAGAATAAACCCGGAATTAGTTGATGCCCGAACTGCTTCACAAACATCCTTTTTAACAATCTTCCAGAATTTCTTAAAGAATTCAGCAAGGAATCCATCTGGTCCCGGAGATTTGTACGATCCCATTTGGAAAACCGCTCTTCGTATCTCTTTATTACTGAATTCTCGCCCTAGCTCAATCCCTTCGCTTTCAGTTAATCTTAATCCCCCACAGTTGAAAAAATCTTCATGCTTTGAGTAGAAATCTTCAAATGGCTCATGAACTTTACCAACTTGGTAGATAGATTGGAAAAAGAGTTTGAACTTTGTAGCTATTTGTGCGAAGTCCTGAGTCCAATTACCCTATTGCTTACGTATACAATAGATGAAATTCTTACTACTTCTGCCTTTAAACCTATTAAAGAAATATCGGGTACACAGATCCCCTTCTTCAGCCCATTTAATTTTGGCTCTTTGTCTCCAAAATATGGCAGAGGCTTTGTTAAACCCTACCAAATCCTCATGCATAATCTCATACTCCTCACCTTCTTTCCCAAGGAATTTGTCTTCTAGTTCACTCTCGAGCCTATTATCAAAGTCTTCCCATCTTCTGTTCCACTCTTTCTTTTTACCCAAAGCACATTTCATCATTTTTTCCTTAATATGTTCAAGTTTCCTCATGAGCCTGAAATTTGTAGATCCTCTCATTATGGTACTCCATTCATTTCTAATAATGTTGATCCCCTCCTCCAAGTCAAAACTCCAAACTTCTAACTTGTAAGGTCTTTTCCTCTTGTCTTTCGTGAGATCAGAAATAATGAAGATTGGAGCGTGATCTGAAAGTTGAATGGGTAGGTGTATTACTCCCGCATTTGGATGATTAAAGAACCAATCACTTGAGGCATAAGCCTTATCCAATCTCTCAAAAACTCTAGCATTTCCTCTTCGTTTGTTGCTCCAAGTGTATCTTGGGCCTTTAAAAGGTAAATCCAAAAGTTGTAGGTTCATTTTCCAATTGATGAATTCATCAATCCCTTGAATCTTTCTGTTAGAGTTGCTGAGTTTATCCTCCATTGAATCCACCTGATTGAAATCTCCAATCAGCAAAAATGGATGGTCGAGTCCCTCTATCAATGTTTCAAGTCTCTCCCAAACTGCAGGCCTATTTTCTACTTTGGCCTCACCATAAACCAGCAACAAGTAAAAAGGAAAAGCAGCATTAATATTCGACTTAAGAACTAAAAAGTTCTGACACTTGACCACTACATTGAAGGAGGAAGCATTCTTCCATCCTACAAACAAGCCTCCACTCGACCCAATGGCATCTACACCATCAAAGACCCAAAAACCAAAAGGACGACAATAGGACGCGACTAAGTTAACTTTGCACTTAGTCTCACAAAAGAAAATAAAATCCAAGTCTACATTACTACTAAGGATTGCTCTAATTTTAGGAATTGTCGGGGAGAGCGGATCCGAGAGACCCCGACAATTCCAAGAAAGTCCTTTCATTTGGGGTGAGAAGATTGGTTTGGTCCAATCTTCGCAAAACCCAAAACCTCCAAGTCTTGAGAGTCAGCATCATGAAATTGCTCCGGTGAAGAAATCACCGCATCTGCTGTAGTGGGCTCTTCATTAATTTTTTGTTTCTTTCCTGGCGAGTATAAGTTCCTGTCCTCTTGGTTCTGCTCAGCATCTTCATCACCAGATGAGTCTGGTTTTCTCTTCCTGCTACTATCACCTATCACCATGTCTTTCTTGCTTTGACCTTCTTCAGAAGATCCATCAGAACCAACACCCTTCTCCACCTCGCCATCTCCTGGGAACCTAGGCTTTTTCCCTTTTCTTACCATATTCAGAATTTTCATGTCCTCTATGCCCTTAAGAGCTTGCCAGCTCCTTTCAGCAATTTCAATCTCAGTGTTTTCCTTATCACCCATAACGTCATCTATTAATTGATCTTTTCCTTTCCTATCATTATTCTCCTCCATCTCTTCATCCTGTACAACTTGTTTGCCTTCTTCCTGTTCTCTTGCATCACCTTCATGAGTAATTTCAGCAGTCTCATCTATTTGTCTTCTCCTCACATAATTCCAGTTATCTGGAATCCTAGGTGAGAGTGGCCATTCAGGGGAGGAATCTGGGGTTTCATCAGGATCGGTTCCTGCAACCCAGTCCCCGTCTCTAGGCCTATCCCTTCCCAAGTCAGCCTCATCCTCCCTGTCAGAAAGTTCAATTTCCATGTTACCTTTCTCTTCCAATCTCGCTTCATCATCCCGCCTGACCCTCTCTTCCTTACCTGGGTCTTCCTCTACAATACCATCGTTACTTGGGATCTCCCTGTTTTCATTTCCAATGTTGCCATTTCCTTCTATATTGTCTTCACCCAAATGAACCTCATTCCCATTAAAATTTCCTGGATCATGGAAAATGATAGGAAATCCTGTAGGGCTCACGAATGTTTGAGCTATCCCATCTTCCTCATCCTCCATAAATCCCCTAAATTTATGTGGTTCAAGTCTTCTCCTTAGGTCATCCCTAATCACCCCTTCTGGGTTATTCACGTCAGCCTCAGCTCTAAAATTCATAGCCCTAATGAAGGGGTCATCAAATTGGAAACCAAGTTGAACATGGTGTCTGTCCCCCAAAACTCCTCCAGTTCCATGAGCACCTTCCCTTAGAAATCTCCTTCTTATATCTCTCATGTCTTCATCCCTATCTTGCCCACTATTATCAATATCCATGTAACCTCCCCCATCTTCCTCGTTGTTACCCTCCCCATGAATTCCATCTCTCATCCAAACAGGGCCAACAAATGGTAAATCATTCTCAAAAAACCTCATCCCAGGAAAAATTCTTCCCCCAGGAGTAGTTCTTATTTCAAAATCTACAAATCTGTCTTCATGAAGAGGTTCTTGGATATTACCAAAAAAACTCAGCTGCAAAATCTATTCTAATGGTAGCGTATTCTGCCTGCCTGGGCGTAGCACGTAAGTCCAAGTTGAACATAGAGTGGTTACTTTCCGTTTGGAAGATAACAAACCCTTTAGCAACAGTTCTAGCAAGAGTTTCATTGACCTTGGTCGCAATTTGGTTGGGAGAATCAGTACATCTGTGGACATGACGTAGGTCCACCCCGACGCGGCCACGCGCGGGTTTGGGTAGGCGATATGAATCTCGTGGTAAGATTGTTCTCGGGTTCGAAATTTAAGTCAAAATGGAGTCGCCACCGAATTTTATGGTTATTCGGAACCATTCGAGCCCACTCTATGTCGTCATGGGCTATACACAAAGTAAGCCCACTTCGATTTCAGAGTTTATGGGGCTCGTCCCTTTGCATTGTTATATCGATACCTGTAGACACCCACATTTTGACCGCCAGATGTCTGTAGTAGGTCCCGCCAAACACCCGATGATGATAGGACGCAAACGTGCTTTAATAGACTCGGATATGGGCTCGAAATCATGGACATTTGGTTTAGGCTTATTACGGAGTACAAATCTTACAAAACCAACCTCAAATCCAGGCCCAGTGGGTCGTTTCGAGTCAAATGAGACTAATTTGGGTCGATTCCGACACCGGGGGTAAAACCGTCTTTTAGCGACCGAGTCAAACCCCGTCAAAGATATTTTTTCCCGAGTCACCCGAGCTGGCCGTGACACTACACGGCTGATTCGGACTCAAACACCAAAAAAATCAGCTTCGAATAATATTAAACAAATCCGTTTAAGGATAGAATTCGATCTCAAGTAGGAATTCTATCCGGAAACCGAATCAGACATCGACCGAGCTCCAAATACTCGGCCGAGACAGCCGAATACTCGGCCAAACACTCCCCAACCAGCCGAGATGTTTGCTTCTCCCCTAAGAAACGAGAAGTTTATTCCCTTACGAACTCTCGTATTTCCTATCCAAACCGGTATTTCTTGCCACACAAGCAAGGCTACCCCGACTCCTATAAATAGGACCTTATATTCAACACAAGACATAGATGAAACATCAATAACCCCGATACACAAATCACCGACCAATACACAACAAATATTAGTCACACACATCCGAAGGAATACCGAAGTACCGTCCCGAAATCCGATAAAACCGACCCATCCAAACCGGCCGAGCCCACCTCGTCCCACGCACCAATCCGCACCACCGTAACTCACCCGCATCATCTCGACGCTCCCGTGCCTAAGCCACCGTCCGACGAGCCTCATACCGAGAAACTAAAGCATGTAGGTTGAGGGTGTAAATCAAACCCGAATCTTCTCCTTTCTCTCTCTCTCTCACGTCTTTCTCCCCTCTTTTCGTCCGTTTTTTTTTTATAGATCGTTTCGCATTATTAATATGGGTCGTTTATCGCATCATATTTTTACTTATTTTCGATGATAAAAACTTTTTTTTTATATAACGTTCTTAAAATACGATACCGATTCTCTAATCGAATATCGTATCTACAAGAACTAAATTAAATTAATTTTCGTTGATGCTAATAAAATCACTTTTTTTTTTTTAACAAAATTCGATGATTTTTAACGTGGAGAAAATTAACATCTTTTTCGTTCAAAATTCTTTTTTTTATATTTTATTTTCGTTCAAAACAAGTTTTTCAAAACTTTTTATAAAATCATTCCGACTATTCGATATCGATTTCATAATCGAATATCGAATACGACGAATATCGAAAATATAAATCGAGTATAAATTAATCCATATTTGTACGCGATTTATAGAAATTAACGATTTTCGACAAAATAAAAAACGGACAGCAGTCCGTACAGAGGGCACTCGATCGAGTGCCTAGCTCACTCGATCGCGGGGCACCTCCAGAACCGAGGCAGAAACCTTTTTTCGAGACCACTCGGTCGAGTGCCTTGCCCACTCGATCGAGTGGCCCCTGGTTTAACAGAACAACGAGTTTTTTAGCGTCTTTTGAGTCTCGGTAGCATATTTTTAGAGCCTCGGACAACACATGCTAATCCATCACGTGTCATTGAAACTTTTTCGAATCATGCATATTATTTATTTATGTCTTTATTCGATTTATTCAAACGTTACTAACCCGTTTTCTCGTGTTTGTAGCTTTTTATTTGTTTTTATCGTTTTATTAGACTAAAACGAACTCACATGCTAAAATAACTTTGACGTTATTAGTTTAATATGCATTAAACGACTTAGCAACCCATTTATTTATTTTTCTCACATGCTTAGGAAAATAATGTTTGCATATCATTCAACCTTCGAACTAACCCGTGTACACCAAAAACGAACGATATCTTAGTAAAGGCCGCTAAGTGCGGGCGGGGTTGGGTGTTCTTAGTGAACTTCCCAACACGTACCCTCACCCCTTAGTCAGAACCATGGTTTCCGGATGTCCGAATCCATTGGCAACGAGAGTCATTCAATATACGATTAACCGCTCCAGTCGGCATCGGTATCGATATGCAAAGGGACGAGCCCAATAAACTCTGACATCGGAAATGGGCCGTATTTTGTATACGGCCCACTACGACATAGAGTGGGCTCGAACGGTTCCGAATAACCACAAAATTCGGTGCCGACTCCTACTTCGATTTAAATTTCAATTTGACCATCTCATATGGAGATTCATTCGCCTCCCCAAACCCGCGCGTGGCCGCGTCGGGGTGGACCTATGTCATGTCCACAATTTGGCGACTCCGCTGGGGATCAACTGATGAGTCACTTACCATCGGCATCCTTAGGGTGAGACTCGAAAAGAAATCGTTCGAATAGTAATGTACACGTTTTAGTTCAATGGGCCATGCATAACTCAATCTTTCCCGGGCCGGTTACTTGTGACCGACGTCCCACTTTACCACGGTGCATTCCTACATGGGTGCGCTAAAGACATCGATGGTGGAACTCGTCTAGGTTTTGCGGCATGTCCTAAGACCAACTCGGCTTAGGGAGTCCGTCCTCAATACGAGAAAGCCATCGTTGTTGGTATAGACCCTATTAGACCGACCGAGACTTAGACTAAGAGCATATATGGTGTCGTTATACTGTTTCCGTGACTACATGCTACTTGGTCCGTGTCTCATCCTTTTTTCAAAAAAAAAACCGAGTTTTCAAAAAAAAAACCTTGCATCTTTTTCGAAAACCATCCATTTTTCAAACCCGGAAAGCTGCCGAATTTAGGACTTATGATTTTGACTCAAAATAGCCTATTTTTAGCCGGTATGCTGTCCAAAACTTTTCAAAAAATTCGAAAATCTCGGCCCAATGACACCTTTTTCTTCGATTTTCAAAAAAGATCGGGCCATCCTATCCGACTTTGCTCGGTTTTCAAATTCAAATCCTCTTTTCAAACCTTCTTCTCCTTAGGACTTCCCGTATTTAGCAGTGTTGGGTCTTGTCATAAGTAGTAAGAGTCTATAGCGTCGAAACTCCGTTGATCTTACATCACGGGTTTCCACCCCATCCCAAGTCCGCCTTATTAGTCAAGGCACGGCCCACCTATGTAGGACAAACTCCTACAAAGGGAAGCCCACTTACACAATCGAGTCCAAAGTCTGGGGATTAGCTCACACGTAGGTTTTTCTTCGAACGGGACCAGGCCCACTCTGCCGAAATCCTAAAGAAAGCCCACCATCCATGAGTCACCCGTCTAGGAGTCGGTTTTTAGTCCATTTCCGAGTCTAGTCGTTTTTCTCGGGATGCACCTTTCGATCTGGGTCCGATTCTGATTACACGGTGTTCTTACAGACAGGCCACCTCACACCCGAACCATGACTAAGGACGCTATTGATCAACTGAACACTTCGTTGGCCAAGATCCAAGAGCAACTTGACCGAATTAGGGGTGATCAGATCGCCATTGTTACCCGGGTTAGCGCCATCGAACAGGACAAGCCCAAAGACGGAGATGAAGCTCATGGGCCTTTAGCCGAATTGACTAGCGCAGTCCTCAAACTGCAAGAGCAGGTTCATTTGTCGACCCACAACTCGATCCATACGGAGAATGCTCGAAGCTACTCTCCCCTGACCGACCAATTGCCTGCCAATCTCAATTTGACGGGCCTCCCGATGTTTGACGGAACAGAAGACCCGGTATTACATATCCGGGCCTTCAAAGAGTTTATGGCCCTAAAAGGAGTCAAGTCAGACATGTTCAAGCATCTGTTTGCCTCCTCGCTAGAGAAGCACCCGAGAGCCTGGTTCTATAGGCTCGATTCCAAGAAATACAAGTCTTGGGACGACGTAGCAACGGAATTTGCCCGGAACTACGCCGACAATACGGAGATCCAAACCACAATGCGCACCCTGGAAGTAATGGCCCAGGAACCAAAGGAAGGATTTACGAAGTACCTTCAACGCTGGAGGGCTGAAAGTGTCAAACTGGTCGATAAGCCCAGTGAAAAAGTCCTAGTTGAAGCCTTTGTCAAGAATCTCCTGCCCGCTTACCGGATCCATCTCCGGTACGCCATCATACCTAGCTTCGCGGTCCTAACCGAGATGGGAACGAGAATCGAGGATGATCTAAGGTTGGAAAGCCTCACTAAGGCCTCCATCAAGGGATACCAAGGGGTCAGCTCATCAACAAGCAAGCCCACATCCACCGCTGCCGCTCGTAGCATTTTTGACGAGGTAAATCTACTTGATAACCCGTCCAAGAAGAATACGCCACCCCGAGTGTTCACCGACATAGGTACTACCTATGCAAATGCCTTACAAAGGCTCTCATCAAAAGGCCTCATCGCCCCGATAGGCCCAACACCTGATCCTCCAGTTGAGCGTCGCTCCAAATTTTACGATGCCCAAGCCTACTGCAAATACCATCAGGGTAAGGGACACGATACCGAGAAATGCTGGAAACTGAAGCATCTTATCCAGGATCTCATCGAAAGCGGGAAAATCCCTTTACCTGGAGGTAAACCCAACAACAAAGACAACCCGTTGGCCCCCCACGCTATCTTCCCCGGAGAGGTTATAGACTGCTCACACCTCATTTCCCCGTTTATCCCACAAATCAACGGGATCTGGTGTGACGATGAAGACGACGTCTATCTCACTAAGGGAGAAGCAGTCCCTATCACGTCCGAGGAGATCCAGAAGGTTAAGTCCAAAGCCTTAACCAGCAGTCATGCCCTCATCATCACCGAACCACCGCCCAAAACGGAGGTTGTCCCGGAAGAGCCGCCAACTACTGAAAAGGCTCTGGTAAAGCAGCTGAGCAAGACTCGAGTTGACCTCTCTATATGGCAACTCCTAGTTAGCTCTCAGGAACACCGAGAGGCACTCACTAAGGCCCTCGATCAAGTCAAGATCGACTTTATGGCTACTCCAGCTGAAATGGTAGCCATGGTTCTGCCCCACCTAAAGGGGAAAGCAAAAGAAGAAGGCCCGCTCATCACCTTCTCCATGCTGATCTGCCATCATTTGGGCCAGCCAACAACATGACCCTCTACATCACGGTAATCTGCCGTGGAAAATATCTGCCCGTGACCCTTATTGACGACGGGTCCGCAGTCAACGTCCTTCCCTTAAGGACCGCCAAAGCTCTCGGTATCACCGAGGCCGACTACATCCCTACAACTCAAACTATTCAGGCTTTCGACGGGAGTCCAAAGTCCGTAGCCGGGGCCGTAAAACTCACTATCATAACAGGCTCAATAGAGAAAGAGCTGGAATTTCAAGTGATTGACGTGACCTCTTCCTTTAACCTTCTTCTAGGAAGACCCTGGATCCACTCGATCAGGGCTATATCCTCTACTCTGCATCGGAAAATCAAGCTACCTTTGCGCGATACCGTCATCACTCTAGAAGCCACACCTATGACTGTGGCCAACTGCAACACCTCGGGCCGCACCGATCTTTGGGGGTTCGACTTCATAGGGGCCATCGAAGAAAAATACCTTTTCCGACCCTACTTCACGGTTAGCATGGACCGGATGTTACAAAATCTGGGCTTCTTACCAGGGGTCACATCAAGGCCCGATCTCCCTGCAGGAAAAATCCTTGAAGTCCTTGACAACGGGAGAATTCAAACCGGTCTGGGCTACACCTTGACCCCGGAAAATATGGGCCAAACCGGAACCGGTAAAGTCATCTTCGTCACGTCGGTGTTCGAGTCCGTCCAAACGGGCCTATATCGGCCCCCAACCACACGCCCTGGGACCCACTTGGCCCAGGTCTGCAACTACATACCCGACGATATCTTCGCCCTCGTCCAGTCCGAAGATGCTAAGAATGCTGAGCCCGCCCTGGGGCTGCTTTTTGGGGAGGATCTCGCGACCCCGACGCCGAAGGAGGAGCTAGTCAGCCTCATTCTTCGCAGCCGCACCTTCGATCCATCCAAATTGATCTCGGATGTTGGAGCCGAGACAGGTAAGAGAGCCTGGAGAAAGACTGTCAAGTGGACTGACAGTCAAGGAAGGACTTTCAAGCTGATCACAAGAGAAGGAGAAATGCCAGAATCTGAGTCTGAGTCTGAGTCAGAGTCCGAGTCAGAGTCTGAGATCGAGTCTAGTGAGTCCGGTGCTAGGGTCAGTCCTGTAACTCCCCTTCTCCCTTTAGCTTTTCCTGGTGCTTCGGGGTCTGTCCCGGGCACCCTACCTATCCCGCCACTGACTAGCGATCAGATGGCAGCTCTTTTCGAGCTTTTCTCTCAATTTATGAATAATAACAACCGTTCTACTTACGACTTGTCTCATTTTCAAAAATTCCTAAATTTTCAAAATTTTCTGTGCAATGACATTGAGAAACCCGACGAACAGGTATCTTTACCTCCACATCTGATCGAGCAACTAGAGCAGAGGGAATCCCACAATCCGGTAATCGAAGAAACCGAATCTATCAACGTGGGAACAACCTTAGAACCTCAGATGCTTAAGATAGGGTTATCTCTAGATCCCAGGGAGAAACAACAATTCATCGATCTCCTTCAAGAGTTCAAAGACGTCTTCGCATGGTCCTACAAGGACATGCCGGGGATAGACCGCGAAATAGCCGAGCACCATATACCGATCAAGGAAGGGTTCAAACCGGTTAAGCAGAAACTCCGACGCATGAGGCCCGAATGGTCCCTCAAAGTCAAGGAGGAAGTCGACAAACAATTCAAGGCTGGGTTCATACGAGTCTCCGAGTATCCAGATTGGGTTGCAAACATCGTACCGGTCCCTAAAAAAGACGGTAAAGTGCGTGTCTGCGTGGACTTTCGGGATCTTAACAAAGCGAGCCCGAAAGACGATTTCCCGTTACCACACATCAATATACTGGTGGATAACACAGCTGACCATGCCCTTCTATCATTCATGGACGGTATGCCGGGTACAATCAAATAAAAATGGCAGAGGAAGATATGGATAAGACCACCTTCATTACACCTTGGGGTACTTATTGCTATACCGTCATGCCATTTGGTCTCATTAATGTCGGGGCCACCTATCAACGAACCGCCACGACTTTATTACATGACATGATGCATAAAGAAGTGGAAGTTTACGTGGACGATATGATCGTCAAATCCAAGGACAGGAACGGTCACATCACCGCCCTGAGAAGATCTTTCACCCGATTACGCAAATACAACATGAGACTAAACCCTCAGAAATGCAGTTTCGGGGTAACCTCTGGCAAATTACTGGGCTGTTAGGGCCTTCTCCTTCCATTCTGTGCTCAAGGGTGAAGGACAGTCCTATCATGTTAAATAATGAGGGGAATTCGTTCCCGGGTTGGGTTAGGGGAACATCCGAGCGATTGCCTAGGAAAGATGGTCCGAATAATCTCGATAGTAGTTCCATGAACAATCCCACATCGTCAGCCAACGCGGTATCGAAGTCGATCCAGCTAAGATCAAGGCCATCACCGAGATGCAACCTCCTAAGACCGAAAAGGAGATAAGAGGTTTTCTTGGAAAAGTCCAATACATCAGTAGGTTCATTTCAAAACTAACCATGGTGTGTGAACCGATCTTCAAGAAGCTGAAAATAGGGGAACGGTTACTATGGGACGACAAGTGTCAAGCAGCCTTTGACAGAATCAAAGAAATCTTGTCTTCACCGCCGGTCCTGATGCCACCTCAACACGGTTTACCTTTGTCGTTGTACCTAACCACGACAGAGACAGCCATGGGGGCTATGCTAGCTCAAACGGTCAACTCCGAAGAACGGACTATATACTACATCAGCAAAAAGTTTTTAGAGTACGAGTGTAAGTACACCATGCTCGAAAAGACATGTTTAGCTTTGGTCTGGGCCACTAAGAAGCTCCGACATTACATGCTCAGCTATGAGGCACAAGTACTGTCAAGGATGGATCCGATCAAATATCTTTTCGAAAAGCCCGTTCTCAACGGCAGAATATCAAGATGGACCCTAATGTTGGCAGAATTCGATCTAAAGTTCGTACCCTTGAAAGCCATCAAAGGCCGAGTAGTAGCCGAATTTCTCGCTGACAGTCCCGTAACCGAAAAAGGACACACCGACACTTGGTCCTTCCTGGATGAAGATATTTTCCATACTGACACCGAGACATGGGATTTATACTTCGACGGAGCATCCAACTTCCGAGGATTTGGAGTCGGAATCCTCCTAATCTCGCCAAGAGGGGAACATACTCCCGTATCTATCAAATTGGATTTTGACGTCACCAATGCTGCTGAGTACGAAGCATGTATCCACGGGGTACAAGCCGCCGCCGATTTAGGGGTCACAAACCTCCGAGTACACGGCGACTCATCACTGGTCATTAACCAAGCGCTCCAAAAATGGAAAACCCGAAATGCCAATCTCGTGGCCTACCAGGCACGAGTAAGGGATCTCGAGAAACAATTCCAAAAGGTAGAATACATATACCTACCTCGGGAAGAAAATCAGTTCGCAGACGCACTTTCAAAACTGGCGTCCTTACTAAATATTCCCGATCATATGACCAGCATGCCGATTTGCGTCGAAAGACGATCCGAGCCAGCATATATCCATGACATCGAGGATATCGAGATACCCGATCCCGAGCCATGGTATAAAGCAATCCAGACATATTTGACAACCGGGGAGTATCCACCCGAGACCGATAATCAAGCCAAAAAGGCCTTGCGTAGGCTAGCAACCCAGTTCGTCCGTACCGACGACGGACAACTTTACAAAAAGACACCACATGGGGCTCTCCTTTTATGTGTCGACAAGGGTAATGCTGAAAAGGTCATGGCCGAAGTACATGACGGCGAGTGTGGTCCTCACATGAACGCCCAGATGCTAGTCCGGAAGATCATGAGACTCGGATATTACTGGAACAGCATGGAAACCGATTGCCAGCTATATGTCAGACATTGCCATAATTGCCAGATTTTCGCTAATGTACAGCACATGGCACCATCCCTGCTGTATACCATGACATCACCCTGGCCATTTTCAACGTGGGGAATCGATATAATCGGAAAGATAAACCCCTCGGGAACCGGAGGACACTGTTTCATTTTGGTAGCAATCGACTATTTCACCAAATGGGTCGAAGCGGAATCCTACCGTATTCTCAACGCCAGCCACGTTGCCAAATTTATCCAAAAAAAGATAATATGCCGATATGGGATCCCTCATGAATTCATCAGTGACCACGGGACCCACTTTCAGGCCGAGACGGCAGTCTTGTTAGCCAAATACAAGATCCAAAGACATACGTCTTCACCCTACCGACCCCAAACCAATGGAGCGGTAGAAGCAGCTAACAAAACCATTGCCACCATACTCAAAAAGATGGCTGACAATTATCGGGACTGGCCCGATAAGATACCATTTGCCCTTTGGGGATATCGAACCTCGATTCGTACTGCGACCGGGGCAACACCGTATTACCTTACATACGGGATGGAAGCGGTCCAACCTGTCGAGCTGGAGGTACCGTCACTCAGAATCCTACTCGAAAGTCAAGTACCAGAAGCCGATTGGGTTCGAGCACGATATGACTCGTTAGTACTTCTAGACGAACGACGATCTCGGGCCCTCAATAACATACAGATCTACCAGAAAAGAATCCAACGGGCTTTCAACAAAAGGGTAAGGCCCAGGAACATCAAAGAAGGAGATCTAGTTCTCAAGTCCGTACGAGCTTTATTACCAGTAGACCCAAGGGGAAAGTTCAAACCTAACTGGGCCGGACCATATCTGGTAAAGAAGATTTTATCGGGCGGAGCGGTAATGCTAACAGATCTGGACGGGAACGAGTTTGTCAACCCAACTAACCTGGACCAGCTGAAACGTTATTACCCTTGACCCGTTTCTCTCAATGTCATTCGCAAAAGTTTATTGAAAACATCTTTTCAAAATAAACTTTTTAAGACAAGTCAAAAGCTAGAATTACTTATTCTACTGTTATAAACATCTTGAACCAATAGTCTTGATGTATTTCGAAATTGCAATTTAAAGTCTGAACTACGTTTGGTTTGATTCCGCTATTTGTGGATACGTAGGCAGCCCCTCAAAAGGGCACAACCACTGCAATCGAAAAAACAGGAACGGTTTCTAATAAACTTCCTTTATTTATTTCAAAAAAATTCAATTACAAAAAAAATCCAAAAAAAAACACACAAATAGTACTAATATTTAAATAATAAAAAATCCAAGGCATTTTTCCCTTTCCCTTGTCCTTAGCCTCTTTTTCAGTCCACCGACGTCGGCGTGGAGGTGAACGCTCCCGAATCACCAAGGGAATCTCCTTAACCCGGGCTCGTTTCTTCGAACTTGATTCCCCGGTCACCTCGGTCGGTCCTAAACGGATCCGTGCCCTCTCAGGTAGCCGCTCCCGCGGCCCAAGCCTGTCTCGGACCGCTAGCTTAGGTCTGAGCCTTCTCTCTAAGTCACTAGCTTCGGTCTCTTTAGCTCGAGTCTTAGTCTTTGACTTAGAACCTGACTCCGGCCCGACAAAGGTAGTTGGAGTTTCTTCTTCAAAGAACCATCTATTATCCTTCACCGATTCTGTACGGGCTAAGTCAAAAGCCTCATCGGTCTTTAAAGCTTCACGGGCCTCTTTAGATTCTTCAGAAGCCCATTTAAGATATGATTCGGAAACCCAAGCGGTCTGACAAGGACGAGGTATAGTCCACATCACACGAGTAAACTAGCGTTGTAACCATGTGTCACACATAGCGTCCGTCAATTGGACCGAAACGCTGATAATTGCCTCAGTTTCGGGGATCTGCTGAAATGAGCCGAACTGCCTTAGAAGACGATCTGGGTAAATATGGACGGTCCAATCCAAGGACAAGATCACCAGATAACGGGTTTTATCTCTTTTAGCTAGGTCCGTCATCTTCGAGAGGAACCACCAAATCACGTTCCACCTAATCAAGGGCCCGCCATGGAATTTTAACTCCTCATCCCAGTACTTCCGATTTAGGTGATGATTGGAGCTGATTCGTCGAGACCGTGAGCCTATCTGACAGCTTCGATATCTGGATATGCTCGTCGGGGGCTCTATAATTGACAGGCGCTCGGATAACCAAATCTGCAAAAACTTTCGAAAAATCAAAAAATTCCGAAATTATTTTCGAAAAATTAAAAATTTTCGGAAATTCAAAAAAAAAAAAATAAAAAAATCGGAAATTCGAAAAAATCAAAAAAAATTCGGAAATTCGAAAAAAAAATCAAAAAAAAAAAATCGAAAATTTTTTAAAAAAAAATCGGAAGTTAAAAAAAAAATTCGGAAAAATTTTCGAAAAAAAAAAGAGAAAAAAAAGGGGTCAAATACCTGCAAAAGACGAATGCCGCCCGTTAATTGCCGGTCTGGATCAAATCTCCTCGCATCAAGGCCCATGATGATCTCCCCAGTTATCAGCCAGGCTGGGCTGTAACCTGCCTCCATTTGATCCACTATGCTGATTAGCCTGATCTCGCCTAAACATGAGTCAGCATCCATCCGACCTTCAAAAGCGTATCGATGCAGCATACAGAAGGCAAAAGCACTACGCCTATGGATAGAAGAAATCCTGGGACCATTGGGATCCATAAATTTATCAGCTAGGTCAAACAGGGAAACAGAATTTCCCTTCACCATACGGGAAGTCTCAGCATGAGACAACCCAAGAAAGTCCCTCAGCCTCCTCCTTGGATCAGGTAAAAAGGAGGAATAGCAGGATGAGCATTGGGGCACCAACCCCCTACAGCTGCAATCTCTTCGGGAAGGGGACATATTTCTCCCCGGGGAAAGGCGAAAACATGATGGTAGTATCCCAAAAGGTCAAGCAAGCATCTAGGAAATGGGTATCCACCTTAAGTCGCTGGAGCGGGAACAAAGCCACAATTCCCATCTGAGTTAGCTGGACCTTATCTCCATCTCGAAAATCTTGGGCCCACGCGTGAAGCATCGCGGTCAGACGTTCGATACCCATAGCAGAAGGTTTTCTTTTATCTTAAAAAGTCTAAAGGGATTTTTAAGATGAGAAGGAAATATTTCAGGTTGTAATATGAGAAGATTAAGGTCAAGAACTCTCTATTTATAATAGAGAAATCTCCTCTCCTAGTCTCCCCTGGAATAGGATTTTTTGCAGTATTCCCTACTTCACTTAGGCATACATGCCTAACCAAGAGATTTTAGGAATCCATATCAGAATCTGATCAGGAATCAAGTCATCCCAAACATTCCTTTTTCTTCCAAATTTTTCAAAAATTTCCGCTATTCTTCAAAAAAAAAAATCGGTTTTATTAAAAAAAATCAATCAACCAAAAATCATTTTCTTCCCCAGCACGAGTCGATGTTTTATCTATATGTTGCATGCAAAACAGACAGGTATCCCAAGACTCCCGAAGAATTCTCAAAGTTCTCAGTGAAAATTCAAGCAACATTTTCGCTGAGGAATCGGATGTATCAGTAAGAGGTACATCTGCAGCTTCTAATAGAGGCTCCCACGCAATTCAAAGATGGGACGTATCAGTAAGCGGTACACCCATAGCTTCCAAGGCAAACTCCCACGCAATTTCAAGATGGAGATTGTCTGTAAACAGACAAACCCAAGACTTTTTTAGTAGAAAGTCCCCGCGCCGTTATTGACATCTATCCAGGTATGATTTCTATCTTATGGTTGGCGAGCCCTTCACGCAAGTCTAATGGACTCTAAACGACCCGATCGGAAGTCTGCCAGGTCTTAATCCTCGATTGGCCTGGTAGCTACTCTGACTTTCGCCTTGTCCAAGCCTCAGTCAGAGTGGGGGCTCTGTAGACACCCACATTTTGACCGCCAAGTGTCTATAGTAGGTCCCGCCAAACACCCGATGATGATAGAACGCAAACGTGCTTTAATAGACTCGGATATGGGCTCGAAATCATGAACATTTGGTTTAGGCTTATTACGGAGTACAAATCTTACAAAACCAACCTCAAATCCAGGCCCAGTGGGTCGTTTCGAGTCAAATGAGACTAATTTGGGTCGATTCCGACACCGGGGGTAAAACCGTCTTTTAGCGACCGAGTCAAACCCCGTCAAAGATATTTTTTCCCGAGTCACCCGAGCTGGCCGTGACACTACACGGCTGATTCGGACTCAAACACCAAAAAAATCAGCTTCGAATAATATTAAACAAATCCGTTTAAGGATAGAATTCGATCTCAAGTAGGAATTCTATCCGGAAACCGAATCAGACATCGACCGAGCTCCAAATACTCGGCCGAGACAGCCGAATACTCGGCCAAACACTCCCCAAACAGCCGAGATGTTTGCTTCTCCCCTAAGAAACGAGAAGTTTATTCCCTTACGAACTCTCGTATTTCCTATCCAAACCGGTATTTCTTGCCACACAAGCAAGGCTACCCCGACTCCTATAAATAGGACCTTATATTCAACACAAGACATAGATGAAACATCAATAACCCCGATACACAAATCACCGACCAATACACAACAAATATTAGTCACACACATCCGAAGGAATACCGAAGTACCGTCCCGAAATCCGATAAAACCGACCCATCCAAACCGGCCGAGCCCACCTCGTCCCACGCACCAATCCGCACCACCTTAACTCACCCGCATCATCTCGACGCTCCCGTGCCTAAGCCACCGTCCGACGAGCCTCATACCGAGAAACTAAAGCATGTAGGTTGAGGGTGTAAATCAAACCTGAATCTTCTCCTTTCTCTCTCTCTCTCTCTCTCACGTCTATCTCCCCTCTTTTCGTCCGTTTTTTTTTATAGATCGTTTCGCATTATTAATATGGGTCGTTTATCGCATCATATTTTTACTTATTTTCGATGATAAAAACTTTTTTTTTATATAACGTTCTTAAAATACGATACCGATTCTCTAATCGAATATCGTATCTACAAGAACTAAATTAAATTAATTTTCGTTGATGCTAATAAAATCACTTTTTTTTTTTTTAACAAAATTCGATGATTTTTAACGCGGAGAAAATTAACATCTTTTTCGTTCAAAATTCTTTTTTTTTATTTTATTTTCGTTCAAAACAAGTTTTTCAAAACTTTTTATAAAATCATTCCGACTATTCGATATCGATTTCATAATCGATTATCGAATACGACGAATATCGAAAATATAAATCGAGTATAAATTAATCCATATTTGTACGCGATTTATAGAAATTAACGATTTTCGGCAAAATAAAAAACGGACAGCAGTCCGTACAGAGGGCACTCGATCGAGTGGCACCTCCAGAACCGAGGCAGAAACCTTTTTTCGAGACCACTCGGTCGAGTGCCTTGCCCACTCGATCGAGTGGCCCCTGGTTTAACAGAACAACGAGTTTTTTAGCGTCTTTTGAGTCTCGGTAGCATATTTTTAGGGCCTCGGACAACACGTGCTAATCCATCACGTGTCATTAAAACTTTTTCGAATCATGCATATTATTTATTTATGTCTTTATTCGATTTATTCAAACGTTACTAACCCGTTTTCTCGTGTTTGTAGCTTTTTATTTGTTTTTATCGTTTTATTAGACTAAAACGAACTCACATGCTAAAATAACTTTGACATTATTAGTTTAATATGCATTAAACGACTTAGCAACCCATTTATTTATTTTTCTCACATGCTTAGGAAAATAATGTTTGCATATCATTCAACCGTCGAACTAACCCGTGTACACCAAAAACGAACGATATCTTAGTAAAGGCCGCTAAGTGCGGGCGGGGTTGGGTGTTCTTAGTGAACTTCCCAACACGTACCCTCACCCCTTACTCAGAACCATGGTTTCCGGATGTCCGAATCCATTGGCAACGAGAGTCATTCAATATACGATTAACCGCTCCAGTCGGCATCGGTATCGATATGCAAAGGGACGCGCCCAATAAACTCTGTCATCGGAAATGAGCCGTATTTTGTATACGGCCCACTACGACATAGAGTGGGCTCGAACAGTTCCGAATAACCACAAAATTCGGTGGCGACTCCTACTTCGATTTAAATTTCAATTTGACCATCTCATATGGAGATTCATTCGCCTCCCCAAACCCATGTCATGTCCACAATACCGTTTACACCGACTTTCGTATATAAAATGACTCTCGTGCGCCAAGGGTTTCGGACATCCGGAAACCAAGGTTCTGAGTAAGGGGTGAGGGTACGTGTTGGGAAGCCCACTAAGGACACCCAACCCCGCCCGCACAATGGCGGCCTCTACTAAGACATCGTTCGTGTTCGTGTACGCGCGTTAGTAAAACGACTAAATGATATGCAAACAGCGTTTTCGGGCTAAGCATGTGAAATTTGCGTTGACTACGTCATTTAATGCATCTTAATTATGGTCGAAGTGATTTAGCATGCGAGGTTCATTTATAAAGCGTAAAGCAAGTAAATAAATAAAGCTCGAAAGGAAATAAAAATAACGTACAAGTTACACGGGCGGAAATACAACCCGGAATTCACAATACAACATTACGTAAAAATAATAAACAAAATAAAAATAACGCGAAATAATGATAGAAACGGACCCGTATGTAAACTAGACCGCGAAATATGTAGATGGACTAACCCCGATTAAATACACATTATGTCGTGTACTAAACGAAGGACGGAAACATGAGACTGTGGCATATTGCTAGCCCGATCTCATATCCCGTAGTCTTGTCCCGACTTATCATGTCAAAAATTGATCAAAGTCGTTCTACGTGTCGTGATGTGCATGGGTTTTGAAAATAGGGGAGATCACGTGATGGTCTTTACACGTGATGACTAAAGTCGATAAAAGGACGGGGCTTGAAGTGTGTGTCAAACCCCTCGGTTTTATGAGTTACAGGACCCACTCGATCGAGTCGTGGGCTGACTCGGTCGAGTGCGTCCTTTACGTAGCTACTGCCCATTTTTTTGGGTGCTACTCGATCGAGTAGCATACGTACTCGGTCGAGTTGCCCCTGTACGAGTGATAACTCGTTTCGTTTTATGACTTAAAATCGATGGTCGGCCAAACCAAATACGAATATCACATGATTCGTATTTAACTTGGCCTCCGGTACTATAATCGTGTATGAACGATTATAATACCGTTATCGGAGTTTTAGGAAAATGTTTATCGTTATACTAGAAAATTTGAATTAGTGACAAAATGCTTCCCTCTACGTCACGACATCGGAACTAACTCTTTCGAGTTATGTATGTCGGTTTTCGTGTCAACGGGTTCCGCACTAATTATAGAAATGGGATTGAATACGTTCAACTATGTCCGATTGCGATCGCGTCACGCCCTTGAGTACGTTGGGGCGGGGCTCCTCGAAAGGGCTCCACCTCCGTTGTTGCTCGTAAAGGGATTAGACGGACTTTAGGCAAACATCATAGTCAAACGGATTTAAAACCGAGATTTGATATTAATATATATGTACGCGGTATGATTAACGTTAGTAATAAAATGATGATACAAAAATAAAGATGCAAAAGTATAAGAATGTTAGTGTTGGTGTTACTACTACGATTATGGTTATGATACAAAATGCGGTAAAGTAAATAAAATGACGGAGTAATAGAGATCGAAATGGGGTTTAGGACACCCTCAACATACATGCTAGGTATAGGCCTCGGAGATGGACTCGTAAATAGCGACGGGACGCCGGAGTATCGAGGATGTACGCGAGTTATGGTGTGTATGTGTTACGTCGGCTCTCGAGGGACAAGAGGCTCGGGTTTTATGTGTTTTGCTTAGGGTTTCTAAGGCTTGATGTGTAGGTGAGTTGTGGCTGAAATGTAGGGTAAAATGTAGGTTAAAACCTTAGGAAAAATCTTGTGAAATGAGAGGGAGTCGTGGGGTATTTATAGGCGTTACCCCACGACATAGGGGCACTCGATCGAGTGGCCCTAGTGCACTCGATCGAGTGCCCTTGCAAACAGGTCAAACCGGGTTCAAGACGCTCCACTCGACCGAGTGGGGTCAATCCACTCGATCGAGTGGATCAATTGGGCGAGACAAATAAGGAAAGATTATCCTTGATTGATTTGATTGGTTTTTTCTGAATTCTGATTTTTGCGCCAGCTTTCGAGAACGAATGTAGCTGATTTGTGAGACGGTTTCATCTTTGACCGGGTTTTGACCCGGTCGCTAAAAGACGGGATTTATCTTTGGTGTCGGTTTTGGCCCAAATTAGTCTCATTTTGCTCGGAACGACCCACTGGGCCTGGATTTGAGGTCTGTTTTGTGAGATTTTTACTCCGCTAAAAGTCCATGTCGGATATTACTGAGTCCGAGCCCAAATCCGAGCATACCAAGTCACGTTTGCGTCCGATCATCATCGGGTGTTTTTCGGAGACTACCATAGACACGTGGCAGTCAAAATGCGGGTGTCTACAACATCTATCTGTTTTATGACCAACCCTACCACACCTCACACAATATTTAAAAATCTCCTCGTATTTAAATTGGACCCATACCAGAATTCCCTCTTCACAGGCCAGAAAGAAACCGGGGAGAAGAGGTTCACCAATTTTAATCCCCACCCGAATTCTAATGAAGTCATTCGCAGGAACAGGCCCCATAGGTTCTACTGTAGGTGTAACCCCTTGAACATTACCCAAAAAATTCCCTACATTGTCATTAAGATACTCGAATGGTAGTCCACACACTCTTACCCATAAATATGCTACAGGAAAGGTAACAGTTCTAGGAACCATTTCAGGACGCCAATTTTTAAAAACCATTAAAGCACCATAAAAAGAAGCCACACCTTTTAGCAAGATATCCCTTTTGTCTTCTTCCAATTCACAGTAGAATACGAACAAATCCCTCTGCTTGAACACCGTGATGACACCCCTAGAATGCCATTTAGCTTCGATCGCCCTGTTAATGTCAAAGGCATCCATTGTTCGGTAGTCCACCAACTTTCCCAACACACATTTGCTGTAGAATCTTCTTGTGTTACCCAAGATATCAGGGTTCAAAGTCAAAATGGGTCCCGCTCTAGGAAGTCGCCATGCATTATTGAATTCATCATCTTGATTCTCATTAGGATGCTCCGGAATTTGCTGATCAGCTGGTAGACCTTCACCAAAATCTCTGATATCATCATCAACCGGCCCATGAAATGGTGGATTAATCCATCCATTCACCCATCTTCGTTCTACGATGGGCATTACGCCCTTCATCTTCCGAGGAGCTACTTCCTGATGAGGAAGAAATAACAATAACTGGCCTTCCTCCATTTCTACCTGCATTTCTCACATTATGGAATCCATTTTGAAGTGGCTCCGCCCTATCTCTTGCATGTATATCTCAGATCTCTCTATGGTTATCCATTCTAGGTTTTTTGTAAGAGTTTTTTTATTTTTTGAGGGTACTGATTTTTGGTACGGTAAGAATCGAATTTGGCCATTCTTAAATACTACTGATATCAGCTCCAGATATAGAAATAGAAGCACAAATCTAGATAAAATCAGCCTTGATAAACTCAGAAATTCTGAATGCCCAATGCATGCATTCGACTCTTCTAATTCCAAGCAGTAATTCTGGTGTCACGATTATGGAAGGATTTGAATAGATTTTTAATGATTACTGAAATCTGACAGAGAAATGGATTTGCATGCAAGTCTCAACTCACACGTTTACCCTAAGCCTATAAGCCTAATATGACTATCTTCAGTTAATTGGAAGAAAATGGTGGTCTTCCAGCTTCTCTTTTCAATTATGAAAGAGAAAATTTGCCTTTCTCTTCTCTCAATTCCTTGATCCCTAAGTATTTAGGGTTTTGATTTTGGTTTTTGATATTTGGTAGTTTTATAGAGAGGTAATTTCAGAGAGAGAAAGTTGATTAGTGGGAAGTTGTATGCCTTTTAGACTTGAAGTTTGTCACCGTGGTAAAAATTGCCCGGTGTACATGATTTGCAGGTTATTGCGTACGCTTGGGAGTAGCGATGGTAAGTTATGTGTTAATCCATTTTCTTTACTTTGCTTATTGCAGGATTACGATCTTAATCATCCAGAGCGGAAGAGAGACCTTCATTCCATCTATTACTCGTAGCATTTAGGATACAAGCCTGGTTGGTGTGTCAATCCGGTTGCTTTTCTCTTTAGACGATCCCGGTCACAAAATCTATCTTTCTTGTGGTTTGAGGGCGATTACTGAATCCATGGAAATTCGCATATAGGCACAAATAAAAGTCATACTCCGTACATATCTTCCACTTCCGACCAAACCAAATTTTGATGAGTCGACAACTTCAATCTCGTGATCACTACCCATCTTATTTTCCGTCCCTTGGAAACCAAAATGCAACCGCCTTGAAGAACAATGTGAAGTAGGATTGAAAAGATATATACAAGACTTGTTTAATGAATCTGATTTATACCATTATAAATAGAGAGAATCCCTAAAACCCAGATATATACAATACAGACTTGGTCAAGGTTTTCTTGCATCATTATTATTACTTTTTCAAATGGTCTAAAACTTGGTCTATCTGATTCTAAAACTTGCACCCAGCAAATGGAACAACAGACACTGAGAAATGAAACAAATAAGTGTAAGAATAAGTAAAGCAAAGAAAAGAAAAGAAAAGGGCAAAAACTACTACTCCGTATAATCTAGGAATTGAGGCCAAAGCACCAACACTAGAGCTGATCCCATGGGGTGATGGTCGCACCTATAATTAGATTCTGCACTAGAGAAACTGCTCTGCCTTCCTTCACTCCTCTCCTCCCATCTTTCTCCTCAGCTTCGACAACAACAACAACTGCAAAAACTCAGCAGTTTCACGGTCAGGTTTAACAACTACTTTTAGCCATTCTATTACCGAGTATGTCGGTTATACTACATAACATGTCTTAGACTGACTAGTGGCTAAGACCGGGTGCTCTCAATCATAAATTGAGACTCTGAATCCAACTTTCTGCTTGTATATGAGTACTACACCTGTGACTTTTTCGCAAAAACAGAAAAAATAAAATACTCCATAAGAAATAAGTACACTCCGTTTACATATCTATTTTTGGAAATTTTTGTTCATCTAAAGACAGTTCTGTCATGACCGTTAGCAAACCAACCCATGTGAAGAAGGAGTCCCATGTAAAAGTAAATCAGCTTCAAAATCATCCCCTATATACTAACAGAATAACACTAGGACATGTGTCACTCTCACGTTAAATCTTTTCCCTCCAAAATTTTCATGTTTAAATTATGTAAACAACTAATTATGAAAAATATCATCAATTAATTCATATTCATAAGATTCCAATATTCTAAATATTAAAATAAACCAATAAAATAGAAGATTTACATATATCGCAACCCTATTAATTTTATTTAGAGTTTCCCCACCTAGAAACAAAATTATGGATTGTAGTTGGGTTTCAAAATAGTTTATAAAGTAACACAAAAAGTAAATCCACTATACGGAGTCATTGCAATAATTGATTAATGAGCTTTTAAATAAATAAAATTAATGTAGCATCTAAAATTTATGTGAATGTTTTATTTCAATTGATAATTAAAAAATTAACGTAAATTGAAATGTTATACTATTAAATTATACTCCGTATTTGCTCGAAAATATCTGACCACCTATATAAGCCGTGTATTTACACGGGACCTAAACTAGTATAGGATCAATTGTATCAGCATTTACTCCAAAAACTCTGTTCCAAAAGCAAAACTAAGCTGCATGGCTGGAATAGAGAAGAAGGATTGTTTCAAAAGGGATTTAATATTTCCTAAGAACTACAACAAGATATGATCTTAGGAGGCACTCAGCTAGCACCACCACAATGATTTACTAACCCAGAACAGATACAATGAGCTAACACAAAGCCGAGCAAATGGATTTAGGGACTTACAGGTTATGTACTTAATGATCATAAAAGCGGGAGCGTCTTCTTCCAGATCTGTAGTAAACCAATCAAACTATTTAGCTATATGTTTACAAAAATGTCTGATGTCAAAGAGTGAAAGATTCAAAATTTGTCGTACATTTCAAACCTAAAACAATCCTTGGGATGTTATCAGTGATTAAATTGCATATAATCACAAATGGTATTCTACTAGTATAATGTTTAATCAGAATAGCATGCAAAGGAAGTTCAACCTTCAAAAGACAAGGTAGTAAGAGACCGAGATGGATCTGATTAACACCAATATATTGAGCTTACAAGCAAATTTGGGTGTGTTTGCACCAAACACGATTAAATGTAGGTTTAACTTCTAAAGTTTCATTGTGTTTTCATTTGCCATACTAAGTAAACCTTGGATCTACTTCTGGCAGAGCTCGCCTACAAACTTCAAAATTCATAGGCATGTCACTTATAACTACTGGTAATAAGCGGTAACATAACAGAAACTGAAACAAAGTTAACAATAAATGGAAAATAATACCATCCACAATGAAAGCTTGATAATTCCATCTACACATTAGCGTATGCAAAACATTTTGACAATTTTTTTACTGTTCATAAAAACCAATTGGCCAAAGTTCAAAACTACTCCCTCTGTCTGGACTCTGGACTGGTAATTTACTTTAAGTCGCCTTTCTATTCAAGCGCATAGAATTGGAGGTGTTAAGGAAATGGTCAAGTTGTAATATGCAGTCCCAAAACTAAACCAAAAGAGTAATGCAATCTATTAGTGGATGTGCCCCCATATGGGTACTTGTAATTCTACGCAATACAGCGGGAGTAAATAATTGCTACCTGCCTTTGAGGATGAACAAACAATAAATGTAGCAAACGTATTTGCTCACTCATGCACATCTCATTTTCATTCTCATGGGTTCATTAATCCTCTAATAACATTTCAGATTTGGGTTGGGTCAGTTTGCATCTAGTGTTTTCGGTTGGGTAATATTTCAGGTCATTGCATGTTTCAAGTCCATTCGGGATGTGCTGTTATGGTATATTTCTGAACGAATCACTACGGCTTGGGTCGTTTGATTCATTTCGGATAAGTCGTGCTAGACTATACGAGTCTCTTCGGCTCAGTCAATTTTGCGTACGTAGTACAAGGGCTTGATCTCCACAATTTGGCCAGGCCAAATCGGTTCAATTTAATGTGATAACTGGTCATCTAACTTAATGAAGAAAATTTTAAATGGGGGCTCAAATTAACTCTTATGGTCACTTTGAATTTGAATCACTTCAAGACATTTTAGATTGGGTCATTTCTGGCCAGATCAATTATTGGACCAGTAAGTCAAGTTTGGGTATGATCATGTTGGGTCGATTCTAATTTCAGATTTTCAGGACTACTTCATTCCTATGGATGATGATATCATAAGACAATCATTTGATATAGGGTAAATATTTTAGGTCGTTATTGAACTTCCGAGTTTCATTGTCTGTTGACATCTTATGATTATTAATCTTGCTACACGATATGAAGATTCATGTGTCTTCCCAAGCACATGAAACGTGAAAAGTTATAAAAGAGATGGTAGACTGACCTTCGATGATTAGAATTACTTCTTGGAAGGGCTGTGGAGTTGACAAAGTCGACATCAGTCACATCTCCTCTATAGTCTGCAAAGTCTACAGATATCACGGAGCCATCATCAGAATTTGAAGTATCATAGCTAGAAACATGGCTTCCCCTTCTTGTATCACTATTTCTTGACCTCCTCCTATTTCTACTTTTCCTGAAACTATCAAATACCTGGTATAGTATACAAGATCTCCACCAATTTCCTTCAACCCCAGGGAAGTCATCAAATTCATCAGTAGCATCATCATCACCATATTCGATCACGTAATCTCCCAAAACAACTCCACGAGGAACTTCTGAGTGAATAGTACTAAGAACATCCACGATTTCTGATGACTGCTGGAAATTCTCCCAGTCGAGCTGCCGTGCAGGATCAATTCTAGATGGACGAGAATTAGGATGTTCTTCTTGAGCATGCTTTTGAAGCTCCGAAAAAGTACCAACAAATGAACATTGGGACTCTTCACAGTAACGGGGTTTCTGATCCAAATATTGTCGGGCCGTCTCTATAATAATCCAACCATTCACATCTCCTCTGCATAATGGACAACTCGGCTTACCACTACTTTCAGGAATTTGACCAGATTCCGTGCCCAATGTTGACGATTTTGATTTTGCTGGCATCCCATACGCTGTTTTAAAACGCTCTAAGCAATTTGCATGCAAGTGGCTTGTGTCACACACATACGGACGACATCCCTGTTCATAAGATGAACACTGAAGTAGCACACCGTTGTGAGGGTGATCCAAGCATATTGGACAGGTTACATCATCCCAATTACTACGAGTAGAATTCAACTGAGCTTCAGCTGTCTTGCACGGTTTTTCTCCGGGCTGTGCTTCTTCACCTCCACCACTACATTTATGAGGACCTCTTTTATAAAAACAATGAAAGGCCATGAACCTGATTACCCCTAAAAACCCCCCAACACAGTCAAACGACTTGAACGTTCATACCAACAACACAAACCACACAACTTCTTTCAGAGGAAACCACGGAGGGAAAGCTCTCGCCACTTCTGTAGCTTCTGCAAATGACAAACGTTTTTATAAAACTCATCCCATCCAAGTTATTAGGCAGTAAATAAATACTCAGGAAAGGGAAAATTAGGTCAACTACAGGTAGGCTTAAACCAAGTCAGTGTATGTGATTAATTCTTCGACTTGAACATACTCCGTATAAGTTATTACTCCACATCATAGCCTGGACAAAGTCCCCTAACAGCAAGAAAAATTAAAGAGAACAGTGACATTCAGCTTTATTATACTCGTATCACTCTATTGAAATAATCTCCTATTGGCCTTGTTATCTTAAGAATCATACTCCTATAACAGGATTAGGACACCATGTAAAAGAATCGGGTTTTCCAAAATCAACCATTTCCAATGGAGTCAAAAACTCACAATTCTTTGATTTATAAGGTTGGAGCGGAAACAAAAGGAATTGCTTGATTGTGCTCCTATTATGAAATCGCTATCGACACTCTTACTTACAGACTTACTCCACTATATGTAGGTTCCTTTCAGGGCAAACCATAGACCATACCAGTACCAGTACCAGTACCAGCACACAGATAAGCGAGTTTCACACAATCAGTGGGGCGTGGCTCAATCGACGATTAAAAACACGAATTTTAGGCAAAGTATGATGAAAAACAATGAAGAAAGTAAAGCAAATCAGCCAACAAGAAAAAGGTGAAGTCAATCCAAAGATCTAAAATTCAAGTTTGTTTTCCAGATTTTTATCATCAAATCAAGCAAACAAAACATAGATACAAATTAGAGTGACATGTATGAAAACCCAGAAAATGAAGAGCAATCCATCCATCCATGGAGGGTCAAACAAGACAAAAATATGATGAACCCATAAAAATTGAAGAACTACAGACTAGTAATTCAGCCAATATACAACACGACACAATCAGTGAGCGAATCAAGAAGAAGAAGATGATGATGATGATCAGAGAGGAATTGACATAATAAACCCACATAGATGGAAAAAAAAATAGAAAAAAGGATGAAGATGAAACCTTGAGAAATGGTGAAAATCAGGAGGAGTCAAGGTGTTGAGAAAGTTGGTAAAACTCGGATAATAAAGTCTATATTTCTGATTTTTTAAATTTGTTACAAGTAATTTAATTTGGGTATCATTCATTCACAAATATAATTGTTGTACTTGTACTTGTATTAAATAAAATAAAATACTGGTACTCAATATTCTACGAATCAGCAACAGTAAAAGAATGGTGAGGATGAGTGGAGCTGTATGAAAATACCAAAATGCCATTCCGGAGTTGGAATCCTCACTCTCATTTTTGTGTCTTATTTACGGGTCTCTCCGTGATTTGGTTTGATATTGGATTAAAGGAGTAAGCTCAAATGAAAAGAGCTTCCTTATTTTATTATCAAGATGTCGGGGCAACTGCCCTGCGGAGAACCGGTGGAAATAGGGAGCAATATTAGTGTAAATACGGTATGTTTTGATTATAGCTGGTCATGGGACGTACCGTCCCGAATTTTTTTGCGGGCTTAGACACAACGTTTTTAAAAATATACAAAGGCCCGGCCCGCAAACCCGTCCCGTACCCGCTTGTCCGTGGGCCAAAATTTCACAATTAGCTCGGCCCGTATCCGGCCCGAACCCACATATGATCACCTCTAGTTTTGATGGGCTTTATGGGTAATTAACAAGGATTAAAAAAGAGTTAAATGTAGTACGTATCCAACTTTTTGGAATAATAGAGAGCAAAGTAACAAAATGATTTTGATATATAAATAAAGGGCACTTGAAAAAGAGTGAAACAAGAAAGGAGGTATGGTATGGTGTATGGTGTATGGTGTATGGGTATGGGGGCTTGCTTAAAAGCCTAAAGGTCAACTCATCAATGTCTCCATCTTTAATCTAATCTAATACTCCGTAGTCGGCTATTCATCCTAGAGTTTTTGTCCCTTGGAACACAAATTACCCAATATACGAAGTAATTAGACTTGTCTAAATTGTTCTGATCAGAATAAGGCAAACCAAATCCGATCCAACATTCGAACTGAAGACGGGAGTTTGATTCGTAACTCGAATTAAACCAGTGTGACCCAAAAATGACTTGCATGTTATCATAGAAAACGAGTTGACATCTCTAAAAAAGATGAAAATAATATGAACCCGAAATTCATAATAATGGACGGGTTCTACCTTGTTAAGTTATAGACTATTTTTTAGTACCAGTTTATGTGTTATTCGTACCTAGGATTAATATTTTATTACTAAAGAGTATTAGATATCCCTCTATATAACAACATCATTCTGTACTCGTATTTATTTTTATAACAAGCATACTCATTTTATATTTGTATATTCTTTTATATTAAAGATATGATCCAATAAATCCACTTAAGAGTAGTAGACACCTTAAATAATAAGCAAATGTTGGTTAAGAAAACCCAAGAGTAATGCTGATAGAGATGGTATCTTAAACAAAGATTCAAAACTCATCTAAGTACTACGACTACTTAATTAATTAATTAATTGATTGTTGCCCCTATCACTCACTTCCTTTATCATCCATTCCATGAAAAATAATAATCAATTGATAAACAACAAAAAGTAGAAAGCATCATCCCCCATACAATGCAAAAGAAAAGAAAAGGTGACCAAAATTACACTTCTAAACGGACTAATTTATGGCTACTATCAAAAAAACCTACTGTACTACTTGTACTTGTGTGTGCTATGTGAACTTCAACCTCAACCTGAACCTGAACCTGAACCTGATCATAGCTATATAAATATGTTTATGTGCTAATAGTAATAATAATGTACAAGTACACCCACTGTATTAAATATCGGTATCGAGTTTCTAGTATTGATCCACATACATTACTTGTGGTCTTCCAATACTCTGTTCACGATACCAACAGCTACAGTTCTTCCGGATTGGCGTAGAAAAACCCGCCCCAGAGCTTTATAGATACTGAAATCCTCTACACAAACATCTCCTTGCAAAGCTACCTGACATGTGTCGAAATTTAGAGTAAGATTCAGATTGATAATAAGTAAACACAACAGTATCTAAAACAGCATTTAAAACCAGACACACATGAAATTCTGGAATCTCACCTCTACAATAGCACTCTGCTTCGTCACAAGGTGTCGTGGTGCCTTTTTTGTCTCCTTCCCAGTTTTGGGATCGAGCAATGATGCTATTTTTACAATTCTTCCAGCTTCCTTGGCATGGTGAATATGAAATTCCACCTAAATTTCACAGATAGACGTCAACAAAACTCAAAATGTATGGAGTGTATATCAAGAAATACACACTCCTGTAAACGATTTTTCATCAACTTTTATGATAGGAAACTTTTTTTTTTTTTTAATCTTGTTTGATTGATAATCAAAGTGTCAAACTATCATCATGAAGCAGAAAGCAACAGAAATAAACTAGCAGGACACTTTTGGTAATGGATGTTTACTGTATCAAAACTAACACTCACCTGCGAACCAATCAGGATTGGAATTTTAACATCCAAGACAAGAATCTTTAACTCTAAGTGCGAAGCAACCCTGACAGGAAACTCCGGATGACACAAAACTCCCCCGGCTCTGACATAGCTAACATCAACCCCTTGTAGAACAACAGCAACATTCTGTCCTGCTCTTGCGATAGGACAAGGCTGGGAGTTGCACTCAATGGAGCGTACGGTTGCTACATCTCCCAAGGGCATAACCAGAACCTGTATCCCAAATTGAGTGTCATTATAAGCAATTAGAGATGCCGTCAGTTCAGAACATAGGCACCAAATGCAGTTAATATGGTCTTCAAGGTTATTATGATCGCATTTTGAGCCAGTATTGGCCACATTGGGGGGGTAATGGCTGACCCTGAGATCTAGATTGAAACCGATATTTAAGGTCAAGTCCCAATGAATAAGAGTCACAACTAATAAAAATTTAGGAGAGAAAATACAGTGTCCAAAGAGCCCTATAGCTCTTGGGAGCTCAAGCTACAAACTATAAACATGCCAATTAGGAACACTGAAATTCATGCTCATTGGTTGATGTGTAAGTGAGCCTAGCAAGCTAGACAAGCTCTCAAAATTGGCCTTGTCAACGCACTGCTCGAGCTCGTGATTAAACTCGGCTTGAAGCAAGCTTGACCTACTAAAGCCAAGTCCAAGCACACTATGGCATGAATGGGAAAAGGTCATCTAAGTTTGTTTTTCTTCTTTAATTTTTCATCAAAAATACTCGGTAATAAATAATTTTAAATGTATATTATTTTTATGAGTTAATTTGACTAAAAAAATACAACGTATATAATACATATATTCAATTTTTAGGCTACATAGATTTGACCCAAGCACCAATCTATTCAATACACACCCTACTCACTGGCAATAGTCACTATGCCTTGAAACAGTCACTATATGATAAACATCAAACGAGTATCAATGTAATAAGAAGCAATTTTGGAAGCAAATGTCTACGGAAGACAGTGCACTGCACTCAACAGGTATCCAGATAACTTGAGATGACACATTCCAAACTTCCAATCTTATTGCCTAACTTGTCAGTCCCCTAAAATCTCAAGCTCAAATAATTACCCAATTCCAATGAGATAAGATAATTACTCCACTAAGGTACTTAAATCACATGGAGAAAGACACATACCTTAGATCCACTTCGAAGCGCCCCAGCCTCCAATTTACCACATACTGAAACCTGACCCATTGCATGCGTCCTGACAACATCACAAATAGGCATGAGCACCGGCTTTTCGTAGTCTCTCCTAGGAGGCTGCAGATTATCTATTGCATCCAGTAGATGAGGCCCCTTGTACCTGAAAGTTAACACAATCAATTAGCTCAAACAACAAACAGCTAGTCTGGGATTTCAATTATTAAAAAAAAACAGTTAGTCCAAGAGAACAAGACTTCTGGACCGATGATCACCTCAATTTACTCCATTAGCGTCAGTGGACATCTATAATACCTTTATGGCATTATTCAGTTATAGCAAAAAACATCATCCTACTTTATCAAAGAACAAGGTCAAACATGCACAAAACATTTCACGTGACAAACAATCACTTTATGTCAAACAAGAACATCACCTCCTAAGGTCGCCTATTGGTCCTCTCAAACTTAAAACATTCCATCTTCAACTAATAATCCGGCTGTTCAGTTTAAAATCAAGCCACTAACTGGCCATATAACATGCGCTAAATGCGTCTTTGGGAACATCTAGCAGCAAAGTAAAACTAACCAATCCAATTGGAGAATATTAGCTCATATGTCTGCAAGTTGCCAAATTTGACTACGTATGGCACACACGTACATGGACCACATAAAAAGGACCCGGGTACATATAGCCTGCTGATTTAAGGAGTAGCTTAAATATTCCAGATGACTTTTCAGTCTGACATGCTTTTTGCCACGATATAATTGCTCACATAGCGTACAGACATACAGGTTATGCAGAATCAGAAAGAAAAGTTAAGTCACGAGGACAAATGTCTGGGTAATTTGATACATCCTCAAATAAGAAAGAGCAATTCAACTGCTGCGGACACTATCGCTTGTAACGAGTTTCCCGTTTGATCAGGTAAATGATAGTATATCAAGTGTAAGACCCTGAACCCTCAAAGTTACTGAACTTCTGATAAGTTACAAATCACATGTTGAACAATAAAAAGCATCTATAGAACACATGACGCCCTTTTCTTGGGTTTGATAACACATAGAATATCAATAAAAGGAGAAAGGTAAATAATTAAATGGAAAAGACATCACAAACATACTAATACACTTACCAGGAATTTAGATGTACATCGGAAGCAGAAGCGACTAAATTTTGATTTTGCATAGCACTCACAGGAATCCATGATACACAGGATTCCTTAAAACCACAGCGGCGAAGAAAAGATCCAACTTGCTGCTTAATAAGATCAAATCGTTCTTTTGAGTATGCCACCGCATCCATTTTATTAACGGCAACTATAACATGTTCGACACCAAAATTTCGAATAAGCTGTGCATGCTCTCGCGATTGTCCCCCAGTATTATCCATACCGGTTTCATATGCACCCATTGAGGCATCTATAACAAGAATTGCTGCGTCTGCTTGGGTTGCACCAGAAATCATATTAGGGACAAAATCTTTATGACCTGGAGAGTCCAACACAACCACATGGTAATTTCTAGTGTCCAAAAACGCAACAGCAACTGTCATGGTGATGCCTCGTTCTCTTTCTTCAGCACTCTCATCCAAAGCCCAAGCAAAAGCAAATGAACCCTTTCCCTAATAAACAAAGATCCATTAAAGAAACCCAAAATAATTGAGGTGTGGGTTAAATTGATTAATGGGCCTTACAGATGACTTACCTGCTGTTTCGCTTCTTTCTCAAACTTGTGCATTTGCTTTTGAGATATTTGGCCCAAGAGGTGTAGGAGTCTTCCTGACAGTGTTGACTTCCCAGAATCAACATGGCCAACCTGTGGCACAAGAAAATTAGGTGTACTTTCAGTAAACAAGAACAAAAATGCTCACTGTACTTGATTCAAGATTATGGAAGGAAAAAAGAACAATGTCTGACTAAACGGGTTTTGTCTCTTTCTATCTTAAAACATCAATCATTTCATGCAATTCCAAAGAAATCTTCATTGTGAGTCACTCAGAAACAGACTTTCTGTGTTGTTAACACGGGGAAAAGACGGTGTGAATCAGACCATCCTTTACCTTGCCAGTGACGGCAGCTGTTTGTGACAGTGGGATTAAGCTGTTGTCCACTGAACAATAGCACCACTAAAAGATGTTTCAAGGAAGATGACATACAATGGCAAGATTCAGTTGACTCTTTAGGTTACTTTCTTTCACTGGCAGCATCCAACTCTCAGGTGTGTACTGTTCAAGGGTCTTTTTAGAAGGACCAGAAGTAGAAGATCCAGGCTTCCTGTTTAAAGACATATCCTCCAAGCCATTGGAAACATTTTCAGGCTTTCCTCCATTGGCAAAAGAGCTACTTTCACCCATGTTATCCATGAAACTGGACTTCATTGTAGAATAGTTATCAGAACTTTCAGAGCTTGGAAAACCTTCAACTATGTCAATGTTCCTTACGATATCTGAAGTTGAGGTGGAATTTTTTTCTTCCAACGGAACGGTTCTTTCTTTAGATACAATAGTCTCACCCACATTATTCTTGAATTTTGTCTTCTTTGTAGAGAAGCTATCAGATTTTCTGGAGTTTGGCGAACCTCCACCCACCTCAATGTTCCTTAAGACATTTGACGATGAGGTGAAGCTGTTCTCTTCCAATATACTTCTTCCTTGAGATGAAATAGTACCATCAGTCTCTCTTGCACTAGACTGTGCTATTGTGGCAGAGTTTTTTTCCGTGAAGCCTGGTGGAGCACCTATCCCCACTGAATGGGTAAAAAATAAATGTTAGCTAACAATGCAATACAATCAAGAGATATTGAAGACCAAAATAGGATCAGTGCTATGGAGAAAAGAGGAGATGGTGAGTGGGCGAGTGGGAGCTATGGAACACTGGGAAGAGGACAAATGCTTGTTTCTTTCATTACCAAAGCCTTCACTTCTTTCCAGAACAATTGGTTGAAGAATACCAGGAATCTTAATCTCAGTCTTATTATCAATTGTACGACACCGATGTGTAATTCAGTAACGGCTGTAACGCCAATGAGCAAATGCTTCTTTTAAATGATGAAAGCAAAAGGAACACAGAGGGGGCAAAAACACAAAGGCAGAAAGCATATAAGAACTTAAGGAAATGTAACAAAAAAAAGTTAGAAACTTTCAATACATAAGCAAAACAGAAAACCCCTAATTCTTCATCTGAAGGAAGAGGACAAGGTGGCAGGGACATAGTTCACCTTTTTGTTGAACGACAATTAGTGGAGATAAGATTCTTTGGTGATGGAATGTCAAACTTGAAAGGGACTGACATCAGACACTTTTTTTTTTTTTTTTTAAAAAAAAGTCATTCAGAATACCTCCTGGAAACCATCTGAAGATGATGCAAAATTAACATTTAGAAGCCCATGGTAATCCTATACAGGAATCATTCAACCACGGCACAAGCAGACCACGAGAACACACAACAAGGCCACCATGTCACTTTGTCCTCTTTAATTGATGCATCTATTGCAACCTCAAGTGAAAAGAAAATGTCTAGAGGTTTAGATGCAACTATCATTTAGCCATTTTGGGTGTTTGATTGGTCAGTGATGCAAAGAGAAACTTGGCCAGGTGAGATATGCCATAATCTTACACATCATAACCAACTGCAGCAAAGAGATGTATTTTACAAAATAATAATTTTGCAATTTTACCTAGTACACACTCTCCAAACAAGGAATATGACCTCCCAAAGCCACGACTCCCGAGTCCCGATCCCAGCGAAAAAAAGTTTTGAGTCTTTTTATTCTGTCTCTATTAAAATTAAGCCAGTACTTGCATTATCTTGGTGAGATTAAGACTGATCCAGTGATCCATCCATAAAGAACAAATTGAATAAGAAACACATTGAAACTAAACGTCAGCACGGACATTATACAACTCACATTACCTGATTTCTTCTCAATACTACTGCCATTATTGGAAGGAAGAACGCGAAGAACGCCACACATTTCACAATAGGTCAGGCTCTCATGGTTATCATATGTGCATATGACACAGGCCCACATTCCAGGCTTGACCGCTTCCTTAGTTTCTATAGCTGCTACACCTGTATTGCAAAGTTATCAATGTGGTAAAAGGCGACAATTGACAAAGCTCGAGAGCAATTTTTCAGTGCCACCACTAACTCCTTATTTAAGTGGTTTCAACCAGCCGTTGGAAGGATTTTCCCAAGGAATTAAATTAAAGATGCATTCAAAACCGAATGTCTTTAAAAGTTCTCAAGTTGTCCGTAATCAAATGGATAGGAAAAAATAGCTAGCATAATATAATCTTTTAAGCTGAAAATAAAAATAATGCTGTTCTTATGAATACCACTCACTCCAAACATAGTCAGGGTTAGGCTTATCAAGAGAAAGCAATAGCAAGACAACTGGCTGAAGATTAGAAAGTGCAGAGAAACAAGTAACAACGCGCCTACACAGTTGTGCTCACGGAATGTTAAATAAAAGCTGAATTATCTTTATAGTCTAAAAGAAGTACTCCGTAATAACAAATTACATCCTCCCTCAGTCTCACTTCGTTTACTATTGTTCAGTATCTCTCCCACAAAAAAACATACTCCGTATTAAATATAGGGAATTGATAAATATAGGGCTGTATGTAAGACACCAAAAGAGAAAAAAAAAGTTTTGATATATGCATTATTACATCAATGTTTGTGTAATTTGGTTTTCAATTTCTAGGTTTATACCAACTTGGGAAATTTCTAATTGCTTAAACATATATATTTGACGGAATGCAGAGAGTGATTCGTATTTCACAATCAAAGGTCTTTAAGGATATCATTACAGAGATAATTGTTATCCACAAAAAGGGTGTTACCCCAACATCAACAATAGTTTAATTCATCATATCAGAGCACTAAACCAATAAGTGGTAACAACACTTTCAGATGCCTATCTTACGATTAGAGAATAACAAGGGATTGGGAATTCAGCAACGATACTAACCTTGCTCTGCGTGTTCATTATCCTCGTCATACTCATAATCTTCATACTCACCGTAGTCCTCATAATCATCATCATAATCATATCCGTAGTTAGCTTTACGCGACATTGTTCTAGTAATTTAGTTCCTAAACCTAACACGTTCAAACCACCCCAATTTATCAGCAACGCAACAACATATACATCCACCAATGAAGCTAGCTAATATCATAATGCAATAACACCGTAGAAATCAATCAATCGAGGAGTAGAAACGTACCTAAGATAACAAATTAAGCTAGAAAAACCCTAATTATCCAAGACAGCAGTAAAAATTATATAAACACTCAGCAAGCGTCTTGAAATTAAAACCTGCAGCATAAAAATTGGAATCAACCCACTATATATTTTGACGCACATATATATAAATCACAGAATTTAGAGTGTAAGAAACCTAGATTGAAAGATATGCGCATGAATTAGGAATAGATTGGAGTTGAAGTAAAGTTGAATGGGGGGGAGAGAAAACATACCAAAAATTGAATGGAAGCGAAGAAAGATTCAAAGTTGGGTTGGGGCATTGAATGATTGCATATTTATATGCAGTGTGGATTAGGAAAAGCGTAAATTAAAGAGGAAAGATGAACCCTAATTGAAAGTTTGGTTGAGTAATTGGGGATTTGTAAGGTTTATTACTCGTAGTTGTGTTGTAGGAGTAGCAGTACTTGGTTGGTGTGTGTTCCCTCCAAGAGTAGAAGTAGTAGTAGTAGAAGAGGACCCTATATTTATTTATTTAGCATAATAATATAATCAGATTTCATCTTTCCTTATAGGATTAGGAAAATACTTGGTACTTCTACGAGGTTCACCGTTTTAGGAAAGAAAGGCGATACGATTTAGAATCAGTCCCGTTTCATTAATGCACCTAAAATCCGTTCACCCGTTTGTTTGTAGGTCAAGATTTTCTGTAAATCTTGTTGATTCAACCACGTGTTTGGTTCACACTAGATACAGAATATACAATAAAGGCACATCCCGAACCATAAATCCTCCACATTAACACTCTCAAGCGCAACCAACGCACAAACAGAGAAAAAAAAAATTGATTTCACTAGTTGTGTCCGGTGTGTTCAATATATATTTTATAAAACTATTTGAATATTGTTGGTAAAAGAATGATAATCGAACCGAGTTTATACTCTTCATGGGCGCATAGAGTAGAGAATAGAGACAGTCGTGTTCTTTTGGACTCACTTCAGTTCAATGCCAAGATGTATTGGCTGTCAGAACAGTTTATCCAACTTCATTCGAAAATTTACATCAGTCTCATACTAGTTTATAAGCAATATACATTATTCGAGATTACAGAGAGCAACTTTGCGAGACTGTATATCGATGATAAGCAAAGCGACTCACATATCTATCTATATCTATATATACAAAAACAAAACTGTGGTTTTATAAAATGTTACAGATGTTGGGGAGTATAGTGGAGTATTATGTAAAGCCAACCCTCCTGCTCTACAAAAAAATGGGTCCCGCTGGACGGGCTCGAATGACATGACTGTATCTACTCGGAAGAAGAGGAAAGGAAGAAATCGATACTCGAGCGCGATAGGTTTTCAGCAGTCAGTCAGTCAGACAGGATTGAGTTGCTCCAAGAAAGTACTATATCCCGCGCCATTGTTGGTAGGTCTGCAAGTTAAACAACATCAAATCAGTTCTGATTTCTGAAGCCTGTACCCTGAGAATAATCCAGCAGAACTACTAACCTCGAACCATCTGCACGGCAACAGTGGGAATATCGATTTGATCCTCAACCAACCGGTAAACATCAACAAGCTACAGTCAGTAAAGCAAAAAAAAATGAGTAAGCAATAGAATTTCAGAATGCTTGCAAAATTCGTCATCATGGATTGATGACTTTTTTTAATATAATACTCGTAATTGCAAACACCTCTTGTACGTGAAGTTTAGAGTCTTCGGTTAAAGCAAGTAGTAGCTGTCGACGAATTCCTTCATCAACCAGGATCATCTTCGTTCCATCCTTGATGGTGTCTGTCAGGTCTAGTTTCCGTGCTAGTTGTCCATTCCCTCCACTTTAACCACCCACCAAAACCAAACAATTACACCGCATTAGACCGACCTAACACAATTACAGGAAAAAAGACCTGGTCTGAAATGAACGGAGACGATTACTTTGAAAACGTTTTATCCACATTACAAAAGACAAAATCCTCAAAGGCACAAATAAAATAAGGAACAAAACTAACGTGTTTCTAAGTTGCAGTGCTGGAGTATTGCTCATTCTTATAACGTTCTCCTTTGCCAGCACTATTAAATTTTCCAGCCGTTTCCATTGGAAAACCCCGCCTTTGAAAAGTACCTGACACGGCAGTCAAAACTCAGAAACTAGCAGAATATGCCACGAATATCATTACATCATTAATTAAGGAGTAGAAGAGAAGTATTCTGATTGGGTTTTACTGAAGCCCCAACGACAGAAAATGATTTCACAATTACTGCGATTTACACCTTACAGCTCACCATTGAACATCCAACTAGCAAAAATATGAACAGACAATATAAATGTGATAAATGGTACCTGTATAAGGCGCTCACGGAGAGCAGGATTTGGATCTGTAAGGAGACGCTTGGCTATGTATGGGTATGCTACCTAATGAAGAAGCCAAAAACACATTTTATGATTAGAAACATAACTAAATGAATCAAATAGAGCTCATCATCACGGTATATTGTACTAACAGAAATATAAATCCATTGACGAAATCAAACTTATCATCATGGTATGCTATGCTATCTTAAACACTCAATAAATTGAAGAAAGCGAGCCTTTGAAAGACTTCACGATCATCTACAAGCTAACTATTCTTCTAAAAGACAGCCCTATTGAAAATGAGTAAATGGCCCACACAAAAGGATAGTAACTCAAAAAATCAGTAGTGTTTATATAACATTCAATTAAAAAATTTCTATAATGATGACAAAAAAATCAAGTCGAGAAATTCTCAACTTAAATGTCTGTCATCATAAATTACCACACGATCAAAACAAAATTGTCTGTTTTATAATCAATGAGTTTAGTTGGACTTACGATCACTCATTTTACAGGTGTAGGCCTATTCCTTAGCAATCAAAAAGGTTACAGTTCAGGACTACGGCAAAGAAATGTAACAAGTTACCTCAAGAAATTTGAACTCGGGTTTCAGAGACAAGCAAATGCCTTCTTGAGTCAGTAGAGACCGGATCACAAGAGAAAATCTTTCTGGTATGCGGATTGGATACTGGTAGACGAGCTGATTAAATTTACCTGATAGTGATCGCATATAGCTCAGTCATATCGAAACTATACCAAAAAAAGAAGGTTACATAAAAGAGAAGAATGTAAACTATTCCCAACACTGCTAGATATACGTCAGATGTACAAACACTGCAGGTTTGTTTGTTTGTTCCGCATCTCAATTCCTAGCCCTCCATTCACTATAGACAGATATCACGGATCTACCTCGGAGTTATATAATAGCTACTACCTTATACATTAATTCATATTTCATACTCGAATAATTAGAAGATAGCTATAATGATCAATCGCACATCACATGAAAAACAAAATTGAATACAGATGAAGAATGCACAAATTTTTACGGGTGTACCTTGATGGGGGGGACACGGGGTTAGTTAGAAAGGACATTTTAAGCTTTCATAAGGATGACAGAAGTTGAAAATTCTACAGGTAAAAGAGAACATATAGCCAAACAATTCTTCTTTAAAAGTATTTTGTGCACCAAACCAGAGTGTAATAACCTTTACACAAGTTAACCAAAAAAAACAAAGAGACGGGGAAAATAGTTACCAGTCACACTTCTAAAGTTAAATTCTGACAGCCCTTTGCCAAGAGAATTTTGCCAAATTGCTTCTAAAGCAGGAACAATAGGTGACACATCAGTCCCCTTCGCCAGGAAACCAAGCCTCGTGAAATCATTAGCCATCTCAGCATAATCCTCGTTCACAGCGTGGACAACAGCATCTATCAGAATCTGTTTATTTGTCTAAAACGCAAAACCCCGCACAAGTTAATAATAGAGCAACTCACTATTCAAAAGGAATGACAAAGCCACATAGAAATTAAAATGACATAGATTTCTAGGCGACTACAAAGGAGACCAGGTGCACACTTTAGTCTCTAAAAGAACAAAACTCTTGATCATGATTTAGGCAATATTGTTCATGAAACACAACCATCGTATCTTTGTTCACAGGTCACAGTTCCAAAAAGAAAAGGAAAGAGTACGTAATATCCTGATGCCACTTCGACACTTCACTTCGTCTGCATGCCGCATGTCCTATGCTAGAACATCCCGACAAAATGACACTTGTAGACTTCATTTTAATTCAAAAACACATAACTCTTTTCACAAGATAATCAATCATATCTGACACTCTGACACCTGTAATATCCAACACTTCAGTAGGGGTAACAAAGGTGCCATCAGCTAGACTAACCTAGTCTCAAATATCTAAAATGGAACTGCAATAGAAATAATAAAGCTAAGGTTTTACACAGTGTAATCCAGAGTGACAGAATACCATCAGGTCTCTTATGTATCTGTGATTCAAGGCAACAACTAGGATTCCTGATGATTACCTGGCTAAGCACAGCAACATTTCCAAAGTCCACATACGCTATACGGCCATCACGCATGGCAAATATATTTCCAGGATGAGGATCTCCATGAAACAGCCCAAACTCCAATAGTTGCCGCAGTGCAGCACTAACACCAACGGTCAGAAATCCCTCAATATCAATACCTGCTTCCCTAATGGCCTACAACATAATGGAACTAGCCATATAAGATTTGTTTTTAGGAAGAGTAAACAAATAAATCTTATACAAAGTTATAAGAAGTAAATACATCTGTGCATTTCGAACCTGAGGATCAGTACACCGAACTCCGTCAATCCATTCCATCACTAAAACCCGTGATCCACAATATTGCTTGTAGACCAGAGGAATTTTGACAGTAGGATCATCTTTGAAGTTCACCAAAAAATCTTCTATATTCCGAGCCTCCTGTAATTTAGACAGCACAGTTGACTTCTAATCCATATATCAAGTGGCATGCAACTTACGAAATTATTTGCACAAATAATAGCTATGATACAGTCGTTTTCATTATGTGTGATTGTGTGTTTGTAAAAGGTACTCTGACATGTAAGATAGTGAATTAAGAAAGGATGAATCCAGCTAGGGGCCTCAGAGTATCCTTAACTCAGGCTTAGAGCGCTGAAAATACGCATACTCCATCTTCGTAAGAACCATACATTTCTTAAATGACCGAACAAGTTTAGAAGCTTCCCTGCGACAAGCATATATACCCAAGCAAGTAACAAATGTAACAATCAAACCAAAGAAAAGTGGAAGTGTCACATGCTACAACGACAATGAAACTCTCAGTAGATAATACATAGTAATCTATCTTATACAGTGGAATATAACAAACTTGTGTGAGGATAACGTACCAATGTGTAATCAAGCTCCTCTAGAAGCTTTTCGCCAAACTCATCAACAATTAGCTCAGCATTGCAGCCTAGCTTCTGCATGCTGAAGCCATTCAAGAATGATGCAAGAGTGCGGAAGAGAAAAAGATCTCGATAAATTATTGGCTCTATGTTAGGCCTTTGTACCTAGGGTGCCACATTTAAAGATCTTTTGGTCAGCTGAAAAATATTTGAAATATAAACAGGAAATATTAGTAACATCAACGAAAATTACGGTTACATATTCAATTACTGAAGCTTTAACAAACTGAAAGCCATAGAAAGTCGTAGCACTGGCTATGGACATAAAGCATGTCTGGTGCAAATAAAATGTGGATCCCAAATATTTATGAGCACAGCGCACAGGCAAAAGTGGGTCTTATTTTTAAAGTTGAGCCACAGTTCTAGCAACATATGGAATAAGTTAGTACATTACTAAAGTTCTAAATAGCTTCTATTGTGCATGGGGCATGGAGTTGAGAGTTTGAGACTTGAGAGCACCGCCATCTAAATTATGAGTCATTAGACATTTGCTTATCATCCCCTCCAAAATTAATATCCATAAGGTACGACAAGGTTTTGTGTTAGCTTTGAAGGCTCGGTGTAACTCTTCTCCTTTATTCAGGGTTGAGTAATAGTGAATACCACTAACTGGGGATCACTAAACTCGATCATGCACATTTCTCAATTTGAGTAAGGTAATAGAAGGGTTTCCTTAATGTAATAAACTCATTTCATTTGCAACTCACAGAAAGGAAAAACATGGCAGTCAGAGTACTGTGAACCCCTCTCAAAGGCAATATTTTACACTAGAGATGGGGTAGTTCCTTAACTACATTAATCACACCTTTAGTAAGCTACAATCAGTTTCTTCTACTACTACTTACAATATGAAGAGTAAGGCACCAAATGAAACACCTTAATAGCAACTTCTTCCCCAGTAGCGCGAAGAGTGGCCCGATAAACTTGACCTAAACTTGCAGCTGCAATTGTTTGTGATGAAATCTTGCTGAAAATCGTCTCAAGGGGTTGCCCTAGATCCTCCTCTATGATTCTGAAGGCAACCTAATAAAATTGGGACACTTTCAAGCATCACACAATGATTCTTAGATTAAAGAAGAGAACCATTCAAGCAATCTAATTTACTTAAGTTATGCATACCTGGTTAGGAAAAGGTGGGACATCGTCTTGCAAAATACAAAGTTCATTCATATAGTCTTCTCTGATAATATCAGGTCTGTTAGCAAGAACCTGTCAACAATATGAAGTCATGAACACAGATTTTGGGATAAAATAAGTAACTGTCTGACTCATAAAATAAGTTTGAAACACGCACCTAATACGACAGTATCAGAGTACAAACAAGCTACATATACCAAGTAAACCAGTTTTTTACTTGTACATGACCGTCTAGTTCAGAAGCAAAAAAAGGTCAGTGGGTAGTCATAACATCATTGTAAGCACCTTTTACATCAATTAAGTTTAATGTTAAATCTTACATCAACTCTAGTCAATAAGACTCTTTGACTCCATAGACAGGATCAGTAAACTTAAACCCGGTACTAAGAAAGTGGTTTGTGATGGATATATTGAAGACCTAAACACAGTGACTAAAAAAATTAAGCTAAGAAGTAATCGTCACCAAACCTGGCCAGCTTTGACGAATGATGGACCTAAGTCACATAAAAGATTCCGAAGCTGCCTTGCACGATATGGCACAACCTCCTCATCTCTACCAACAAAACAATCATATGACAGTGTAGCCCAGTACAATCCCAGGCTCCAAACTATCTCGACGCCTCGTTCAATCAAAGACAAAACCGCTCCTCTGGATTCTAGCACCTTGCTCCTGACCTAGTGTTCAACAATTAAAGGCCAGAATAAAATCAATGCTAAAAAGAACCAAAATCAAAATGATGTAATACAACAAATCCAGTGGAGCACTCCCCTATATAATAACACTTTTTATTTTGAAAAATACAAGGGAAACACAAGGGCAATTTTGATGCGGACGGGATTTAAGCACAGGTTAAGACTAATGAGTACCACCACTCGATCACTTTGCTGAATGTTTGCATTAGCAACAATGAGAGGGCTGAGGAGGTACAGATGTACGCAACGTAACCCCAAGCATGCAGACAAGATTGTTTCCAAAAATACAGGAATTCTCACTAAGCAATCGTCAATACACGGAAATCCAAAACCATCAGGCAGCAACCAAATAATTAGAGAGTGGTTTCACATTCCACATACTCTCACTGCAATCAGCCGTTAGAACGAAAGTTAAAATCAAACAACATTCAGGATTCCAGTCTCTAAATTGAGGACCGTCTCAAACTTACAGCGTAATCATTATGACTGCCATCAAATGAAGCACTTGGCATAAAATATAGATTGTTCTAAGTTTAAGACAGACGGTTTCAAATGCGATTATCTACTTATTCTTCATTGTTCCTAATGAAACTTTCGACAGAATTTAGCTTTGCAATTCTAATCCAAAGAAGCCCAATTATGACACTACTTTCACACAATTCAACAATTGAGTACGAGTCAGCAAACAAAACCCATCAATCAAAGTAATTAGCAAACAGACACCCATAATCAATAATAATCATCAATCAAGTATACAAAACTTTTTAAAAAAAATGGTTTGGGGTCGGCTAAGGTGAATCATTCTCAAAAACCGTCAGCGAAATTAAAAGAAAGAAAGAAAAGATACCCTTTGAGGTGTATACTTTCTGAAAGGCACACAAACCCCACGTTCAATATCAAGTTGTTCCAACGCACTAGTGTCAGTCTTGCTAAGTTGCAGCGCATTTGCTCTAACACTCAAAGCTTTTGATGAAGAAGAAGTTCTGAATTGGGTATTGAAAAGAAGTGATCTTTGTGGTACAGGAAAAATGGAAAGAGAGGGAGATGAGTTTGCAGTACTAAAACTTGGGAAAACAAGCTCCATGGATACCGAAATTGAAGAAGCCGGAAGGAAATTAAATGGGTCAAATTTACCAACTTTACAATCATATAGTACTAGATATATACATACAGAATCAGATACAGTAGAGTAGAGTAGAGAAAGAAAGAAGTACAAGTGGAAATTGATAGAGTAGGGAATTTGAATTTGAAGGGTGGTACTGGTATTGGGTGTAAGTGTCGAATTTGATGAGCATGAAGAGTCGGGGGAAAAATTAAATGAGTGATGAAGAAGTGACCACGAAACTTGATTTGTTCATGGTGATTGGTGAAGTTGAAAACAGCCAAAATTATGGATGATTTTAGAAACGTCACAAAAAAAGTGTGGATTGTGTTTGTGGGTACAGAATTAGACTCCAGGCACCAGGGTCTCTGACTCCAACCTTCAAGTGGATAACCGCCTATCTATTTGTACTCGTGACGATGGATCAAATGTCACTCTCGATAAAAATTCTTGAATTTATTACTCCGTATTTGTCTTAGGTGATGCTAGATTGGTATGGATGAGTTGCAGGTCGAAGCGGTTTTCAGTCTTGTCGCACCTGGAATATTTCGTGCCTGGCCTGTCTGTCTGGGTATGCTGAATTTTGCATTGCACTCTGTCCATACATGCGGACTGACATCCACACAATCGGGATGACACCAACAATTCCATGGAACTAAGATATTTGATTTTCTGTAGACAATGCTCAGTGCATGATAAACTACTTCGTATTAAACTCGCTGATGGGATGTATAGAGAAATGGGTTTGGTGCAAACAATACCCACCATGTACTTCTCCTGTGTTTGACCGGAATTCACAAGAATGTGACAGCCCGGACATTTCTGCCGTACCTGGGATCATTAACAGACACTAGGGAGTAAGGAGGCACAAAACATTGAAGGGATCCTGAAACACATACATTTCCTGCTTCCAAGAGTTCAATCCCAAGTTATAATAGATTACTAAATACTACTGTAACTGAGTACAACACGGAGACATGGAGGGACAAGAACGAGGAACAAGGACAACCATTCATTCTGACTTGCTACACATTAGTTCAGCATTACACCAAGAAAATAAAAATAAAAGCATAGACGCCCTAAATGCTCTTATAATTTTAAAAGTTGAGAAACAAGTCTAAGAAGCAATTGCTGGAGCCGTCTCATCTCCTGCTAAGTCATCCTCATCGTGATATATGTTCTCGGCCATCTGCCATATTTGAAGAATGTTGTCCTCCGCCACGCTCGCAACAACCCAATCTTCGCATGGATTCCATGAGAAGTCTGAGATTTTGCTAGTGTGGCCTCCGTGAATAAATAGCAATTCAGGAGGCCCATCTTCGGCGTCCTCAGGTGTTTGCTCCTCATCAATTCTGCATTTCAAAGAACAATTTTTCTGCATATCCCCAAGTTGTATTTTACCTAATTAAAATTGTTTATGTGCACTTTTTCCTCATCGAGCTTTCATGACAGTCTACTTCCCTATTGCTGGCATGCATGACAGTCTACTCCAAAATTAACACACGTATGTAACTGTAATGATTAACCTAACAGTATAGTTAAGAATAGAAGTTTAAAAGAAAAATAATTGAAAGGCTTTTCTATTTTCTTCCCCATTGTTCATCGGTAAAGTCAGCTGGAAAGTCTGAGACACCAAATGCAAAGGCGAGCGTTTTGTTTGGAGGGAGACAGCGGGCAGTGGTATTTTCCTACCAAATCTTTCCAATGTCACAACAATTTAATTTTGGCTGTGTGACGGTGAAGGAATGCCAAAATTTCCTCAAACCCTGTTAACTAATTGAACAAGGAAAAGATTGTTTCCAGCTCTTCACCACCCTTCCCTTTCCCTTCATCAAAACGAAGCTGGTTCTTGGTGTCATTTCTAGTATTGCAATGCTCCCTCTAGCACAAAGTAGAGATCTCACAGCCTAGTACACACTTTCAGATATTATCAGTTTTAATTTTGTTTTGCCAAGTTGCGCTAATTAACTTCCAGTTCCAATGTCTACTAAAAAGAACTTGTCAAAAAAGTCGTAAAACCATTTAGCAAATCAACCAACATGCTAAATCCTTAATTCAACACATCCAGGACACCCTTCCTATTCTCTAGTTTGTGACATGGTAACCGCCAACCGGATTCCTTCGGGTACCCGGCGAATTGCTAAAAGTGAATTCTATCACGTCCTTCACACAAAAAATACACATAACAAGTACGGAGTACTCTATAAGAGCGAATTAAGAATCGACATGAGGAATTTGGTAACTATGGTTTGTGACAGGGAAGGATGGGTGCATTATATGTACAAAAAAGAATCCAAGGAACATACCTGCTCAGATCCCATATCATAAGTCTCCTACCAAGACAACATGAAGCTAAAATTGTTTCATTCTTTGGGTTCCACCCAACTTGAAAAACTTCTTCCCTGTTACATCACCAAGCAAGTTTAGTAACATAAGCTTATATACGACCAAATTAAAATAGCTTGACCGGGAGGGGGGCTGATGTACGCAGCCGCAAGGAGGTTATTATTTCCAGCTGACAAGTAAGGATGATCGTGTCGAGAACAGAACTCCTAAAGTGGGTGGTTGTAACTTACTTGTGGCAATCAAAAGTATGCAGTGCAGTGTTTAGTTTCCTTAAATCAAATAACTTGACTGTCTTATCAGTAGAACCCGTTGCAACAACCCATTCATTAAAGGGGTTGAACGCCAAGCAATTCACCTGACAAACGAATCAGAAATGTCAGATTTGAATGCCCGAAACACAAATTTCTACAGTGGAACACACAATAAAAGGTCAACAGAACAGCCATTTTGCTTAGAAGTAACCATTACTAATATTAGTCTATCCCAAGCTTCTCTTTCAATATTCTACTTACAAGTCTGGAGGCTGTAGACGGGCCATTGAAGTTGTGGAACAAAAGCTGTATACAAATGTTTTAGGTTCGACTAGTTGGCTTATGCAGTTAATTGAGTATACAAACACTCGGCTGACTGGAATGATCACTAAAGAAATTAAGAATGAGATTTCTAAAGATCAACGAAAAAAATAAATATGTCATTACCTCCATGATGAATGACAAAAATTACTATTTCGATTGTTTTATTATATTCCCAACATTAATCTCCAAGATCCAATCAAGCTCCTATTATCGGTTTACCCACATGTGAGTGTCCCGCGTTGACAAAATGGGGAGTTCAATACTTTATTCACCAATGTACTCCTATCACCAATTGATTTTAAGATGGAATCATAGCTCTAGTAGATTTGCCACGGTTTTTCAAAATGGAAGGCAGTTTTATAAGTGGAAGAAAGGAGTAATTGTGTAAGAAGTATGGCATTAACATAAACATAAAAGGGATGTAAACATCACCCCAAATGGTGCAACCACGCAAAAAATTGCATATATAGCTTCCTAAAGAGGGTTTCACAATAAGGAATTGTAAACAACTCGTTACAGAGATTTGTGCCCAACTGCCCATATCAAAATAACTATGAACAGATTTATGTTTTTTTAGCAATGGTGACTGATCAACGTTGAAATTTACATCCTCTGACCAATCATAAACCCAATTCCCCATGCGCATTCCCCTGATCACGTCCCTCACCCATTCTAGAGGTCATCCATCCCAACCTCCATTTGCCCTTATAAACCACCCACTTTGAAGCACCATTGCAACAGTCTTATTTGTCGTCAGCCACTTTATATACTTCATAAGAAACAGTATGTCATAATCAATTAGTCAAATGCATGTCAGAAACTCTGTTAACTATTTAGAATTAATAAAAAAGAAGAAAACTGAAGTTGCAATTGATATTGTTTCTCTTTCAGGTTAAGAGTGATTTACATGGATCATCAAAATGAAGTTAATGAAAGAAAAATGGAATGAGCAAACAAGAGTCAAATGATTGGTGATCAATGGCCAATGTATAGAAAAATCTTAGTAAACGGTATACAAAACAGCCATGGTATTAAATCCGTGACACATTTGGGAATCTAAAATTGCAGTCATTAGTGAAGGGAAAACATGAACGTAAAAGCAAAGCACTTATTGAGATTCTGTTAATTTGTATTTCGATATCAACTCCACCTAATAATAAGAAACTAACCAATGGAAAAGTACTTAACCATATATAAATTTCAACAGATACAACAATTAGACGGCTCACCTCACTTGCATGAGCAGCCACAGACTGAACAGGCTTGGTAACTGATGGAGTTCGAAGGTCCCATATAAACATATACGAGTCATCGCCAACAGAGCCAAATAGATATTCATGCCTTAAATGCCAAGCAACATCTTCAACAACACCTTCATGAACCTAGATATGCAAGTTTATCAACCGTAAATGCCATTGTCGTCAATCAAAAGAGGGATAAACATTAAAATCCATCAAGTAAATACTAGATTCAGTATACTGAACTTCAAAGCTTCACTGAAAACTGTTAATAATTTGGAACCAAAAATGCCATTGTTCGACTTTCAAGATGGCTTCTGAAGAATTACTATATAGAGAAACTAGTTTATCATAACAGCCATTTATCTGGCCAATTAGGTAACAAATAAATCTAGTAATGTCACATATCCAGCCTTATTAGGTACCAAATAAATCAAGCACTTCAAGATTTATGTCAGATGTTCAGGGTTCTGTATAGAAGTTTGCAGCAGTCAACAATCAACATTAACCAAAATAGATGATACCTTGAATATTTGCATGGCATCAAGTGTTTTATTCTTAGGAGTAGCATTGATGTCCCATAGACAGATCTGGGCATCATCGGAACCACTCAATAAATGCCCAGGCTTGAATTTACTCCACGATAATCCGTATCCCTCAGTGTTGTGACCACGCAACCTCAAATCAGGATTACAGGCACCATCAAGGGGTGGTTTTGATGGATGTTTACTGTAGTCAAAGACATACACGTCTGCACTTGGTGTTTTGGTGGCGATTATGAAAGGGTTTTGAGGCATGTAACGAGCACGATTCACCTCTCCCTCATGATTTATCTGCTGTATAATTTGTACCTATAGATGCAGGTGCCAGAACACTTGATGTCATTACAAGCATTTTCAAAGTGAGTGAATGATTGTTACATAAGTATCAAAATAAATTATGGACGAATTTTGACGAGGAATATGAACATAGTGAAACAGCTCATCATTCTCTAAAGCATATACTCCGTATGAAGCATCAAGATATGAATAAAGCAGTAGCAAAAACTTTATCTAGAAGTCAAGACTCCAAACTAGAAAAATTTGCATTTACTATTTTCCGATCAATTGCACAGCTAGTCAACAATATCAAAAATATTGACACAAGTGTGAAATAAATGCTACTCCATAAGAAAGAACCAGAAAAGACGCAATAAAGTATATAAACATAAACCGGCCATAACAAGACTATTCACCTTTCCATTGGCGCACCCAAATCCACCATAATCAGACCGCTCATCATCATAATGACGGGCATCATTCTCGGCATCTTCAAGAGGAAGCTGAACTTGAGCCAGCATAAGGTAATTTGGCTCGTTCTCGGAAGTGTGTGTGCCTAAAATCATTTTCTGAACTGAATAGTCTTTCCCCGGTGGCTCCTCCCTGCCTGGGAGCCACTCTACGGTGAGTGACGGCCACTCGAGAGCGTGTGTTATGACCAAATCGTACAAGAACGGCGTATTTTTCTTCCATATTTTGTATTCTTCGTTTATCAGCCTCTCCTCTATCTCCCCTCTCATCTCCTCATCGTCCTTTCCCATTGTGATCCGTCCACTAGAAGCCCTAAATGCAATAGGTAAAAGGAACTTAGCCAAAATCACAAATTTCACTATACTCGTGCTATAGAAAAAACTGGAGTTAAGATATTTCCACGATGTACAAGCAGCCTTGGAACAATTAAGCAAAAGAGCTTACACAACATAGGTAAGCGTAAATAATTTACACAAAACATATCTCTAAAAACAAGTAGGATTCAGTGTAGCAGTAAAACATATGTACAAAATACTTGCTTTCATTCACACTGCAGTACTACACATGACCCAGAAAATACACCCACAGTTTCAGTGACATATTTTAGCAAAAATAAACACAAATTTCTATCTAAGCAAGAGATTTCCGACGCTACATAAATTGCGAATGTTCAAGCAACATAACCAGTACACTGCTTATAATTTATATCAAACATTTAGCTGCATTCTAGTTTAAATCTACTAGAAACCAAAAGGCTGAGATTTCAATGTAGCATTAATGAAGCAATCACGTCAACTGTAATACGGAGTATCAATCAATAAGATTCACATTTCCCACCCTATAACATAGAAACCCTAAAACCATACACCCACAAATTAGACAACAATTACTCCAACAGGACCAGCACAAATTTTCAGCTCTGCGGATAATCCATAAAATCTCCATTATGATCCTCCAAAACACATTTTTATCAATAAACCTAAATGTTCTTCGCAACTTTTATTACGCACTACATAGCAAATTTGTCACACTATAATCCCTAAATAAACTAAAAACTTGAATTCCAGCAATCAAATTCCACCAAAAGCAGATAAAAAACCGGAGAATCAAGAAATCTAGAATTCCCTCAACCTAAAACACTTGGGTTTCATAGCAAAAACCCAATACAATCCGCATTTTACACCAGTAAACCAAAATTCAAAACTACAGGTCCCAGAAAAACACAGTCGGGCCTCGAGTGAACACACATTCTAACAATAATTCCACAAATTCAACCATAAATGAACCCAAAGAACGAACCTTTATAGCAAATCCGCGGTGATATACACTTCAATTCAAGCTTAATCTAAGTATCAAAGTTGTTTCACCCTACATACAAGTTTAACAAGTGAAATCAGAGTTGGAAATCAAAATTCCACAATAATAATGTAAAAAAAAAAAAAAAAATTGAAATCAATCAATCAATAATCAGTTGAAAAGGGAGGAGAAGGTACTCTTCTGAATAATGAACAGGCTTGAATGAATTTGACCTAGGGAGGATGGATTTGAGGTTGAATTAGCGGGAAAATGAAAATAATCCGTAGAAGATTGAATTGGGTTGAAATTGAAATCGGAAGGAGTGAAAAACCGGGATAATTGAAGAGGAAGAAGGGTTTTGAGGGAAGTGACTGACTGCGAGTTGAGTTAACCTTATAAGAGGAGAGAGAGGGAAGCGGGAAAGAGAGCGCCAACGACGTGATAGACGTCTTCTTTTAAGGTAGGGTCCTAGACTAGTCCTAGGGATGACAATGGACCGGTCGGGTTTGGATCTAGACTCGAATCTGAACCCCCCATGTTAGACCCGGTTTGGGGCACGGGTCTTGACCTTGAAATTGGACTTCACTTCATCCACAACCTAAATGTTTAAACTAGCGGATTCATATGTGTCATGTCCAGTTTTACCACGGTTCAATATAAAATAAGAGGTGATTTGGTTTTACCCGTGAAGTGAACTTGCCCATAAAAATCAGACTCACGTGATGTTGCAATTTACGTGAATCGTATAAAAGTAAATTGTTTGACGATTGGTAAGCCAACTCTCACATTTTCTTTTAGAAATTAAAGTTCATGCTTGCAATGAACTAAACCGTTGAGAAACAAGTAATCAACACTAGAAAACTACACCAATCATACTGAGAAATTGTGTCGACTTAACTCTTTGGAAGCACATAAATATTCGACAATTACAAAATTGGAATTCCTAAATTACCCTTTTAAAATCAATTGATATTAAATTTAAATTTTAAAAAAATATTAAAAAAAATCAAGTAAATTGCTCTAATACCCTAGGTGGCCGGCGCACAAATTGAGCGCCACCTGGTGGTGCCATCTCATTTCCATCTTTTTTTTCTCCGTGGTAAAAACAAAGTTTTACATTTGTTGGCTTCCTCTAGCCGCCGCTGTCTTATGAACACTCTTATTCAGGGATCGGGAAACATATTTACCAAAAAGACAACGAAAACAATCAAAGATGTAAAGGATATCGTTTAATAATCCGTCATGGTTCTTCTATGTGATCTCAGTGGTTGAGGATCGACTCTAGGAAGGCCAGATAGTCAAATGATAACACTAAGTGTCGGCAACCCTCGTGAAGTACCCAGTTCATTGCTTGAATAATCGCAATTCCTTCCGCGTGAGTCGGTGAGTTAGCTGGGAAGTAGCTAGAAGAGTTTTCCATTAACATCCTCTTATCATCTTTACTTGATAATGCACCCTCCAGTCGCCTTACAATCACTCATCCAAGAGAAATCCACGAAGATATATATAATAAAAGAAGCATCTCGTGGTGTCACCAACGATCCGGATAGGTTCTCCAAGTTTCAAATTAGGCTCATCTCTGTTGTCCCCAACGTTTTATGGGTTTGCTAATCTACTACATTATGTCGTCGACATTTCAGTCAGGTCGTCAACGCTGTATAAGTGATTTTACCCTTTTGCGCTTCATTAATTATGATCAATTATATTAATTATTTTACTTAATTTATCTAATTATTATTTTCGACTACTTTAAGATTACGGTTTTGATAAGTTTTTACGGTTTTTGAGACACGTGTCTCAATAAAGCCCGAGGATCTTTTTAGAAAATTTCTATATAAACCTCCACTTGTTTCTCATAATTCACTTTGAGTTCTTCCTATCTCTAAACCTTAGTCAAGTAAGTATATATCGATTTTTTAGTACTTTATATTTTGCAAGGGATTTTATTTAGGTCGATTAGTTTCATTTTAATTGTGATTAGGTTAATAGTGTAGGCTTCCCGTAGCTAGGCTGTGGTTGAGTAATTAATGCAGTATTCGATTTTAGTTGTTACAATTTTACAATTTTAGGCGTTCGTATCATTGATTTTCGTATGAAATTTTTTTTTAAAAAAATGGAACACCCAGTTGACGTCAAAAATTGATGCCATTTCGACCGATGTGGCGTCAAAAATTGACGTCATTCTGGTCGTTTGGCATCAATTTTTGACGCCATTCAGGTCGAAATGGCGTCAATTTTTGGCGCCATTATGGTCAAAATGGCGTCAATTATTAACGTCATTCCGGTCAAAATGACGTCAAAATTGATGTCATACGGTAATTTGCGTATTTTTTTAATAAAAAATCGTAAGAGTATTATATGACGTTATGTCGTTATACGTTACGAAATACGTTTAGTTTTTTTCAATTTTCAATAATAAATACGTATATTTAAGTTCCAATTCGTGGCTCGGGTGTTAGTATTATGAATTTTTAATATTATGATAATACGAAAATGATAATATTATGAATATTTAATATTATTAACAATCCGTTTAGTTTATTTTCATTTTTATAAATTTGTATATTTAACTTTCAATTCGGTTATCGGGTGTTTCTAAATACTAATAACGTGAGATATTATTAACAGTTAACTTAGTTTTCTTTATTGTGTCATATTATCAAAAGTAGATGGCTGATAAGGGAAAGGGTAAGGTTGGGGGTAGTCGGGTCGACGGTGGGGTTGTCACGGCTTCGACGCGCGCTAGGGGTAGGGCGCGATAGCCACCTACCGGGCCACCAGAGGCGTCGACTACCACCAAGCCGTTACAGACACCGTCTACGCAGGTTGTAACAACCCGGATTTTCGATGACTTAAATTAATAGATAATGCGGAAAGTTATCTAAGTCATTTAATTAAAATTATATCAGAGTGTAAATAAATCTGGATCGCTACGGATCCTTACAACAAACGACTATTAATTACATAGTCTTGATTCACTTATTACAAAATATAGTTTGTGTTTTATACAAACATATTATTAATAAATCTCTCTCGCTCGATTCCTCAACGTCTTATACCTGCAAAAAATAAAACAGTGGCCGGTGAGCGGAACCAGGGGCGAGTCCAAGTACATCCATGGTGTAGCACGTGCTACACCATAAAAAAAATTGAGATTTTTTAGTTAGTTGAAGCATTAATTAAGGTATTAATAACAAAACTATACCTTCAATATATCAAATGTCTTCCTCTTCCTAAACTACGAATTATTTTATATCTTCATAAACTATTTACTCCCCTGGTTAACCTCCCCCAATCAATCTCACCCCCTTTCTTAATTACCATACTATTCTAATTAATCCCCTAAATTAATCTCACACTCTCCCTCCCCCTTAATTTCAATTTGTAAGTTACTGTTAGTACTACTCCCTAGCCTCTTAGTCCCTCTTTTTCCTAAATCATACCAAACGTGTACAATTTTTCAATCAATTCAAAAAAATTATTTCTTAATTTTCCTCAATCTCTTTATTCTTGGCTAAGATGATTTCATATTTTACTATAGTCGATCAATTGCTATGACATTCATCAAAAATAAATAACGGAATAGCATGAGCGATGAATGGTTGATTGTTTAATTATTTTTGTAGAACGTGATGTATTTTTGAAAGTAACAATCGACGAAATTGTAAAAGAATTCATGAATATGAGAACTCGTTGAATAGTGTAAGTTAACGTTGTCGTGAAATTGTGTTGTACTACAGATTTTGTGTTAAGTAATTTTTGATCATATCGTCGCCTTTTACAATGTGCTACACAAAAAACTAAATCCTGGACTCGCCCCTGAGCGGAACAGCAACCAAATCGTTAATCTAACATCACCTCATACACATAAGACAACCATGTGAATAACAAATAATATGCTTACAAAAATATTAAAGGATATCACGTAACAGATATGTTCACTTGAAAAATGATTTAAAATCAAATGGTTGCCAATGTCCTATCTTCTAAAATTTATCGTTTTCATTCCCTCACATGTTAGTTAATTGGAATAAAGAAAATTATCTGTTACGTGATATTCTTTAATATTTGTATAAGCATATCATTTGTTATTCACATGATTGTCTTATGTGTATGAGGTGATGTTAGATGAACGGTTTGGTTGCTGTTCCGCTCAGCGGCCTCTATTTTATATTTTTGCAGGTATAGGGCGATGGGGAAAAGATCGAGTGAGAGACTTAATAAAATATTTGTGTAAAATACGGTCTATATTTTGTACTAGTAAATCAAGACTATGTTGTTAATAGTCATTTCTTATAAGGATCCGTAGTAATCCAGATTTCTATCATACTCTGAAACTGTATAATTAAATAACTTAGATAATTTTCCGCATTATCTATTAATTTAAGTTATCAATAATCTGGGTTGTTACCGCCCATGTCCATATTTAGAAAGTATTAATATATTTATGTTAAAAACTTAAAAATGATTAAAAAATCTTAGACAAATTTAATAAATAGGTTATTCATATCGGGTTCGTGTTTTGAGACCTCAACCCAAACCCGATCCAATTAAATATCGTGTCGTGTTCGTGTCGACCAACTTACATAAACGGATCATGAACCGTCAACTCAAACCTGTTAATTTTGTATCGGGATCATGTCATGTTTTTGGGTCGTGTCAATTTTTGCAGGCTATAACGACTATCTATTAGAGAAAACATATGCAGGTGAAATCTTGTTTGATTCGTCTTTAAAAGTACATTATTAATATCTACGGAGTATATTTTACTACTCCCTCCATATTGTTGAATTAGCTCCATCGGATTCGGGCACAAAGTTTAAGAAAAAGTGAAAAAGTAAGAGAATGGTGTTGATATGGTACGTGCATCGGTGCATGTGATCAGAGAAAAATAGAGATGAAAATATTTTCTTAAGAGAAAACAGGACTAACTCAAAAAAATCCATAAAAGGAATATGGGGCTAATTCAAAAAGATGGAGGGGGTAATATGTTACGAAAGATATTAACGACACAAAATGCGTGTTGGCAAACGTGAAAAGGCGAAAGTGTAGCTTGGTCTTGACTTTTGAACGGAGAGAGAATTTGTTTAGTAAGAGCATTAGAGCAAGTCCAATAGTAATTGTAGCTTGCTTTGCCAACTCACTTTCTTGGGCTACATGGTTTTGCAACTACAACCTTCTCCAATAGTAAGCTACAAGGGGTTGTAGCTTTGTAGGTACATGGTATTGTAATTTATTTTTGTTAATTAATTATTCTATATAAATTAGTTATACATTTTTTTACATTACTAACAACTTTGTTTACGTAACTAAATTCAACCACGTAAAAAAATAATAGAACAAAATTTTATTAGTTCAAATAAAAAAATATTAAGTTAAATGAAAAAAAATTGTATGCAAGAGCTTAGTTTTGGCTTAAAAGTTTGAATTTATCAACAAGGAAAAAATTTAGGAAATGTTGAATTTATCAACAAAATATTAGAGAAAATTCATATTTAAAAAAAAAAAAAAGTCAGTCTATTAATTAGGAAATGCTAAAAAAAAAAAAGGAATTGTTGTTGTTGTTGTAGGATGAAATTTCCACAAATTGAGGTGAGATGAGGATGGATTATTTAATTCACAATTTTTTTTTTTATTTCTCAAGCAGGTGTAGCTTGAATAAGCAGGATATGCTTTCAAGCTACAACACAAATTCCCTCTCCAGTAGTTATCATGTAGCTAGAGTATTTTTATTAATTGCAAGCAGGTCCTTTCCTCCAACTATTGGACTTGCTCTTAGCAATAGCAAGTTTGTTGTGTGAGTTTGTAAAGATGGACGTTTGTCCCACAAACTTTGCTATTGCTGGTTTTTGTTCGTTCGTGACCGTCCGAGAAAACAAACTTGGTTTGTTGTTCATTCAAGTGGTTCCTACCTGCACAATGGAATAATTACACACCAATTTCTTCCTCCATTTCCTACCTTTTGACAATCTAATTCTAATTAATTACGAGTATTAATTTTGACAATCTAATTAATTATTAATCATTAGTAATTAGAATAAGTATTATACAAAAAAATCTACAAATACTTTAATACTAAACCATCGAAGTGTTAATTTTTTTTTTTAGATTGTTAAATTATTAAAAATAATGTAATTTAAATTAAGATTTGATATTTTGTATAATAAATTTTATTAACTTTTCGATGGAAAAAAATAGTGGAATATAACTTCAGCGGGCCACAAATGACACGACCCGAAAACACGATACGTAATTAACGGGTTCTGGTTGGAGGTTCATAACCCATTTATCTAATTGGGTCGACATGAGATTTAATTGGGTCGGATTTAGGTTTAGGTCCCGAAACACGAACCCAACACGAATAATCAGTTTAGTAAATTAGTCGAATTTTTTTAAATCATTTCTAATATAAAAATGTAAATACTTTCCAAATATGGACATGACACGAAAACTCGATACGAACCCGACACAAAATTACTGGGTTTGGGTTGAAACTTTAACAATTTGAAAGCGGACTTGGTTGAGCATATTTGGCAACGATTTGGAGGAGATATCGAAATATAAATAAATGTATTATTATAGTTGTTGGTGGGAAGTGTTAATTTATTTTTTTAGATTGTTAAAAAAAATATGGAGTTTAAAAAATTATGAGTTTTAAAAAAATATTATTAAAAAATATTTTGTTGTTAATTTAAAAATGTAATGTTAATTTATTAAAAAAATATTATGATGTTAATTAAAAAATAAAATGTTTTGGTAGAAATTAATAAGTAGTGTGAGTGGATTGTGTGTGGGACCCATTTATAAACTTGGATGAACTTGTGCTATTGTTGACATTGATTCTTTGGAGTTTGAGTTTGTTTGAGTTTGTAGACAGTGATGTGGCAGTGATGTAGCGGAGAATGAACTTGTATGGACGTTTGTTATTGCTAATGCTCTAAGGCTATGTTCTTTTCAGCTTATTTTCAGCTCATTTCAGACCAACTCAATAATTCATGCTTTTATTAGCTCAGCCCAGCTCTTATCAGCTCAACCCAGCTTCTATAAGCTCAACTCCAATATTTTCAGCTCCTAAAATAATTCTTCAATAATAATAATAATAATAATAATTAAATATAATAATAATAATAATTAAATATAATAATAATAATAATAAAATATAATAATAATAATAATAAAGTAATAATATTTACATATATGAAATGGAAGTTGCATTAAGAACGAAACTGATGGGGGGCTCACTCCAGCCGACTAGCCTTAGACGGCAGTCGCCCCCTGACGTGTCCTCATCGGTCGATAAAAGGCCCCGTTGCCCGTATCAGGAAGACAAGCTCGCCGCCCAAGAAAACCCCGAGCCTATAAATATGAGACCTTCTACCACCAACAGGAGGTTCAGAAAAATTAGCCACAAGAAAATACTTATCTCACTCGAATAGAGGTAAAATCCCAACCTTAGACTAAATATTATCCAAAATCTCATTACTGACTTGAGCGTCAGAGAGCAACCTCGGACAACCTTAGAGGCCCTTGTGCGCTGCCTGTGTAGAGTCCAGACGACAGGCCATCCGGTGACGCAGGTCGAGGAACACTCAGCCGGCCAACACCTGCTGGGAAAGGAAGATAGTTTGCATCCCAAACAGAAACAAATTACAATAAGTTGTTATTGTTGTTGTCGTCGTCGTTGGTCGTTATTGCATTTCAATCTTAATGCAATTTTCTTTTCATAAAAATAAAATTATAATGATATTATTATTGTTACTACTATAGACCCCGTGCATATGCACGGTATATATGCAAATTTATTTTATATATATTCAAAAATTTACATATTAAATTTTACATTACACAACTTTGTAATTTAGATTTAAGAGAATAATTAGAAATTGTTAAGCAAAATTAGTAAGTCAATACATGTATATTTTAGTAAAGATATTATATACGGAGTCATTTTTTTTATATGTTATTCCCATAATTTTAAAGTCTCAATTTTCTACTGAAAACATATACGGAATATGAATTTAATACTAAGAATTGATTACTCATATGAGTAATACTCGTATAATCTTAAATTGTTCAATAGCATATTTCTAAAAAAAAATTGGATTAATTCTATGTTTTTTTCAAAATTGAAGAGAGATTAACCTCGAAAAGCAAAAATATTATTTCGAAAAATGAAGTGATTATATTTGTTTTTACTTTGATGATTTTCTTATTATAAGTTTGTTCAAATTATTTTGATTTTTTTTTGTCTTCTATGAAATTTAATCGATTTGTTCTATTTATTATATGAAGTATCATTATTTATTTCTATATTAGACATGATGCATTTTGAAGGAAACTTTTTAGTAAGTTGTTATTCTTTAGTCAATAGGGGATGTTATTCTCATACTTTCAAAGTCTCATTTTTCTACTGAAAACATAAACGGAGTATGAATTTAATATTAAGAAATTATTACTCATATGAGTAATATAATCTTAAATTGTTCAAGAGCACATTTTTTTTTAAAAAAAAATTACACTAAGTCTATGTTTTTTTTAAAATTGAAGATAGATTAACCTCGAAAAACAAAAGTATTATTTCGAAAAATGAAATAATTATATTTGTTTTTTACTTTGATGATTTTCTTATCCTCTGTTAACTAAAAGAATAACAACTTACTAAAAAGTTCCCACCAAAATACATCATGCCTAATATTAGAAATAAATAATGATATTTCATTTAATAAATAAAACAAATCAATTAAATTTCATAGAAGACAAAAAAAAAGTCAAATAATTTGAACAAACTTATAATAAGAAAATTATTGATTTAATTGTCTTCTATGAAGCATTTTGGAGGGAATTTTTTAGTAAGTTGTTACTTCATATTCTTTTAGTTAATAGGGGATTGTTGTTGTTGTTGTTGTTGTTGTTGTTGTTGTTGTTGTTGTTGTTGTTGTTGTTGTTGTTGTTATTTTTATTACTCATATCTTTAAATCTTAATAATAATAATAACAAATTATTACTATCATCGTCATCGTCATTGTCGTTATTATCGTCATCGTCATCGTCATTGCTATTATTATCGTTGTTATTATTATTTTCTATTTATTTTTTTATCATCATTGTTATTATTGTAGGGTTACAAACCCTTAAACCTAAGGACCTGTTACGAGTATTAACCGAAAAGACAAAATTAGAGGGATAACAATTACCTTATTTGCAGCGAAACAACGTAACGTATTAATAAGAAGTATAATAAACCCAGAAATATATATAATCTCCATGGACAGAATAAATAAGACAGAATAAATAATTTTCACGGACAAAATAAAGCACCCAAAACGTGATGTCTCCTTTGGTATCCACACGGGTATAGAACTGCGACGTATAAAGGTACGTGAGACCGTCAATACTCTTTATTCCATATATTGGTTCAATCATATGAACCTCTTTATATAGGAGATGAGAAGGTAGAATTAGGTCATTACCATAACTCTAATTACCATGATTAGATTATTAGTATAACTCTAATTACCATAACCTCACAACGCAGCTGAGTCCGTATTACTACTGACCCGATATATTTAATATATCAATATATATTAATAATATCCTGTACACATTGTGTGTGACCCAATGAGCCCACTTAACACTACCAGACACGTAACTCATTTACATGTCAACCCGACATCGACCTCTAGCAAGGCATATCGGATACATAGACTTAAGCGGGTCAATCCGTAGGACAGTAGTTGACATAACTCCTTCAATTATAATAATAATAATAATTATTAATATTATTATGCACTCCATAATATTATTACAACTCTACCCTCAATGTCATTACGATTAATTTACATTTTTTAACACTATTTTTTAGTGAATAGAATATCTAATATATACACTATACAATATAACATGTGAGTATTATTTGTATTGTATTAATATTTAAGAATATCGAATTTTAAAATTTTGTATATTACGTCATCAAAGATATACATACTTAACAAATTGTCTATTGCCAAGTATGAAAAAAACAAAAGTAGAAATCAAATGAATTAGAGGGAGCACTATGTTGTTATTATTATTATTACTGTTTGGGTATCAAACAATCAAAGGCCTCCTGCCGGGTACGGCCGGCGATACTCCTCTCCTCTCCTGGTAAACCTAGAGCTCCGGACCTGCATAGGGAGCACACAAGGACCTCGGAGGGATTCCGAGGTTGCCTCTCCGACGCTCAAGTCAGTCGTGTGGATTGGAGGGTAGAGGTAAGATTATGGAGGATATTACTTAACTTTCTTGAGAGATGATATGTTGTGAGAATGATTTGTCCCCCCTTTTGGGTGGATGTCTTCGGGGTACTTATAGGACTCGAGATATAGAGACCGGCCGTCAGACCTCTAGTTAGGCCGGCATCTCCCTCCGACGGAGGGAGCCGGTGTGCCCTATCTTACGGGGTAACGAACGATCTAGGAGCTGCCGGCTCCCGACCATACCATGCGGTGCCGACCCCCGTCAATTGCCCCTCACTGGATGTCCGTCAGGGGTCACCGTGGGCCGCTTTCAGTGAATAGTTCTTGGGCGAGGTGCCGCAGGGTCGATCTTGCTTTGCGTACAATCCGTTCGCCTTCCCTACGAGTCTAGGTTGTGTGTAGAGGTAATGATGGCTTTTGGTTTTCCCTAGGTTACTTTGGTAGTTGTATGCATTTAATGAGGTGCATGCATGGTTTAGTCCTCCTATATAAGGTCCTCATTTTTTGCCATTTTTGGCATCATTTTTCCATTCCTATTCTTGAGAACTTAACTTACTCATGTCGTCCTCCTCTGGCAGCAATTCCCCACCCTCTGCCGTGGTGCATCCGAGCAGCCCTGTCCGGCGTAGGAAACGCTCCCCCTCCCCGGAGACTTCGAAGCCTAAGTACGGGCGTTGGATCTCTCGAGGGCCTCCATCCCGTCCACCGGTGCCTACTGAAGCCGCCTCTCCTGCTCCTCTTCCTACTATGAGGGCTACTGGGCGTTTTCCTAGTGGTGATCGTGATCGTCGTCGCCGGCGTGCTAGGGTGCACTTCGGCGTTTCAGAGCCGGACATTGATCCGGATTGTCCATCATCGGGTGACCCCTTCGGCTCCTCTTTTTCGAGCAGCCGCTCATCTGGGCCGTCGTGGATGGCCGGTCCCCTCTGCCCTAGTGATTCGTCGGGCGAGATGGCGGAGGGTTTCGACCTTCTTCGCGGGATTCGTGCCCCTCCTTCCTCTCCTGCCTCCTCATCTTCCCCTACCACCTCGGCTTCCTCCCTTCCTGTCGAGGATACCGAGGGGGAGGATATGGAGTAAGGTTTCCTGGGTGGTATGGGTCTGGAGGGTACCTCGTTTTGCCGGTTGAGGTTAGTAGGTGGGAAAGGCGGTATACTTGGTGGCGTGGCTATGTTAGCGGTGCTTCGCAGGCGGTCTTCGGCTTTTATCTTGTTGCTCTTGCTTGCTTTAGGTAGTTTTTCGGTCGGTTTGTGTAATTTTGAGGGTTGCCGACCCTTTCTATTATCGGTGTTGTACTATCAGGATGCCGGTTCCCTTAGCCTGTGTATGATAGGGTGTCCGGGTGTATGCTGACTCGTTTATTAAATGTGGATCTTCGTGCTTTGTGCCCCAAGTCACGCTTTTCAATTTGCCTGTTCCTTTTTTTGTGTTGTCTTTTCGTATTCTGCATTTTTGTGTTGCATTGAATGCCACTTGTTCTTTGTCAGTTATTTTGGTGGGTGGCCCTAGGAGGTCTCCTTTGTATAAATAGGGGCTCCCCCCCACATTTGCCCCTCATTTGCCATTTCAACCTCTCACTAAGTGCAAAGCAAATTACTCATTTTTCTTTCGTTTCTGATTTAGTCGCCGTCTCCTGCCGCGGGAGTTCTAGTTTTGCCGGCGCCTCTAGGTTAGTTTTCTATCCCTTGTCTTTTGTTTATTCCTTTGCTCCTGCATCATGTCCACCCGTTCCCGGCATGTTCACTTTGAGGGAGAGGACGATAAGGGGATGTCGGAGCGTGACGGGACCCAGGGTAGTGGGTCCGTCGAAGGGGCCGGTGAATCCTCGTCTGGGGAGTCTGTAGAAGAGGTGGAGCCCGTTTATGCGGAGCCTGTCCGGACTTTGCGTATTTCCGCCGGCGGGCTTTCAACTCTTGCGAGGGGTGGCCAAGAGTTGCCGTCATCCGACATTTCTGGGGGAGACGTTGCTGTTGGCAGCTCCATGGTCTTGCGCCGCCGTCTTCGAAAAGGGGGCCCTTGTTTGGGGGAATCTTCCGAGGCGGGGGTGTCTTCTCCCCGTCGTTCGGCCTCTGTTTCCGGGCCGGTGGAGCCGGAAACGGAGGGTGTTGAAAGCAACCGCCGTCCTCTTCGTCATGCCAATACTTTGATTGATGAGGGTTGGCGTCAGAAGGTTCTTGATGTCGGTGGTCTTGATGCCGCCAAAGAACTCTACCCTCTCGGGGAGGGTTATGAATACTTATTGTCGGATCCGGGCCAGTCCATTTGTTCTATAGCTGGTCATGGGACGTACCGCCCGATTGGCCCGTCCCGTCCGGCCCCAATTTTTAGCGGGCTTGGACACAACATTTTTAAAAATATACAAAGGCCCGGCCCGCAAACCCGTCCCAAACCCGCTTGTCCGTGGGCCAAAATTTCACAATTAGCCCGGCCCGTGTCCGGCCCGAGCCCGCATATGATCACCTCTAATATTTTGTTCTCCTCCAGAGGGATGTGTGGGAGTGTCTGTGGAATCTTTGAAGTTCGGTCTTCGTTTTCCCCTTGACCCCTTTGTGAAGGAGGTATTTTGTCGTATGAGGTTGGCGTTGGGTCAGATGACTCCCCAATCCTTTCGTGCCATCATTTCATTCTATTGGGTGTGCCGGTTTAGGAAGTGGAGGCCTTCGGTGGAGGCGTTTAGATTCATGGCGCATCTCAAAGCGTCGTCGTCTTCTTATTGGGCTCTTGGCCGGCGAGGCAAGTATGTCACTTCTTATCCCATTCTTTCGAACTGTCACAAATGGAAGGGTGCTTTCCTGTATGTGCGTTCGGCTAATCCCTGGACTGTCCCCCGATTGTTCCAGTCGGATGTACGTGTCAATCTGGAGAGTGATGAGGAGATGGGGAGTTGTTTGGACCTGAGGGAGTCCGGTCTGGGGCAGTCGGATAGGGAAGTTGTCGGCGCCTTTCCTGCCGTTATGAAGTGGTCAGGCAAGGAGAGGGTGGCCGCTCCTTCAATATGGCTACCTCACTATGATCTGATCACGAGGAATGATTTTCTGGAACGGGTGGGCATGAGTGTCCCTGTCGCCGGCCCAGGTATCTGGCGACCCACTTATTCACTTGTGTTGTCTACCTTTCTTGATAGCCGTCAGGCCCTCAACCCCTTGCCCATTTTCCTGCCTAACTTTGCAGGCAACAGGTCGGCGGCCACTTGGACGCCTGAGGAGATTGATTTACTACGGTTGGATCCTTCCCTCCGCCCTCTCATTACTACGCCGCCAGCTCCCTCGTTGGACCGTCTGACTATTATAACCTACCGGAAGTCGAGGTTTTCTAGGCTGAGGAGGGGGGCTCCGGCGTTCGGTGGAGCCCCTCCTTCGAAGAGACAGGCCGTGGACCCCTCCTCTGCTGACCCTGAGGTGGCCATGAGCGTGGCCGGCGTGCAAGCTGATGTTGGGGCTTCCGAGGTTGTCACCTCCCCGAGGACTACGGGTTCGCCGGCTGTCACTATTGCGGCTTTCCCTGAACAGGGGTGGTTGCCGAACCGTCCTCCGGATTAAGGGAGGCGGCCGCCTGCCTGGAAGCTTCTTAGGACCGGGAGACTATGCACGACGTCGTCGCCGCTGTGGATGCGCCTCTTCCCTCTTTGTCTGATCTTTCCTTTTACAGGATGTTGGAGGGGGATGTTTCGCCCGTCGACCGGATTCAAACTCTCGCCCAATTGGATACCGTCTATCGTGGTATGGGGGAGGATTTGTCTAGGGTTGTCCAGGCCAGCATTAAGATCAAGAAGGCGGCGGAGGAGGGCGCGAGGTTGATGTCTCGCTTGCAGGAGGCGGAGTCGAAGCTGGAATCGGAGAAGCAGCTAAGGTCGGCGGCTGAGACGAAGCTGGACTCAGAGAAGCAGCTAAGGTTGGAGGCTGAGGAGAAGGAGGTGACCGGTCGCAAGGAATTGGAGTATTAGATAATTTATATAAGTATTGGAGAAGGAATTGGTGTTATAAAATTTTTGTAATTTTTTAAAATGTTACGGAGTATTAGATAATTTATATAAGTAGTTATTAATTTTAGTTACACCAACTCAACGCTTATCAGACCGACTCAACCCTATTTTAATTGAAAAGAACGTGACCTAAGTATACAACCATAAAGTACAAATAGATTAGGTGACCCCAAGACTCTAACAACCACTTGGAGAAATTGATAACAAGGACGAAAATGATTTAAGACGTATCTTATCACATCAACCTCAACCTTAACCTTATTCACTTCCAGTGTGATGTGTAACAAACTAGCAACAACCTCACTCACCTCACCTCCAAAATGGGGCCCATGTCCGATAATTTAGGTTTATACGTGAAAATTCCAAAGTCC